>OU342734.1:373645747-374245747 GCA_910589765.1 Avena atlantica | reverse complement strand
GGAAACCACAATCATATATCAACCAACAAGCTAGTGATGTATAGAGGCTATACTAGGGACTTCAAATTAAGTTTACAAATCACACAAGTATCAATGTTTCCTTGTTAATACTATTATAGCATGAATGCAAACATTTATCATAAACACAAAGATATAATAATAACTACATTTATTATTGCCTCTAGGGCATATCTCCAACACTTCTCAGAGGTCACTTCAGGTTTTGGCTCTCAGGGTACTTCCTCTTCTCTCCCTCATGGCAAAGGACCCACGGCTCTAGGGGGAGATGATGACTATGAGGAGGAAGAGGAGGAATAGGATGAGGACCCCGACAACGACGATGACTACTACGAGTGATCCCTTGGGGCGTTAGCTTGGTCTTTTCCCTTTTCGGCGTCTCGATGCCAAAGGGGGATAAGATGTATACTTAGATCATTGGGATTTGCATGGGTTGGGGCATTTGGTCATTTGTTTCCTTTTGAACATTTGCTTTATTTGGTTCTTGTGAAACTATCTATGTGTGTGTGGACATTCTATGCCCATTCTATTATTGTAATGGTTAAAACTCCACTCCATGTTTAATTTCTATTGCTTTTCATGCTTATATTACATGATTATCTTGCTGCACATCATCAGAGGGAGCATAGTTATGTTTCATATTAAGATCCCCATGCAAAACCTCATAGAGAACGTGAACTTAATCATAAAACTTGGCAGATCAACGTGTGCTTAAGGATGCTTCCTCATGGGTACGAGGGGGTGATCCTAGTTAGGGTTCAGATAAAGATGATTTGGTGGATATCAAAGATGATGATCAATACGTTGGAGATGTCGCTCTCTTATCCCCTTTTAAAATATTCTGATTAGACGAGATTCTCCTCCCTCTTGTTTTATAAACAAAGATGGCTTTATGCAAAACAGCTCCACCAGCCATAAGTCTTGCGGAGTACACCATGTACTCACCCTTGCTTTGTTGATATTTTTGTTGCAGAATAAGTGTTCCCTGAAGATGAGTTCAGTACGACATCGACACTGATGAGTAGCTTGGGGTTCCTAGCCGGCAGCTTGGAATCTATGGGCTGGGACGTCATCGTTATGCTTCAGGCCTCTTAGTCCATTTGTTAAGTTTGATATACTTGATAGCATAATTTTCCTTCCGTTTTTTTATGTTTGTGGTAAGTGACTTCTTCTTGTAATAAATTGGTTCTTGCTCAGTTATGATCTTGTGTTAATAAATTTCGTGTCGTAGGATCACTGTTGTGTTACCGATTCTCCACTGGATATCCTCGAGCTCAAGGTTAAGCTTATGTCATACGGAGGTCTAGGATTTATTTAGCCCTGATCCCGGGGGTGTCATAGGTTTTGGTATCAGAGCAGTACCGACCGTAGGAAAACCTTGTTATTGGTCATTGTTGAGTCTAGTGCTTGTGAAAACTATTTCAAAGATGAAAAGTATTTGCGAAAACTCTAGTATTCTTATTTTACTCCTTATCCAGTTTCGCTCTAACTCTGGGTTATCTTACCTGGTGTTGATTTTGGAAAAGTTTTAATATCTATTCTAATCTTTCAAAGCTTAGGTGCCCTCTGGCATGTCGTGTCTTAACCAGTTGACCTAGTGTTGAGTTCTCTAGAGTTTTGTGTGTTTTGAATTCCTTGTTCTCTTTTGCTCTTGTTCATCTGAGAGATTCCTTTCCATCATGATCTCTCTATCTTTTGGACCCACAATATTGTATTGTAGGATCCACAATGTTCTTCTCTAGGCTTAGAGGTTTCCTTTCGCCTCGTGTGCCTCCTTTTAGTTTGTTTGGGTACTTCAGAAGTCATTTATTCTCTTAGAAGCTACCTTGTGATTACTACCATGCATTGTGCGATGTGTCACTCAAGTAGTAGTTACTCCTTTCTTTGGGTTTCAACCCTTGGACTTGAACCTAAGATCCCCGATTGTGCTGGATTCTAGTGTTGTGAATCTTGTACATGAAGCTGACCTTTAACCCAAGATCCAACCCTTTGACCCCTTGATGTCTACGCACTTCTATTCTTGTAGACAATTATTGGGCCTCCAAGTGCAGAGGTTTGTAGAACAACAGCGAGTTTCCCTTAAGTGGATTAACCAAGGTTTATCAAACTCAGGGAGGAAGTGGTCAAAGTTATTACCTCTCAAGCAACCCTGCAATCAAGATACAAGAAGTCTCTTGTGTCCCCAACACACCCAATACACTTGTCAGGTGTATAGGTGCACTAATTCAGCGAAGAGATAGTGAAATACAAGTGGCCAGAAACGAGCTTCTGACTTGTTGTTGACGTGGGGTAACGGTGCCAGAAAATAGCGGATGGCGTGGAGGAACAGACTAAAGGCAACAAGAAGGAAGCAAGCAAACATGCAACAGATCTAGTAGCAAACGGTGTTTCAATGCTTAGAAACAAGGCCTAGGGATCATACTTTCACTAGTGAACACTCTCTCATATAAATATCCTCTTTTCATGATACTACTCTTAACTACTCTCCGGTTGGACACTCTAATCATTGGTAGGGCTATAACATCACACCTCAAAGTCCGCCTTCCCCAATCTAGATAACCCCACACTGTCACCTTGAGCGCTAGATGGTTCCAACAAACACCAAAATTTCATAGAGACATCCAACTCCAAATATAACTCATAACAAATATTCAATCTAGCCAAAGTGCCACACACGGTATGCACGCTATCACTTTCACACGTGTTGGGAAAAGCATAGATCTATTAAAGCACAAAGAGTATTTATGTAGACTCAAACCTAAGTGCCATCATGGCGTGCACGCTGTCACTTTCACACACATGGGGAGAGCAGAGATCTATTGAAGCACTTGAGTAGCAAGGTAGATCTACTAGATTACAAAGCTCATGACCACAACAAGATCATGCATAGAGAGAGAGAGATGAACACATAGCTACCGGTAGAGCCCTTAGCCTCGAGGAAGAACTACTCCCTCCTCATCATGGGAATCAGCAACGGTGTTGGAGATGGTGGTGGAGATCGATGGAGATGGCTCCGGGGGCACTTCACCGTCCCGGTAGGGTGCCGGGACAGAGACTTTCTATCCCCCGAATCTCCCCTTCGGTGGCGGCAGCGCTACGGAGGTTTTAGTGGATTTCTTCTGGATTGTTTTAGGGTTTTCTCCCCGGGGGCTTCTTATAGGCGAAGGGGGAGGCCGAGGAGGCAGCCAGAGGGGCCACACCCTCCCCAGGCGCGGGCTAGGCTTGGCCACGCCCAGGGGGGTCTTGCCACCCTCTGGTGCCTCTCTGTCCCTCCTTCTGGATTTGTGTCCCTCACGGAAAGTTATTGACTTTGGATTTTGTCCCGTCCAATTCCGAGAATATTGATTTTCTGCCTTTCTAGAACCAAAAACAGAAGAAAACATGCAACTGGTACTGTGGAAACTTGTTAATAGGTTAGTTCCAGAAAAGATATAAAAACACCTCAAAGTAAGACAAAGAAAAGCAAGGAAGATACTAAACAAGCATGGAGCATCAAAAATTATAGATACATTTCTGATGTATCAAGTATCCCCAAGCTTAACTCCTGCTCGTCCTCGAGTAGGTAAGTGATAAAAAGAATAATTTTTGAGGTGGCATGCACCATCAAAACCAAGATCAAACCATTTGCAAGCATTGAGAGCTGGGAACAAAGAACTCTAAACATGTGCATGAAAGATGAAGTTCTAACAATAGGACATAGTAACTATGCATACAACATGAAAGGCTACAAACAAATATCATGAATAACGTGCATTGAAAAACGTTTGTTTGTTTCACATACAGAAAACATAGCATAGTGGCATTCAGCTTGTCCCTCATAGAGTAGCAAATAGATGCATATGACACCTTCAAAGTTCACAAGGGTGACTAGAAACAAATAGCACAAGAACAAGTAATATCACAATATGCATCAATCAATAAGCTTTGGAACAGTGCACATAGAATGACAACTATGCTCTCTTAATGGTGCCTAAAGGTAGAAGGTGGAGACTCAATAGTGGTGGAAGAAAAGCCCTTTTGTAAAGGAAGCAGGGATTTCAAGTTTCAAAAAGAGCTTCCAAAAATTATGGTACTTGTTATCTTTCAGCCCTCATTGCCCCTATCATAAGAATCTTGAAGTGATTAAGGTTAAAGTGGCAAAGATGGAGTATATGCTTGACAAAGTATAAGTTGGAAATCTCAAGTCCCTTGAATACGAGGGCCACACCTCATGCATACTCAACTTTGGGCCCAGGTAAGTTCTTGTCATTGTAATTATTTGCATATCATTGAGAACCACCAACGGGGTACCCCTTGCACATGGGATAGGAGCTTTCCCATAACCAAAATGACAAGGCAATCAGACAATAAGCATCTTAGCGATCTTTTTATTTACCATATGCATAGTTTTTTATTGAGGATGCTTCATAGATAGGTCATTATGGTGATGCTGCAAGTTTCCACATTGATTAGGCATGGCTTAGGCTAGCGGCCCAGGAATTTCTCTAACACAGAATACAAACTCCATGGACTTACAAGTTTCCTCTTTATTTCACACCGGTGACATCCATAGACAAAAGAGCATGATATCAACTGAGTACAAAGTACAAGTGCAATGTTGAAAACGTTCCCCATGACATCACGGTTCTGCTAATTCCAACTTATAAGTGCAATCATATACAACAAAGTTGTCACAATGGTTCAAGTTTATTATGGGCAAAGAATAAAGTGTGCCATCAAGTTTGTGAGGGCTTCAATCACTAAGTTTTCACATAACAAAATAGTTTTTAATTGGAAGATAGTTGAAAACAAGAATATACTTGGAATGGTGTAACACACCATGCATAGGAATTTATAGTGGACACTTTGGAATAACTTGGTTTCTTGCGAGTTGGAAGCATGAGTAGAGCTTACTCATACAAGTGGAGGCTAGCAAAAGACTGGGAGCAACCAACTAAGAGAGCAATAATGGCCATAATCATGCAGAACAACAAAACATTACTAATCAAAGCATAGAGTGGTACTGCAAGTCAAGGAATAGATGATCATAGAGGCTATGGTGACTTGTTCATAGTCATAACATGGTGTGAGCATGTGCCAAGTCAACCCAAACAAAGCATCAAAGGAGAATACCACAATACTATGCTTTTGTATGCTAAAACAACGCATGATTCCTTCAAGGCACACTAAGCAATCCTAATTGTTTGGAACAAGTCATGCTACAGCAATAATGACTAAGCATAAGGTCAAAACAACATCTAGCATGACATGATAAAGTCAAAGCCACAGTCAAAGCAAGCTTCCTTTTGTACCACTGTAAGCATGAAGCTTTCTACTCTTTTCCAACACCAAAAAACTTATTTGAAACAACTCACAAAGATAATAAGAAACAAAGATCAGTGAGCTTGAATCACAAATCCACAAAGAAGAACTAAAAATTTCTAAGCAATAAGCACAAGAAAACTAAGGCTAAACATAGTGCTAGCAAAAGAGAACACTCACAAGACAATAAGAATAAAAACTAGAGTGTTCTAGGCAATGAAAACAGAGTGTGTCTCTCTCCAAAAGAAGTGCGCTGAGCTCCAACCAACTTATTCAAGAAAACTAAGAAAACTAAGACGCTCCAAAAACAACACAACAGTGCATGAAACAATAAAAACGAAGTGTCTAAAAAGACCTGAGATTTTTATTGATGAAGAAGGGGATGCCTTGGGCATCCCCAAGCTTTGTCGCTTGTACCTCTTGGATATTTCTTGGGGTGAAACCATGGTGGCATCCCCAAGCTTGAGCTTTTGTCCATTCTTCATCTCATTACATCATTCTCTCTCAACACCTGAAATTTTTCCTTCATACAAAACTTCACACAATCTTCATTAGTAACATTAGTGTATTCAAAAGATAATAGACCTTTAGGAAAAGCTTTGGAACAGCAATACTTTTCACTAAAAACACAAGCTACTTTAGCAACTCCTTCAAAAATCTCAATTTCCCAAAAAGAACACAAAAATGAATCAATAAGAAGCAAATGCAAATAATGGCACAAATCTGTCAAAACAGACCAGTAGGTAGAAACTGATTTTTTTGAAGACCTTCTGTTGCTCAAATCAAAAAGTGTTGAACTAATGAAAGTTAGCTAACATACAGGGGGATATATTGGAACATTTTGAGCTCAATCGAGTTATAGAGACTCCTCACGAATTTTTATGGTAGAGGACAGAAATCTGTTTCGGGACAGCAACTCCCCAAATCTTACTTCCCTCTCATTAGAGGTCATTCTTGGCACAAAAAAACAAACAAAAAGGATAAGGAGAGGTCACTACTAAAGTAATAACTTCCAAGACTCAATAAAACTCTTGGATTATCTCCCAACAAGTACTTTTCTTTAACGCCTTTAAGTGAGGCTTGATAGTTTGAGAAGATGCTCTCATAAGAAATATGAGTTAAAACAAAAGAGAGCATCAATAAGCAAATTCAAAACACATTTAAGTCTAACCCACTTCCTATGCATAGTAATCTTGTAAAGAAACAAGTCATGAAATCACAAAGCAACAAGCATAGGAAAACAAAACAAGTGCAACTTCAAGATTTTCAACATAAAGAGGGGAAACTTAATATTTTTGTGATACATAAAACCATGTTTCCCTCTCTCATAATAACTTTCAGTAGCATCATGAATAAAATTAACAATATAACTATCACATAAAGCATTCTTATCATGAGCCACATGCATATAATAATTATTACTCTCCACATAAGCAAATGCATTCTTATTAATTGTAGTGGGAGCAAATTCAACAACATAGCTATCATTATTATTCTCATCGCCATAATCATCAAATATAGGAGGCATATTTTAATCACAACTAATTTCCTCCTAAATAGTAGGTGGAATGAAAATATCATAATCATCATTGTAATCATCATATATTGGAGGTTTGGTATCATCATAAGCAATAGAATAGCTATCTTCCAAAGCTGGGGGACTAAAAAGATCATTTTCATAAAAACTAGCTTCCCTAAGCTTAGACGTTTCCATAGCATTAGCAATAATGGTGTCCAAAGAATTCATACTAATAACATTGTTATTAGCATGCAAATAAAGTTCCATAGGTTTTTTAATTTTCTCTTCAAACACTTCATGTCCTAACTCAAGATAGATACTATAGAGCTCTCTCATTTTTTGTTGTTTTCCATTAAGCCTAACTAGTGAAAAAAAGAAACAAAAATACAAAATTACAGAATCTAAACGAAATAACTTTGAGCACTCACACACCAAGAGGGTGTGAGTACCTTTTACCTTACCTCCCCGGCAACGGCGCTAGAAAATAGCTTCCTGGCTTACTGTTGCCATGGGGTAAGGTGTGTGAGTGCATTTTACCTTTCCTCCCCAGCAATAGCGCCAGAAAAGAGCATGATGTCTACGCACTTATATTCTTGTAGACAGTTGTTGGGCCTCCAAGTGCAGAGGTTTGTAGAACAGCAGTAAGTTTCCCTTAAGTGGATTACCCAAGGTTTATCGAACTCAGGGAGGAAGTGGTCAAAGGTATTCCCTCTCAGGAAACCCTGCAATCAAGATACAAGAAGTATCTTGTGTCCCCAACACACCCAATACACATGTCAGGTGTATAGGTGCACTAGTTCGGCGAAGAGATAGTGAAATACAAGTGGTAACGGTGCCAGAAAAGAGCTTCTGACTTGTTGTTGACGTGGGGTAACGGTGCCAGAAAATAGCTGATGGCGTGGAGGAACAGACTAAAGGCAACAAGAAGGAAGCAAGCAAACATGCAACAGATCTAGTAGCAAACGGTGTTTCAATGCTTAGAAACAAGGCCTAGGGATCATACTTTCACTAGTGAACACTCTCTCATATAAATATCCTCTCGTCATGATACTACTCTTAACTACTCTCTGGTTGGACACTCTAATCATCGGTAGGGCTATAACAGCACACCTCAAAGTCTGCCTTACCCAATCTAGATAACCCCACACTATCACCTTGAGCGCTAGATGGTTTCAACAAACACCACAATTTCATAGAGACATCCAACTCCAAATACATAACAAATATTCAATCTAGCCAAAGTGCCACACACGGTATGCACGCTGTCACTTTCACACACGTGGGGAAAAGCATAGATCTATTAAAGCATAAAGAGTATTTATGTAGACTCAAACCTAAGTGCCATCATGGCGTGCACGCTGTCACTTTCACACACATGGGGAGAGCAGAGATCTATTGAAGAACTTGAGTAGAAAGGTAGATCTACTAGATTACAAAGCTCATGACCACAACTAGATCATGCATAGAGAGAGAGATGAACACATAGCTACCGGTAGAGCCCTTAGCCTCGAGGAAGAACTACTCCCTCCTCATCATGGGAATCAGCAACGGTGTTGGAGATGGTGGTGGAGATCGATGGAGATGGCTCCGGGGGCACTTCCCCGTCCCGGCAGGGTGCCGAAATAGAGACTTTCTATCCCCCGAATCTCCCCTTTGGTGGCGGAGGCGCTACAGAGGTTTTCGTGCCATTTCTTCTGGATTGTTTTAGGGATTTCTCCTCGGGGGCTTCTTATAAGTGAAGGGGGAGGCCGAGGAGGCAGCCAGAGGGCCCACACCCTCCCCAGGCGCGGGCCAGGCTTGGTCGCGCCCAGGGGGTCTGGCCACCCTCTGGTGCCTCTCCGTCCCTCCTTCAGGATTCATGTCCCTCACGGAAAGTTATTGACTTTGGATTTTGTCCTGTCCAATTCCGAGAATATTGATTTTCTGCCTTTCTGGAACCAAAAATAGAAGAAAACAGGCAACTGGCACTATGACAACTTGTTAATAGGTTAGTTCCAGAAAATATATAAAAACACATCAAAGTAATACAAAGCAAAGCAAAGCAAAGTAGATACTAAACAAGCATGGAGCATCAAAAATTATAGATATGTTTCCGACGTATCACCCATGTTGTTAATGTTCACACATCATATAAAGATGGCTTGTACTACAATTCTAGCCTTCAAGCTAGTGGTCTTTGTCGTGATTAAATTGTGACAACTAAGGAATTCCCCTACCACATGCTATGGTAGATGTTCTTTAATGAAACCAAATAGATCACGACAAGAGTACTCCTCGAGAGTCTCACATCTATGCTCGTGAATCTTCCACACCTCCCTCCTTTTGCATTGCTTTTCAGAAGATTGATAATCTAATGCATTCACATCTCAGGAATTTATCCTAAGCATGATCTTTTCCCCTTGTTGTGTTATGACCTTTGTCTACTGGTAGCCAAGTAGTAAATGTGCAATGGTGTCTTACGATGCAAGATACTCTTGTGGTCCGTCAAGACAAACCATTTTGGAATTTCTAGGAGAAACAAACTCTAGTACCTCGTCATATCTAGGACCAGGTCAAAGTGTTGTAATCCGCGGATCTAGAGGCAATGATTAGCTTCTACCTGCTCTACCTCAACGTATCACACTCTTTTATACTAAGAGGTTGTGCTGAGTTCCATAAACCTCTTAATGAAGTGATGCTCTTACACATATTTACCCACCCTCCATCGAGCTTTCGCGCTCATGAGTGATGCGTGTGTGTAATAGTGTCGCCATCTGAGATTCCTAGCAATTCTTATTTCTTTGAACTCTAAGGACATTTGAGTCATTCTTAGCATGATTGGTTAACCCTGTCACTAATCAAAGGATGATTGTGCTACTAAGTCTGTTATTCTGGTTCACTCTCTTCGGTCAAAGAGTTAGGCTCATGTCTAAGCTATGAGATTGTGTCTTCTTGCCTTACCAAGCAAGTTCCCTCTCACACTCAGTGACATATCAGTGGTTTGTGATATTCTAGATGTCTACCAGAAGTATCGCCATGTTGCCACATGACCGTGTTGTCAAGTTCTTGAGAAGCAAGTTCTCTTAACTGCTCTTTACTCTAAGGATATGTACTAGATACCCCTGAACTAGTTGGTTGAGCTTAAACAACAACTTGGAGAGTTATAGGACAAAAGCTTTATTCAACTTAGTTCCTCTTTAAAGGAATATCTAGTTTTATTCGTGCTGAAGAAAGATAGTATCTCCTTTGTGGATATGTTATCTTCCCCCACCTTTGATTTGATTTGGGTTATCGTCAAATCAAACTCGGTTCTAAGGACTATCTTGATGGTGTTTCTACTTGTGATGTTTCACTTGAGTACATCTTCATGTCCTTTGGTCTGGCCAATACTTTTGCCTTGTTCAAGCAACATGTGAGTCTATCCTCTTGGAGTGTTTTGGTAAGTTCGTTGTTGAGCCCATCGATGACATCCTTATCTTCTCCATGCTATATTAGATTCATATGGAACATTGGGAATTAATGTTGGAAACATCCGAGAACCATCTTCGGGTCATTTTGAAGTATGTGTTCTGGATGTTAGAAGTAACCTTCTCTGATTCACGTGCAAATGTTGAAAGATGTCATCATGAATTTGAGAAGATTCATCTTCCTTTCCTCATGGACACATGTGTATTTTATTGTTAGTACCTTATGTGTGCGCAGTTGTCTTTCGACAAGATGCTAATACATAGGTATAGCAATCTAGCTCATCTTTTGGAGCTTTACACTGTAGTCCATATCTTGAGAATCTAGTAGCTTTGCCTTTATGGTAAATGTTGCAAACTTTCTATTCGGACATGCTGAGTCTGAAGTATCATACCACCTAACCAAATCTGAATCTCAAGCAGATATGATGGTTGGTGTTCTTCAAGATTTTGACACGGGTCTCTTTGTAAGTCTGGCAAGATTGATGTAATGGTAGACACACTTAGCCGAAAATACCTTTTGCCATATTCTTTTGAATCAGCAGCAACAACCACTCTTCATGGGGATTCCTCTATATTTTATTATAGGAGTTGTTGAAAGAACATGTTGGGCCCCCATGTGTGGTTTTGGTAATTAATGACAATATTTATGGACTAATATGTGTATTAAGTTGTACTTGTAGGAATTGTCCATTGGCATTGCTTGGAGCATGTGTTGACTTCAATATAGATGAAATGAGAAGAATATGTGTTGTGCAAGCTCAAAATGCGCCATCTATAGAAGATCTCATGTTTGATGCTTGCCATCCTCGGTGATCATGGATCGATGATGAGGAATCAAGAAAGGTGTCCATCTTGAGAAGGACAAGATCGTCTACATCGATCTCAAGTGGATTGCTCAAGGCAAAGGTATAATATTGATAGGTTTTCCCTTTTACCGGTCTCATGTTTGTTGGGAGACCGGGTTTAGGATAGATAACCGTACTATCAAGAAGGGCTCTCGAATGAGTAACTCGGTCACATCGTTCGGAGAGATCAAACCTTTGCATACTTGCATCATCATATTTGGTTGTTATTTGGTCTTATCGAGGATATAGAGCTTGTGGTAATCTCCATAACAAGCTCTAGTCCATCAAAAAAGGATTTCCCTTTTATATCTTATTGCGTTTTGATCTTGGAGGTTTTACCGGTTTGTATTTTAGAGATAGGTAAAACCTTCCATTATTTGGTTCTTACTCATGTGAGGATTTATAGCTTGTGTTAATCTCCATGACAAGCTCTCGTTCATCGAAAACGGATTTCATATGCATTTTCTATTACATTTTTGATGTTGGAGGTTTTATCGGTTCATCTTTTTGATAGAGGTTAAACCTTTCGTCATTTGGATCTATCCTCCCTTGCTAGACTATAATGTTTCTTTGCATTATCTTTTAGAGCTTGTTGTCCTCTTCGAAACGAGCCCAAGATCATCAAAATCGGAGTCCGGATGCAAAAGTTATGGCCGTTTTCGTTCAGGGATGACCGGTAGTACCGGACCAGGGTCCGGTAGTACCGGAGGTCCGGTAGTACCGCTCCGTAGTACCGGTCGGTACTGAAAAAGGTGCGTTTGGCGACCTGGGATCCCCAGGGATTGTCCGGTAGTACCGGGAATGTCCGGTAGTACCGGGATTCGCGCTTTTTTGGCT
This sequence comes from Avena atlantica, assembly GCA_910589765.1. NCBI lineage: Eukaryota > Viridiplantae > Streptophyta > Magnoliopsida > Poales > Poaceae > Avena > Avena atlantica. The sequence goes on along the minus strand of OU342734.1, from coordinate 374,233,781 downwards.
TCAACGGTTGGATTTTCGGGGAACCTATTTAAGGGGCCTTCTTCCCCAATGGTTCCCTAACCATTCTTGCAAGTTTTCCCCTCCATTGTTGACCTTCTTGAGCTTGCTTTCTCTCAATCCCTCCAATGATTCTTGCATATTCTTGAGGGATTTTAAAGAGGAGATCTAGATCTACAATCCCACCAATCAATCTCTCCTCTAAGTGAGGGGAACATATTGGGATCTAGATCTTGGAGTATTTTGTGGATTTCCTACATTGTTCTTCCTCTCTTATTCCCCCATAAGCTTTTGTAGCTTTGGTGGAATTTGGGAGAGAGAGATTTGAGCACCTTTGTGGTGTTCTTGCCATTTGCATTTGGTGCATCGGTTTGAGTTCTCTTTGGAGGATTTGATTTGAGTTACTCATTGGAGCTTGTCCCTCTTGGGTTCTTGGAACCCTAGACGGTTTGTGGCCTTGGTGGCATTGTGGCATTGTGGCCTTGGTGGCATTTGTTGGGAGCCTCCAATTAAGTTGTGGAGTTGTGCCCCAACCTTGTGAGAGGTTCCGGTTGCCACCGACAAGTGCACCGATAGTGGAAGCGTGGATCAATCCCATTGGGGTGAAATTCACCGGAGAATAAGGGAGGCCTTTTGTGGCGTTGGTGGTTTGATACCACCCCCTCTCCAAACGAGACGTACTCCATGTTGGGAGGAACTCGGTAAAATATCGGTGTCCCCGCGTGCCTCGGTTATCTCTATACCCGAGGTCTTTACTTATGCACTTTACATTGTGATAGCCTTCGTGCTTGAAGTAATATATATCTTGCTATCACTTTGTTGTTTGTATTGCTTAGCATAAGTTGTTGGTGCACATAGGTAAACCTTAGTTGTTTCTAGGTTGTGCTTTACAAAGTAAACACTAGTTTAATTCCGCCTTTGTTGTGCCACTCTAGGAAAAGTTTTAATCGCCTATTCACCCCCCCCCCCTCTAGGCGACATCAGTATCCTTTCAATTGGTATCAGAGCCCGGTCTCTCATTTTAGGCTTCACCGACTTGAGAGTAAAGATGTCGGCTAGGGGATTAGTGCACAAGGACACGCTCACATTCGATGGCACAAATTATGATGTTTGGAAAATTCGCATGCTTAACTTATTTCGGGAAATTCACCCAATTATCGAGGGCTATCTATATGTGGGTTTCTCTTCTCCTATGGATACCCAAAACGAATCTTTAGAGGAGAAGTTGAACTCTCATATAGATGCTCTAGCTACTAAAATTCTTTTGCATGTTGTGAGCAATATAGTTCTTTCGTCTATCATGCCTTATTCAAGCGCTCGTGAGATATGGACCAAGCTTCAAGATAAATATAGCAAGTCCAACATTATTGAGGATGATTGTGTTGCTTCCACTTCCGGTCGAGATGAGTTCTCATCCTCTACCACTTCACCAACATGTGACTTTTCACAAGGTAATGATATGGTGAGTGGTGATAGAAATTGCAATATGGATAGTGTGTTCACTATTTGCAATCCCTCATATCTATCTAGTTGCAATGATCTATCTTTGGACCTTAACACTTCTAGCACTCAAAATTCCTCACATGCTTGTGTTAATAATCCTTGCATATCATGTAGAAATGAATTAAATAAATCTCATGATGATATGCTCATGTTGTCTTGTTGCCATGATAAAAATGCTTCTATTTCCTCTAGTGCTTGTGTTGCTAACCATGTAGAGGAAAATGAAGATTCTATGGGACAAGACAAGGTCTTGAAGAGAGCTATAGGTGCAATCTCATCATCACCTTCTTTCGGTTCTCACATGTGCCTTATGGCTAAGGGAACAAAGGTAACCTATTTGGATCCCATTATATCTCATGATGATGATGATGATGATGATGAGGTTGAGAATGATAATGATGATTATAGAGGTAAGTATGATATTACCTCTATTAAGAAAATGGGAGAGGTTGTCTATAGTGCTCTCTACAAAAATAAACTTGCTTCCTCCAACCTTCTTGAAATCTTGAATTATGCTATAGAAGGCAATGATCTTATTGAGGAGCAAGAAAACATAATTGATGAAAAGTTTGCACTTGAGCGTGAATATGCTAATGAACTTGCTCAAGTAAAGGACTCCCTTGAAGAAGAACAAACCACCAAAGAATCTCTTGAGGATACTTTTACTCTAGAATTATCTAGAGTAAAGGAATACCATGATAGAGAACTTGCGGTGGCTAACTCCTTCAAGATTAAAAATGATGAACTTGAAGTTGCTTATGCTAAACTTGTTGAGGATTTTGAGCACCTCAAAAATGGCTCTAGGGTCATAAAGGGTGAGTTCATCAAACTCACCGAGTCACATGAGCAACTTAAAGCCTCATGTTCAAAAGAGCTTGACAAGTTGCCCTCACCTCTTGCTAATAATAATGATGCTTGTGCTACTAACTCTATTTCTTGTGAAGCATATATTTTGAAGGAGAATGTTGAGCTAAAGGCTCAACTTGATTTGCTAACTAGCAACTATGGGAAATTAGAAGAAAGCCATGATAAGCTCTCAAGCTCGCATGAGGATCTCCTAGTATCCCATGGTAGGCTAAAGTTGGCTCATGAGGCCATCATGTCAAAGGTAACATCTAGTGGGCCTCATGTGGACATTAGCACTATATCTACTCCAAATGTTATATTGCCATGTGCTAGTCCTTGTAATTCATCCTCTCACAACCATGCTATATCTCGTGATGAATTACATTCCATGCCTTGTTGCTCTAACAATGTAGCATCTACTTCCTCTAGTACTTGTATTGAAACTAACCATGTAGAGGAAATCAAAGAGCTCAAGGCTCAAGTCACTTCTTTGAAGAATGACTTGAAAAATGTTCAACAAGGGAAGGTCACACTCAACAAAATCTTGAGTATGCAAAAATCCCCCAATGACAAGAGTGGGCTTGGATTCAAATCTAATGTCAAGAACAAGTCCACTATCAAGTTGAAGCACAAGGACAACAAGAAGAATGGCCAAGATCAAGTCAAGAATCCGGCCAACATTGTTTGCTTCAAGTGCAAGGAAGAAGGGCACCATGTTAGATCTTGCCCATTGAAGAAAAAGCCTCTTAGTGTGAAGCAACAAGGGAAGCGGCCTCAAGCTCCACCTCAAGTCATTAATGGGCCTCTTCCTAAGAGGACTACTCGAGCTCTTCCTCGAGTTGTGGCTTCTCCTAAGAAGAAAGATGGCAAGAGTAGAACTTGCTACATATGCCGTGAAAAGGGGCATATTTCTTCCTCATGCACTCTCGGTATCTCCTCATCCAACCCTATCATTATTGATGATGCTTATTCTCTTTGGAAGGATGAGGTTGGCAATGTGTTTGCCAAATTTGTTGGTGCTCAATGTGGTGTCAAGAAAAGAACCATTTGGGTTGCCAAACCTATTGTGACTAACCTCTTAGGACCCAACTTGGTTGGGGACCAACAAACCAAAACTTGATCAATAGGTGTGCTTTGGAGGGCATTGGAGTCTTGGCTACATTATGAAGAATTGAGGGATCTTCATCAATTATTATTGTCAAGCCAAGCCATTTTGATTATCTTGATTATATTATATTTACAATGTTCCTCCTTGCGGTAACATATGTTAAACTCTTTACATTGAAAGTTACTCGCCCCTTTGTGCATGTGTTGGTTTTGTATCTTCCATGTTTTTGTACATGTTGTGCTATCCACTTAATTATCTTGAAATCAAGATTATTTGTGTATGATTAGGTGGAACACCATGTATGTGTGTTTCTTGTGTTTGAGCCTTGCTTGGTTATATTTGGTATCCTATTTGGCTCTTGTGAGAAATTAATGGATTATCCTATTTTGGGGGAGTGTTATGCTTAGGCATTCCATAATCCTAAAAATGTGTGTACATGAGGATTACCACCTAGTATTTATATTGGATTATTGTCTAGTCTCTATGTGGTATAATTCTCATGAGAAATTTAAGTTTTATAATGTCCATTAATTATCTCTATTTGTATCATTTTGCCTCGTGTTGTTTTTATGGTAGTATCACATTATGGGGGAGTCTTATGCTTAGTGCATATTACAATCCTAGAAAATGTGAATATTCGAGGTTATGTCACTTAGAATTGATATTGATAATTATCTAGCGCCTATGTGACACATTGGCTCATACAAGTTCCTATTTGCATGAATAGCTTTATTGATCTTATTTTGGATCTTGTATATGAGAGTGTTTCTTGGTATGCGTTTCCTCATATTTAGATATATAAATCCTCATGGAAACCATTTGCTTCAAGTTACTCTATTCATTAGTGATTGTGTGACTTGGGGAAGCTACCAAGAATCTTGTTCGAAGTATCATGCTCAATTTCTTATATTTAGTTATATGCTTCTTGTTGTGACTATGATCTTGGATATCCATGCAAGCTACCTTGGGAAAATTATTCTATTTCTTGTCCTTGGACAATGAGTACCCAACTTATGGTAGAATTTATTGATCATATTCACTTTGGCCCTTGCTTAATTTTATCCTATATTTGGCCAAGAAAATGTTTTGTGTTGTCTCCCAAGCCTTCCTTGCTTCTTGTGGATCTTCTTATTTTATTGATATCCTCTTGTGTTTTACTTATTATAGGTACTAGTGATGATCCCATTTGTGTGCATTTTGCATTTAAAAGGAAAATCCTACAAAATGCACTATCCATGGGGGAGCTATCCTATATTATTTAGAACACTCATATTTATGCTTCTTTGTTTTGATCCATATCATGTTTTATGTGCTTGGAACCTCAATCTTTTCATTTTGGTACTTGTGCCATCATGTGAAGTTTGGGGAGTTTGGTTTCTTGTTGGAACCTTGCTCTTTTTGGGAGTTGGTTTTGTCTCATTCCTTGTTTCTTGATTTGACCATTTTAGAATGAGATAAATCCTTGAGCATTTTTATTTCTATCTATATTTTGCTCCTTGGATTATGCCTAGTTCATTTGTTGAAATTGTGATCTTTCATGTGTTGAATTGGTTCGTTGATACAATTTGGACATCGTTTGTCATGTCACACTCTTGTGTGTGCAATCTCGATTTACTTGGTATTTTGTTCAAATTGTATCTCCTTTTTGGTTCTTGAAAGCTTCATGCATGCATATTTACTATATGATTATATTATGGTATGCTTGCTTTCTTTGATCCAATATATAGGGGAAACTCCACCAATTCCCATCGGCTAAGTTGTGCATGAAATTCAATTTCATATCAATGTGCACATAATTATGTGGAGTCTCTCCTATGTATTGTAGTTTCTCTAACTACTTTGGACCCAATAAGTTTGGGGACCATTTTGTACTTAATTGTGTTTTAGGTACATTGGAGATATATTGGATGCCTGTCTTTCAATTTTGAAGAAGTGGTGCGTACATGAAAAGTTGAGTCAAGCTATAGGATGATCAACGAATTCATATACTCTACATCCTACCAATTATATCTCGGTAACAAGTATCTCTTTCTCATGCTCATATATCTTGTTTCCAACCGTTTGTCGGTTGCCTTCTAGCATGAATTCATGTATTTGTAATTGTTGTAGTTCTACCCATGGCTTTAAGAGAACTCTCTATTGTAAATGTGTATAAGTTGAGATGAGTACATATAGTTGGGACTATACAAAATCATGCATATGATCCTCCAATCCCAAATATATCAATCTAGCAATTTTATTGCCTATCATCTCCTCAACTTCTCTCATATGCAATAGTGAGATTTTGCTAGTCTATTTTCTCTTATGATACTTGTTGCCTTTCTTCATATATTTCAACTTTCAACTTTTCCCTTGGTGATAGTTGTAATATATGTAGTGTGTTTGTGTTTGAAGTCCATTATGTACAATAAGATATATGTGAGCCTTTGGCCATGCTTTAAAAATCTTATTGATATATGTTATGACTTCATTTTTGCCTTTCATGTGCTTTCTTGTATAATCTTCTTGATGTGTGCATTTTTCTTCTTTGGAATATGTCTTTGTGATATTTTCCACTTAGATACATATACACATATGAGAAGATAATTTTAGTTGATTTTTAATCCTTGGAGACCACCTTCCTATTCCTTTTGATTCTTCGGTGGCTTCCAAATTTATTTTCCTATGAGTGCTTGTTCCTCTTTTTTGCATCTTCGGACACTCATATTTGTTCTTTCATGTCTTGTATTTTTAAATGAATTTGGATGAGTGAGGAGTCCATGACTATGCACCTCGTTCCCAAATGCAATTACCATAATTGGTGCATTCTCTTTGGGGAGCTCATCTAATTCATTTAATAATACTCATTTGCATTCTTTCACATTTGTTGTGTTTTAAATGCTTATGGGGGAGCAAGGATTCCATATTTGTGCATTATGTATTCCAATACATTTATTTTGAATTGTGCACAAACCTTGGGGAGCTTCTCTATTTGTTATTTAAAACACTCTTTTGCTCATATCATAATATCTTGTTGTTTCCATTTGGACTCATTTGTTGTTTTCAAATTGGTTTGTCGGACCTTGTAGTTGCCTGCATCATTTGACTTTATTTTTGCAATCTTCGGGTCCTCGATATAGTTCTACTCCCTCCCAAGTATTCATCATTGGATATGTGCGAAGACACACCTTTGGATGAATTATTACTATATTTGCCTTCTAGAACTTGTCACCCATTTCGGCAATTGATGTCAATGGGGGAGAAGTTTTAGAGGGTTTAAGGGAAGTTGGTTTATGCATTGAGTTTGTTCTTGTGCATTTGCTTCTCATGCTCTTGCATCTTTGTTGTTGCTTAGCATGTGGTATATAGAGGAAACTCCACCAATGATAATGATTGGCAATATATGCAATGAAATTCAAGTTCATCACACATGCATAGATTGTGGGGGAGTTTGCTCTATATATGATGGTGGTACCAATATCACATACTTTTGTAGTATTTGATATTGGTATTACCATTTTATTCATTAAAATTCCTTATATAAACCCTCTTAAGGGGATTGTCATCAATTACCAAAATGGGGGAGATTGAAAGAACATGTTGGGCCCCCATGTGTGGTTTTGGTAATTAATGACAATCTTTATGGACTAATATGTGTATTAAGTTGTACTTGTAGGAATTGTCCATTGGCATTGCTTGGAGCATGTGTTGACTTCAAGATAGATGAAATGAGAAGAATATGTGTTGTGCAAGCTCAAAATGCGCCATCTATAGAAGATCTCATGTTTGATGCTTGCCATCCTCGGTGATCATGGATCGATGATGAGGAATCAAGAAAGCATCTTGAGAAGGACAAGATCGTCTACATCGATCTCAAGTGGATTGCTCAAGGCAAAGGTATAATATTGATAGGTTTTCCCTTTTGCCAGTCTCATGTTTGTTGGGAGACCAGGTTTAGGATAGATAACCGTACTATCAAGAAGGGCTCTCGAATGAGTAACTCGGTCACATCGTTCGGAGAGAGATCAAACCTTTGCATACTTGCATCATCATATTTGGTTGTTATTTGGTCTTATCCATGTGAGGATATAGAGCTTGTGGTAATCTCCATAACAAGCTCTAGTCCATCAAAAAAGGATTTCCCTTTTATATCTTATTGCATTTTGATCTTGGAGGTTTTAGCGGTTTGTATTTTAGAGATAGGTAAAACCTTCCATTATTTGGTTCTTACTCATGTGAGGATTTATAGCTTGTGTTAATCTCCATGACAAGCTCTCGTTCATCGAAAACGGATTTCATATGCATTTTCTATTACGTTTTTGATGTTGGAGGTTTTATCGGTTCATCTTTTTGATAGAGGTTAAACCTTTCGTAATTTGGATCTATCCTCCCTTGCTGGACTATAATGTTTCTTTGCATTATCTTTTAGAGCTTGTTGTCCTCTTCGAAACGAGCCCAAGATCATCAAAATCGGAGTCCGGATGCAAAAGTTATGGCCGTTTTCGTTCAGGGATGACCGGTAGTACCGGACCAGGGTCCGGTAGTACCGGAGGTCCGGTAGTACCGCTCCGTAGTACCGGTCGGTACTGAAAAAGGTGCGCTTGGCGACCTGGGATCCCCAGGGATTGTCCGGTAGTACCGGGAATGTCCGGTAGTACCGGGATTCGTGCTTTTTTGGCTTCAACGGTTGGATTTTCGGGGAACCTATTTAAGGGGCCTTCTTCCCCAATGGTTCCCTAACCATTCTTGCAAGTTTTCCCCTCCATTGTTGACCTTCTTGAGCTTGCTTTCTCTCAATCCCTCCAATGATTCTTGCATATTCTTGAGGGATTTGAAAGAGGAGATCTAGATCTACAATCCCACCAATCAATCTCTCCTCTAAGTGAGGGGAACATATTGGGATCTAGATCTTGGAGTCTTTTGTGGATTTCCTACATTGTTCTTCCTCTCTTATTCCCCCATAAGCTTTTGTAGCTTTGGTGGAATTTGGGAGAGAGAGATTTGAGCACCTTTGTGGTGTTCTTGCCATTTGCATTTGGTGCATCGGTTTGAGTTCTCTTTGGAGGATTTGATTTGAGTTACTCATTGGAGCTTGTCCCTCTTGGGTTCTTGGAACCCTAGACGGTTTGTGGCCTTGGTGGCATTGTGGCATTGGTGGCATTTGTTGGGAGCCTCCAATTAAGTTGTGGAGTTGTGCCCCAACCTTGTGAGAGGTTCCGGTTGCCACCGACAAGTGCACCGATAGTGGAAGCGTGGATCAATCCCATTGGGGTGAAATTCACCGGAGAATAAGGGAGGCCTTTTGTGGCGTTGGTGGTTTGATACCACCCCCTCTCCAAACGAGACGTACTCCATGTTGGGAGGAACTCGGTAAAATATCGGTGTCCCCGCGTGCCTCGGTTATCTCTATACCCGAGGTCTTTACTTATGCACTTTACATTGTGATAGCCTTCGTGCTTGAAGTAATATATATCTTGCTATCACTTTGTTGTTTGTATTGCTTAGCATAAGTTGTTGGTGCACATAGGTAAACCTTAGTTGTTTCTAGGTTGTGCTTTACAAAGTAAACACTAGTTTAATTCCGCCTTTGTTGTGCCACTCTAGGAAAAGTTTTAATCGCCTATTCACCCCCCCTCTAGGCGACATCCGTATCCTTTCAGTTGTGCTTATGGTTTCCTTTGTATCCGAATTCTGACCTTTACTTGATGTATGATTTCTCGAACATCAAGGAGAACATTTAAAGTAGTGTTGCTAAATGTCTATCGGTCGATTCTCTAGACCTTTTTATGTTGGATAGCGTATGGTTATGCCAAGTATTGAAGTCTGATAATGAAGTTTATTTCTTCTAGTGTCATCAGGAATCTTCTTACCTATTCATCTAGTGGTGTAAAGTGATATCATGATCTTTGGCAAAGGTCTTGATAGACCTGGATGAATAGAGTTTCCTTCGTTTCTCGATCATGTTTTAAGAGTGACTATGCTTTTGACAATCATAAGTTCCTCTTGCTGCATGTTCCTTGTGACTCCTATGAGTCATCGCCGCAAAACCACCTTTCTGTCTTGGCCTTCTGTTGAATGAAAGAGAGACCCTTCTGTTTCAAAAGTAGTTCAACAACTTGATTTTGTTGATCCATATCTCTGCAACCTGCAATTCTAAGATCATAGAGAATATGAACCTAATCATAAAACTTGGCAGATCAACATGTGCTTAAGGATGCTTCCTCATGGGTACGAGGGGGTGATCCTAGTTAGGGTTCAGATGATGATGATTTAGTGGATATCAAAGATGATGATCAATACCTTGGAGATTTCGCTCTCTTATCTCCTTTTAAAATATTCTGATTAGACGAGATTCTCCTTCCTCTTGTTTTATAAATATGGCTTTACGCAAAATAGCTCCACCAGCCATAAGTCTTGCGGAGTACACCCTGTACTCACCCTTGCTTTGTTGATATTTTTGTAGCAGAATAAGTCTCCCTGAAGATGAGTTCCGTACGACATCGACACCGACGAGTAGCTTGGGGTTCCCGCACGGTAGCCTGGAATCTATGGGCTGGACGTCATCGTTATGCTTCAGGTCTTTTAGGCCATTTGTTAAGTTTTCTATACTTAATAGCATAATTTGCCTTCTGTTGTTTGATGTTTGTGGTCAGTGACCTCTTCTTGTAATAAACTGGTTCTTGCTTAGTTATGAGCTTGTTGTAATAAATTTTGTGTCGTAGGGTCACTTCTGCGTTACCGATTATCCACTGGATATCCTCAAGCTCAAGATTCAGCTTATGTTAGACGGAGGTCTGGGATTTGTTTAGCCCTGATCCCGGGGGTGTCACAAGCCGTTTGGTTGACCACGACACCACCAAAAGTTCCGGTGGAGGACCAATATTTCCACTCAGCATCCGCCCAATGGCTCGAAAGCTGAATGGGGGCGCTCCAAAGTACGACTAGAAGTTTTGTAACACCCTCAGAATCGACCCTATGCAAGTTTTAGCGAAACTCGCCAAACCCGCATAGAAACGATTCAAAGGTGCCCACCAGGCACTTTCGTGCGGGTGGAAAACGAAGTAATAACATTACACAACAGTCCGCGACGGGACCCACAGAACAGATATATATATATACAACACGACTCCAAGAGTCAAGAATACAGATATTATATACAAAGATCCAAATCACCTTGAAAATGATAGAGCGTCCGACTACGGACAAGATGCAAATGGGGCTAAGAGCCCTGAAGAATAACCAATGGCGTCCATAACCCTGCCCAGGCCAAGCCGGAAGGGTAACCCTGCTAACGACGTCGATCTCAAACCTGCTTAAACAAAAGGGGTGCCGACAAAGGGCAAAGGAAAAAGAGAGAGCGGTCAGTACTGAGGCCAGTACACGGCGAGGCTAGAATTCGGCGGTCCTCGCCTACATAGGTATGGTGGACTGAAGCGGCAGCGCAGCATGCACTAAACACCCTATAGAGACTCGATATAGCTGGCGGCTATCAGAGAGGGGTAAGAAAGACCTATTCGGAACCAACCTGATACTACCACCAAACATACCCATCCTGGTATTTCCCCCTCGATTCCAAACGAGGAAGTCAACCGAGGAACTCACACCGTTGGCAGTTTTATTCATTCCGTTATAGTTGCGGCAATTACTAGTCAGGTATAGATAATCTTCCTGATATAATAAGCAGTGGGCAATTTTAGTTAACCATTCCGTTATAGTTGCAGCACTTACTAGTCGATACAAATAACATGAGATATCCCAAAACCCAGCAGTTGTTGGTACTTTTATTTAGCCATTCCGTTATAGTTGCAATACTTACTAGTCAGGTACAATGGTAGCAAGCGACAACCCAAACAAGCAATTGTTGGCAATTTTATTTAGCCATTCCGTTATAGTGAAGCTGATTGCTAGTCATTATAAAGTCAAATTTATAGCACTACTTTAGTTATAGTTGTCTATGATCGAGATACTGTGCTCCAAGTCGTCCATAACCGCGGACACGGCTTTCAGAAAGTTTTACCCTGCAGGGGTGCACAAATAGCAACACACACTCGATCAACCTCGGAAAAACCAAATCAAAACCCAACGAGGCCTTCACGACAAAGCAATCACCAGATTCAGAAATATTTCAGGGGGCCACCCCATTAAGTATACCCGCAACGAAGTTAGCTGACTTCGAGACGGACTCAAGGTTTGTGGGGCCGGCTGTAAACGACTGGGAACCCGAAAGTGTGACTGGGCTTGTCGATACCGCGAAAACGGGTCACGGTCCTAAACAGTACAGGTGCTCCTCGCACAATCGTAAATAAAGCAGTAAAGCATGGCATAAGTACAATATAGTAAATAAAACCTCAAACTAGTTTGTGGCCCCAAGAAATAAGAATGAATCAAGCTCTGGCTCAGGGGGGTCCCATAATCCTCCCGGATGTGGATAGCGCGAATATTCAAGGAACAGGTATCAAGTACTCGGGGTCCTACGGGACACAAGTGGACGGTTAACAACCAAATAACATCTATTGCCCACCTGTGCCTCTACATTCACCTACTTCAATTTTAGTTGTTAAACATTAATTAAAGTCTTGATCATCTCCAACAATAAACACACGGCATTACTCCAACAACTGCGGTACTTGACGACACGCAACAGCACTTGAGCAAGCGACTACGACGTGCAGGTCCAACTATCTACCAAACAACAGGTAATAGGAGGTGTCCAAGGCAATATAAGGCTGCAAGGGATATCACGGGTACGAAAACTAGAGCATCGCAACACAGATAGCAATAGATCAACAGGAGGAAATAAATACTATAAAAGTAAGATAGGTAGAAAGGGGGAGGTGCTCGCCTGAAAACATTGTTAAAGGTTCATCCGAAGATCGGGTCGACACTCGCATCAACTCATCGGCCTAGTCCGTGAAGAAGCAAAGCACTAGAAGAAACATCGGATGGACTATTTAATACTACGGCAGAAGATCGGGCATGATGCATGTATGATGTATGACATGGCAAAGGTACGAGGCAATTAGGCCATATTAAGCGGAACCCGGGGTCCTGACACTTAATTATTAAGTTCGTGTTGTTTAGATACCCCACAATTTAAATGTTGTCTTAACAAGACAAAAATATGACAACGGTTCGATGCACAAATTTAAATGGGGCCAATATAAGACTAGATTTGCCCGCATATGGGCCCCATATTTAATTAAGAGGTGAATTGGCATAATGCCCCCAAACCCATGATATGAGTGCAAGCATGGCAATTTAATATGCAACAAGTATATATCATATATTATAAAAATATGAGGGGTCTTGGATAGGGGTCACACATCGAAAGGCGATCTTGGGGTTCCGAGGGTTCGGGGGATCGGTCTCAGGGTTCGACAGGGATCGAGGTTCAGATTCAAGATGGAGAACTTGGGTCCAAGCGGTCGATCTTGCCGTCGCGAAGATCTTGTCGGGTCCTCGTATCGGGTCGGTCTTGGCGTTCGGGAAGCGTCCTCGTGGCGATCTTGGCGTTCTTCAGGTTCGGGTTTTGGCGTCCGAGGGAAGTACTTGGCGTTCCGAAGACGATCCTGTCGCATCCGCGGTCGTCGGGTCGTGTCGACGGTCTTGTCGTCTCACGGCGGAGATCTTGGTGTCCGGGTCTCGGCGTCTTCGGATACGAGAGGAAGAACTTGGCGTGCCGAGGGTTCGGTCTCGGGGATCGGTCTTCGGATCAGAGAAGGAGACCTTGGAGTTCCGTGGTTCATCGGGCACCTTCAGGGTTCTTTGATGGAGGTCTCGGAGTCCAGGAGGGAGAACATGGCATCCCGTGACGAAGGTCTTGATCAGTATGGCTTCGGTTGCCGTTGGCGATCTTGACTAATTTTCCCGTACCAATCAGGTAGCAACTTACTGGACAGATCCTCCCAGAAACCGGTGCAACGAGATGGCTAGCACACACGCGCGGGGCAGTAGCTTGCTGCTGCCAACGAACACACGTAGAGAGGCGACAGGTGCAGACGAGGACGCCCGCACGGTGGAGGTCGTTCGTGGCGACGCGACGGTGGTAGCGAGCGCTAAGGCGAGCGAGACCGACGCGGCACGGTGCAGGGGACCGCGGTCGCGGTCGCTGGTGCAAAGGCAGCGAGGCGGTGCGGGCTCGACTCGCGGAGCGGAGTCGGACGGAGGAGGCCAGGGGCTTGAGGCGGCCGGCGCTGCGGTCGAAGGGGGGGGTTGAGGCAGGTGGCGGACGGCGGGGCTCCACGGGGCGGCGAGGCCAAGAGCCACGGCGTCAGGGGAATCCGGGCCCGCGGCGGCGGCACCCAAAAGCGGCGAGATGGCAGGAACGGCCGGAGGACGGCAGCGACGACCGGAGGCGGGGAGGCAGTAGCAGCTAGCAGGCTTGAAGGAGATGGCCATGGCGGCAGGATCCCGAGGAGGCGGTGGCGGTTGAGGCCTGGCGGCCGGCGGAGTAGGTGGCGAGCTCGGGCCTCGGCAGGGAGGGGTGGTGTCACTGGGCGACGAGGCGGAGAAGGGAGGCCGGCGGAGGCGTGCAGGGTGACACGGGGAAGCACCGGTGGCGAGGGAGGCGAGGTGAGAGGTTGCAGGGAGGGAGAGATGTGCGGGAAGGGAGCAGAGGCGGCGGGGACAGAAGCTCAATCAGGGGAGGAGGGAAAACGAGGGAGGCGGCGGACGCGGGTGCTGCGTGCAGGGGACAGCGGCCGCAGGGTAGGTGGGGTCAGGAAGCGGGCCCGCGGCCCAGGGAACCTGATGGGGAGGGTGTGTCGCGTGTGCGTTTGTGTGTGTGCTGTGTGGGGTGGGGAGTGGGGGAAGTTGGGGTGAGGAGGTGAGGAGGTGATGGGTGAGGTGGCGGGCACTGGTTGGAGGGAGGATAGGGCTAGGGTGAGGTGGCGACCAGTGATTGGAGAGGGTGATGTGGCTGGTTGGTGGTTAGAATAGGATTGGGTAGAATAGGACTGGGTAGTTTTAGGATTAGATATTTTTGACTAGGGTTTTCTTTTATTTTAAAATAAATTTTGTAAATAGTTTTAGATGAATAAAAGATCCGGCTGGACCGACGGTTTGGTTTGAACAAAGGGGGAGGATATTAATATAGAAAACAAAATAGGTCTTTTAGCAAAATAGTTTTAATCAATTTGGATGCATGCTGATGTCATGATGATGCAATGCACAAAATCAACGCGATTTTCTAGTAGTGGTTTTAGCGGGACGCCACAAGTTCCGATCAGACTGAGCGGAACTTCCTGTAGTACTTCCGGAGCAAGTTCCGATACAAATTCCGTCAAATATGTCGTGTCAACACAGGGACATACAGTACGTGAGCGGAACTTGGAACGGAACAAGGAGCGGAATTTTCTGGGTCGCAAACCACCTGACCAGAACTTCCGGCGGCTGGGCGAAAGTACCGCTCAAGCTTCCTGCGAAAGGAGCAAGGTAGCGCCGGTCGCAACTTCCGATCAGGATTGACCATAACTTGTGGACTGGAACTACCAGAGCTACTTCTGATGTTAATTCCGGCAAATAGCACACTTCCATACAGAAGGTTGCTGAAACTGAGCGGAATTGACGTCGGAAGTTGAGCCGGAACTTCTGCCACAGCCATCCCCGCAGTGAACTACGAGCGGAACTTCCGGCGCTTGGTCGGAAATTTCGGTCAGGACATGAACAGCTCCAAAGGTCACTCTTTCGCTGAAAAATAGGATGGTTGTGGTGGTGCAAGTATGGTTTATGTATGAAGAAGTGATTCTCCACAGCCTTCCGAGATGGACCCCCTCTTAATAGTATGGCGACCTAAAACAATAAATAAAAAGAAAGGCAAAAATAAAGACCGCCATTTTCACGAGACTCCAAGAGAAGCATCCACAAGCTCCAAGAAAATGAATAAATCTTAAACTTAGGCACACAATTAATCCACAAGTGGGATTATCATCAACACCAAAATACTTAGGGAAAACAAAATCCTTTCACCTAGCCTCCTTGCCTCCTAGCCGCAGGCAGCGAGCCCCCCGCATCAGCGATCGCTGCCGTCCCGGTCCCGACCTCCCCACACGATAGAATGCCGACAAGGCACACAAAGGGGGGCAGACCGCCGCCTTCAGAGGTGAGGCGTGGCCGCCAACGCCGGCGCCGCGGCAACAACGGCCAGAGAGAACCGCCGGAGTGAGTTTTGTAGGTTAGGGTCGACGCCTCTGGAGTCGCCCACGTGCGAACGACCCAAGAGGTGGAGGAGGGAGGGGAGGGGAGGGGGGACCGGGAGGTCTGGCCGGTGGTGGCCTGGCGGCTAGGGCTGGTATTGGGAAGCAGTGGCCTGGCCGCTACCATCTGTTGTCTGTGTGACAAGAACAGATCTAGTGCATGCTCATGTACGCGAGTGCATCGCTAGAGCCACCCATTGCTGCAACTGGACACTGCCTTGAAACAGGATGGCAGTCTTTGTGCGTAGATGCTATTTTTTTAAGGAAACCAACACCTGCTCTTGGGGGGTTGTAATTCGTAATGAACAAGGCCAAATTACTTTATCAGTTTAGGATGTTATATCAACCTGTCAGAATGATGAAGCTGCAGAATCCATTGCGTGTCTGTAAGAAATCAAGCACGCACTCTTGTCAGTTGATACATGCTTAGTGATTAAGAGCGATGGTGCTGCTCTAATCAAGATGCTTTGAAGCAAGGAAATGGACATATCGAGGACTGCTAGTATTGTGGTAGACATTCAACGGACCCTTCAAACATCTACGAGAGTTTAAACTAAAGAAGATATGTACAGACAAGATAATGTCCTGACTCATGAACTAGCAAAATACAGTTGTGTGAGAGGTAGTGATGGTGCGATTCCTCCCTGCGTGTTGGAAGTGGCCTTGCCTTTCTGTAATCGCGACTCTTTTCACTAAGTAATGCAACCACCGTTAATTAAAAAAAAACATTGGCCGTTGCAGTGGCAGCCTACGCGGACAGCGAACCGTCGGCGGCGGTGGTTCCCGGCAAAGCGTCACGGACAATCGCACGGACACGGCACGAGGACAGCTAGGCCGCTAGAGGTTTTAGGAGAGGCTGAACTCTCGCCGGCCCCACGCACCTCCTGGAAAATATCTACTTACACGAAATGCCATCGTCTCTGCTTTGTTCATTTCTTGGTCATACTATCAATTTCGTTTCGTGACTAAATTGGATCACCTCAGATTCCATCCATCATGATTGCCACCAGAATCCTACTTTTTCTGGACAGGCACTGCGCTGGGTTTCGTAGCTCATTGAAACCGACAATATCCCTGTGAAAGAAAAAAAAATCTGAGTGTGTGCAATTTGTTGCCAGTTAGCACCAAGCTAAGCTGGCTTAATCGTCAAGCATGGCTGAACAATGATAATGTCGTGAGTTGTGATTTTGTGTTAAACAATGCCAGGCAGGTTAGGTCTGGTCAGGCCCTCACATGCCACCAACTCCCCCCTTTTCCTCCTCCAGGTTGAACCAGCAATTATACAGTAGTACAGTACCATGCCATGCACTCCCTGGCTGTCAATCTGTTACATCCAGCCTGAAGAACTGAATTACCACATCTGATGTAACAAGCAGGAAATAGTAATAGATCATGAATATCAAGGAAGAAGAAATCAGAGGTTTAGCAGCACCAGCAATGCTCAGTATTACCACAAAGAGTATATATAGCGCCTTTTATCATACTGGAAATATCTTGTACATAAACATGATCCGGAGAAACCAACCAAAAAATCCCTATGCCTAACATATTAATCCAATAATGTACAGATGCTATCATGATCTCCTGAGACGCCTTCCATGGTTCCACACCTGACCCAACCAACAAAGGAGCAGCAAACGAGCATGTTTGTAAGTCTGCGTCATCCAGCTTCTTGATCGGGCGGAAAGAACTGGAAGGATTGCCATTAGCCGGATAGCTAGGTCTCCTGATTTCTCCACTTGATATTGTCTGCTTTTGATTGACCTTTTGGTGTATCTCTCGGTGTGTCGTTCCCACTACTATCACCAGGTTCACTTGAAGGTGTTTCCGCCAATTTTGCTTGACCTGGAGCTCTGCCGCCTCGGCGCTCCTGGCAATAAGAGTAAATAAAGGTATCACTATAAATAAATGCAGAACTTTCACTGTGCAAACTCTTCTTGAACAGAAAATTTGAACTAATTGTGAGGTTTTTTTTCAGATCGTAAAAGCCAAATGGATCCTCTTACACGTGATTTACAGAACCAACAGTAACGTATCTCAAAAGATTCAAACTAGAAAGAAAGATGATGAAACGATATTTTGCGTAAGAAAGAAAAAAAGTATGGACCAACCATATAACTTGCAATGACCAAAAGGGGGCCTGTAGTTACAGGCAAAAGAGAAAAGGTATGATCTGATAATCTAAAAGTAAACAATGTATTATACTCAAGGTGTTCATCTTGATGTCCTTTGCTTTGGCAACAGGAAAAATGATTAGATGTAACAAATACATTGCAAAATGACGCTTGAGATAATTGTACCAAATGCCAGATACTTGAAAACAGACATAAAAAACGTCATGCCATGTTGACTTACATCTCTGTAGGGGAAATCGTCAACTTCAAGCATGTGAATCACATGACCAATCTTTGGCCTCTTCCGAGCTTCAGGGTCGACACATCGCAAAGCCACTAGCAAAGCCTTCTTCAACGCCCTAGAAGTAGGCTTCTCAGTCATCTTGGGATCCAAAACTCCCTCTGAATTTCGGCTGCTGACCATTGTCTTCAGCCACTCAACAAGATTAACCTGAAAAGATTAATCTGCATAATTTATAAAATGCATTTGACAAGTGTTTAACTTAGCACCTGTTATAACAAAGCGCAGCAGCCATTACTAACCTCTCCAGGTGGCCTGTTGTAATCTACTGGTACCCTACCAGATATTATTTCCATAATAAGAATCCCAAAACTATAGACATCACTAGTTTCATTCAACATGCCGGTGCCTGCATACTCTGGAGCCACATACCTGCAAATAACAAGAGATACATAAGCAATTATGCTCATGTCTATCCTATGTGATTGTGATACTATAGGTAGAGCACTAACCCAAATGTCCCCATAACCCTGGTCGTGACATAGCTCCTCTCTGAGCCCAAAAGCTTTGCTAGCCCAAAATCAGAAAGCTTAGCGTTCCAACGCTTGTCAAGTAAGATATTGCTCGACTTGACATCACGGTGAACCACCTTTGGCTCAAGTCCCTCATGCAAATACATTAAACTGCACAAGCAGGTAACTTAGTGTAAGTACTAAGTAGTGATAAATTAAAAGCAGCAATAACTCACATCCGCTTACCCTTTTGCTGATCCCAGAATAATCTTCATTCTTATGTCCCATGTAAGAGGGCTCACAGGACCAACATCACCGTGAATCCATTGCTCCAAGGTTCCATTATTGACAAACTCATACACAAGCATCCTGAAAAGAATTCATATACAATACATTTTATTGCAAGCGCCTCATCTCTGGAATACCCCAGTCAAACTTATCACACAAGGAGGCACCTTTGGTTGCCCTCAGCACAGTATCCCAGCAGCCGCACGAGGTTCTTGTGCCGCACCCGCCCAATTGCTTCAACCTCAACCTTGAATTCCCTCTCTGCCTGCCCCCTAACAAACCAGGTATTTTACAAAATTCAGCAACACAAAAACCACACGTTACACAACATCACACATTTCAGCCTCTCAAATGGCAGCTTCGAGACTAAGCATGCTAACCAAAAGGAAATGTTAGACTTGGATAACGACTAGTCATTTTCTTTATCAAGTTCTTGCACAATGTCACTATCTGAGTTGTCAATATCTCCAGTCAGTAAACCCGATGCAGTCACTAAAGTATACATCTTGCTTAAACTTCGAATCAAAACATTCTAAATTAGGCGCAAATAAAGGAAACAAGCTTCTAATTTGGCTATACTTCAGTTCGTGGGAAGCGAAGTTACCTGTTATTCAGCAAGTTCTTGACAGCAACCTGTGTGCCGTCCTCGAGAATGCCGTGGTACACGATGCCGTAGCCGCCCTCCCCAATCACTTTCTCGTCGGCGAACATTGCCGTCGCTGCCTCCAGCTCCTTCAGAGTGTACCAGTGGCCCCACCCCAGGTGCGACACCTCGGGCACACCCGGCTCCCCGCCACCTCCGCGGCTCTCGCCGCTGGCCCCGCGCGACGACGGTCCACCGCTACGCTGGTGGTGGGTCGGCGGCTGCTCCGGGAACGTGATGCGGTGCTCCTTGCCTGTCTCGATCTGGATGGACTCCTGCGGGGTGGCCTGGAGCACCTGCGCGAGCGGCACCTTGGGCGCGGCGGCGGGGACCGCCGCCCCGCGAGAGGGCACTTCCTGGATGTCCTTAGGTGGCTTGGTGGGGTGCTTTGGATGGGCATTGGGCGCGACGGTGGCGAGGTGGAGGACGGGGGTGGCTGGGGCGCGGCGGCGGCGGCGACGGCGATTGGCGAGGAGGCAGAGCAGGGAGAGGAGGACGAGGAGGAGCACGAAGGCGGCGCCGACGGCGATGCCCACGAGCTCCCACAGGTGGAGCCCGAACACCACGGTGCTCTGGGATAGCCCTGAGTCCGACATCGGACTGCGGCGGCGGCTCAAGCAGAAACGGTGGATCTCCGCAACAACTCTTGGCTTTTGGGCAGAATTCGGTGCTAAAGACTGGGTTTTGAACAGAGCAGCCTGCCAAGGTTTGGGTTCCGGCAGAGAATTGGGTGCAGAAAGGCTGGATTCCCGCAAAGAATAAATGAGCAATCAAGGTGCCCAAAGATTGGGTTTTGCAGAGGATGGAGCCAGTGGGAAAGGTGTGGACTTTGGGAGAGGGAGAAGGGGATTTAGGACAGGATGGAGTGATGAAAAAGTGGGGATTTGAGGGGTGATAGGGCCCAAGCCATTGGATTGGGAGCAATGTGTAGGTAAATATACTAAGATTGGAGGATTATTCTGAGGCGAAAAGCGAGGGGGTTGTTAATTTGTTCTTGATAACAAGATTGGACTATGGTGGGGAGGAGAGTGGTGTGTAGCCTGGGTGTGCTTTAGGGGAGGGAGGGTGGTTGGTGGTGATCTTTAGAGTAACAACAAATCAAGAAGAAATGGAGTGGGAAGGATGCAATTATTAGTAGTGGTACGCCTGCAAAAGTGTACTATGTAGAGATGACATGAGAGGGGGCTGGATTGCAGGAGGAGCACTAGTGTCTAGTGGGAGTGGTGACAGCGTGTGAGTGCTTTGCTCAGCAATTGCATGCATGGCGATAGACAAAGTCAAGGGTCAAGACCTAATAAATAAGTAGATCAAGTAATAAATAAGTAGATCAAGTCAGAACAAAAGCATGGTCTTCTCTCTCAAAAAAAAGCATGCTCGATAGGGAATGGTATTCTGAAGGTGCAAGAGCATCTCCACTCATTCACGTACCGCATCCGGTGCCACCGTTTTTTTTCGCTCGTATGACAGCAACGGATAGATTCATGAATTGGGGAAGCCAGCGTCTCATACAAAAAAATTCAACAAGTTTAATATATAAATTTATTGCAAGTTCATCAAATCAAACAAACAATTCAACAAGTTCAATATAGCAAATAAATAATTCAACCTATAAATTTATTACAAATTCATGAATTAAACAAACAATTTAACAAGTTTACTATAGCAAACAAAGGCAAATAAATAAACAAACTAGGTGGCTTCTTTGAGCCTTCACAAATGCTCCACCAGATCATCTTGCAGTTGATTATGAGTATTTGTGTCTCGAACTTCTTGTCGCCTAGGGAGAAAACAAGCAAATATAGCTGGCACTTGGTGATCAATATCTGTAAGAGGACCTTGGCGATAATACGGTTCAGTGTCAAACATTGGAGTCTCGCAGTGTAACATCCTAGTAATTAGGAGTGGGGCATATGCATTGCACACATCATTCATAAGCATCATGCATGTCTTCTTTCCAAAGTTCAAATAATAAATTGAATCCTATCAATTAAAACTTCTATTTTGTTCCTATATGGAATTATAGTAGAATTTATAAATCCACTATTCTAAACTAGGCAAACCACTGCCAAAATGATTCTATAATGATCTACACGAATTAAGAAAATTTTGAAGACAAATTTGAAATGGAGTTCATATGAAAAAAGATATAGGGAAAAGGAGAAAAAAGAAAAAGGGAAAAGGAAAAAAAAGGAAAAAAGAATAAAAAAAGAAACTAAACTACCGGGCCAGCAGAGCCAACCCTCTACCTACGCTGCTCACCCCGCTCACCCACGCAGCGCGCAGTAGCCACACCTACACTGGCTCGTCACATCGCAAGCTAGTAGGTAGGCGCGCGCGCTCTCGTTGCTAGGCAGGACCCGCCTGTCATTCCCGTCGTGGCCGACCTAGATTCCGCCGCAGCCGCATATTGTAACTGCCTCGGACGCTATCCGAAGCCGCCCCCTCGCCCACGCCATGACCCCCTTATAAGTTGAGCCTGCCGCCACTTTTTTCCCTCGAAAACCCGCTCGAAACCCTAGCCCGAGCTCGCCGCTGCCTCGGAAGGTTCCGCCGCTAGAGTTCCCGAGCCCCTCCCTCATTTTTATTTGCTCCACGGTGTTCACCTCGACCCGTTGCACCCCATATATTTTGTCCTCTCACGTTTGGCAGTAGGACGGCGTCAATCTCTCGGCGGAGTTCATTGAAGCCGAGGAGGAGGAGCCGCCGTTCAACATCGTTCAAGGAAGGGAAGATTGCCGTCGAGGGTATGATCGTGATTGCAAGGAAGAGACGGTCCCTATCGTCAAGCTCGCCGATGCGTTGACCACCGGAGCACCATCGTCGACCACCACTTGCACCACCGCCGCCCACTGTCGTCATCGACCGCCGGTGACTGAGCTTGCTTCTATTTCCGACCGTCTGATCGAGAATCAACGCACCCGATTAGATGCAGCGCGAAGCGGTACGCGCTAGTTAGATTGCGCCGCATGGCTTCAACATGTGCGCCACGCATGCACAGTCAGCAGGCCAGTCAGCGGAATATACCCAGGAATATTCTGTTTGATTTTAATAAAGGATTTAAATTTGCAAAATATATATATCTAACCCATAAAATCCATTAGAAATTCATCCTAGATACGAAAATTACGTATAATATATCAAATTGAAGCTAATTTAACGTAGTTTATTAATATCAGTATAGATCTTACTTTAGAAGTATAGTTAGCTGGTAATAATTTGATTAGTGTTAAATTACTTTTATAGTATTAAATCCATAGTAAATGATTATATATCTAAAAAAATATAAATAATATGTCTGTGGATTCACAATCTTGAGTAGATTATAGATCTAGCCTTGCATCTAATTTTTATCGAAGTAAACTATTTAAACAATTTAAACCCTATTAAATATTAATTTAATCATAAAGGAAGATCTACAACTCTGATTAGGACGAATCCAATTTCTAATGGTTCATATTAATGTCTTCTATCCAGTACACCCTAGAACCAAATTTAATTCGGCAGTTAGCACGAAAGTTGCACTAGATTTGTTAGAACCCCTTTGTTGGCAATCGAGAATTAATACTAATTGCCCCATTGCACCAAAACCTTTTTTGCATGCATTATGTGATCTAATACTATCTGGTGGGATAAAAATAAACTATTGCTCCATATTAAATTTTCATGCATGTATTTGTGCATTTGCTTATGTTGTGTATGATTGTTTATGTGTATGTAATTGTATCGTGTAGATTGTGAAAAGTGCAATACTTGTTCTTGTGAGGATTGTACATTCAACAACTAGAACGAAGGCAAGTAGATGTCATTTTGTTCATGATCTTGTCCTACTATTTTCTATACATGTGTAGTGTATTTTGTAGATGATGTGTAGGAAATTACTATCGCTATGTTATGTTCTATGTAATTTGGTAGGAATATGTTGTAGTTGAACCACTGTATGTTTAGATGTGCTTAGCTATGCTATGTTAGAAGAGGCTGGGCTACATCCTTTGGTAGATGTTTCTATAAGCATTGTTTTGTGAAAACTAAAATAACTTAATTAATAAATCTCCTAGGTGTGATAGGATTGATATTTTTTGGTGGTATCAATACGAAAAGGCACCCAGATATCCAGAGAAAATGATTGGCTTCTTTATTTGGTAGCTTACGTGTACAACCATGTATCAATAATGAAATGGACGATTGTCTAGACATAGTAGGTTGTGGTGACTCTAAACCACGTAGCCCAAGATGTGCAATTTTGGTAGGTTGATCTGGTGCGTGTCGGGTTTGGGGAACTACTTTCCGAATTGTCTCACCATGGTGCAAAAATGAGCGCAATGGTAAAAATAGGTCGACCATGTCACATGGGTAAAGTGTATAAACCCATACAGGGTATCTAATCTAAGTGCTTAGCTATGTCTCTGGTTATGGACAAATTAAGTTCCTAAATATTAACGTTATGACATGTTTATTGCTCGTCCCAATTTCTTAAATTCCTTATTATTGATGGGTTAACTTAATTGGGATCTTTTCAAAGAAAAAAATCTAAAATTTCTTATGAAAGTAGGACAAAAGAGTTTACAAGTTGCTCACAAAATAGCCAAGCTTCCACCTAGCCAAATAAGAATGTAGTTGCTAGGTGTATTGTCTCCCTATTTAGCTTTACCTGCCATCCATTCAAAATATTGACCATTCATGGCTGCAACGCTTTATATTACAGGATATTCCGATTCTCAGTGATCGACTAGGATGCGTTACTCCACTCAATATTTGTTCGTCTATGGTACAATTTGGATATTGGACGGGTTATTTATTTATGCTTGATACTGAATAAATTTGGGTTAGCCTTCGTGCTAAGCAGTATTATGGATCATTTCGTTATTATGATAAACATATATTTATTTTGTTATTCACCTATTCTATGTGAGCCAATGAACCGATCCAGGGATTGGTAAATTACATAGAAGCTTAGTCTTTTTAGGCTGTAGTATTGCATTTGCTCGCTCTCAATGATCATGTTGTGCAAGATCACAGAGGCAATTATGACCTCCAACATCTGATCTTTCGACCAGGTAAGGGCAAGGTACCTGACAATGGCAAATAGAGCTTACAACACACCGAATGCCCCCCCCCCCCGCCCCACATCCTTCATGCGAGCCTACTGCTGTCGACCATCTAGGATATATATACCATCTGCTAGATAGTATCCTTTGTCGTAGTGGTGGTCATTAATCTCAAAATCCACTGCAGGAGCTATACCTTCAACTAGCTTGGAGAACATATTTGAAAACTACAGCATGTTGATATTGTAGGGGTTCGTAGCATGGAAAACAAAAAAATTCTACCGCATGAACACACAATCAAGATCTAATCTATGATCAACCCAAGATCTATCTACTAGATCGGTGCAACAAGTTGTTAGAGTACTAACCCTCGAATATCCAAAGCGGTTAACGAGAGCAGATTCTCGTGGGTGATATAGTCGTTCACTTGTCGATCTCAAGATCGCGTAGACGATCCTTCCGGCGCCACGTTCCGGCAGCGCTCCCGCAGTCGGTCACACGTACGGTACTCGATGAAGACCTTCCTCTCCCTTGTTCCAGCGGGCAGCGGGAGGTTGTAGTTCTCTTCTTGCAATTCAGGCAGCACGATGGCGTGGTGTCGTAAGTAGAGGGGAGATCCCGTAGGGCTTCGCCTAAGCTGGAGCGAGTATGGTGGAGTAGAGAGAGGGCCTTGGCAATCTAGGGTTTAGAGGGCCAAAGGGTTTAGAGGTAACCGGCGGCTAGGGTTTAGCTAGACGGCGGTTTAGAGGAGATTTAGGGCAATCGCATCTAGAAGGGGGGCGGCGACTGGCCTAGGGTTTAGAGGGGGCGCCAGCTAAGGGGCAAGGTGTAGGGAGAGGGGCGCCCCCTTCCTTTCTTTTATAGGTGGGAGGGGCGGCTAGGGCTAGCCGAGTCCTCCCCCAACTCCCTTGATGGCCGGCGGTTTGGAGGAGGGAAGGGAAACCTTCTCTCCCCAGGTTTCGTTCTCTTCCCCCACTTGGAAATTATTGTCCCAGTTTGACTTCTTCAAACTAACCTTTTTACTTTCAAACTAGAGTTTGATTTCTCTCTTCCAAGTGTCCAGCCAAGTGACCTAGGACATGATGTAACCATTCCACTTTGTCATGACACATCCATGTACCCTTCCCCTTACGGGTCGGTGAACCTTCTAGACCCTTCTAGAATATTCTGATGAAAACACCGGAACCATTTCCGAACTCCGGAATTGGACTTTCCTTATATGAATCTCATTCTCTGGACCATTCCGGATCTCCTCGGGATATCCCGGATCCCATCCGAGACTCTGAACAAAATTCGGTCTCTTTACTCACTTTCCATATCTACTAAACAACATCGAATCCTTAAGTGTGTCTCCCTACGGTTCGTGAATTATGCAGATATGATCGAGACTCTTCTCCGATCAATAACCAATAGAGGAATCTATAAATTCATATGGCTCCCACATATTTCTACAATTACTTTGTGATCGAATGAACCATTTACATACGATACCAATTTCCCTTTGTCTCGCGATATTTTACTTATCCGAGGTCTGATTGTCGGTATCTCTGCATACCTAGTTCAACCTCATTACCAATAAGTACTCTTTTATCGTTCCCGTGATATGTGATCCCTTGTGATCCAGTCACATTCTTGCAAGCCAATTGGATGACATTCCACCGAGAGGGCCCAGAGTATATCTATCTGTCATATGGATGGACAAATCCCACTCTTGATCCATGTTCCTCAACACATACTTTCCGAACACCCAATGCCACCTTTATAGCCACCCAGTTACGGTGTGGTGTTTGATGTCATCAAAGCATCCTTCCGGTGATGGTGATTAGCATGATCTCATGGTCAAAGGAATTAGGTTACTATGTATCAGAAATCTTATAGCAAATGAACTATTGAAATGACTTGATCTTTATGCTACGCTTAACTATAGGAGTATGTCCATCATATCTTTCTCCTAATGATATGACCCTGTTGTTAATAACATCTCTATGTTCATGATTAGGAAACCATGATCATATGTTAACCAACAAGCTAGTTAAACAAGAAGCTTTACTAGGGACTCTTTTATGTTTACAAATCACACAAGTATTAATGTTTCCGGTTAATACAATTATAACATGGTATGTAAACATTTATCATAAGCATGAAGATATGATAATAAACACTTTATTATTGCCTCTTGGGCATATCTCCAACAGATATCATTGTGTGATCCTGCCATACCGAAGAAAGTATGCCAAATTCACAGATCATGATCTATAATATCCTCAAGCACCACACTGCAAGATCTATTGTAACCTTTGCACATGCCATGTTGTGTAAATGGCCAGTTATTCCATGCCTAGTGCATATAGTCGATGCTTTCAAGCATCCGTGGAAACCCCTTGCTGCATTATGTGCCAGGATCCGAGCTATGTCTTCTGCATTGGGTGTTCTCATGTAATTCTTCCCATACACTGTCACAATTTTCTTAAAAAACCTATACATGCAGTCGATGGTTGTAGACTCGGCCATGTGGAGGTAGTCGTCCCGCTTATATGATATTTTTTGGTTCCCTTCCTTTTGGTTTTGGTTTAAAAACTTTTCTACCATCTATCGAAGGTCGGTGCCCTCGGTACGGGTGGACGGTATGTGCACATCCCACCCATACCGAGTTAAATGGAAAATTTGCCGACATATCGCCGAAGGAAATTTTGTGCCAGAATATCGGGTACGTGCGGACGGTATGGGCGCGGGCAGTACCTATGGTTGTTGCATATCCAGATCTTACCTATTCGCTTCTTTATTTCTTATTTCATTGGGATTCTTTTCCTATTTGGTTTCTTCACCAATATAACAAAATTTTCCTGTTCCTAACCCCTCATAAACTATACCAAGGGTTCTTCTTCTTATATCTTCAAATCTAATCTGAACAAGGATCTACCTAGTTCTAGGCCAAGGACAACCTCTCGGTCTCATGGCTCCTTCATGGTCAGACCTCGTCCATTAAAGCAGACGACCGTGAAGCTCGACTATTAGCCCCAATAACCTGGAACGCTCCTATTACTAGTAGGAAGATCATGACTTAGACTCGTATGACACCGATGATGAAGGTGACTACGTGTAGCGACCTCGGATCGGTAAGGACCCTAAGTCCCTGTGATTAACATGCTAGTCCCTAGATCACTAGCTAGCACTCACAGTCGATGAAATATCATGTAAAACACAAGTCGAATAATCTAGAGTTTACATTATTACAACAAAAGCGAAAAATATACAACATGAGTCCCATCAATGCCACAGATAGGTTGAGTGAAGACCCGCGATCCTAGCGCACCTTTCAACGATCTCCGAAATTCTGCACATGAAACGTGCAGCCAAACGAGTTGGTCAATACTTTGAATGTATTGGAAAATTACACCAAGGAAGGAAAGACTAACTCTACATGCAAGGTTCGTTTAGGCTTTGGAGTTCATTTGCATAAAGCTAATTTTCTCTAAGTATGGAGAAAAGAGAGAGAGAGAGAGAGAGAGAGAGAGAGAGAGAGAGAGAGAGAGTTTTACCCTACTTTGTAAACATTTGCTTAGATAAAATAGGGTCGAATGGCACACGAGGATATTACTCACCAAGTGTCCAAACAACCAAACACTTGGATATTACTCACCAAGTGACACTTGAATATTACGCACCAAGTTCCCAAAATCCCACCCATTGGCGATATTACTCACGCCATGGGGTTTCAAAACTTTGCTTAGAAAGGAGAGAGGAAGATCCTTCAGAGGCTCCATCCTTCAGATGATCAGTGTTGTTCTGTTTCCGTGAACACGGCTGATCGATCAGATTGCAATACTCTCGAGAGTTTGTACACTTTAACCATAATCCACGATCAAGTCCTTTTACAGACATGACCATGGCGAGGATTTCCCTTAGTAGCCCCTCTACCTTCTAGATCCAGTCGTGCCAAGAACCTCCAAATGTTGGTACCCAGGTGAGGTTTCCCACTAAGTACTAGGCCAAGACAGAGTCCATATGTATTATGGTTGCACCGGAAGCTTCTGAATTCTGAAACATGGCAGAATTCTTTGATTCCTGGGCGGCCGTCCTCCACCAAAATCTCACTCGTTGACCCGACAACCATTCCGCCCAGAAGAAAACTTAGTTTTATTTTGAAGTGAATTTGAGAAGAAAAGTTTGCTCAAGAGAGCCTTTATACTTAGAAGAAATTCATTGTCTTTCGAACCCCCCAACGGTACTTTACATATATATAGCATAGCAAGAATACTTAGCAAAAACAGGGGTAACCTATTAGGAGGGTAAATCCTAAGTATAGAGCTACTCATGGCATAATACAAAATCATCGCACTTGCAAAATAATACTAAGGAAAAATCCTACTAGAACATCCTACACATGCATACTACGGGATTTTGAAGATCACATGCATAGAATCAAAACTCGAAAAAAAATTATAAACAAGTGGTGAATTTGCCTTATGTTGATAATATGGGTGATGATTGTATTTCTCCGCAGCAATCGCACTCTCCGAACAATCTAATACGAGGACAAGGTAGTTCCAATCAAAATAATTGCAAACATAGCAAACACAACAAGGATGATCACAAGCATGCGTGATGGTTTAATATGTTACAATGCTTATACTTAGTTCTCTAAGCATTAATAGATCATATGATGCATGTATGAGATCAATTAAATCAATAGTGTATTTATCAATAAATATTGATAAAGGGGTTTTAATAGTTTTGTTGCAACTTCTGTCCTAGTTGTGGAATAAAATTTGGTTCTAAGTTATACTGTATATAGGACATTAATACGAACCAGTAGGAATTGGATTCACCCTAATCGGAGTTATAAATCTTTTCTTATAATTTAAAGAGTGTATAATGGATTTTTAAATCATTTATATAGTTTCTGTTGCCTAAAAATCAAACTAAAATTATATCTGTAATCTCTACAGAATTGTGATTCCAGGGACATATTATTTATAATTTTCTGAGCAGTACTCGAATTACTATGATTTTAATACTCTAAATAAGACATTTATCTATTTATTTAATTTCTGCAGAAACTAATAGTATTTGCCTGAACCATTTGCATATTGATGATTGAAAGAACATGTTAGGCCCCCATGTGTGGTTTTGGTAATTAATAACAATCTTTATAGACTAATGTGTGTATTAAGTTATACTTTTAGGATTTGTCCATTGGCATCGCTTGGAGCATGTGTTGGCTTCAAGGTCGATGAAATGCAAAGAAGATATGTTGTACAAGCTCAATATGCGAGGTCGATGATGAGGAATCAAGAAAGGAGTTCCATCTTGAGAAGGTCAAGTTCGTCTACATCGAGATCAAGTGAAATGCTCAAGGCAAAGGTATAATCTTGATAGGTTTTCCCTTTTGTCGGTCTCATGTTGTGTGTGTGAGACCGGGTTTAGGATAGATAACCGTACTATCAAGAGGGGATCTCGTATGAGTAATTCAGTCACATCGTTTGGAGAGAGCTCAAACCTTTGCATACTTGCATCATCGTATTTGGTTGTTATTTGGTCTTATCCATGTGAAGATATAGAGCTTGTGGTAATCTCCATAACAAGCTCTTGTTCATCAAAATCGGATCTCCCATATGTATCTTGGTGCGATTTTGATTTATGCGGCTTTTCGGTTTCTCACCAAGTGAGGTATATCACATTATTCTACTTGATACTTTCTCCCTTGTTGTCCTCTATCCAATGCAATTTGAATCGGGTCAATCGGAGCTTCCAGTCAAAAGTTATTGCCGTTTGAATATCTGTCTGTCAATCTGTTTTATGGGCCGAGCGGTAGTACCGCCCGGGCGGGCCGGTACTACGACCCGGGCCTAAAAATGGTTTGTTTTGTTTCTGCCTCGCTAGGTACCTATTTACGGTAGTACCGGCCGGTCCGGTAGTACCGCCCGGGTGGGCCATAGTACCGGCCGGCTCAGTTATTTTTCCCAAAATAGCCCAGATCCAGATCTAGATTTCCTGGCCTCGCGTGCGTTGACCCGCCTCGCCCTGCGCGCTTGCAGCCGCCGCGAGCTCGGCTGGCCCCGCTCACCCCTGGCCCACGTCCTCGCGTCGCACGCCCTGTCCCGCTCGAGCGCTGCCGCCTCGCTGGGCCCCACCGCTGCCACGTTGCCGCCTTGTCTCGCGCGGGCGCTGCGCGCATGCCCTGCTAAATCCCGCGTGCCGCTGCCGCTTGTGCCTGCTGCGCGCCTGCTGCCACCTCGTTGCACGCGCGCCGTTGCTTTGCTGGCCCCGCGCGCCTGCGTTGACCGCATGGGACTCGCGCTACTCGCCCGCGCGCGCGCGCCCTGCCGCTTGCATGCGCTGCTGCTGCCGCTCGCCAGCGCTGCACAGCTGCTGCGTGGCTTGCTGCCGCCGCCTGGCCTCGCTCAGTTGGGCCCGCGCGCTGCTGCCACTGCCCTGCGAGCTGCTGCGCCGCAGTGCTGCCGCTCTCCTGCTGGCCCCACCTCATGCGCACCTGCTGCACCGCGGTTGCTCTGACTTGCTGCTGTTTGGTTTTCCTGTCACATGCAGTACTACCGGTAAATTCCGGTAGTACCGGACCGTTCAGAAAAATGCCCCAACGGGCAGATTTAGCCCGCCCCTTTAAATAGACTTTGTCCATTATTGTTTAGGATTACTTCTTCCTCCTTCTTTTGTCTAAGCTTTGCCCCTATTTTCCTTACTCTTTAAGCTTGATTTCTACTCACCCCTCCATTGATTCTTGCATATATTTGAGGGGTAGTTGGAGGAGATCTAGATCTACATTTTGACCAAACCAAAATATCTCTTTGTGAGTGTATCTTTGGGGATCAAGATTTTGGGGGATTTTGTGTCTCTCTTTGATTCCTCCTCTCTTGTTCTCCCAATAGCTTTAGTAGCTTTGTTGGAACTTGAGAGTGGGGGATTTGAGCATCTTTGTGGTGTTCTTGCCATTTGCATTTGGTGCATCGGTTTGAGTTCTCCTCGGAGGATTTGGTTTGAATTGCTCATTGGAGCTTGTCCCTCTTGGGTTCTTGGAACCCTAGACGGTTTTGTGGCCTTAGTGGAATTGTGGCCTTGGTGGCATTTGTTGAGGCCTTTTCTGGCGTTTGTTGGGAGCCTCCAATTAAGTTGTGGAGAAGTGCCCCAACCTTGTGAGAGGTTCCGGTTGCCATCGACAAGTGCACCGATAGTGGAAGCGTGGATCGATCCCGTTGGGGTGAGATTCACCAGAGAATAAGGGAGGCCTTTTGTGGGTTGGTGGTGTGATACCACCCCCTCTCCAAACGAGACGTACTCCATGTTGGGAGGAACTCGGTAAAATATCGATGTCCCCGCATGCCTCGGTTATCTCTATACCCGAGCTCTTTACTTATGCACTTTACATTGTGATAGCCTTCGTGCTTGAAGTAATATATATCTTGCTATCACTTTGTTGCTTGTATTGCTTAGCATAAGTTGTTGGTGCACATAGGTGAACCTTAGTTGTTCTAGGTTGTGCTTAACAAAGTAAACACTAGTTTTATTCCGCCTTTGTTGAGCCACTCTAGGAAAAGTTTTAATCGCCTATTCACCGCCCCTCTAGGCGACATCCGTATCCTTTCAATGATCTACATGGAACCAAATTTCTATCGGTATATTATTTATATTTTTGTGATATGCAAATAATTTACTATGAATTTAATGATTTCTAAAGCCATTAAAACTAATTAAATAACTATGGGGTAAATAATTCGCAAAGGCTGGATCCAACCAGATATTATTAATCTACGTTATAGCAGCTTCAATTTGATATATTGTTCATATTTTTCGGAGTTACAGATAATTTGCTATGAATTTATTAACCCAAAAGACCATTAAAACTAATTAAGTTACTACAGTAAACGCATACTGTAAAGGTTGAATCTAATGCCATATTGATATTCTTACATATTTTTCTGAATCCATTGATATATTATTTGATATATTTGTATCTACGGATCTTTTTATATGATTTTTGCAAGTTTACACAATTTTCTGCAAATTAAATTCAATTTCAAATCTACAGGGAATATTCCCTGGGAATATTCTATGCTAACTGGGACGCGGGGCTGACCTAGCGTTGACACGTGGCGACATCTGGTTGGCTCGTACCCCTTCGTTGATAAGCTCTAATCTTGACCGTCGGGATGCGATCTAGTGGCTAGGAGAGGAGATTGACCCGATTTTGGCTCAGAATAGACAAGAAATAGATCTGTGTTAGAGAGACAAATTCGTAGGTCAAATTGAAAAACTTACAACATGAAAGTTGTGGGGAATCATTAGTCCTACCTTCTTACCAAAGGAATTTGGATTTGAAGAAACGAGCGCGAGTAAATCTTGTATTTACACCGTCATATCTGAAATATTGCGATGCGAAATTCTCTGGATATGATGGATGAAAAGAGGTGAGGTTTGCTAGGATTGAAAGATTTCAACGAGATCTACAACTTTCGTTTTTTGGCCGAAGGTAAACGACGAAGTATAGATGGGTGAATAAACGAAATAAGATTCGGGTATGTGTAGATTCGGGATTTCGAGAAGGGAAACTCGTATAGCTGTGGCTCTAAGAGTTTATATGGAGATTTAGGACGGTGTAGAGATAGGTCTTGGAGTAGGAAACAAGTAAAAACAAACGGAAGTCGATTCGTAGTTATAGATAAAAAGATATAGGAGT
This sequence comes from Avena atlantica, assembly GCA_910589765.1. Lineage (NCBI taxonomy): Eukaryota > Viridiplantae > Streptophyta > Magnoliopsida > Poales > Poaceae > Avena > Avena atlantica. The sequence continues at coordinate 374,200,619 of OU342734.1, read as the reverse complement.
TTGAATAGAGATAGATTTAGAAAACGTGTTTTCGCACGATTTTTAAAGCAGGACTGGGATCGATCTTGTCACCTACGCGCGTGGGTGATCTGGTCCACTAGCTGATCCGGTCGACTACAGTGGGCCGGTCCATTATTTTTTATTCGTTTTCTTTTTCCATTTTTTATTTATTTGTTTCTCTTATATTTTTTGCATACGAACTCCAAATGATATGATTCTTGTTTCTAAATTTTTCTAAAATTGAATAGATCATTGTAGGATCATATTTGTAATATTTTTACTAGTTTGCAAGTATTGGATTTATAAATCCTTGTATATTTCATTTTTTTCTATATCTTTATTTGTTTGTATTTATTCCATAACTTTTTCATAATAGCTCCAAATGAGCTCAACTTTGTAATATTCAAAATACACCTTTTAGTGTGTATAGGGAATTTTTGTGTGCCAAGTTTTTAAAAATGTCAAAAATGCCATTTGCATATATTGTATTGTTAGGAAACTTTGGAGTATTTAAAATAGGGTTTGGGGTTTGGTAATTTCCAAAATATTTTTAGGGCATCTTAAGAACAATATTCATTTCCTTCAGATATTCAAAATGTATTTCTCTTATAGGAACCTTCATGAGTGTCTGGGGATTTAATGTGGGTTTTTGACACGAGATTTCTTTTTGAATGAGGGTTTGCATGTGATGCCATGATGCAATGCAACACAATGTTTTATTTTTATTTTTTTACCAATCAATTTACTTTGAATGTGGAATATGAAAGTTTGAACAATCCCTAAAAGTTTATTTTAAAACAAATTTCAACAAGTTCAACCATTCAATCAACTTATTAATTTTTATTTTAACATTCCAAAATTATGATAATTTTGGGATGTTACAGACTACCACCCTTAAAAGGAATCTCGTCCTCGAGATTCGAGAAGGCTAGAAAGAAATAGGTTTGAGTTACACTAGGGTGCTACCACCCTTAAAAGGATTGGATTGTTGGGTTCTCTGGGTATAACAGTTTGTAGGTTTAGCTCACACTCACATATTTCACCGTAGCCTGATGGACAAATTGGGCTTCTTGCGATTTCCACCACCATTCTTCCTTTTCTCGGGACAATCTGACGCGTAATGCCCTGTTTCTCCACACTTGTAGCATGTCACCTGGCTAGGATCTTTCTTGGGCTTCTTGTTACTATTGCATCCATTACCATTACCATTACCATCATTGTTTCCATCCTTTTCACCCACATTTTTTTGTTCTGGACAATCAGCAGCATAATGCCCAGTATTGTGACACCGGAAGCACACCACTTTAATTAGATCCTTCCTCTTCTTTTGTAAGGATGACATGCCTTGGCGCATTCCATTTCTAACTTGCCGATTCACTTGTTGTACCATCGGGTAGAGGTGACATTGAGAGGGGTTGTGGTTGGTACCTTCGCACAGGAAGCATGTAACTTGAGTGGTGGGGCATTCTTCAGATGGGTGTATTTCTTCACAATAGGGGCACTAATCGCGATGCTCCTTGGAGGTGTGTCCTATTTCTCCACAGATCGTGCAAGCGGAATGTTTTGGGACTTCAACCTCTTGGGTTTTTGGTATACGAGTGACGAAACAAGATTTTAGTAGAACTTCTTTAAATTCTTCCCAAGCTATCATCCCTTGATGATCATTAATGGCGTGTTGCATCTCCCACCAGGTTGCAGCCTCGTCCTTTAGGAATTGGGTTGCATAATGAACCATTCTATTGGCTTCAATGTTGGCATCCTTCATTCTTTCTTTAACCTGGTGCATCCACTTATCTGTGTCGACGTGGTTCTTACGCTTGGTGAAGTTGAGTTCCTTGTCCCCCTTATTTATATGGTCCATCTGTCGATTTTCCCAAGGTTTAGAGTAGGAACAAATGGAGTATGGAAGAAGAAGAATAACCCATACAAGCATCTTTATTTAGAAAGTAGGTTTTCATTAGCTAAGGTAATAAACCATACAAGATAGCAAACAATTTGTCGCATCTATATTTAGCGAAATCTTATTCGGGTTTGGTTCCTAATAGGTCACTTGGAAACTTCGAGGCCCCGAGTCTTCAAAATTCTTAGTGCTCTTGATAGTCTTCATGTTCTTCATAATCTTCAATCTTTCGATTTCTTTAGTTAATAACATTGACTTAAGGCCTTCGAAGCCTTTGGTGCCTGTAGCTTTGAAGTCTTCGATTCTTGTATTATTAGTCTTGGAACATCTTTTGTGAAGGTCTTTAAGTCGTGACATGGGGGAAACATTGAGAAGATATTCATCGGAAAGGTAGAGAAGTTTCTTCTTGAAGTGCATAGTGCTCATTGCTAATGTTGAAAAGAAGAGACTTAAGAAATTTTAAAACTCCAAAGATAGGTGATGAGAAGTATGAGAGTTTTCTAAAATAACTAAGAAAATATTACTCCTAAGGTTTTTCCAAGGCTAGGGTCACGATCTACACTCAACTTATGCTCTGATACCATCTGTAGCGACCTCGGATCGGTAAGGATCCTAAGTCCCAATGATTAACATGCTAGTCCCTGGATCACTAGCTAGCACTCACAGTCGATGAAATATCATGTAAAAAACAAGTCTTTATTACATGAATCGAATAATCCAGAGCTTACATTATTACAACAAAAGCGAAAAATATACAACACGAGTCCCATAAATGCCACATGCAGGATGAGTGAAGACCCGCGATCCTAGCGCACCTTTCAACGATCTCCGAAATTCTGCACATGAAACGTGCAGCCAAATGAGTTGGTCAATACTTCGAATGTATTGGCAAATTACACCAAGGAAGGAAAGACTAACTCTACATGCAAGGTTAGTTTAGGCTTTGTATTTCATTTGCATAAAGCTAATTTTCTTTAAGTATGGAGAAAAGAGAAAGAGATTTTACCCTACTTTGTAAACATTTGCTTAGATAAAATAGGGTCGAATGGCACACGAGGATATTACTCACCAAGTGTCCAAACAACCAAACACTTGGATATTACTCACCAAGTGACACTTGGATATTACGCACCAAGTTCCCAAAATCCCACCCATTGGCGATATTACTCACGCAATGGGGTTTCAAAACTTTGCTTAGAAAGGAGAGAGGAAGATCCTTCAGAGGCTCCATCCTTCAGATGCTCAATGTTGTTCTGTTTCTATGAACACGGCTGATCGATCAGATTGCAATACTCTCGAGAGTTTGTACACTTTACCCACAATCCACGATCAAGTCCTTTTACAGACAAGACCATGGCGAGGCTTTCCCTTAGTATCCCCTCTACCTTCTGGATCCATCCGTGCCAAGAACCTCCAAATGTTGGTACCCAGGTGAGGTTTCCCACTAAGTACTAGGCCAAGACAGAGCCCATATGTATTATGGTTGCACCGGAAGCTTCTGAATTCTGAAACATGGCAGACTTCTTTGATTCCTGGGCGGCCGTCCTCCACTAAAATCTCACTCGTTGACCCGACAACCATTCCGCCCAGAAGAAAACTTAGTTTTATTTTGAAGTGAATTTGAGAAGAAAAGTTTGCTCAAGAGAGCCTTTATACTTAGAAGAAATTCATTGTCTTTCGAACCCCCCAACGGTACTTTACATATATATAGCATAGCAAGAATACTTAGCAAAAACAGGGGTAACCTATTAGGAGGGTAAATCCTAAGTATAGAGCTACTCATGGCATACTACAAAATCATCGCACTTGCAAAATAATACTAAGGAAAAATCCTACTAGAACATCCTACACATGCATACTACGGGATTTTGAAGATCACATGCATAGAATCAAAACTCGAACAAAAATTATGAACAAGTGGTGAACTTGCCTTATGTTGATAATATGGGTGATGATTGTATTTCTCCGCAGCAATCGCACTCTCCGAACAATCTAATACGAGGACAAGGTAGTTCCAATCAAAATAATTGCAAACATAGCAAACACAACAAGGATGATCACAAGCATGCATGATGGTTTATATGTCACAATGCTTATACTTAGTTCTCTGAGCATTAATAGATCATATGATGCATGTATGAGATCAATTTAGCAATAGGGTATTTATCAATAAATATTGATAAAGGGGTTTTAATAGTTTTGTTGCAACTTTTGTCCTAGTTATGGAATAAAATTTGGTTCTAAGTTATACTATATTGAGGACATTAATACGAACCAGTAGGAATTGGATTCACCCTAATCGGAGTTATAAATCTTTTCTTATAATTTAAAGAGTGTATAATGGATTTTTAAATCATTTATATAGTTTCTGTTGCCTAAAAATCAAAATAAAATTATATCTGTAATCTCTAAGGAATTATGATTGCAGGGACATATTATTTGTAATTTTCTGAGCAGTACTCGAATTACTATGATTTTAATACTCTAAATAATCCATTTATCTATTTATTTAATTTCTGCAGAAACTTACAGTATTTGCCTGAACCATTTGCATATTGATGATCTACATGGAACCAGCTTTCTATCGGTATATTATTTATATTTTTGTGATATGCAAATAATTTACGATGAATTTAATGATTTCTAAAGCCATTAAAACTAATTAAATCACTATGCGGTAAATAATCCGCAAAGGCTGGATCCAACCAGATATTATTAATCTACGTTATAGCAGCTTCAATTTGATATATTGTTCATATTTTTCGGAGTTACAGATAATTTGCTATGAATTTATTAAACTAAAAGACTATTAAAACTAATTAAGTTACTGCAGTAAATGCATACTGAGAAGGTTGAATCTAATGCTATATTGATATTCTACACGTTTTTCTGAATCCATTGATATATTATTTGCTACTTTTGGATCTACGGATCTTTTTATATGATTTTTGCAAGTTTACACAATTTTCTACAAATTAAATTCAATTTCAAATCTACAGGGAATATTCCCTGGGAATATTCTATGCTGACTGGGATGCGGGGCTGACCTGGCGTTGACACGTGGCAGATCTGATTGGCTCGTACCCCTTCGTTGATAAGCTCTAAACTTGACCGTCGGGATGCGATCCAGTGGCTAGGAGAGGAGATTGATCCGATTTTGGCTCAAAATAGACAAGAAATAGATCTGTGTTAGAGAGATAAATTCGTAGGTCAAATTGAAAAACTTACAACTTGAAAGTTGTGGGGAATTATTAGTCCTACCTTCTCACCAAAGGAATTTGGATTTGAAGAAACGAGCGCGAGTAGATCTTGGATTTACACCGTCATATCTGAAATATTACGATGCAAAATTCTCCAGCTATGATGGATGAAAAGAGGTGAGGTTTGTCGGGACTGAAAGATTTCAACGAGATCTATAACTTTCGTTTTTTGGCCGAAGACAAACGACGAAGTCTAGATGGGTGAATAAACGAAATAAGATTCGGACATGTGTAGATTCGGGATTTCGAGAAGGGAAACTCGTACAGCTGTGGCTTCACGAGTTTATATGGAGATTTAGGATGGTGTAGAGATAGGTCTTGGATTAGGGAACAAGTAAAAACAAACGGAAGTCGATTTGAAGTTATAGATAAAAATATATAGGAGTTTGAATAGAGATAGGTTTAGAAAACGTGTTTTCGCACGATTTTTAAAGCAGGCTAGGATGGATCTTGTCATGTACGCGCGTGGTTGCTCTGGTCGGCTGGCTGGTCCGGTCGGCTACAGTGGGCCGGCCCATTAGTTTTTTATTCTTTTTCCATTTTTTATTTATTTGTTTCCCTTATATCTTTTGCATACGAACTCCAAATGATATGATTCTTGTTTCTAAATTTTTCTAAAATTGAATAGATCATTGTAGGATCATATTTGTAATATTTTTACTAGTTTGCAAGTAGTGGATTTATAAATCCTGGTATATTTCATTTTTTCTATATCTTTATTTGTTTGTATTTATTCCATAACTTTTTCATAATAGCTCCAAATGAGCTCAATTTTGTAATATTCAAAATACATCTTTTAGTGTGTATAGGGAATTTTTGTGTGCAAGTTTTTAAAAATGTCAAAAATTCCATTTGCATATATTGTATTGTTTGGAAACTTTGGAGTATTTAAAATAGGGTTTGGGGTTTGATAATTTTCAAAATATTTTTAGGGCATCTCAAGAACAATATTCATTTCCTTCAGATATTCAAAATGTATTTCTCTTATAGGAAACTTTATGAGTGATTCTGGTGAATTAATGTGGGTTTTTGACATGAGATTTCTTTTTGAATGAGGGTTTGCATGTGATGCCATGATGCAATGTAACACAATGTTTTTTTTTATTTTTTTACCAATCAATTTACTTTGAATGTGGAATATGAAAGTTTAAACAATCCCTAAAAGTTTATTTTAAAACAAATTTCAACAAGTTCAACCATTCAATCAACTTATTAATTTTTATTTTAACATTCCAAAATTAGGATAATTTTGGGAGGTTACACTACGACGTCATCATCAACCAGGCCTTGAAGGGTTGTAAACAACCAGATTGGCTCGCCGTGGTGAGGCCTGAGGATGAAGAAGAAGCAAAGAATACGCACGGGAAAGGACGCGTGGAGACTCTCAAGATCATCACCACCAACTATTTGACGCCAAAACGTAAGAGATGTCCACCAGTTGATTTAGGTACCTACAAGGAGACCACCGTGCACACGTCCATGACAAAGAAGATCACCAAGAATGCTCGCATGAGCATGCAAACACATGAGCAATATGGATTCATCCTTCTTGATGTGTCCTTTGTCCCCGAGAAGTCAATATCGAAAAATAAGTGGTGCCTCAAGGCTCTAGAGGAATATCAGAAAGAAGAACTGATCTATCAGGAGGTGGTGCACCGACGTATCTTGAATTTGGAGAACAAGAAGGATCTCAGCGCTATGCTAGGAAGGTTTGTGGATGAAATGAACACTATGTGCACTGACTTGCAAAGGTATTACCACTGCATCTCTGCTTTGGATTCCAAGCTTGGGGAGATCTATAACACATTGTAATCTATCTTAAATTTTTAGCATGTTTACTTTTCTGCATGCATATTACTTTAAGGAATTTCTATTTCTATGCCCCTAGTTCGTTAGTTGTACTCACTTTTCCTAGTCGCTTAATTTTTTCTCAATTTTCCCAACCTCTTGTCTGAAACTCTCACATGGTTTGAAACTCATTTTCCGTCAGCCTTGTCGTTACGTGCTGATAAGTGGGACCGCGTTCAGTCGGGTCCCATAGTAGACACCTCTCTCCACTTATCCAGATCAGTATGGGACCCATAGCTTATCCACGTGAGTGCTGGACCCACAACTTACCCAAGTTGGCGTTGCAAGATGGGAGCATCCAAGGCAACCCTATGCCCGTTCCCATGCCATTGCCTTCCCTTTCTTCTTCTTCTTCTTCTTCTTCTTCTTCTTCTTCTTCTTCTTCTTCTTCTTCTTCTTCTTCTTCTTCTTCTTCTTCTTCTTCTTCTTCTTCTTCTTCTCCGACAACGGTAGTCCTTCTCCGGCCGGCGATTTATGTCTAGCTTCACTTTGGCATCCCGTTCGTCCTAGGTGGGGTATGGTGCCATCCTGTTGACCTGTGTGAAGGATGACAATGGAAACCGTGCACAAGGAAGATTAGATGTCACACCAAATTGTTCGGATTAGAGGGGCACTTGCTGTGGAGAATCAATTAGCGCAACTCAAGAGCTTCGAAGCATGCTAGCTATGGAGAATGCAGTCGACAGAAGAGTCGTTCTAATGATTTAATTTGTTTATCGAGTTAGTGTCTCGGTTGCAATCAAGTGAATCTATAAGGTGAAAGTCAAACTTTAAGATTTAGTGAGATGGAAGTATAGGAAATAAGAAAATGACACAACTCTTGAACACTTTCAAATTAAAAAATTATACAACTCTTAATGTAAAAGAGAGTTTATAATTTTTACAGGGTGAAAAGTAATGCATTCACTAAAATCTTTATGTCTCGTGCATATACCAAAATTATACAACTCTTGAACACTTTTAAATTACACTTGACATGATAATATTATCCTAAGAAAATCTTGAGAGTTTACAATTTTTATAGCGTGAAAAGTAATGCATAAACTAAAGGGACCCCTAAACTAAACCTTTATGTCTCTTGCATATAAGAAAATTATACACCTTTGAACACTGTGACATTGCACTTAGGACATGTTAATGTTGTGCTAAGGAAATCTTGAGAGTTTATAATTTTTATAGAGTGAAATGTAATGCATAAACTTGCATATACAAAAATTATACACGTTTGAACACTGTGAAATCGCACTTAGGACATGATAATGATGTGCTAAGAAAATCTTGAGAGTTTATCATCTTCATAGAATGAAATGTAATACATAAACATGCATATACAAAAATTATACACCTTTGAACACTTTGAAATCGCACTTAGGACATGATAATGTTGTGCTAAGAAAATCTTGAGAGATTATCATTTTCATAGAGTGAAATGTAATGCATAAACTTGCATATACAAAAATTATACACCTTTGAAAACTTTGAAATCGCACTTATGACATGATTGTGCTAAGAAAATATTGACCAATTATCATTTTCATGGAGTGAAATGTAATCACAAACTTGCATATATGAAAATTATACACCTTTTAACACTTTGAAATTGCACTCGGAACGTGATAATGTTGTGCTAAGAAAATCTTAAGAGATTATCATTTTCATAGAGTGAAATGTAATGCATAAACATGCATATACAAAAATTATACACCTTTGAACAATTTGAAATCACACTTAGGACATGATAATGTCGTGCTAAGAAAATCTTCAGATATCATCATTTTCAGAGAGTGAAATGTAATGCATAAACTTGCATATACAAAACTTATACACCTTTGAACACTTTGGAATCGCACTTAGGATGTGATAATGTTGTGCTAAGAAAATATTGAGAGTTTATCATTTTCATAGAGTGAAATGTAATGCATAAACTTGCATATATGAAAATTATACACATTAAACACTTTCCCTTCAAATTATATTAAAATTCATATGTTTGTGGAGTATCGGTGGAAAAATTGTTATTTTGCATAGATAGAGGGTGACCCCGACAGATATAAGGGTTATCATGTCTGCTAGATCACAGAGGATCAACGGTTGGTGGGCACGATCCACGTGACAACTGTCTCGACCAATTAGAACATACAAGACAAAATGAGCACAAGTGTGAGAGTTTGTGACTAAGAGAGAGGGGAAAATTGAGTAGTACTAAAAAACCAAGGGAAAAACTGACAAAGGGATTCAAATAGAAAATAGGAATAGATTTAAAAAATGGAAAATGTGTGTTTTATACAATGAAATACATCTTGGCATACATCATATTATTTGCAATTCAAATATACATGAGTGTGCCAATTATTGCCTCATTCAGACAAACTATATTTTAGAGAGGGGTTGAGTAGAAAGCCATGAATATTCATAGATAGTAGGTGATTTGAGAAGTGGTGATTTAGGTTAAAACTTGATTTCTCTATGTTTCTTATGGTGGAAGGTCACATAAGAAGACTTCCTGGATAGGTTCCACTATGTTTTGATCTTTTTTGAATTTGTTGTGCATAAAATGACTCAATTATCTAGCTAAATCCCATTCGTTGATTCTATGTTGACTAGCCACCAGAGGGTAAAACTGAGTATATTGCACGCCACAGTGTTAGTACTGGAGGTCAAGTGAGTATAACCAAATTGCCAGTGTTACTCTCGAGGGTATAACTGAGTCCACCTAACTCGCCAGGGTTAGACACAAGGGGGAAAAGTGACACACGGTATGCATGACGCGGTGCACGGGGCGGTAGCGGACACGTGTGGCCATGCACGGTGCAGTAGCGTACACAGTTATGTGGTGCACGATGGCGCAACGAAAAGTCCCTTCCTTTCACCTTTATAGAGGCCCTCTCCTTCTCCGCATCGCCACTCTCACTTACTCACTCACTCACGCAACCGTCTCCACTGTCCCATCACCTTCTACAAACCCCCAAGAAAACCCCAACCGCACCGGTGATGGAGAAGGATGGCGCGGTGGCCATCGTCGCCTCCAAGGCCGTCGTCTAGGAGGCCCCCGTCCCTATCTAGGCCCCTTAGAGGCATCTAAGGCAGCCGCCGTCCCATTCCAGACCCTTGTCCCTGCTTCACTCGTAGCCATCGGCTAGAAGGCCCGTGTCGTTCGCGGGCAGATCCTGCTCGATTGGGACCCCTACGAGAAGGAGGAGTACATTTGGCCAGAGAACCCCTACGACACCAACATCGTTGACCCATGGTCAGAGGTAACTAGGGTTTTATCCCCTTCTCTTGTTATTCCCCCATTCCCATCGTTCGAAGCTAGATAGTATGTTACTAGGGTTTGGTTGTTCGTATTTCTAATCGTCGGATGATATATCTTTTTACAAAAGCTAATCCTCTTGTGTTATATCTTGTGTTTCTATGAATCCCACTATTCGTATTTCAATCCTATTTTATTTGTCCTACAAGTTGTAGTTAAGGGATTCCCTAGTTAGTACTAGCACCGATCTGTAGTTGGGATCGGTATTTGATTTTGTTTGATATTTGGAGATTGGGAAATTTAACCCACTTGGTTAATTTATGCAAATAATCATGAGATCTCAATAGGTTAATTTATGAAAATAATCAATCTCAATAATCAAGGTATATCAATCATGTCCTTATTGTATGCTACTATTTTTTCTTACAGGTAGATAGCAGCGATGTCTGCAGGAAAAACGAGTCCAGGCACACCAAGGCTCGTCAGGGTGCCGAGGAAGCTGAAGTCTGGCAGGTACGACGCATACTTTGTCGGCGATGTCTACAAATGCCCCTTTTACAAAAGGAGACTCGGTGCCACCAACTTCAACTGCCTCGTGATGCATGCAACCCCAACGTAGGCCAGACTATGAACGTCTATGCCTTCAGAGCTAAGCACAAGGCACTCGGCGTTCATCTCCGCAACCTCCAGAAGGTGGTCATTGAAGAGGGTCACATCCCCCCGATCAATCCCAAGGTGCCCAAGATCAAGGGACTGAGCAGCAAGAAGTGGAGTTAGCGCTAGAGGGAGGAGGCGAAGGCCAGGAAGTGCTACTGAACTTGTGCTGCTACTACTATAAAGTAGGTTCTTTTGTTTTGTCTGTGTTTAACTTGTGCGCTGCTGCTGAGCATCCAAATTGTCAAACCTCGTTTAGTACCATACTATCTATCCTATGTTAGCTGCTTTATCTATATCTCCTTTGTTTACTGAATGTTTTTATACCGCTGGTTAGATTTGCTGCTCTAGATTTGCTATTAGATTGGGCAAAAACGAGGTCCAAAAGGAGCAATGAATGAAGAGACAAGCTACTCTAGATTCGCTACTAATTTGGGCAAAGATCAATAAACATATATGTGATCTTGAGAGGAAACAAAAAATACCATTCATAGGTTTGAATCCCAAGTGGATGCACAAATTCCTAAACATGTTTGAGGTCACCTCACAAACTCGTTTGGTTAAAATTTATGATTTTATGATATGTTAGTAATTAATCTCCATATGAACTATTAGTACTAACTACTAAGATGTGGAATCCTCTAAGTCATTTGAGATGTGGAAGTGTGATAGATCTCATGATGTGATTCTATATCCGATATTATAATTGTTGCTTCAAATGCCTCATGTATTTAATGACTCGAGCGTCATAAGCATGATGAACTTGTGCTTTGAAGATCATATCTAGCTCTGGGACGATTAAGAGTCTAAGCTTGGGGAAGTTGATGAGTGAATTTTTGAAGCATATTTACCTCATGTTTTCTTGCATGAGTAGTAGTAGAATTTTGGTATTTTATGGCGCTCGTGTGCACCTTTTATGCATGTTTCCACAAGATCCCAAAATATTGATGAACATATCACTTTGACATGTCATATTGGGCAAAATAGTAATAAAAGTCATTATTATGATTTACCATGCACGTGGGAGAAGCGGCATAACAAAGAGGAACTCTAGAAGGTTTAACGAGTGTCGGTACTGGCATACCCCGCCCATACCGCGCAGCTATACTATATGGCGACCGCTTCACCTCATCAAATACTCTCACCACGTGAAGACGAAACTCTCACCACGTGAAGACAAATCTGAGATCCTACATTCAGAGGCACCAAAACATGCATAAACCTCACCTTTGGAAGGGATCTGGAGGGGGAACTTGCAGAGGGCATCATCCTTGCTGCTACACAGATCACTGGAGGCCAAGGAATCCTCCTCCTCATCATTAATCATTGCATATTCATCACCATTACCATTCCCAACTCATTTATCACTCATCTTGTTGTAATTTCAATAACTATTATGGATTTGCACTTGTTATCTTCCATATACTCGTCTTCATTTCATATATCCATGATAATATTTTTTGCTTGCCTCCATGAGTGAGTAGTTTACCCTATTCTTGGGGGTATGGAGAAACCCTAGAATATTATGATATTAAATAAATGTGATCTATAACTTTGGTTCATGGTTATGTGATGGTTTTCTCTCTAGATATTATGTGAAGTCAACCATGTAGTATTTGCCTTCAGTACTAGAGAGGGAATTACCATTGGATATATGGTAGTATGTACGGTTCGTTTCGGCATGCTATTCATATGGTCAAGGGGGAGAAGGTGAGATTCACTAAGCTCATATTAATATCCATGGGAAAACCCTTAACTGTGAGGAATGAGAGTGGCTTGCTTACTATCATCGTTGTGGTTATTAGGGATGAAATAATAGATGGTTTTATGTGATCATCCATCCATGGAGCTCTCCCCATATATGTTATGAAAATAAAAATGAGTTAAGAAAATAAAAATTAATGTGAGGTTCAGTGTTAAGAAAATAAAAATCGACGAGTGCTAGAAAAGGCCAGGCCGAAATAGAACGTAGCTAGGCCTAAATTGGTCGTATCTAGACCCAATAGTAAGGACGTGTAGATTCTAGGGAAAATGCTCATGGTGCAATCTAATTAGTGAGGGCATGTGTAGATTCGGTATTTTGAGATTATTGCAAAACTTGGAAATGTATACCCCTTTTGAGCTTATCTCATTTCACTCATTTTGAGATTATTGCACGACTCTTATATGCGAACTCATTTTTAGATTGTTTAGTTTGTTTTGTAGTGCTAATTTCTTTTTGGATACCCATTTCTTATTCTCGAATATTTTGGAGAATTTTTTTAGCCTGTTGATGCACAAGGACGAATTTCAGTTTATCATTGGTCATTTTTAGTGGATTTCAGTTGCTTTGCATAGTTTGGCCAAATTTTGGTGCAATTAGTTAAACATTGGCCCTTTTTAGTGGATTTTACTTGCAAAGTTTGGCCTAATTTTGGTGCAATGACATGTAATCTTGGCCTTTTTTTGGGTCGCCCCTTTTTAGTGGATTTTATTTGCTTTGCATAGTTTGGGGGGGGGGGCACGTAGAGCCAAATATTTATTTATTTCTTGAGTAAACACACAGTCATATAGATTGACAATACAATAAAATACAATAAAATAACTCGATCACGTAGTAGACACGGGCTCATAGATAATATGTTATATTATATAAGGAAGAAACACAGAGAGAGGTAATATAATTACACATAGAGGGGCCCCACATTACATATAGAGGACCCCACATTACATAAACCCTAACCATAGCTACTTCATCTAGGGCTGCCGGCCAACCTCGCCGCCGGGAGGCTGGCCTACTCCATCTGTGCTGGGGGCGCTGCCGCTGGGGCCGACGCCACTGCCGCATCCCCCTCCAGCCACTCCGCCGCCTTCTGCTCTCTGGGCATCGTCCAACACCCGCAAATTGTCCTCCTGGCGCCGTTTCTCTGCCCTCTACTGCCTGCTCGCCGCGGCGCACCGCTCCCTCGCTGCCGCCCTCCTCTCCTCAGTAGCAGCCTCCCTCCGCTCTGCCCTATCCAGTTCGTCGAAGCTACACCTGATGGCCGCGTAGGAGAGGTTGCAAATCCTCTCGTCGGCGTCAGGGTTGTGGACGAAGGGGTCGGTGGCGGTGCGTCGCCCGTGTTGCTCGCGATGCCTCGGAGGTTCCTCCATCTCCTTCTCCCACCACTGCCGCTGCAGTGGGTGGTTGTCCTCATCGCTGACCTCGAAGTCGGAAGGGAGAGAGTAGGGGGAGTAGGTCTCCATGGCCGATGAGGGTTATTTTTGGGAGGAGGCAAAGGGGCTTTTCGAAGATTAAGATGAGGAGGCAAAGGGGGCTTTGCCACTATTTATTTACCCGATGAATCAGCATGAATTAATTGGGGTAGATGAAGAAAGTACAGTGTGAAAACATAGGAATAGCCCTGCGTTGCACAACCGCGTGCGCTGCGTTGCGCGTAGGAAGCCACAACCACATGCGCTACGTTGCGATCAATGCGGTCACTGCAAAAATATAGCTAGGATGCGACGTGACCCTGCATGCATGCGTGCATTAACGAAAGAGGTGAAAAAACGTCCAAAGTCAGACTGAGAATGGGGGAAAATCCGCACCGCACCCATGTCACCCTGCACTGATGCAGCTCAGATCACTGTAGAGCCTCTTTGGGAAACCCCAAGAGGAAGGTATGATGAGCACATCAGCAAGTTTCCCTCAGAAAGAAACCAAGGTTATCGAACCAGTAGGAGGAAGGAAACGACCCAAAGGTGTTGCTAGCAACTTGGAAACCTGCATATCACAAACTCAAGACTTTGCCCCAACGAACAGTGAAGTTGTCAATCTCACTGGTTTGCTGAAAACAAAGGATTAACTGTATGGTGTGAAAGTTAATAGTGGCTTGCAGAAAGTAAACAGGAACAGTGGCAGATGTATCAATGGTAAAGATTGGACCGGGGTCCATAGTTCACTAGAGGTGTTCACCTTAAGATAAACAACATAACATGATGGGTAAAAAAAATACAGCGGGACAATTGACAGGAATAGAGCAAGGCATAACAATCCAATACTAGACATTCATGATCCTATGAGATTTGATTGGGAAATACAACAATATACATAGACCGTCATCCAACTACATCTAAGACTAGTAATCCACCTTTAGGTTATCATCCGACCCCCTCTAGTATTAAGTTGCAAGCAACGGATAACTACAATAAGCACAATGTGTAAGGTAAACAATCCACTTGTTCCATGAACAAGAGATCTTTGTTTTCTCCCTAGTAGCAACAACACATCTACAACCTTAGAGATTTCTGTCACTTACCCAGATTAAATAGAGGCATGAACCCACTATCGAGCATAAATACTCCCTCTTGGAGTCACTAGCATCTACTTGGCCAAGATAGCTACTAGAAACAAAGAACATGCACGATCTCAAACAACATAGACATGATAGAATCAATAAGATACAATCATTAATCAATCTGACATAGTAATCTCAATATCCATCAGATCCCCGCAAACACAACATGCATGATTACAAATAGATGATCTTGATCATGAACGAAGCTGACAAGATCTAAACATGGTAGCTCAAAGGAGAAGAAACAACCATCTAGCTACTACATGGACCCATAGTCCAAGGTGGAACTACTCACGCACCATACCGGAGGCTGCATGGTGATGAAGAAGGCCTCCGGGATGATCTCTCCACCCCGGCTGGGTTCCGGGAAGATCTGCAGACCCCCCGATCTAGGGATGATGGTGGCGGAGGCTACGGACTATTTCGTGGAAGATTGATCGGATACTTAGGGTTTTGGTATCGAGGGATTCTTATAGGAGAAGAGGGAGGCCGAGGGGGTGCCCGAGGTGGGTGCACCCCCCTCACCCCAAGGCGCGAGCCAGGCCTGGCCACGCGGCCAGGGGGTGTGGCCCCCTCGAGGCCCTCCTCCGTCTTTTCTTCTGGCTCCGTGTTCCCCACGGTAAAATATTGACTTTGGCTTTTGTCCCGTACAATTCCGAGAATATTGATTTCTGAATTTTCTGAAACCAAAAACAGAAGAAAACATGCAACTGGCACCGTGGTATCTTGTTAATAGGTTAGTCCCAGCAAAGTAGATACTAAACAAACATGGAACATAAAAAATTATAGATACATTTACGACGTATCAAGCATCCCCAAGCTTAACTCCTGCTCGTCCTCGAGTAGGTAAGTGATAAAAAGAATAATTTTTGAGGTGACATGCACCATCAAAATCAAGATCAAACCATTTGCAGGCATTGAAAGCTTGGATCAAAGTACTCTAAACATGAGCATGAAAGAAGAACTTCTAACAATAAGACAAAGTAACTATGTTGCAACATGAAAGTTTACAAACAAAGATCATGAATAACAGTGCATTGAAAGACGTTTGTTTGTTTCACATATAGAAAACATAGCATAGTGGCATACTGGCATTGAGCTTGTCCCTCATGGAGTAGCAATAAATGCATATGACACCTTCAAAGTTCATAAGAGTGACTAGATACAAATAGTTTAAGAACAAGAAATATCAACAATATGCATCAATCAATAAGTTTTAGGACAATGCACATAGAACTAAGAATGGCAACTATGCTCTCTTAATTGGTGCCTAAGGATAGAAGGTGGAGACTCAATATAATAGTGGAAGAAAGGCCCTTCATAAAAGTGAAGCAGGGATTTCAAGTCTTATAAAGAGCTTGCAAAAATTATGGTACTTGTTAGCTTCCAGCTCTCATTGCCCATATCATAAGCATCTTGAAGTGATTAAGGTTAAAGTGAACAAAGTATGGAGTATATGCTTGAAAAAGTATAATTTGACAATCTCATGTCCCTTCAGTACGAGGGCCGCTCCTAATGCTACTCAACATTAGTTACCGGTAAGTTCTTGTCATAGTAAGTACATGTGTATCATAGAGAACCGCTAACAGGGTACCCCTTGCACATGATATAGGATCTATCCAATAATCAAAATGACAAGGCAAGAAGACAATGAGCATCTCAGCAATCTTCTTATTTACCATGGGAAAATGGTGCTTTTTTCTCTCTTTCCTCTTTTCTCATCTCTTTTTTTCTTTTTCTCAATCTCTATCTCTTTTTTATAAGAAGAATGCTTCATAGATTGCTCACTATGGTGATGCTACAAGTTTCCACCATGATTAGGCATGGCTTAGGCTAGCGGCCCAGGCGTTTCTCTAACAAAGATACATAACTCCATGGACTGACAAGCCCCCCTTTTATTTCACACCAACGACATCCATAAACAAAAGAGCATGATATCAACTGGGTAGATATTTACAGGTGTTGAATGCGTTTCCCGTGACAGGACGGTTCTGCTAATCCCAACATATAAGTGCAAGCATATACAACATAGATGACACAATGGTTAAAGTTTATTTAGGGGCAAGAAAAATAAAGTGTTCCATCAAGTTTGTGAGAGCTTTAATCACTAAGTTTCACATAACAAGTTTAATTTGGAAGATAGCTAACACAAGAATATAGTTGGAATGATGTAACACACCATGTATATGAATTTATAGTGGACACTTTGGAATAACTTGGTTTCTTGGGAGTTGGATGCATGAGTAGAGCTTACTCATACAAGTGGAGGATAGCAAAAGACTCGGAGCGACCAACTAAGAGAGCAATAATGGCTATAATCATGTAGAGCGACAAAACATTACTAATCAAAGCATAAAGTGGTATTACAAGTCAAAAAAACTGATCATAGAGGCTATGGTGACTGGTTCATAGTCATAACATGGTTTGAGCATGTGCCAAGTCAACCCAAACAAAGCATCAAAGGATAATACCACAATACTATGCTTTTGTATGCTAAAACAACGCATGATTCTTTCGAGGCACATTGAGCAATCCTAATTGTTTAGAACAAGTCATGCTACAACAATAATCACTAAGCATAAGGTCAAAACAACATCTAGCATGACATGATAAAGTCTAAGTCACAGTCAAAGCAAGCTCCTTCTTGTACTACTAAGCAATAACTTCCTACTCCTTTCCAACACCAATCAACTTATTTGAAACAACACCGTGAAAACGGGGGTCCAACTACTGTATTCAAGCAAACAAAGCAAACGAAAACCAAAAATGAAAACTAAGACGCTCCAAGAACAACACACTATGCATGAAACAATAAAAACGAAGTGTCTAGAAAGACCTGATATTTTTATTGATGAAGAAGGGGATGCCTTGGGTATCCCCAAGCTTTGACGCTTGTACCTCTTGAATATTTCTTGGGGTGACACGATGTGGCATCCCCAAGCTTGAGATTTTGTCCATTCTTCATCTCATTACATCATTCTTTCTCTACACCTGAAAATTTTCCTTCATACAAAACTCCACACAATCTTCATTAGAAACATTAGTGCATTCAAAAGATAATATACCCTTGGGGTTTAGTTTTAAAACAGAAAAACTTTCAGTAAAGACACAAGATACTGTAGCAATTCCCTCAAAAAGCTCAATTTCCCCAAAAGAACCCAAAAAGGAATCAACAAGAAGAAAATGCAAATAATGGTAGAAATCTGTCAAGACAGACCAGCAGGTACAAACCGATTTTTTTCGAAGACCTTATGTTGCTCAAATCAAAACATGTTGAACTAACGGAAGTTAGCTAACAACCTAGGGGATTTATTCATAAAATTACATCTCAATTCGACTTATATAGTTTTACACGAATTTTTACGGTGGAGCACAAAAATCTGTTTCGGGACAGCAACTCCCCAAATCTTACTTCCCTCTCATTAGAGGTTATTCTTGGCACAAAAAAACAAATAAAAAGGATAAGGAGCGGTTATTACAGAAGTAACTTCAAATACTCAAGAAAACTTTTGGGTTATCTCCCAAGAAGTACTTTTCTTTAACGCCTTTAAGTTAGGCATGATAGTTTAAGAAGATGCTCACATAAGAAATATGACTTGAAGTAAAAGAGAGCATCAAGAAGAAAATTCAAAACAAATTTAAGTATAACCCACTTCCTATGCATAGGAATCTTGTAAGAAAATAAATCCAAGAAGCACATAGTAACAAGAATGGGTTGATGAAACAAGAGCAACTTCAAAACTTCCAGCACATAGAGAGGTGTTTCGGTACCATGAAAACTTCTACAACCATATTTTCCTCTCTCATAATAATTTTTAGTAGACTCATGAATAAACTCAACAATATAACTATCACATAAAGTATGATTTTCATGATCTATAAACACATAAATTTATCAAGCTCAAAAATAGTGGGATTAAAACCTTCAAACCCACTTTTAACAATTTTATAACAGGAATACTGATCATTCAATATAGGACCATCATCTAGAGCTTTATCATAAACATTTTCTAAGCAAAACTCTTTAGTACCATGCATTTCGAAGTTAGGCACAAATATAGGATTATCATAGATAACAAGAGCATAACTATTATCACAAGTTTTACCCATAGAAGATTTTTCAAAAGAATCCACGGGAACATAACATTCATCCTCCTTTGGTAGGCATGAGGGACAATCAAATAATCTAAGAGGTAAAGAGTTACTCTCATTAGAAGGCAGGCATGGGTAGATCCATTCTTCCTCCTCTTGACCATCACTCTCCTCCTCTTTTTCATCTAATGAGCTTTTAGGTTCAGCAATTTCATCTTCCATAGGCTCCTGCAAGGCATTAGTCTCTTCCATTTGTGGAAAGCATCTATTAAAATATTCAAGAATATAACCATTTTCTTCATTGTAATTATCAAAGAATTTATATCATAAACCTCATATTCATAAGGTGAAACATTAGTATTTTCAAGAAAACTAGCAAGTTCAAATGAACCCTTGAAAGCAATAAATTCTTCAATTTGTTCCACATCATAAAAGTCATAATTTCCTTTAACATAAGAAGATATGGTAACATTATCATTATACTCACATTGAAAAGGTAGGTGTTTATACCTCCTACAGCAACAAGATTTATCAAAGCAATAAGTAACATTATAAGTAGAGCACACCTCTCTAGCAATAGTATTCAATTTATCAATTTGTTCCCGTAAGTGTTTCCCTTTTTGTGACAAATGGTGTTCCTTATAATAATATTTTTGTTCTTCCGTGAACCCACCTTGCCAATAAGAACTAGTTTCAAAGATACCATCCATTGATAGAAAGCACGACCAAGCAAACCAATAACAGACCAGCAACTAGAGTAGGAACTAATTTTTGTGTGTTTTTTGATAAAAGAAAGCAAACCAAACGAAAATAATTTTTTCTAATTTTTTATAAAAAGATGCAAAAAAGGCAAAAGAAACTAAGCAAAACAAAAACAGAGTAAAGAGAAAGGTTGTGAAGGACTCCCCTTGTGAAGCCGTCCTTAGCCTCCCCGGAAACAGCGCAAGAAAACAGCTTGATACAACTCAGATCACTGTAGAGCTTCGTTGGGAAACCCCAAGAGGAAGGTATGATGAGCACAACAACAAGTTTTCCCTCAGAAAGAAACCAAGGTTATCAAACTAGTAGGAGGAAGGAAATGACCCAAAAGTGTTGCTAGCAACTTGGAAACCTGCACATCATAAACTCAAGACGTTGCCCCAACGAACAGTGAGGTTGTCAATCTCACCGGTTTGCTGAAAACAAAGGATCAACTGAATGGTGTGGAAGGTAATGGTGGCTTGCAGAAATTAAATAGGAATAGTGGAAGATGTATCAATGGTAAAGATTGGACCGGGGTCCATAGTTCACTAGAGGTGTTCTCCTTAAGATAAACAACATAACATGCTAGGTAAAAATTACAGCGGGGCAATTGACAGGACAGAGCAAGGCATAACAATGCAATACTAGAAATTCATGATCATATGAGATTTGATTGGGCAATACAACAATATACATAGACCACTATCCAACTACATCTATGACTAGTAATCCACCTTCAGGTTATCATTCGAATCCCCTCCAGTATTAAGTTGCAAGCAACGGATAACTGCTTTAAGCACAGTGGTTAAGGTAAACAATCCACTTGTTCCATGAACAAGAGATCGTTGTTTTCTCCCTAGTAGAAACAACACATCTACAACCTTAGAGATTTCTGTTACTTCCCCAGATTAAATAGAGGCATGAACCCACTATCGAGCATAAATACTCCTTCTTGGAGTCACTAGCATCTACTTGGCCAAGATAGCTACTATAAATGGAGAGCATGAAAGATCTCAAACAACACAGACATGATAGAATCATTAATTAATCTGACATAGTAATCTCAATATCCATCGGATCCCCGCAAACACAACATGCATGATTACAAATAGATGATCTTGATCAAGAATGGAGCTCACAAGATCTAAACATGGCAGCACAAAGGAGGAGAACTAAACCATCTAGATACTACATGGACCCATAGTGCAAGGTGGAACTACTCACGCATCATACCGAAGGCTGGCATGGTGATGAAGAAGGCCTCCGGAATGATCTCTCCCCTCCGACAGGGTGTCGGGAAGGGCTTCAGATCCCCCCGATCTAGGGAATATGGTGGCGGCGGCTACAGACTGTTTTGTGGAAGATTGATCAGATACTTAGGGTTTTGGTATCGCGGTCTTCTTATAGGCGAAGAGGGAGGCCGAGGGGGTGCCCGAGGCGGATGCACCCCCTGGAGGCGCGGGCCAGACCTGGCCGCGCGGCCACGGGGTGTGGCCCCCTCGAGGCCCTCCCCCGTCTCGTCTTTTGGCTCCGTGTTCCCCACGGTAAAATATTGACTTTGGCTTTTGTCCCATCCAATTCCGAGAATATTAATTTTCTGACTTTTCAGGAACCAAAAACAAGCAACTGGCACTGTGGCATCTTGTTAATAGGTTAGTCCCAGAAAACATATAAAAATACTTCAAAGAGAAGATTAAGCAAAGCAAACTAGATACTAAACAATCATGGAACATAAAAAATTATAGATACATTTACGACATATCATGCACCATTCAAGCCTGAGTCCAAAGTCCCACGCACCGCGCGAAGAGAGGGATCCAAGGTGATGTGGCTTACCCTGCCTTGCCATGACTCTGGGTCGCTGACGTGTGGGTCCAACGCAAAGCGTTTAGACGCGTGTGAGAAGCACCGATCTACGTGTCTACTTGTTGCATGTGACAAAATAACTCTCATGTGACGTACTCTCTCAGTCCGCAAATAAATGTACTTCTAGGTTTTGTCTAGGTCAAACTTTGTCAAATTTGACCAATCTTTTAGATAAATATATTAACATATATTACATAAATTTATCATATTTTAAAACTAAGTTTAAAAACTAATCTAATGGTACCAAGTTAGTCAAAGTTTATTAAGTTTAACTGAAGACAAAGTTAGACGTACACTTATTTGCGGACGGAGGGAGTAACTACGTTGTAGCGCCGCTGCGTTGCTTGGCTGTGTCGATGCGATAGGCTGTGTCGATGCGCACAAAATAGCTATACTGCGACGCGAGGCAGCTGCATGACATACATGCATGGTTCCGTTGCATGCAGCCCGCCCCGTCCAGCGCCCTTGTTAATGCATGCCACGCTCGGCCCAACAGTCAATGGAGTGTACCACGCTATACCGTATCTGTTCGTGGAAAAAATGATGCAAGCCAATCAGGTTCCCGAATCATTGCTCCCACGGATCGCCAAGAGCTAGCCGCGGAATCCTTCTAAGAGATGCCAACCAATCAGGTTGCAGAACAAGCCCTCCCACGGATCGCCCAGAGCCACCCGTGAAATCCGTCTAGAAGACGCGATCAGACGGCCAAAGTGTCGCACTAGGGTTAGATCGACGTTCCTCATTCGACCTTAGGGTTAGCTGAGATTAGGAGGTAGTCAACGGGGTTTTCACAAGTTTGACCAAACATTCAAATGTGCATAACTAATTCAAAAAAATAAAAAAAAATACAAAACCTTCGCATGGTGTCATATTCTGTGACATAGTTGTGAGGAAAAATATCAAACTTGGTATATTGATCATATCTCAAAAACACCTTCACGAAATGACCTATCTCATCCGAGGTTTTCTGGCTTTCAGGTCAAATGACCAATGATATGGCTAGAATCAAGGCATAATTTGTGATAATGTGCCTATATTGTGCATGCATGTGTATAATGGGATGACTAATAATGTTGTAGAAAGTAGTTTTCCTTTTCGACATACAAAAAAATCCATTTTCCATTTTCTGAGTGTCGTAAACAGGGGGGGTTGTGAAGCAACCACCAAATTGAAGTTTCAAAATGGTAACATCCTATTTAAAAAAAATACTAGACCACCTTGCATGTAAAATGTCCCAAATTGAGTATCTCAAACCTTTTATTCCATCCCTGGTGAAAAAGACAAATCATGTCGAATTGGCTGGAAATGGGTCAGATATGAACTACAGGTACATGTTATGATGCCTATGATTTTTCACAAAAATCATTTTCAGGTTCACAACATGCTATTTTATCATCCAATGCTAGTTTAGTGAGCCTCAGCCCCAACCTAAGAATCTTTATGAAAATCCTTCACAAAGTTTGACTAAACATTCAAATGTGCATAACTAATTCAAAAAAAATCAAAAAATACAAAACCTTCGCATGGTGTGATATTATGTGACATAGTTGTGAGGAAAAATATCAAACTTGGTATATTGATCATGTCTCAAAAAATTGTTCACAAAATGACCTATCTCATCTGAGGTTTTCTGGCTTTCGGGTCAAATGACCAATGATATGGCTAGAATCAAGGCATAGTTTGTGATAATGTGCCCATATTGTGCATGCATGTGTATAATGGGATGACTAACAATGTTGTAGAAGGAAGTTTTCATTTTCGACACACAAAAAAAGGCATTTTTCATTTTCTAAGTGCCGAAAATGGGGGGGTGTGTGTGAAGCAACCACCAAATTGAAGTTTCAAAATGGTAACATCCTATTTTTCAAAAATACTAGACCACCTTGTATGTACAATGTCCCAACTTGGGTATCTCAAACCTTTTATTCCATCCCTGGTGAAAAAACAAGTCTTGCCGAATCGTCTGGAAGTGGGTCAGATATGAACTACAGGTACATGATATGATGCGTGTGATTTTTCACAAAAATCATTTTTTGGTTCACAACATGCTATTTCATCAGATGTCTAATGCTAGTTTAGTGATCCTCGGCCCCAACCTAAGAATATTTATGAAAATTCTTCACGAAGTTTGACCAAACATTCAAATGTGCATAACTAATTCAAAAAATCAAAAAAATACAAAACCTTCGCATGGTGTCATATTATGTGACATAGTTGTGAGGAAAAAGATCAAACTTGTTTTTAATTTTTTCTATTAAAGCATGATTTTTTTAAAAATTAATTAAATAATATAAAAAAGTGTGGGACTTGGTAATCTAACTATATAGGTAGAAAAGGTTCATTGTTGAATTTTTGGGGTGATTTGGAAATGGTCAAAAAAAACTTGGTTAGAAATGGGGTGGTTTACCCTAGCTTTGGAGCCCATTTCTACCACAATTTGGGTGAGGGTGAGTTGTACTTCACAAAAGGGATCAGGGTGAGGATGAGTTGTACTCTACATATGAGAAAATTTTGGAAGCTCATAAAAACATAGAAAAGTACACATAGCTACATTGGTTGAAATTCAAATTTACCATCATATTTGAATTTTGGCCAAATTATTACAACAAGTGCCAAATTATTACAATAACAAATTTTTACAACAACAACAACAAGTGTGAAATTATTACAATAACAAGTGCCAATTATTACAATAACAAATGTTCACACATCATTCAAAGTCTATTTCTTTTGGCTCTTCTTACCCCTCAATTTCTTGTCCTTCACAAGTTTCGCACCACACAACAGGTTTATGCTCTTCTTTTTCTTAGCATAACCATCTGGCCTCCTCACAGCACGTCCAAGAGTCTGCTTCACCTCCTGCACCTCCTCAACATCACAATCTGGTTCAGAATGTGCAACAGACTGCAACTCAAGAGCTGGCACCAGAGCCTCGTCAACATGCTCATTTTGCACCACAGCCTTAACAACATGCTCATTTTGCACTAGAGCTTCCAAATCAGAATTGGTGTGCCCTAAAGCCTCATCAACAGTTTCACTGTGCACCTCATCAGTTTGCACTTCATCCTCCAAAACAAGTTCAGATTGCACCTCAACAACATTAACATGTTCAATTTGCACCCCAACAACACCAAACATGATATGGTTAGTTCTCTTCTTTCTTGAGCCATTGATTCTTGCCTTTTTCACTGGCCATCATTATTCAACAACAAGAGGTGGGGATTTTTCTCCACGCTTCCTCCTACAAATAAGCAATTTAGTTGGGGGAGAAAAATCATCAACAAGAAATACATAGATTTTGGATGAACATACTTTGGCTTTTCAGCAGTGTATCTGCACTTGGTAGAGCCAGCTCGGTGTCCAAGTTCTTCACAGAGTTTGCATCTATTCTTGTTACCTTTTTGGGCCCTTTTTGGCTTGCCATCTTTCTTCCCCTTCTTGCTGCTCCCACCTTTCTCAAACCAAGCCTTGAATCTACTATGCTTGGGCCTACCAGCCTTTATTTTCATCAAAGGAGGACACAAGGATAACTGAATGTCCACTTTAGGCCACTAAGACTGGTCTATAAGTGCTGGAATTGGTGTTACATATGCAGCCTTAAATTTTTCTACAGAATAATACTCATGCAAATATGGGTGCATATTTAGCTCGTGTTTGGAGGCCAAGGAAAGTATGGCATGCTCACAAGGCTTCCCAGTGTGTTGCCACTCAAGGCATGTGCATTCATGAAATTGAGTGTCAACAACATGACTCCTTCCAGTATTTGTATCTCTGACTTCAATACCCCACAATGAGGATTTCTCAACACACAAATGTGCAAGATTTCTGCTCCTGTTGACCACTAGCTGCACAACACCAGGAAGCTTATCTCCTTGAAGAACATCACCAAGCCTTCTTCTCAATTCCCACAACCTCATGATCATGATCCTGATCTGGTCAACCATGTCATGGACAGGCAAGTATTTTAACTCCTTCACTTTGTTGTTGAAACTTTCTGCCAAATTATTGTTGATATGATCACATTTGATGGCAGTGTTAAAACCCGACCTGTACCATAAAAGATAATGGTAGGTGTCTAACCATGTACAAAACTTGACCCTATCCTCCTCAGAGCATGCCGCCTTAATCTTCTCAAGGTGATAAGAATGTGTCTGTCTGGTGTAATATCCTGCTGCTGGCCACATGCGTCAAAATCATCTCCTCTGAATTTTTTGATCAAATTCATCCACATATGGCCGAAGCACTCCCTCTGCTCAGCATGAGGGAAAACAATCTTTGCTGCATTTTCTAAACCTTTACATGCATCTGTGTGCACTACCAATGGAGAGACCGGCCCTATGCATCGTTTCAACTACATCATGAACCATGTCGATGATGCCTCTGTTTCAGACTGAAACATGCAAATAGCTACGTGGACATCCAATTGTGTCTATCTAAAGTATTGCATGTTGCTAGTTGACCATTCCACTTTCCAGTCAAGAATGATGAGTCTATACTCAAATATGAATGACACCCTACTTTGAAGCCATCGATGCAAGGCTTTAAAGCCATGAAGAATTTAGAGAAGAAGACTTTCCCATTAGCTGTTACCTCAGTATCCATCTCCATAGCACTGCCAGGTGACCTCTTCTCTACTTCTTCTTTGAAGTTATAAAGCATTCGAATGGTATTTGCCCAATCACCATATGGCTCCTTCATTGCCGTTTGCTTTTCCTTCCACACTGTAGTATAATTCAGCTTAATGGGGTACTGCTTTTCCAAGTCTGTTTTCAGTCTCTTTGTAGTGCTGTTTGGTGTTGTGGCTAAAAGAGGTGATTTTTTCTGCAACCCATAATTGTGATGTCATCTTTGTAACTGTTTGAGAAGTTGTAATACAATTATGAGCTTTTGGAATTTGATTCACTCTTATTGTCCTTCCATCAGGTTAGCGTCTAGCATATATATACCACTTTCAAGGTTTGGTACCACCATCATAACCTATGAATTTTGCATAGAACTTCTTTTTATCAGTCCACAAAGTCTTGGTAGCAAACTCATGTTTGACTGCATATGTCCTGAAACACATCCTGAATCCATCCATGCTTGGAAACAATCTCCCAACTTCAATAACTGGGTTCTCTTTGTCATAAACTGTTACTAGCTCATCATCATGTGCATCATCTACACGAACTGCAACATTTTCCAACAACTCTGGCTCTATATCTGCCTCTTCATCTCTTGAATGGTTGTCACCATCATTTGCAGCTTCATACCTCTCCTTCTCCTTGTCTCTATCATCTATAGGAATGCCAAAAATCTTTGCCATTTCAATGTCAGACATTGGTGCAATGACCAAATCAGTCCGAGCACTGATCTCAACTGAATCCCAATCAATAGTTACAATCTTTTGTGCAGCCCCTTGTGCATTAGCATCAGCCTCCACTGTTAACACTGCCAACTCAGTAAGTATAGGCATTACTTGCCTTTGTGAAGGTAAATTATCCTCGACCATCTGAGAAGCCAACTTCGAGGCCACATATCCAACCCTCGAATTAGATTTTAGATGAATGAGCTCTGCTAAAAACAGAACACTTTTGCTTGTCCAACCGTCTCGCTCATTGATTTCATCAACCGTCTATTGCCCTGTTTCAATCCTAACATACTCACGTTTCCAATCATCAAATCGTAACAAAGAAACTTCTTGCTCTGGCCCCCCAAACCACACTCTCCCCAATTTTTTCCACCATATTTCTCACCGCCTCCTCTCCCATGCTTTGTAGTTCTTGGGGATCAACATGTTCTAATTCCACCTACCATTTAGCAACCGTGTCTCTATCAATGATCTGCGTGCTCCCGTCAATTAACACATCACTAGAGGGAAAGAATTTGATGCAAAATTCGAAGGTGTGCCACGCGACATCGTCTCCCCTATTTTTGGCAGCCACTGTGATCTAGAGGAAGCGAACAAGGAGCCAAACCTAACAGAAATTAAGTGTCAGAGATGCGGCATATACAACTAGAAGTCCCCTCTCATGGCTCCATCTCGTTCGCCTCGTTCAGCACACCCGATCTCCACAATCTAGCATCAATGGGCACACTCAGATCTTGAATTGAGAAGAATGGGAGAGCAATTAGGTTTCAAATGGCACTCACCACCTTCGCCATCGAACGAAAGCGCTACGGCCTAAAATAATTGCCCTGTCACCACCGCCGATGCCGAGAACGATGGGTGGGGTCTGTTGCTGCCATCAGGGAAGCTACAGTAAGTGTGATGCGCGCGCTCGGTCGGAAGCGGTTGGTTTGACTGGCTGTCCCAACCGACCGGTTTGGCTTAACCTAATCTTGGAACTAAGTTAAATGTGTCCTTAATGACCATTTTATGGCCCGTGTGGCACTCGGCTATTTTCTACGTAAGAAACATCGCATGCGAGCTATTCTTTGCAACAATGTCCTGTTCTGTCCAATTCCACTGAAAGATGTCGCATAGGAGCTATAAGCCCTCTCACCACCGCCTTCCGCTCGGATACTTTTCCTATCGCATTGCCGCCACCTCCCCCACGAATACTGTTCCTCTCCCATCGTCGCCGCCTCCCCCTCAGATACTGTTCCTCTCCCATCGCCGCCGCCTCCCTCTCGGATACTGTTCCTCTCCCATCGCCGCCATCCTTATAATAAGAAGAATTTTCGACCCGCCCCCATCCCCCTTCTCCTTCCAACTCGGATCCCATAGAATGGCCGCAACGCAGAGTCCGATCTCAATGGTATCGTCGAGATGCACCCCAGAGACAACACGGGCCACGCTCGCGTTCGAGATCGCTGGCTATAGCCAGCTCAAAGTAGCTGGAAACGGGGAATGGTAGACCGATCCTTGATCTGGATTCGTCGTCCTGGAATCAGATTCGGGAACGAGGTTTGGTACGACACGATTCGACCACCAGAACGCGATCCCAGAAACGAAGGGAACAGTAAGGTTGATTCACGGGAGTATTATCTGGCGGCTACAAAGTCAAAGCCTCAAAGGCGATGGAGTCGATGAGTAAGGCAAATTAGTTCTCGTCCTAGGCTTAGTATGGCAGTCAACACCCGTATAGGTCCAACCAGAACTCCAGAACTAACAGCTACAGCCTACAAAGCTCATAGGAGTAATATTGGCCCAGTTAAATTTGTTTCCCTCGGGTTTATGATTGCTCGTCATTCCGAAATCATCGTCCCCGAATCATACGGATCGCGTCCCCTCTATCGAACCGATCGATCTAGAGATGTATAGCTCCTTTGTTCCCTATATTTTTCACCCATCGATCCTCTTCCTTCGTTTTCGTTCCTCGACCCGATCGAATCGGAAACATGGCAACTATGAGCCAGCTCAATGGCAGAGGCAGAGGCAAATGCCTTCGTTCTATGGCCTTCTCCGTCGGCGGCTACTAATAGTGCATTCACTACTACCCCTGTTGAAGGGTAAAAGCGAGAGAGAGATTGTGAAATATGATGGTTGTATTATTAAGCCTCTCGGGCGAGTATATATAGGCATACAGGGACCGACTTGGAGTACAAGACAAGTAACCTACTTGGAGTACAAGATAAGTAACCTAGTCTATCCCTAACAGATACATATACTCTAACATCCCCCTGTAGTCGTAGCGGTAGCATCGTGAACAACTGGAACATCGCGAACGGTCAGACTGGAGAGCCGAAGTAGACCAGTGCGCTGACATCCCCCCGTTGTGGTAGCGGGAACGTCGCGGACGGTGTCACGTCGCAGAAGCTTGGACCGTAGAGGATGCTGGTGAGGAGCTCAGGCGAGGTGGTAGCCCTTGTGCCGGTGTCGAGTGAGCCGAGAGCAGTGGGTGCTGCAACCTTGGTCGAGGTAGCCGCGCGAGGGGTCGCCGTGGTTGATGTCATGGTCGGGGTTGCCGGTGTCGAGGTAGCTGAGTAGAAGGACGAAGACGCGTCAGGGAAGTCATAGGAGAGAGCGATGCCGAAGATGATGCAGTCCGAGTCGTAGAGGACGAGGTGTGGCCAGTAGAAGGACGGAAACGCAGTCGAGGCAGACGTAGAGGAGGTAGTCGATGCCGATGAAGACCTTGTCGAAGCCGATGAAGACGAGGCGCTACAACCGGGCTTGCCAGACTCGGAAACGCGTCGGGGACGAAGACACGCACCGATGTTGTCAGTACTGGGCATGCGAAGAACGGGACCAGTAGAAACAACTTCACGCCATGTCGGAGAGGAGACTAGCAAAGGAGGACTCTATGATGGTTGCATTGCTCAGATCGGCGAGGTGCTGATGCATGCCGCGGTTGTCGGAGTAGACGAGTAGGTGTGGTCGAGGACGATGGCGACAAAGTCGTGCTGGACGAAGACGTGGAAGGCGGCGAACCAATGACGACCAAGAGTGGTCATTCTGGATGCCTAGACGGAGGGGTAGTCGGCGGGACCTACGACGGCCAGGAGTGGCCATGCAGGCTACATGTGGAGATGCGATGGCGGTGCTCGAAGTAGGCGAGGAAGAACCCGACGACGTGACGAAGACCATGCACGGATGGCGGCGACCCGCGCCGAGGGAGGTGGCGCGGTGGTATCCTGCGACGTCCTTGCGGGGTGACGGCAATGACCGCGTGCAGCGACGCTACTGCCCGATGGGGCGACGTAGCTGCAGGACGCGAGTCGATGCAGCGGCGTGAGAACCACCCGCGGCGGACACGCCTGAGAAGGCGCGTTGGTAGCCGGCGGCGGGGACCAAAGGCGGCGACGCTATGGACTGAAAGGGCGACGCAGCGGCAGCCCGATGCTCGATCGGTGGTAGGCGCGTGCTCGGAGATGTACTCGGCGGAGACGAGCGCCAGATCGGTTGATTAGACCGACGGCGGCGCTGTACGCACCAAGTCTAAGACGACGGCAGATCGGAATCCGCGGCGTCGTTGTCGGTGCAATCCCGGGCGATGATGGCGAAGACAATCCGAGGGGGGGGGGGGGGTTCGGCCACGGTAGCCTCCCAAGGAAGCCGCAGCAGCCGGCCGCGGTGCGCGGCAGCCTGCCATGAGGCCGCGACGACCTACCGAGGAAGGCACAGCGGCGCAGGTGACAGGCGCACGGGCGCGGTGTAGATCGTCGATGCCGATGGCCGGAGTAGAGGCGCGGCGATGGCGATGGGCGACTCAATCCGATCTAAGATCGGTAAACCAAAAAAGAAAACCGATCAAGAGATTAGAAAAAAAGACTTACGGGACAACCGATCATGGATCGGCGAACAAACCCTGCGTACGGGTCGCGCAGCCCCCGACGGAGATCATGGAGATCGACCTCCCCGGGGGCCGCGCGGCGGAAGCGTGCCTGCGGCGGCTAGGGTTTGGGATCGGTTTAGGCTGATACCATGTTGAAGGGTAAAAGGGAGAGAGAGATTGCGAAATATGATGGTTGTATTATTAAGCCTCTTGAGCGAGTATATATAGATGTACAGGGACCAACTTGAAATACAAAACAAGTAACCTACTTGAAGTACAAGATAAATAACCCAGTTTATCCCTAACAGATACGTATACTCTAAAAACCCGACGAATGCAAAGACGAGTGCGAAAACTACGTCTCCGTCTTGCTCAAACTCTTGAACAAGATCGCCGAGGTGATAGCGCTCTACACCTTGAAGCTTGTGGAACCGCTTACAGGGCAGTCGGTCGTGGTGAACTCCTGCAAAGCGCTGGTAGTGTTCAAACGTGTGCTCAACCGTTCGTGCTTCTGGGGATCCTGGAAGTTCATGAAGAGGAATGTTAGAAAAGAGTCGGCGTACCTGTGGGACGACCGCCTGGTGATTGAGTGCGACCTCGTGGTTATCAAGGAAACGCAGGAGGTCCGGTTGCCAGCATCCTCCGGCTTGTCGGATAGTCTTGCGAAACTGCTGGCGGAGAAGAAAGGAGCCGACCTGGCTCTCAGTGTTCAAGGGGAGGTTTTCTCTGCACACAAGGTTGTTCTCGCAATGCGGTCGCCGGTCTTCGACGCCGAGTTCTATGGGCCGATGGCGGACAAAGAAGGGAAGCAGGACATAACCGTCGAGGACATGCAGCCTTCTGTTTTCAAGGCATTTCTGCACTTTGTCTACACCGATTCGATGCCTTCCATGGACGATCTTGATGGCGATGAGAAAAGAGAAATGGTTAAGCACCTACTTGTGGCTGCAGATAGGTATGCCATGGAACCGATGAAGATGATGTGTGAAGGCATGCTTTGCAACAGTCTTGATGTTGAGACCTTGGCGTCCATATATATTAGCTCTAGCTGACCAGCATCACTGCGACAAGCTCAAAGATGCTTGCACTGAATTTATGCTCTCTTCCAGTAGAATCGACGACGTGGTCGCAAGCCAAGGGTATGTAAACCTCAAAAGATCTCATCCCGGTGTCATCCTAGATGTATTGGAGAGGGCAGCCAAGTCCCATAAATTTAGTGAGGCAACCTGATATGACCTTGTCCTATCCTTCAGCTTCGAAATATCTTTGCAAGCGCTGCATGCCTTGTTTTGGGTTGGAAAAAAACAATTTAGTCTTGGTAATTTATCATGCTCATCTTTGGTTATCTACTTACCTTTTGATACATGAGGTTGATTGGTCTTTTGGAGGAGACAAGCTGATTCTATTAAATGAATGTCTGTGTATTTTTGGCGTCACTTTTATTTTAAAAAACTTGTTGGGGGATAACCCCGATAATGTCATAAGAGGTGAAACTTAAGATTAACTCGGATTAATCTTCGCCGAGTCAGGTTGACATAGGCCAAGTTAATAATAGCTGAGTAATAATAGCAATGCTCAGCCGACATATAATATATGTTGGCATAAGCATATGGTTGGTTCTTACTTGCACATACATCAAGCTCGAGTCATCAAGGTGGAGCTGAGTCATGGAGGGAGAGAAGCTCCTTCCAGCATACACTCGTGGCTCCATGCGTCACCAAACAGGCTGGCGCATGGCTCTAACGGTGCAGCAGGGCCACTGTACAGGTGGGCCAAAGCTGAACAATGAGGAGAGCGTTGCCGGATGACGCCTAAAGGCGTCGGGTGAGGGTTAAAGCATCGAGTGACGTGTAAAGTAATGGATGATGCCTAAAGAACTGGCACCGATGTACTATGATACCGTTGGCTACTGTGCTTTGCTGACTGGGTCCAGGACCGAGGACGGGCCCTATAACCTAGCCCGATGGGTAAAGCAGAAGCAAACAGTAAACCCTAAAACCCATAATGTAAACCTAGCTACCCACCTCTACTATATAAGGAGGGGCATAGCTAGGGCCAGAGGAGGCGGGACACTTCTTCTTTTCCCTCTAGTTCCTAGTAGCACTTGGCAAACAGCTCAAGGAGAACTTGCAACCAATATACAGAAGAAATAAGTGAACTAGTTCAAGAAACATCGATCTGTCTCTAGGTTATTCCATATTCTTTGTGTGTAGTTTACCTGCGCACTCACTCCCTGGATTCCTCTTGCGTCCATACGATCCCAACTTAATCCTACCCATAGCATCTGCCGTGACACAACCACGACAGTTGGCGCCCACAGTGGGGCCAGCAGCGGCGCTTACTGGAGTGTTCATCCGGACGGGCAACCTCATCGCTTCATCAGGCGAGCGCGTCCTCTCTGGACTTGTCCAGAGGTTTGTCGCGCTCAACTTCGTCAGCGACAACGCAGGGTGTTCCGGCACCAGGCCGCTCCCTAGGGGCGGTTGCTTCATCAACTTCAGCGAGCATCAAGTCTACGTCGCGCTGCGCATTGAACACGCGTATCCCGAGCGAGTCATCGTCGCAGTAGATCCACCTGCTGTTCGCTCTGCTGGCGGCCAGCATAACGCTGGCTCGGCAGAGGTAATGATGACTGCCCTTGCTCCTTCGCGCCCTCCTATATGTGCTCCAGTAGTTCCTGTAGTGAATGATACGGCAGATGAGGAAGAGCCGAATGTAACTCCTAGGCTAGTGAGAACCGCTAAGTTGCCACTAGAGAGACCCGAAAACATCGCTATATGTAGCAATGCGAGAGACCTGCAGGAGGCAATAGAAAAGCTTGCAGAGCATAACAGACCTGACTTGGGCACATGCCGAGTTAGAGGAAACAAGAAAGAAAGTGCTAGAAAAAGCTAAGGATGTGGCACGTGCCCAGCAAGAGCTGGAAATCACTCTCCAAAAGTATAACTCAGAGAACCGAGTCAAGAGAAATAAAACCTGGCTTGATGCTGCAAAGATAAGAGGAAGGAACCTTAATAACGAGATGGCAGCAAATGCAACCTCAAAATCCGCCCCATCAAGCAGCCACATGACTGCGGTGAGGCCAAAGTATAACACTGCGGTAGCAAACCTCAGGGTTGTAGAGGCACCAATGGCCGAGTTACCTCACTTACGGGTGATGCAAAAAGAAAACACCAAGAAAGGGTAAATGAGCTAATGCGTGCAGCTGGTGAGCTGAATGAGACCTACTATGGGGAAAATCCGGGTGCAGCGGGTAGATCACAAGTGGTTCACTCGGCAGCACCTGAGCCAACAAAATCAATCGGCCATGCAGCATCATCACCGCATGCTCCGCCGAGACAAAGGCGAGAAGGAAGTGCCAATTTCGGGAGAAACAAATACCTCGTCACCTATGACCCTGCAGTTGTACAAGGCAATGCTGGCCAAGGGAATGTCACAAGAAGAAATGTCGGACATGGAAATGCAAACCAAGGTGACACTGGCCAAGGGAATGCAGGGCGCGACAATGACGGCCAGAATTACCTGCCACATCCTCGGCGGAGCCATCATTCGGCAGGAGGAGGTAACCCACCTTCGAATCAACAGTTCGTGCAACCCGAAAGACTTGTAGCAAAGCGCTAGGAAGGTAGTGCAGCAGCAAGCATTTCCAAATGCTAACATGTACAACGATAGTTACTCGGCAATGATCAATGTCGGGTATCAGATTCTAGATCATCTGTATAACACACTGGGATCTCGGCTAGGAAACAAAAATCTTCAGCCTGATGATGCAAGATTGAAACTTGACAGGATCAAAATGGCAGAGCTTGTTGAAGCACAAGGTCCATCGGGTCCAACATGTTTTGGAGCAAGAATCATGAGAGAGCCTCCTGTTCCAAACTTTCAGCTGGAAAGGGGTATCAAGACATATGATGGCAACACAAACCAGTGGATTGGTTGATTGACTATGGTACCGCTATGAACATTGCATATGGAAACCTAAGATGGGCAGTGAGGTACGTTTCATAGATGTTGGAAGGGCCAGCGAGAGTGTGGCTAAATAACTTGCCACCAGGAGGTATCAATAGCTAGGTTGATTTTGAAGAGGCCATTGTCAATAACGTCACTAGCACATATAAGAGGCCGAATCACCCACATCAGCTGACAATGTGCAAGCAAAGGTCAAATGAAACAGACAGAGAGTTTTTTACCAGGTGGTGCACGATGTGCAACTCCTGCGAAGGGGTAATCGAGTCACAAGCCATTGCATGGTTCGCGTAGGGATGTCGACATGGAAGTGTGTTGTGGCAAAGGTTATAGAGTGATATGCCGACAAAGTTTAGCCGAGTCAATAAAAATTGCCGACTCATATGCGTTGGGAGATCTGACATAGCCACTTCTTATCTTAGTAGATGGGAACATAGAAACTCCCACATATGATGGAGCCGGGTCATTAAGGCGACATGATCGTCGCGACTGTAATGAGTATAGAGACAAGAGAAGAGATGAAAGGTCAAACTATAGATATGGTTTGAGTCAAGTGGCTACTGTGAGCCAGGATCATCCAGATGCCGGCAATAGCCAGCGTCAAAGGACAAATGGACAACACCAACAATGGGTGCCAAAGAATGATGGAAAAATCCATATGATAAAAACAAGCCTTGGCAAGAAAGGCAAAAATATACCTATGAGATGATGATGGATCAGCTGTGCAAGTTCCATACTCCTAATCTGAGTAAGCCAGTGAATCACACGACTCGGCAGTGCAACTGGTTCCAAAGGGCTGAGAAAGGAGAAGCAGTGAATTAGCTGCCTCCACCTCCCTTTCTACCACTCACTAAAGCAAATGCTCAACTTGTGGTCGCGCAGTCGAGATACGAGAATCAGCAGTCAAGGTACAATAACCCGGACAGGAGGGAAGCTGTGCACCAACTGCATGTAACATCCCAAATTTCATCAAAATAAAAGTCATATCATTGCATTCATATCATCATAGCATGTTTTTCTTGCACCAAAATTTTCAAACCAAAACCCTATTTGAAACCATATTTAAACCCCACTTTATATATCATATATGGGGCATGGTTTATTTTTATTTTCAAAATACCAAAGTGTTTCTGAGTGAACAGATGTGTTTGACACACTTTTGAATGCTAGGATCATAGTACAAAAATTTGGAAAAGGTTTGAATTCAAACATATTTGAATTAGGGTTTCAAAACCATTTCTAAAAATCAAAACAAAAAAGAAAAAGGTTAAAGAAAAAATAAAACTGAGCGCCACCTATCTAGCCCAGCCCACATTCGGCCCAACAGCCCACCCGGGTTCCCCCTCCCTCTCTCCTTCTCTCACCCGCGCACGCACCCCCTCACTCGCTGACTGCTAGGCCCAGCGCCATCTCACCTCTTCGTCCCCAAACCCTGCACACGCAGACCACGTCGTCGCCGCCGTTTCCTCCCTTCACTGTCATGATTGAAACCGAGTAAATGGCGATGAATGCTCACGTAATCCCCGCCCTCGACGCCTGCTACTTAACACCCACCTCCCCGCGGTCATTTCCCCTCACCTAGCCCCCACTAAATGCCACCAGGCTCTGCAAATTTCGCCCCGCACCGCTGTGGACCCGAGCACCTCCGGTGAGTAATTTCGGTGAGCTCCGTGCCCCCCTCCGCCTCTCGTTCATATAGGCTTGTTCATCAGATACTTGCGCACCTTCTCGCACCTTTGGTTTGCTCTGAATCGCCACAGGTCGTCGTCCCCGTCAACCCCCGCAAACAACCGACGCGCCGCTCAACTCTGACGAGCGGTTCCGGTGAGACCCGTGTCCCTCTTGACCTCTAATTCAAACGAATAGGTTCGCCTCTGTCTTGCGCATCTACTCAGGCTTACCGTTTGTTTCCGTGTGCACCAGGTCATCGCCTCCGTCCCCGTTTGTGATTGGGATGTGCCTACCGGGGTATACCCAGCAGGACGTTTCCGACTGGCCCAAGAACTGGCGAGTGGGCCTGCAAGACGGCGACTGTATCAAAGCCCGGTGTGGATCCAAGCGACTGGAAGCTGAAGGCCCAGGCGAGTAGATAGGCCCAGTCGGATTAGGTTAAACAAGTACCGAAGCCTTAACTGATTCGGTTGAGATATGTAAACCCTAGGGGAGGTGAGCCTATATAAACCTCCCTGCGGGGCGTGTAGAGATATGTTCCATCATACACCCAAGCGACTCGCCGCCGAGCTCGCCCATTGTACCACCTCCATAATACAATCTAGCAGGAGTAGGTCTTTACCCTCCGGGGGCCGAACCTGGGTAAAACCCTGTGTCTCCGCCCTCATCTCGCACCGCAGATGGCTGGCCGCCCTTGCCCCTCGTTCTACTACTCGCTGCCGATTGCAGCATCTGCTGTGACCATTCCCACGATAGTGGCTCCCACCGTGGGGCCTGGCCGGTCTGGCCGGTGTTCTGTGGCGAGATCCAATCTGCCCATCAACGAGACGGTCGCCACCGGCCGCATGATAGCGATCGGCGAGATGCTCCAAATCTTGCCGAGCAGCTACGTCCCGGCGGCGCGACCCGTCACGCATAGCGTGATCCTGCCGGTCGGCACGATCAGCCTCTTCGTCGGCCTCACCGACGTCATCGTCTCGGAGGACTCGGCTCGCATCCGTGAGTCGCCGCCACGCGATCGGCTCTCCGAGAGCCAGATCCGCACGATCCATCGCCTCGCCTCCGAATACAACTCGGCCCACAGCAACGTGGCCGAAAACTCAGCGGCCGCAGAAGACGCGGCCCTCAACAACGACGCCGACTCGGCGACCCCGGCGTCACTCGCCGGATCCATCACTGCGGCTTCACCCGCGGGCTCCATCACCCAGGTCTCCAACGTGGGAGACTTCGAGGACCCCTCCATCCTCGGGATCTTCGACTTCGACTCCGGGTCGGAAAACTCCGCCGACCTCCGCGACGGAACCGGTCGCCACGCCGCGACCTACATGGCGACCGGCACCGAGCCGCCGGAGGACCCCTTCTCCACCCCAATCCCTCCTAACGCCACGGCGACGGAGGTCGAGGAACTCCGCCTGAAACTGGCGGAGGCAGTGCGCAAGGAGCAAGCCGAGCGCGATTTTTTTTGCCTCGAGCAGGTGACGGCGCAGGAGCTATCGCGCTACCACCAGCAGCGGATCAGGTCGCGCCTAAACCCCACCGTTCAGGGGCGCGCCCTGAACTTCGACGACCCGGCCCGCGTGGCCGAGCGTGCGATCTGCGAGAACGCGCCACCAGGAGGAAGCTCCCGGCCCCCGCCAGGGTCGACGGCGATGGGCGCCCCACCTCCACCCAACCGCACACCTCCCAGGGACCAGCCGCGGATAGTAGTCTCCTCACGGGAGCGAGACGCAAACGGCCTCTCACTGTTCTCCACCCCGATGGATAACCTCGTGGCAGGCCGAGCAGCAGCCGACAACATCACGGCCACCGGCGACGGCGCCCTACAGATCCAGTACGTCAGGGCCTTGCTCGCAAAGGTCGTCGAGCAGCAAAATGCGGGTGCCGACTCGCAGGGTCGAGTGTACTCGCGTTCTTCGGGAATCAGAGCGGCCTCAAGCGGCCGCCCAATGGCGGCAAACACCCTCAACTGCCCGCCACCAGAGCCACTGCAACTCCAACACCGACCCGCGAACGCGGCACTCTCCACCAACGACCCCAGGCCAGCGACCAACTTCGTCACCACCAACGGTCAACCCATCGACGCCCGCACCCACATCATCAACAACCAAAGCTGGCGCGCACGCCAGCCCGACGACCTGCGACACACCCTAACCAATCGTCGTGACGGCAAGCCCATGGGGTCGCTCAGTCGACTCGGCCCCAAGTGCTTCAGACCAATGATCCGAGGCGAGAAGTACCCGCCAAACTTCAAGGCGCCGAAGGAGATAGAAAAGTATGACCCCTCGTACGACCCCGCCATCTGGCTCGATACATCCTCATGGCGATGGGGATCGCAGGCCACACCAACCTGCTAGCCGCCCGTTACCTCCCCCTGATGATGGAGGGGACGTGAAGGCAGTGGATCAACACCCTCCCCCAGGATAGTATCGACTCCTGGGAGGAGATGCACGACGCCTTCGTCAGGCACTTCGAGTGCTCCTACACCCGCGCCACCACCATCGAGGACCTGAAGCGATGCGTCTAGGGACCCCACGAGTCGACCCGCAACTGGGTCCAACGGTGGCAAGAACTCTGGTACAACGCGGCCGGCATCCACCCGGACACCGCGATCCATTGCTTCAAGACCTCGTGCCGCTACGAGCCTCTGGTCGCCAAGCTCAAGCGACACTCTCGCACACTCAGACAACATACCGGACCTCCTCCAGATCGCCAAACGGTACGCGGAGGAAGATCCAAACCAGGAAACCGACGACGAG
This sequence comes from Avena atlantica, assembly GCA_910589765.1. Classification (NCBI taxonomy): domain Eukaryota; kingdom Viridiplantae; phylum Streptophyta; class Magnoliopsida; order Poales; family Poaceae; genus Avena; species Avena atlantica. The sequence goes on along the minus strand of OU342734.1, from coordinate 374,161,096 downwards.
TCGGGAGGTCAACGCCGCACGAGCGACAACGACAGCGGACGACGGTCCGACCTACGCTACAACAACACTCGCCTCACCGGCAAGCGCCGCAGTGACGGGCGAGTCGACTTCGTCGCCAACGCCGGGCACACACAACGCGAGCCCAAGAGCTTCCGCCGCGACGGAGGACAACGCCGCGACGGCGACAACTACAAGGCCAAGCCAAGGTTCGACCCCGCGGCCCTCCTTAACCAACCTTGTGCGTTTCATAGCAGGGAAGGGAAGCCCGCAACGCACACAACCGCCGACTGCCACACCCTCAGGGAGATCGAGAAGGCACGGCGAGCACGGGAGGACCCCGACAACGACCCTCCAAACGGCGGAAAATTCGGCAAAGTGGCCGGCTCGCTCCATACCTTCACAGGCTTCAACACGAAGCGCGAGAAGAAGGTCATCGCCCGCGCCGTCGCCGTCAACGCGGTGGCTCAGGTGGACGTTCCCCAGTTCCTCAACTGGTCGGAGTAGCCCATCACCTGGAGCCGCCAGGACCACTCGCCACGCATCGAGTACCCATGCCGAGTCGCCCTGGTGGTCAAGCCTAAGGTCGGCGACTACTGGCTCCCCAAGACATTGATGGACGGCGGTAGCTCCATCAACATCCTGTACCTGGACACCTTCAGGCGGCTGCGGCTCCCGCAGTCGATGATCGAGACAACCCACACCACTTTCCATGGCATCGTCCCCAGACGGAAGGCGTACCCGATCGGCAAGGTCACGCTGCTAGTCACCTTTGGCACACCAGCAAACTTCCGCACCGAGTGGATCGTCTTCGAGCTGGTGCCCTTCGACAGCCCCTACCACTGCGTCCTGGGGCGCCAGGCATTCGCCAAGTTCATGGAAGCGCCACACTACGCGTACAACGCGATGAAGCTCCCCGGGCCGTGCGGCGTCATCACCATCAACGGCGACCCTGACATGGCCGCCGAGTGCGAGGCCAAAGGAGCCGAACTCGCCGATGCCGTTATCGCGGAAGAAACCAATCACGCCGATGAGCTCGCCAAGTACGCGAGCGGGGTCAACAACGACGACCCCAGCATACTCAAGAAGCCTAACTCGGAGGGCGCAAACACCTCAACCTTCGAGGCAACGACGCACACCCGCACCGTCAAGCTGGTCCCAGGCGACTCCAGCCAGACGGTGACGATCGGGACAGGCATGAGCCCAGCCTAGGAAGGCGCGCTCATCGAGTTCCTCTGTGAGAACAGGGACATCTTCGCATGGAAGCCCTCTGACATACCTGGTGTCCCTAGGGAGCTCGCTGAGCACAAGCTAAACGCCGACCCCAAAGTGCGACCCGTCAAACAGTCGCTGCGGCCCTTCATTGAAGAGCGCCGCCGAGCCATCGCCGAGGAGGTGCAGCGTCTACTCACTGCAAGCTTCATCCGGCCAATCAAGTACTCCAAGTGGATGGCAAACCCAGTCCTGGTCGAGAATAAGAACGGGACCTGGAGGATGTGTATCGACTACACAAACTTGAACAATGCCTGCCCAAAGGAGCAGTTCGTCCTCCCGCGGATCGACCAAATAATCGATTCCACCGCGGGCTCGGAGTCGCTATGTTTCCTCGACGCCTACTCTGGGTACAACCAGATCAAAATGGCTGTCGAGGACGAGGAGAAGACGACGTTCATCACGCCATTCGGAGCCTTCTGCTACATTGCCATGACCTTCGGCCTCAAGAACGCCGGGGAGACCTACCAGCGATGCATGCAAGAGTGCCTCGCGAGCCAAATTGGCCGCAACATCCACGTCTACATCGATGACGTGGTCGTAAAGTCCGCTCGCCAGGGTGACCTACTCGCCGACCTGGCGGAAACGTTCGCCAACTTGAGAAAATACAAGATAAAGCTCAACCCAGGCAAATGCACCTTCGGTGTACTTGTCTCCAAGCGAGGGATCGAGGCGAACCCCACCAAGATCGACACGATCGCCCGACTCGGCAAACCCGAGTTCCTACGCGACGTCCAGAAGCTGGCCGGGCGAGTAGCGGCTCTCAGTCGCTTCATCCCCCGCCTGGGTGAAAAGGCGATGCCCCTATACCGCCTGATGCGCAAGAACCCCACCTTCCAGTGGGACAAGGAGGCGGATGACGCGCTTCGCGACCTCAAGAAGGTGCTACTCGCCGCACCGCTACTCGCCGCCCCCGCCAACAAAGAACCCATGCTGGTTTACGTCGCGGCTTCCGAGCGCGTCGTCAGCGCCGTCATGGTCGTCGAGCGACCGGAGGAAGGAAAGGAGCGCCCAGTATAGCGACCGGTGTACTACATCAGCGAGGTCCTCACCGAGTCGCGCCAGCGATACCCATAGTACCAGAAGTTGGTATACGCGGTCTTCAGAGCTCAGCGGTGCCTGCCGCACTACTTCCAGGAGAACCCGATCACGGTCGTCTCCTCAGCACCATTGCAGGACATCATCCGCAACCGCGAGGCGACCGGGCGGGTCGCTAAGTGGGCTGTCGAGATCGGCGTCCACAACATCAAATACGAGCCACGAAAAGCGATCAAGTCGCAGGCCCTAGCGGACTTCATCGCCGACTGGGAAGAGGCCCAGCAGCCAAAGAAGCTGCCATACCTCCATTACTGGAGCCTGCACTTCGACGGCTCCAAGAACGCGGACGGCGCAGGCGCAGGGATCATGCTAACTTCACCGAAGGGCGACAAGCTCCACTACGTCCTCTGCCTCGACTTCACACCCTGCACCAACAACATGGCCGAGTACGAGGCCTTACTCCACGGCATGCGAGCTGCCAGGGAGATGAATGTCAACCGCCTACGCTGCTACGGAGACTCCGACCTCGTCGTTGGGCAAGTCGCTGGCACCTGCGACGCCGTCTCCCCCACCATGGCGGCGTACCGCCAAGCAGTGGACAAGCTGGGCGGACACTTCGCAGGCTACTCCGTCGAGTGGATCGACAGGCGGAAGAACGAGGAGGCCGACGCACTCTCTCGCATTGGGTCGGCTCGACTCGCACCACCCGTCGGCGTCTTCCTGGACACAATCACCAAGCCATCAGTCTCTCCCCCGAGGGAGATCGACGTCGGAGTCCCGTTACAACCGGAGGCATCCCTGGTCGCACTCGTCACCGAGCCAGATGACTGGACCAAGCCCTACGTCGCCTACCTGGAGACCGACACCTTGCCGGCAGACGAGACGGACACTCAGATGATCGCACGCTGATGCAAGTCCTACTCCATCATCGACGGCGAGCTCCACAAGCGCAGCGTCACCGGCGTGTTCCAACGCTGCGTCCAACCCGCCGAAGGCCGCAAGATCCTCCATGACATCCACTCCGGTGACTGCGGCCACCACGCCGGCGCCCGCTCTCTGGTCGCCAAGGCTATGCGGCATGGCTTTTACTGGCCCACCGCACACGCCGATGCCGTCGACATTGTCCAGCGGTGCGCCGGGTGCCAGAAGTACGCCAATCAGATGCACGTGCTGAGCTCAGCGCTCAAGACAATCCCCATCACCTGGCTATTCGCCGTATGGGGCATGGACATGGTAGGCCCCTTCAAGAAGGCTCCCTCCGGCTACACCCACCTCCTGGTCGCAGTTGACAAATTCACAAAGTGGGTGGAGGCCAAGCCAGTCCGGAAATGCGATGGGAAGACCGCCACTAAATTCCTACGCAAGCTCATATATCGCTACGGGTTCCCAAACAGCATCATCACGGACAACGGCACCAACTTCGCCAAAGGATCCATGGCCGAATTCTGCGAGGAACACCACATCCGGCTCGACCTCGCATCAGTCGCCCACCCGGAATCCAACGGCCAGGCGGAACGGGCCAATCAAAGCATCCTCCACGGCCTAAAGCCGCGACTCCAAGTACCACTCGAGCGCACCGCCGGGTGCTGGGTCGAGGAGCTACCCTCCGTCATCTGGGGCATCCGCACCTCGGTCAACAGGTCGACAGGATTCACCCCCTTCTTCATGGTGTATGGCACCGAGGCAGTCATGCCCACCGACCTTGAGCACGATTCGCCGAGGGTCGTCCACTACACGGAGGCTGCGAACGAACTCGCACGACAGGATGGAGTCGATCAACTCGACGAGGCTTGCGACCTAGCTCGCTCGCGCACCGCCATCTACCAACAAGGACCCCGCCGCTACCACAGCCGGCGGGTGAAAACTCGCACCTTCCAAGAAGGCGACCTGGTGCTGCGCCTCATCCAGGACAAGAAGGGCATGCACAAGCTTTCCCCTCCATGGGAGGTACCATTCGCCATCGGGCGTGTACTCGGCAACGACGCTTATTACCTCATCGACGTCTGCGGGGATGGCAAACTCGACGTCAAGCGACCATGGAATATAAACCTCCTACGGAAGTTCTATTCCTAGAACGCCACATATGTACTCTCTAGTCGCTATGAAATAAAAAGAATTGGTTACCGCAAATTGCGCCTACTCTCCGTGTCTTGTGCCACTCGCACTCGTAATAACAGCGTCAAGCTAACCGCAGAAGTCAAACTTTGGTAAAGCGATCGGCACGGCCAAGTAGTGCGATGCAAAAGCACTGAGTCACCTTAGGTTTTGCATCGTCCATGAAAAACGCCTACCCGGAGCCCCATTGGAGTCGCCTAGCCCGACTGGCTCTACGAGCCAAGACAACCGCCTTCACTTTTCACAGCGATCATGATCCTCCGCATCCTCGACATAGCGACTCGAACGGCCACGTACCACGCTCGGGGACGGACGACTAGTTCAGCGCGAGCGGATCGGGAAAACGCCAAGTATGAGAGAATGCTCAGGACTCGCCATGCGACTGACCCAACGGGCCAGGCAGGAGTGATGCTCTCAAACCAACGTGCCAAGTCCTCACCCACCCTCGAGTCGCGCCTAGAACAACCAAGTACCATGCTCGGGGACTCGGCCACCAGACCTCGTTCGCGCAAGGGAAAACGGTGAAGTACAGAGCGCTCAAGGGAGTCGCCTAGCGACTGACTCTTCGAGTCCGGGCTAGTCGACCACAATAACAAAACATTCAAAAACCACAAACACATCACACACGAGGTAAACCCCACAAAAGGGCAGACGCGCTCGGGGACTCGTTCAAACCTCAATCGGAAAACACATGGCAAGTCACAAAACAAACATGATATCACATTACTAGCATGTTGCAATTTTCTTAGAATACAAAATATGCCCAAACGGCAGATCTGCTACTAACGCCCCAGGGCAACCTACTCTATTCCGCAGGCTTCGACGGCGACTCGCCAGCACCCTTGCGATTGCGGATGAACGGCGTGTACGGGTTTGACGGGTACGTCGTCAGCTCACCCGCCATCGCCACGCGGAAGGGCTGCTCGATCTTGAAGTCCCGGTGCTGTGGCTCGGGGTTGTTGGGCGCGACAAACGTTTCCTGGTAAGGAAGGAGGTCGCCCATTGCCCAGACGCGATCGGAATACACCGTGGCGCGACCCATCAACTTGAGCACCTCGGAGATCTCCACCTCGCCAGTCGACGACGGGTATCCACTCGTCACATCGTCCAGATCAAAATCTTCTGGAAAATGAGCAAGCCCAAGGCTAAGCGCCGTCGCCGCTCCACGCCAAAATGCTGATCGCGTCATGAACTCAACGACCGACGGCGCCTTCTCCAAGTACTTCCACACCTCGACGAGGTTGCTGGGAATTACTTCCGTGGGCGATATCTCTTGGAGGTAGGCTCGGATGCATGTCGCCGACAACGTCGCCGAGTCAACGAGCGTGGCCACACATTGCCGCGCGTCGAACGAGCTCGCCTCTTCCGCGCTATCAATGATGCGACCTGCGGATAGAAGATAACAATGAGTGCATCGGATATTACGAAAAGACACATGCAATAGGCAAGGGCAGACAAACTCACCAATCAAGGGGCGGGAGAGATCCGTGATGAAGCTCTGAAGAGAAGTATAGTCGTCCTGAAGCCCAGCAACAAGGGCGTCAGAAACTTTACGCTCTTCCGCGGCGGCTGTAACGGTGGCCTTGGCTCGACCATCCGCCGAACTCGCCTCCTCTTTCGCCTCCCTCAGCTCGCGCTCGAGCTCGGCGATCCGCTTCTCAGCCGAGCTCAACGCTGATTGAGCCGTTGCCAACTCACCCGCGGGGACAAGTCCCTGGCGAGCCTCTTCTGCCTTCGCGGCAACTGCCTGAAGCCCCTTATTCGCCTCTTGGACGGCGGCCAGTTCCTTCTCCACGCGGTGTTTCGCTGCCAATTGGTCAGCTGACTCACGTTGCAGACCCTGCACACAATTCAAACAGTTAACCAAAGCGAAATCCTAAGTGCCCACCCGCTGAAATTCAGCGAGTGCGCACTCGGGGACTGGCAATCAAGAAGTCCTAAGTGCCCACCCGCTGAAATTCAGCGAGTGCCCACTTGGGGACTGGCAATCAAGAAATCCTAAGTGCCCACCCGCTGAAATTCAGCGAGTGCGCACTCGGGGACATGCAATCAAGAAATCCTAAGTGCCCACCCGCTGAAATTCAGCGAGTGCGCACTCGGGGACTGGCAATCAACAAATCCTAAGTGCCCACCCGCTGAAATTCAGCAAATGCGCACTCGAGGACTGGACGCGAAAAATAACAACAAGACACTAAAAGAATCAGACCGCTGCAACTCACCGGCCTGATCCTCGGGGACTGGACATACCTGGATGGCTGCGCCAAGCATGCCGTGAAGTTGTATCGCATCCACGGACGCGAGAAGAGCCGGCGTGTGCCCACGACACTGCTCGACCTCCGCGTCGGCGACCCCAGGTGCACGGCTCGAGGGTGAGGTCCCGCTCGCTGCAGCCGCCTTGGTCATGAAGCGCGGTAACGTGGCGATGGAGGCACCGGCACCAAAGGAGACCGGCTCGGTCACCCCAGGCGAGGGAGAACCCTCCTTCGTGGATACGGTCGCCTCCATTGCGGGTTCATTCGGCGCGACCGCCGTGTCGTCGGAGATCGTGACGACATCGTCGCCCTTGGCCTTCTTGGCACCATCCGCAGGAACGACGACTTCGTCCGCCTTCCTCTTGCGGGAAGGATCCTCCTCGCCGACGATGGGCGGCACCTTAGACACGGTCGGGTGACCTATCTTCTTCGCTCCGGTCCTGTAAATCGATCGCGTGAGCGAAATAATTCAAGCTGCTATGAAAGACAAAAGTAGGTGAGCGAACTCACTTGGCGACCGGAATGAAGCGTAGCCCCGTGCGGATGCCGGCCGGCTTCTCCAGTTCGGGGCCCAGTGGGCGGCTGAGGCCCATCTCCAGGACGTCGCGTGCCCAAGACACGGACGGCTTCTTCATGGTCGAGGCTGCAACGGGAGCCTCTGGGACATCTTCAGCAGGGGCTTCCCTACGAGGCGAAGCCGCCGCGGCCGGAGCGGCCCCTAGCCCAGAAACTGGGGCGAATGGAGGAGCCATCGAGGCCAGTGGCACCTCGACAGCGGCCGTGTCCAGCACGGCTGCCGTCGGCGGTGCCTCGTCCTTGGCCGGGCTGGGGGCGTCGGAGCTGCTCGCCGAGTGCGGTGGCGAGGCCGGCCTCATCGGCTTCGTTTTCTTCTTCGGAGGAGCCTTTGCCTCCTTCTCCTTCTTCTTCTTCTTCGACGGAGTGGCCTAGCGGCACGAGGTGGTCTCCGGAAGTTCGTCATCGTCATCATGACGCTCGAGGCTTTTACTCGCCTCAAGCTCACGCTGACGCTGCCCGCGGGTCTTGCGGACCAGCGGGGAGACCTCCTCCTCGGACTCGTCGTCGCCATTACTCTCGTCGCTCCCGGAATCGCCCTTGGCGGGAGGCGATTCGCCCATGTCCTGGACGGGCGAGCTCGAATTCTCGTCGTCTGAAGGCGGGAGCCATCCTTCCACCACTTGGAATAGCTACAATGAACACAAAATGAAGTTAGAACGACCGCGACTGCAAAAACTGCGATTGCGAATGATGCGAGGTGACTTACCGTTGGGGCTGGATGCTTCGCGGTGTAGGGGGTGACCCCAGCCTTTGCGTCCAGGTACACCGCCTGGGTGATCTTCTTCAGTGCTGGGGTGTAGTCCTCGAGCTTCCACTCGGCGAGGCAGGACTTCGTCGAGTCTTCCCGCCCCGTGTACTGGTACATGTAGTGGTCGCGCCGAGCCAGAGGGACAAGCCGCCGCCCAAGCTAGCAGTTGTATAGGTTGATCGTCTGGAGGCCCTTCTTCTTTAGAGCACGGATAGTTTGAAGCATTTCGTCCACAACCATCCGCTCGTCGCTGGGGAGCTTGCCGACCTGAAGTCGGCGCGGTTCGGACCGGTTGGCGGAGTATCGTGGAATCGCCGTCTCGCCCTCCGGGGTCGCCTCGGCAACATAGAACCAAGATTTCTTCCAGTCGCTCGCCGCCTTGGCGGGTAGCATCAAGTCAAAGAACGAAGCCTTCGACTTCAGCTGGAAAGTTAGGCCGCCCGCGACAAGCATTGGGCCGCCCGCTTCCTCGCGGCTGATCCGTCCGTGGAACAGATCTTGCCATAGAGGGAAGTAGGGCCGGCAGCCCAAGTAGCACTCGCAGAACGCCACGAAGATGGTGAGATGCTCGATGCTGTGTGGACCCAGGTCCGACGGTTGGATCCCGTAGTAGGCGCAGAAGCGCCGGAAGAACAGGGACGTGGGGAATCCTAGCCCCCGTTCTAGGTGGCTGGTGAAGCAGATGAACTCCCCTTCGCGCGGGTTCGGGGTAACCTCTTCGGCCGCAGGGATGCGCCAACAGCCGGCACGCAGGATCCCGGCCTCCTCAAAGGAAGCCAGTTGCGCCCTCGTACACTTAGATCTACCCCAAGGTTCGGTGGAGAGGGCCATGGCGGAAGGATTTGTGGGGGGTCGGAGGATTTCGGGTCGGCTGGATCGTGATGCGAAGGAAGGCGATAGTGCGCGCAATCGGAGGAAATGGCGAGAAGATGGTTCTCTGATCGCCTGCCATTCCCCTTATATAGCGGTTGTTACCCGCCAAATCAGGGAGCCGTTACTATGCGGTGATTACGCCAAAAGTTACCGTTGGATTACCCCAATGGCTAGTTTGACCACGTTTAACGGTCCAACTTCAGCCACTCGGCTCGCCGACCCGATCACTATGACAGTGTTTCGCTGACTCGACTCGCCAAAGCTGCGATCAGGATGACTAGTTTTCTCCTTTATACAGGAGCCCGCCGACGATTCGACTGGATGTCTACTCTGAAGCCGTATACTCCGACTGCCGGTAGCCACCTACGCCTAATCGACGACGGCCTCGGGGACTACTGATGGGGATGTGCCTACCGGGGTATACCCAGCAGGACGTTTCCGACTGGCCCAAGAACTGGCGAGTGGGCCTGCAAGACGGCGACTGGATCAAAGCCCGGTGTGGATCCAAGCGACTGGAAGCTGAAGGCCCAGGCGAGTAGATAGGCCCAGTCGGATTAGGTTAAACAAGTACCGAAGCCTTAACTGATTCAGTTGAGATATGTAAACCCTAGGGAAGGTGAGCCTATATAAACCTCCATGCGGGCCGTGTAGAGATACGTTCCATCATACACCCAAGCGACTCGCCGCCTAGCCGCCGAGCTCGCCCATTGTACCACCTTCATAATACAATCTAGAAGGAGTAGGTCTTTACTCTCCGGGGGGCCGATGTTGGAGATATGCCCTAGAGGCAATAATAAATGTAGTTATTATTATATCTTTGTGTTTATGATAAATGTTTACATTCATGCTATAATAGTATTAACAAGGAAACATTGATACTTGTGTGATTTGTAAACTTAATTTGAAGTCCCTAGTATAGCCTCTATACTTCACTAGCTTGTTGGTTGATTAATGATTGTGGTTTCCTTATCATGAACATTGAGATGTTATCAACAACAAGATCATATCGTTAGGAGAATGATATGGTGTACATACTCCTATAGATAAGCGTAGCATAAAGATCAAGTCATTTCATTAGTTCAATTGCTATATGCTTTCTGATACATAGTAACCTATTTCCTTCGACCATGAGATCATGCATATCACCTTTACCGGATGGATGCTTTGATGACATCAAACACCACACCGTAACTGGGTGGTTATAAAAGTGGCATTGAGTGTTCGGAAAGTATTGGTTGAGACACATGGATCAAGAGTGGGATTTGTCCATCCACATGACGGATAGATATACTCTGGGCCCTCTCGGTGGAATGTCATCCAATTAGCTTGCAAGCATGTGACTTGGTCACAAGGGATCACATATCACGGGAACGAGAAAAGAGTACTTGTCAGTAACGAGGTTGAACTAGGTATGCAGAGATACCGACGATCATAACCTCAGATAAGTAACATATCGTGAGACAAAGGGAAATTGGTATCGTATGTAAGTGGTTCATTCGATCGCAAAGTAATCGTAGAAATATGTGGGAGCCATATGAATTTCCAGATTCCTCTATTGGTTATTGTTCGGAGAAGTGTCTCGATCATGTCCGCATAATTCACGAACCGTAGGGAGACACACTTAAGGATTCGACGTTGTTTGAGTAGTTATGGTATTATGAGAAAGAGACCGAATGTTGTTCGGAGTCTCGGATGGGATCCGGGATATCACGAGGTGATCCGGAATGGTCCGGAGAATAAGATTCATATAAGGAAAGTCCCGTTTCGGAGTTCGGGAATGATTCCGGTGTTTTCATCGGGAATGTTCTAGAAGGTTCCGGATTGTCCGGCACTTCGGGGGGGGAGGGGTACATGAATGTGTCATTGCATATTGGAATGATTGCATCATGTACTAAGTGTTCTTGCTGTCCCAAATAAAGGATTAAATTTAATCCTAAAACAGAAAAGTCAAATGTCCAGTTTGAAAGTCAAACTGCCAAAACAAGAAACTGTGGGAAACAAGCAAGAGGAGTTGGAACCAACTTGGAGGAGGAGTCCCACTCCTCCAAGCCAGCGCCAGCCCTAGGCCGAGTTGGGGAGGGACTCCCTCCCTCCCCTGGCGCGCCACCCCCTCCCACCTATATAAGGAGGGGCAGGGCTCCCCTCCTAGACACACAACTTTCACCTCTAGATCTCCGGTTTAGAGCCGTTTTGGTTTAGAGCTTCTAATTGCTTTAGCCAACGGTTTAGAGCCTTCTAATTGGTTTAGAGCCTTCTAATTGGTGTGTCTAATTACTAGACCACTAATAGCCTCTCTCATAAGCTCCACCATACTCGCACCGGCTTAAGGCGAAGCCCTGCGGGATTTCCCCTCTACTTCCGGTACCACGCCGTTGTGCTGCCGGAATTGCGAGGAGAGTGCTACAACCTCCGCTGCCTGCTGGAACAAGGGAGAGGAAGGTCTTCGTCGAGTACCGAACGTGTGACCGACTGCGGAAGCGCTGCCGGAACGTGGCGCTGGAAGGATCGTCTACACGATCTTGAGATCGGAAAGAGTACGACTACATCACCCACGAGAATCCGCTCTCGTTAAACGCTTTGGAATCTTCGAGGGTAAGTTATACCATCGACTCGTTGCTACAATCTAGTAGATAGATCTTGGCTTGTTTGTTTGTATGCGATAGAAAATTTTTGTTTTCCATGCTACGAACCCCTACAGCCGAACCTGGGTAAAACCCTGTGTCTCCGCCCTCATCTCGCACCGCAGATGGCTGGCCGCCCTTGTCCCTCGTTCTACTACTCGCTACCGATTGCAGCATCTGCCGTGACCATTCCCACGACAGTTTGCGAAAGCCCGACGCCAGGACCAACTCCGACGAGCTCCTACGGCCATGATAGTACGCCCCTGACCAAGCCAGTTCCACCTTGAGCATCCTCGTGTTCACACGAGTCAGGTAAACCTTGCCATCACCCCCTTGCCCCCTAGGACGACCGGAGCATCGCCGGAAGTAGCGCCGCCGCCGCCAGCACCATCAGCGCCGCTCGCTTTTGGTCAGTTGATCCAGAGCCGTTAGATCTAGAACATGCGCCGTAGATTAGATCATTTAGCGAACCGGTAAGTTTAGATCTGGCGCGTTGGATCTGACTTGATCCAACGACACAGAAGGGTGATCCTGAGCGAAATGGTATCAGCCAATCAGGCGCTGCCACGCGTCTATAAATTTGATTTAAAATCTGTTTTTGAATCTATTAGTTGAATTAACTTGTAAAATTCATATCTTTTGTTATGTTTGTCCAAAATTTGCAAATAATATACCATTGGATTCAGAAAATTAATCCCTACACATCTATGGCCTTGAATTGATCATTTTCTTGTGGAAAAACAGGATTATTTGCAGAAGAATTTGTAGGCCTATTTTGCATATAAAAATTATTTATAAAATGTTTTTAAAGTAAATTTGAGTTTGTTTAGACTTTAGAAAGTTTACTTTGTGTTTATACTGGTTAGTTTGACTTGTTAGTGTAGAAAAATCATTTCAATGCATTTGCATGCATTCATATGTATTTTTGTTTGAATATTGAAATGTGAATTTGGTGTTATGATTTTATGTGTAGATTTTGGTGATTGTGATTGTGAGGACTGTTGCTACTCTCCCAAATATCAAGGCAAGTGATGCTTCATATTTTTGTCCTACTATTTTGACTATGCACTAGTGTTATTTTGAGTAGGGCTTGCATTGGAAATTTTCTAAGTATATACTATGCTATGCCTTAGGAAATCCTAGTAGTTGTAGTCTTAGTAGATTTTTCCCTAAGTTAAGAAAACTTGTTATGCTATCATGCTTAGCCTAGATGGTAGAAAACAAGTGTGGAATATTCATGCTATGAAATTTTTCTAAGTCTATGACTTGTGTTTTTGATTAATAAAACAACCATGTGAATGAATCACCTGGGTGGAATGGTATGATTGGTTTATGTTGAGTGGTTACACAAGGACCATGTCTATGGTTTACCTTGTGTATCACACTTGTGGATTGCCACCAAGGAACAAAGGGATTTGAGATGTTTAGTGTTGAGAAGCTTCTAGTGCAACCACATGGCATATGGGCTCTGCCTTGACCAAATAGGTTGCAAGAACTTAGCTAGATGGACAGTTGGTGATATGGTTGATAGGATGGAACACGTCCATGGTGGTCTAAGGGAATGCTTCTGAAAAGTCTCGTCTCAATGCATGTCGAGTCTTGTGGGGAAAGTGCACCACCTCTCAAGAGGGTAAAAACCTAAGTACTTAGCCGTGTCCCCGGCAACGGACAATTTGAGCATCAAAGACATTGAAGCAATCAATGATCTCCTCATCCCAATTTCTAAGTTAAAAACTTGTGGTTGAACAAGGGTAAAGGTTCACCAATGTCCATTGGTGGTTCCTTGGGTGTTTTGACAAACAAAAACTTAGTGTTTTCAACTAATAAGTCAAAACCTTATTTTGAGAAAAGCCAGCCTAAGCTACACTTAGCCAAATTCATATAGATGTTAGATACTTCTACTCTACTATGGTATCACTTGCCAATACAATTCCAAATGTATTGACCCATTGTGGCTGTAACTTATGATGTTGCAGGTTATTCTGATGGAGATTAGGGTTGTGAGTCTACACTCAACATGTTTGCCTGTGGCACATGAAGATGAAGACTTCTAGTTATTTAGTTTATGTTATGAACTCTATGTTTTAGCCTTGGGCAATTGAGTTGTAAAGACTATGTTATCTCTGGAATGACGATGTAATAACGACCTTTGTATATGTGTACTTCATCTTAAACTGTGGATGCAAGCTTTTGATCCAGGGACTAGCATTGCAATCATAGGGACCTTTACCTTAAAAGGTGGGGTCTTACAGATGGTATCAGAGCACTGTGTTGCATGTAGGATTATGACCCTAAGTTGGATTAGACTAAGGAAACCATTAGGAAAAAATGCAACTCTTTGCAAATTCCACACTTGCCTTTTTCTTATCGTAAACCTATCCTAATCTTATTTCTCATCTCTATTTGTAGATGGCTGCCATCAACGAAGCCATCAAGAAGGGACCACTCATGACCATGACATTAGAATGTGAGATGGAGTTTCCCAAGGCACTCAAAAACCTCATGGTTAGCTTGGGAATACATGGTGAAGCCGTGTACAAGGTATTTCCAGTGATGGATGAAGGAGAAGAATATTGGTGGGTGCAACTCTACTTGTACAAAAACAAGGGAGACAACCACAAAGAGTCGGGATTCTGCATGGTCACCAACTCAGAAAAATGTATGTGTCATCCTTTGACTCTGCAAGAAATGCAGCTTGTAATGCTATCAAGGAGCTTGGTGAAAGACTCAAGTGTAGAATGCTCAACACTCAAAATAACCTTAGAGAAGAGAAAAAGTATGCCCAATACTTAGAGACCGCCATAAAACGTCTAAGGGAAGATATCATAGACTTAGCTTATGAGTGAGAATTGTGACGTACTCCGATAGTTGGACCACCACACTTGTCGTTTTTCTCGCGTTAATAATTTGATCATACCAACCTATGTTGTATGGCAAGTTTTTGTCTAAGTTATGTTTGAACCTTAGTTCTTGTGATAGATTTTGTATGCCACGACTTGTATGTTTTATGGATGAATGTATGCTTTTTGCTTTTGTTATCTTATGATTTTCTCCTTACTTGTGTTGTTTCTAATATTTCTCTATCATATGCAATAGATGCCTAGATTTGTTGTCAGCACTGCCGAGGAGTTCAAGGGAACTCGTTTTGGTTCTCGTCTTGTGGAGCTCACTAGTGTGCTCAATCTCCCACTCCCTAGTATTAAGGCGCTATAGCTCACGAAGTTCGAGAGGAAGGATCTTTGGGGATTTAGAGTCTCGAAGCCTGGACGCCAGACGGAGCCACTCACCGAGGAGATTACCTTCAAGTTGATGCATGATGACAAGGAGAAGGGACTAGACGTAGTCATGCAGGAGCTACTTGGACGCCTCTGCGGACGTCACTCCACCGAGCTCAGGGGCCTCTACTTCCACCCATTTGGGAGACGTGACGAGCAGGGAGAGGCTATAGCGTATGATGACGCCACTAGAGAGACTATCGAGTCGGTGCGTCTGTAACTCCAGGACCTAGAGAGCCTCGTTAGACACCTCAACACAGATATGACCAACGTCATGCTTAGAAATGACGAGCTTCAGGTTCAGTTGAGGGATAAGGACAAGGCCTTTGCGGAGTAGGATGAGATCATCAAGGAGATGGAGGACAGGTTCGAGAGCCAAGACAAGAGGTTCAAGAATCAAGAGAAGAGAGTGCATGATAGAAACAAGAAGATCAAGGACATGAGGGCTGAGATAGAGCTCAAGGATCTTGAGCTAGAGACTCAGCAGGGAGTGATAGAGAGGTTGCGCTCGCATAAGAGAGCCCTCCGGGTGAAGGTCGATGCTTTGACCACCAGCGTGGAGGACTACAAGACAGCCATGGAGACAACCGGACTTACTCTAGTGGACGTGGAGGTCGACATGGAGGAGTAGTGTTGACTACTCGAATATCTATTCATCTATCATGTTTTTTTTTACCCGTCGCAATGATCATACAACATGTGGATGGCTTTGCTAGTGTGTTTACTTTTCCAAAACTTATTGTTCACGCTGTTTAAATGTCACATCCCAAGATTTTCCAAATCTTGTAATGTGAAAAATAAATGAATAAAATAAAACTTGTTTGATTTTCAGGGCCAGAAGAAACTTTTTGAATTCAATTGGAACTTCAAACCCATTTGAATTAAATAAAGTCCTAAAGGGATTTAAAAAGATAAACATTTTAAATAAAGGAAACTAAAATATTTTGGAATTACTATTTCGGATCTTTTAATAAAAGATTTGGTTTTCAAAAGAAAAGGTGGATTCATAAATAAAGATTATTTTAGAAAGCCAAATTAAACCTTGGCCAAGCTTTGGAATTAAAACATTTTGTTTTGAATAAAAATAGCAAAGGTTTATTTAAATAAATTAATAAGGATCTAATATCCAATATTGTATAAATAAAAGGTTTTACCATTTTAAATGAAACATCAAAACTTATTAAATTATTTTAAATAAGTTTTCCAAATATTTTATATTCTCAAATAAAACCTACTGAAGTGTTTTTTTTTTAGATTTCAAAATAAATATTTTAATAAAACAAATCCTAGTTGATTTAATAATGAAGGTCTATTGTATTTAATTATTAATGGACCCTAAAAATAAAAAGTTATTTTGTTTTTAACAAGTTTCCAAGTATTCTTTATTTCCAAATAAACTACTGATTTGGTTTTGAAAATGTTTGGATTTTAAGTGGAGATTTTATTAAATTAAATCAAACCCTATTTTATTTAACTAAAGATCCATTTTATTTAATTAAAGAATGGATCCTAAAAATAATAAAAATTATTATTTTATTTTGGAATTTGGTTTATGTTGATAAACAGAACCAAATTCAAAGTTACAAAGTTTGGTGATGGTTTGAATCATTTTGAATGCTTGAGTGTTGTTTGAATTTTAAAAACAGAAATCAGAATTAGAAAAAGAAAAGGTTACAGAATAAAAATAAATAGATTTGGACCTAGCCCAACTGGCCAAGCCCACAAGGCCCAGAAACAGCCCAGCTCCCCTCTCCCACGACGAAGAATTTTCTACTCATTCCCAGACCCGCAAAGAGACTGACCGGTGGACCCTCCCCTCACTCTTTTCCCCACTGACCAGCAGACCCCACTTCTTCCATTCATCGTCCTCACCACAACGACCTGTTCTACCCCCCCACGTCGTCGTTGCTGCCTCTAATTATTCACATCAATTCGAGTAAATGGCTGAATGAATTCTCCCAGTAACCTCACACATTTAATCGCCCACGCTCCCTCCTCCTTTCCCCTCTGTCTCCTTCCCCAAATGCGCCCCCAGGCTGCCTGAATCGAGCTTGCACACCCTCGGCTCCGACCATCGTCTCCGGTCAATTCCGGCTAACCTCTACCGCCCCTTGCCTCATCAACCACGCACACACACTCCCCAGACCTAGACGCATCTCCCTGTACCTCCCATTCAACCGCGGGCGCCCCAGAACGCCGTCTTCGACAAGCTCTGAGCGCCGCCGCGTCTGTCTTCTTCTCCGGCGAGCTCCCCAGGTAGAATCCGACCGCCCCTCTGCTTCTCGATCATGCGAGCATCTTCGCCTTGGTCTTGCGCACCTAATCATGCCCTCCGTTTGGCTTCTCGTGATCGACAGCGTCGCCTCCGACCGCAACTAGGACCACCCGACGCAGTTCTCTACTTCGACGAGCAATCGCTGCTATACCAGAGCGCCCCTTGCCACGTTGACCACACGTTGAGCATATCCGTATCCCTGCGATCACGGTGACCATCCTCCCCTCTCTTCTAGCTTCCTGTTACACCAGCGTCGCCACTGCCTGACCGTCGCCGCCGCTAGCCGCCGTCGGCGCCGCTCACGTTTGGTCAAGCAGACCAGCGCCGTAGGATCTAGAGCGGGCGAGCGAGATTAGATCACTTAAACTCGAAAAGGTACGCAGCCAGCGCCGTGCGATGCCACTTGATCTAACGGCCTACAGCCCGCGATCCACCCGAACCGGTACCGTCCAGTTAAAACACGACGCGTGGCCAGGTCTGTTTAAAAACAGAAGTTTGAAATCTGATTTAGTTGTGAAATTCAAACCCTTGTAACTTTGGATCCACACGTCCAAAAATTACAAATTTTATGTCGTTGGATTCAGGAGAGCAAGCCCTAGCCAACCATACCCTTGGTTTAGTAAATAGTATTTGTTAATTTACTTGTTTTTGCAGATTCTTTTGTATGCTTGTTTAGGTTAGAAAAATTGTTTAAAAATGATTTTTGTATTAAAACTTTTGCAAAATGGTTTGTTGTGAACCTACTGACCCTAGAGACCAACCCTTGGTGTTGAAAATAATTTTGTTAAAGTTTAGGTTGGATTAATTGACTTAGCCATTTTCTAGCCAAATAAAATTATTGATTTTTATTATGAAAATGTTTTTGTAAAGAAAACTTTGGGAAAATGTTTTGGACCAAACCTACTGACCCAAAACACCAAGTTTTGCAATAGCAAATCATTTGGTGAAAAACATAAAGTTTTGCTTTGATAAAAACATTTTTCACCACATAAAATGATGAATGGATTTTAAAATGGTTTATGGACTAAAACCCTTTTGTAAATGACTTTTCCACTTTGGAAAATGACAAATTTGGAACTTACAAAGTTTAGAAGCCTAGTGGAGACCATCTTTACAAATAGGACCATCTTTTGCATGCTTGCATGCATGATTAAATTCCATAGTTTTATGTGTGTGTGAAATGTTGTTTTGATTATTTGGAATGCTAGTTGATTTGGTGTTTGCTTGATTGATTGTAGTGAAATTAGCAAAGTGTGAGACTAGCAAGATCAAGGATAGAGCCATCATTCCCTTCCAAAAAGGCAAGTTACACTATCATATAAAAGTCCTACTATTTTCATTATATTTAGTGGATTTTGAAAACATGCATGAACATAATTTTATACTTATGCTATGCTAAATCCTAATAGGATTACCTATACATTCCTTAGTGAAAACAATGTAGTTGATACAAGCTTAGCCATGCTATATTTTGAAAAGAGTTACATGTTGAGATTTTATGAAGTTGAGAAAAGGACTTGTGTTTTTATATAATAAAACAAGGACTCAATGAACCACCTGGGTGGCCAAGGATACTTTGAGTATTGGAGAAGGTGGAAACAAAAGGAACCATGACTATGGCAATCTCTTTGTGTTGTGCTCCAAAGGAAACCACCCAGGAAACTTAGAGATTGAACATGTTTCTCGTATAGTGGCTTCCGTGTACAGCCACATGCTAAATGGGCTCTGGCTTAGTCAACTACATAGTGGAAGTCCCATGCATTGGCATCTTCAGGTTAACTAGATTTGTGTAAGGGAGTAACCCTACATTTGTGCGTGGTAGACAAGCTAGCATTTTGTATTGGGAGGACTCCTATGGAAAGACTTTGTCACATTCTCGATCTGCCGGTACTCCACTTTGGTGAGTACTTATCCAGCGGCCACTGGTGGCGTCAAGACGAGATTGTGTCATGTGGGTAAAGTGTACAAATTCTGCAGAAGATCAAATTCTAAGTACTTAGCCGTGTCCCCGGTAATGGACAATACTGAGCAACTAAGGCCTGAAGCTATGGAAGATCTCGACACTCTAATTTCTAAAAGAAAACTTTTAAAACTTGATGCACTTGGGGTTACCAAGGAGCTCAAGAGATTTTGACAAAACTTGATGCACTTGGGGTTACCAAGGTGCTCAAGAGATTTTGACAAGGACTTGAACACTTGAGTTTTTACCAAGGAGTTCAAGAGATTTTTGAAAGGAGATTTGACAAAGGACCAAAACCATTTTGAAAAGATAGGATAAAATATTGCTTTATGCAAATGAGCCTAAAACTCTACTTAGAAAAATTTGCATGTAATGATAGGATCCACTTATATTATACTTAGTAGTGAAACTTGCTAATACAATTCAAATGTATTGACCCTTATGGCTGTAACTTGTAATGTTGCAGGTTTGATTGTTTTTAGTGAAGACTGTTTGATTAGGATTACAAAGTCTACAACCAACATCTGCCTGTGGCACTTTGAAGATGAAGGACCCATGACTATAGTTATTCCGCTGCAATGTAATGTAATAGCCAAATGAGCTATGTAAGATGTAATAAAATTATGTTATTCCTGGTTATAAAATTATATTATGACCTTTGTTTCTTGATATTACATATTAACTGTGGATGCTAGCTATTGATCCAGGGACTAGCATTGTAAACATAGGGGGCTCTATCTTATTAAAGATTGGAACCTCTTCAGATGGTATCAGAGCATTGTGTTGCCTGTAGGATTTGTGAACCCTAGGATTGGACAAAAACCCTTAGAAAATAGGAGTTGTTCTTGTTCCAAAACTTATTTACAAAAACACTTGTAAACTCTTTCCTCAACCATTTTGGTTTCAACTCTACATCTCTTCTATTTCAACTTGATGGAATAACCTACCCCATGGCCAAAGACTACACCATGTGCAAAGGACTTCTTCAACATCTTCAACTCTAATGACTTCAACATCTTCAGCATGTTCACCAAGGACTTCCAACTTGGATATCACTAAGGACTACTAGTGAAAACCAAGAAGACATTAGATTGCCTACCAAAGACATTGATATCAAGTTAGTGTATGGATCATATTGTCCTATGAGGTATGATTATACTAAGTTGTTATTTCAAGAAAAACTTGTTGTTTCCTTCAACTCATGAGTTAAGCTCATAAGTTGTTAAGTGATTAGTTGCTTGTTGAATGTTTGATGGTTTGATTGTTTGATTGAACTTGATTGTTTTGAGTTGTGTGTTAGGACTTCTTAAAAACCTATCCACCAATACTTATCCCTATCAAACCAACATATGCCTCCCCGTCGTGCCAACCCCAACCAAAACAACAACAACCTCACCCCTGAGATGCAACAGATGATGGCAGCTCAGACACAGTTGATGCAGCAGATGACCACATTCATACAGAATTTGAATAACAACAACAACAACAAAAACAAAAACAACAACAATCAGAATAATCCTCCAGCACTTGACATGCTCACCAAGTTTCTGAAACTTAGGCCTGCAAGGTTCTCTGGAACAACTGATCCAATGGAAGCTGATGATTGGTTACGTTCAGTAAACAAAGACTTAGTGACTGTTGGTTGCACCGATGAAGAAAATGTAAGGTTTGCAGCATTTCTGCTTGAAGGACCAGCAGCAACATGGTGGGACAACTTTCAAATCACCACTCCCCTTGAAGATGTGACTTGGACTATTTTTGAAGATGGATTCAGAACCACTCACATCTCACCTGGAGTAATGTACTTGAAGAAAAAGGAGTTTCACAATCTGAAACAACGACACCTCAGTGTGGCTGAGTATATTGAAGAATTCAATAATCTGGCACGTTATGCACCGGATGAAGTTGATACAGATGCTAAGAGAAAGGATAAATTTCTTGAAGGACTTAATGATGAGTTGAACCTACAGCTAGTTGTTGCCTATGTCCTAACTTATCAATCACTCTGTGAAAAAGCCACAATATTGGAAAACAAGATGAATCAAGTTGAGAACAAAAAGAGGAAACATAAACTCAAGAACTATTCAGGATCATCAAAGAAGAAGCATTCATACAGAAAGAGCAATGAAGATTCTGAACCACATCAGTATCACCACAACAGCAATGAAAGTGAGAATAATGGAAATGATACTGACAATGGAGATGACCTTGGTCAGAACCAACATGACACATACAGGAAAAAGGACATTAGCCAGTTGCAATGCTATAATTGTAAGGAACTTGGACACTATGCATCAGACTGCCCAGAGAAGAAAAAGAAAAAGGATGCCAGAAGAGCCAATGGAAATGACTCCAATGTGACCCAGAAAGAACATGTGAACCACATTGATCTGAATGGGAACTTTGAAGAGATAGAAGAAGTGGATGTCAGGATTTAGAGAGTCAAATAAGGATTCCTTGTCTGATTATTGAGTTGAACTTTTAGCCAAGAGAACCATCAATGTAACCCTATGAGACTTTATTTTTAAGGGTGGTAGTACCCTAGTTATTTTGAGCCTACTTGTAACCCAAGCCTTCCCAAATCTCGGGACGAGATTTATTTTAAGGGTGGTAGCCTGTCACATCCCAAGATTTTCCAAATCTTGTAATGTGAAAAATAAATGAATAAAATAAAACTTGTTTGATTTTCAGGGCCAGAAGAAATTTTTTGAATTCAATTGGAACTTCAAACCCATTTGAATTAAATAAAGTCATAAAGGGATTTAAAAAGATAAACATTTTAAATAAAGGAAATTAAAATATTTTGGAATTACTATTTTGGATCTTTTAATAAAAGATTTGGTTTTCAAAAGAAAAGGTGGATTCATAAATAAAGATTATTTTAGAAAGCCAAATTAAACCTTGGCCAAGCTTTGGAATTAAAACATTTTGTTTTGAATAAAAATAGCAAAGGTTTATTTAAATAAATTAATAAGGATTTAATATCCAATATTGTATAAATAAAAGGTTTTACCATTTTAAATGAAACATCAAAACTTATTAAATTATTTTAAATAAGTTTTCCAAATATTTTATATTCTCAAATAAAACCTACTGAAGTGTTTTTTTTAGATTTCAAAATAAATATTTTAATAAAACAAATCCTAGTTGATTTAATAATGAAGGTCTATTGTATTTAATTATTAATGGACCCTAAAAATAAAAAGTTATTTTGTTTTTAACAAGTTTCCAAGTATTCTTTATTTCCAAATAAACTACTGATTTGGTTTTGAAAATGTTTGGATTTTAAGTGGAGATTTTATTAAATTAAATCAAACCCTATTTTATTTAACTAAAGATCCATTTTATTTAATTAAAGAATGGATCCTAAAAAGAATAAAAATTATTATTTTATTTTGGAATTTGGTTTATGTTGATAAACAGAACCAAATTCAAAGTTACAAAGTTTGGTGATGGTTTGAATCATTTTGAATGCTTGAGTGTTGTTTGAATTTTAAAAAACAGAAATCAGAATTAGAAAAAGAAAAGGTTACAGAATAAAAAAAATAGATTTGGACCTAGCCCAACTGGCCAAGCCCACAAGGCCTAGAAACAGCCCAGCTCCCCTCTCCCACGACGAAGCGTTTTCTACTCATTCCCAGACCCGCAAAGAGACTGACCGGTGGACCCTCCCCTCACTCTTTTCCCCACTGACCAGCAGACCCCACTTCTCCCATTCATCGTCCTCACCGCAAGGACCTATTCTTCCCCCCCCCCACGTCGCCGTTGCTGCCTCTAATTATTCGCATCAATTCGAGTAAATGGCTGAATGAATTCTCCCAGTAACCTCACACATTTAATCGCCCACGCTCCCTCCTCCTTTCCCCTCTGTCTCCTTCCCCAAATGCGCCCCCAGGCTGCCTGAATCGAGATTGCACACCCTCGGCTCCGACCACCGTCTCCAGTCAATTCCGGCTAACCTCTACTGCCCCTTGCCTCATCGACCACGCACACACACTCCACAGACCTAGACGCATCTCCCTGTACCTCCCATTCAACCGCGGGCGCCCCAGAACGCCGTCTTCGACAAGCTCTGAGCGCCGTCGCGTCTGTCTTCTTCTCCGACGAGCTCCCTAGGTAGAATCCGACCGCCCCTTTGCTTCTCGATCATGCGAGCATATTCGCCTTGGTCTTGCGCACCTAATCATGCCCTCCGTTTGTCTTCTCGTGATCGACAGCGTCGCCTCCGACCGCAACCAGGACCACCCGACGCAGTTCTCTACTCCGGCGAGCAATCGCTGCTATACCAGAGCGCCCCTTGCCACGTTGACCACACGTTGATCATCTCCGTATCCCTGCGATCACGGTGAGCATCCTCCCCTCTCTTCTAGCTTCCTGTTACACCAGCGCCGCCACTGCCTGACCGTCGCCGCCGCTAGCCGCCGTCGGCGCCGCTCACATTTGGTCAAGCAGACCAGCGTCGTAGGATCTAGATCGGGCGAGCGAGATTAGATCACTTAAACTCGAAAAGGTACGCAGCCAGCGCCGTGCGATGCCACTTGATCTAACGGCCTACAGCCCGCGATCCACCTGAACCGGTACCGTCCAGTTAAAACACGACGCGTGGCCAGGTCTGTTTAAAAACAGAAGTTTGAAATCTGATTTAGTTGTGAAATTCAAACCCTTGTAACTTTGGATCCACACGTCCAAAAATTACAAATTTTATGTCGTTGGATTCAGGAGAGCAAGCCCTAGCCAACCATACCCTTGGTTTAGTAAATAGTATATGTTAATTTACTTGTTTTTGCAGATTCTTTTGTATGCTTGTTTAGGTTAGAAAAATTGTTTAAAAATGATTTTTGGATTAAAACTTTTGCAAAATGGTTTGTTGTGAACCTACTGACCCTAGGGACCAACCCTTGGTGTTGAAAATGATTTTGGTAAAGTTTAGGTTGGATTAATTGACTTAGCCATTTTCTAGCCAAATAAAATTATTGATTTTATTATGAAAATGTTTTTGTAAAGAAAACTTTGGGAAAATGTTTTGGACCAAACCTACTGACCCAAAACACCAAGTTTTGCAATAGCAACTCATTTGGTGAAAAACATAAAGTTTTGCTTTGATAAAAACATTTTTCACCACATAAAATGATGAATGGATTTTAAAATGGTTTATGGACTAAAACCCTTTTGCAAATGACTTTGCCACTTTGGAAAATGACCAATTTGGAACTTAAAAAGTTTAGAAGCCTAGTGGAGACCATCTTTACAAATAGGACCATCTTTTGCATGCTTGCATGCATGATTAAATTCCATAGTTTTATGTGTGTGTGAAATGTTGTTTTGATTATTTGGAATGCTAGTTGATTTGGTGTTTGCTTTATTGATTGTAGTGAAATTAGCAAAGTGTGAGACTAGCAAGATCAAGGAGTGAGCCATAATTCCCTTCCAAAAAGGCAAGTTACACTATCATATAAAAGTCCTACTATTTTCATTATATTTAGTGGATTTTGAAAACACGCATGAAAATAATTTTATACTTATGCTATGCTAAATTCTAATAGGATTACCTATACATTCCTTAGTGAAAACAATGTAGTTGATACAAGCTTAGCCATGCTATATTTTGAAAAGAGTTACATCTTGAGATTTTATGAAGTTGAGAAAAGGACTTGTGTTTTTATATAATAAAACAAGGACTCAATGAACCACCTGGGTGGCCAAGGATACTTTGAGTATTGGAGAAGGTGGCAACAAAAGGAACCATGACTATGGCAATCTGTTTGTGTTGTGCTCCAAAGGAAACCACCCAGGAAACTTAGAGATTGAACATGTTTCTCGTACAGTGGCTTCCGTGTACATCCACATGCTAAATGGGCTCTGGCTTAGTCAACTACATAGTGGAAGTCCCATGCATTGGCATCTTCAGGTTAACTAGATTTGTGTAAGGGAGTAACCCTACATTTGTGCCTGGTAGACAAGTTAGCATTTTGTATTGGGAGGACTCCTATGGAAAGACTTTGTCACATTCTCGATCTGCCGGTACTCCATTTTGGTGAGTACTTATCCAGCGGCCACTGGTGGCGTCAAGACGAGATTGTGTCATGTGGTAAAGTGTACAACTTCTGCAGAAGATCAAATTCTAAGTACTTAGCCGTGTCCCCGGTAATGGACAATACTGAGCAACTAAGGCCTGAAGCTATGGAAGATCTCGACACTCTAATTTCTAAAAGAAAACTTTTAAAACTTGATGCACTTGGGGTTACCAAGGAGCTCAAGAGATTTTGACAAAACTTGATGCACTTGGGGTTACCAAGGTGCTCAAGAGATTTTGACAAGGACTTGAACACTTGAGTTTTTACCAAGGAGTTCAAGAGATTTTTGAAAGGAGATTTGACAAAGGACCAAAACCATTTTGAAAAGATAGGATAAAATATTGCTTTATGCAAATGAGCCTAAAACTCTACTTAGCAAAATTTGCATGTAATGATAGGATCCACTTATATTATACTTAGTAGTGAAACTTGCCAATACAATTCAAATGTATTGACCCTTATGGCTGTAACTTGTAATGTTGCAGGTTTGATTGTTTTTAGTGAAGACTGTTTGATTAGGATTACAAAGTCTACAACCAACATCTTCCTGTGGCACTTTGAAGATGAAGGACCCATGACTATAGTTATTCCACTGCAATGTAATGTAATAGCCAAATGAGCTATGTAAGATGTAATAAAATTATGTTATTCCTGGTTATAAAATTATATTATGACCTTTGTTTCTTGATATTACATCTTAACTGTGGATGCTAGCTATTGATCCAGGGACTAGCATTGTAAACACAGGGGGCTCTGTCTTATTAAAGATTGGAACCTCTTCATTAAACTCTAAGTTTTATCTTGTGCTTGATTATTTGTGATTGTTGCTATGTGATGCATTGTGCATGTTAGCATATATGGGTTATATCTCATTACTTATCCTTATTGAAACCACAGATGCCTCCCCATCGTGCCAATCCCAACCAAAACAACAATAACAACAATGGCAATGAGATGCAGCAGCTGATGACAACCCAAAACTCAGTTGATGCAGATGATGACCCAGTTCATGGCGAATCAGAATCAGAACCAAAACAACAACAACAACAACAATCAAAATAACCCACCAGCCTTTGATATGCTTACAAGGTTTTTGAGGTTGAGGCCTGCCAAGTTTTGGGGAACCACTGATCCTATGGTAGCCAATGACTGGCTATGTTTGGTGAACAAGGACTTGGTCACTGTTGGCTGCACCGATGAGGAAAAGGTCAGATTTGTAGCACATCTGCTTGAAGGACCAGCAGCTACTTGGTGGGATAACTTCCAAATCACCACCCCATTGAGGAAGTGACTTAGGCAATGTTTGAGGATGGATTCTGCATTGCTCATATCTCTTCAGGAGTGATGAGTTTGAAGAAGAAATAGTTCCACGATCTTAAGCAACGTCACCGTAGTGTGGCAGAATATATTGAGGAGTTCAACAATCTGGCACGCTATGCACTGGATGATATTGACACTGATGCTAAGAGGAAGGAAAAATCCCTTGAAAGGCTAAATGATGAGATGTGCATGCAGGTATCTGTTGCATATGTCCCAACTTATCAATCACTGTGTGACAAGGAAACCATCTTGGAAAGCAAGATGAAGCAGGTTGAACAGGAAGAGGAAGCATCACTTTGATAAGCATAGTTCTGGATCATCACACAAGCGTTCCCATGGTGATGATAGTGGAGGTTCTGGATCCCACAAGCATGGGAAGTATAACAACCACCACAACAGTAACCATCACCATGACAACAAGCACCACCATAGTTATGACAATGATAGATATAAGAACCACAAGAGTGGACACAAGAGCCATCACAGTGGGAATGGCAATGGAAAAGAGACATCGGTCAGGTTGAGTGCTTCAAGTGCAAGAAAACTGGGCACTATGCAAATGAATGCCCAGAAAAGAAGGCTGATGGAGCCAACAAGCCAAACCCATTTCAAAAGGGTCAAGTGAATGATACGTACAATTTGCATCACCATTATATATCATAA
This sequence comes from Avena atlantica, assembly GCA_910589765.1. Lineage (NCBI taxonomy): Eukaryota > Viridiplantae > Streptophyta > Magnoliopsida > Poales > Poaceae > Avena > Avena atlantica. The sequence goes on along the minus strand of OU342734.1, from coordinate 374,134,037 downwards.
TTTGCCTCTATTCATTAATATATGTCTTATTATGAGGTAATACTTATGCCTTTTCATCTGTTTATGCATGTTGGATGATTCTTGGAAGATGGACTGCCGGAGTATGGATTCTGATGGAAAAGGAGGTGTTTTGATGCAATTTCGTGAAGATCAGAAAAATAGTAGAAAAATATGGGAAATTATATTTTCCTAGAAGATAGAGGAAGCCAGAAGGGGAGGCGAAGAAGGGCCATAGGGGGCCCACACCCCCTAGGCGCGGGTCCCCTCTAGGCCGCGCCTAGGGAAGGTGTGGCCCACCTGCTCAGCCTCCGACTCCACCCTCTCGCCTATATCTTCCTTACGGAACCCTAACACTAGGGGGAGACCAAAGATAGATTTCCGCCGCCTCTGTGGGGCGGAAAACACCGAGAGAGAAAGATCTCTCCGGCAGACAGATTTCTGCCGGGGAAATTCCTTCCCTAAGAGGGGAGATCGTCGCCATCAAGCTAGGCTTCATCGGGATCATCATCATCATCCACACCATCATCTCCACCACCACCATCATCACCACTCCGTCCTGCTATAAAAATTATGTTGGATATTGCTTTAGTTCTTAGGGGAAACTTTCCAAGTGTTAATTACTATTGTAGTTGATGCTTGTGAGTGGAACCATTGGATTATTGTTTATGTTCAGACTGTTATCCATCACCATATCATCTTTGATCTTTATCCATATGGTGTCTTGTGAGTAGTTCGTCTAGTTCTTGAGGACATGGGAGAAGTCATGTTGTTATTAGTGGATTTGTGTTGAGTTATTATTCAATGGTTTAGTATTTAAGTTGTGGTGCTATTCTTCTAGTGGTGTCATGTGAATGTCGACTACATGATACTTCACCATTTATGGGCCTATGGGAATGCATTGTGTATTTGGCTACTAATCCCGGGGTTGCCGGAGTGACAGAAACCTGAACCTCCGTTAGGACACCTTTGCGCAAGGGAGTGTAGGATCTCAGAGTTTAAGGCTGTGGTTAGGTTTATATCTTAATTACTTTCCTGTAGTTGCGGATGCTTGCAGGGGTTTAATCACAAGTATGTATTAGTCCAAGTAAGGTCGGTACATTAGCACAGGTTCACCCACACAAAACTTACAACACCAAAGAAGAGTACTCAGCTATTTGAAGCGAAAGCACTTGACAGAAATACCATGTGTCCTCGAGAACGTCTGGTCCTTATAAGTATTTCCACCGGCTTGTCCTTTGCTAAGAAAGGATTGGGACACTTGCTGAGTTTGCTTGTTGTCTTTGTTAATTGCACCTTGTTTTGTTGCTTTATCAAAAGAACCACTAAAAATTCGTTTGCTAAGTATTTACAAATATTTCCTGCTCCATACCACTAGTCAACACCTTATGCTCCTTGTTGGTATAGACACTCCTATTTATCAAAAGTACTACGATACACCCCCTATACTTGTGGGTCATCAGTGAACCACATCAATTTGGAGGAAATCTATGAGGAATCTGATGCTGTGGCCGGTAAGCTCAAGCTTAATTATTTTCCAGCACATGTTCTTTTTTATACCGGTGCATCGCATTCATTCATATAAAGAGCATTTGTTGATAAAAATGGACTTCCAACTGAAACTATTGGATGTCCTATTAAAGTAAGCTCTCCAGGTGGGGAGATGATAGTGAATTTTTGATGTCATGATCTAGTAATAGAATTTGGAAAGTATAAGTTTCCAGTTAGTTTCATAATCCTAGATTCCCAAGGATTTGGATGTAATTTTGGGCATGTAATTTTCTTCTCCTCGTTGGGATCGACACTCCTATTTATCGAAAGTACTACAATACACCCCTATACTTGTGGGTCATCAAGACTATTTTCTGGCGTCGTTTCCGGGGAGTGAAGCGCTATTAAAGAGTGGAACTGGTAAAGGAAACTTCTACTGTGAGTATTTATTTTTTTGTTTGTTGCTTTGTTTCCGATATGGATAACCCACTTGGTTTTCTGTTTGGGAAAACTACTACCACTGTTAGGGTAGTGGATGAACCGCCACCTGTTGAGATAGATCCTTTTAAGATACCTACAAGTATTGTTGATCATGTTATGGATAATTATTATTTAGGGAATGGAATTGTCCATCCTGGTGATCACTTGATTTTTATCCATGAATTATGCGGGTTGTTTAAGTGTGCAGGTATCACAACTGAGTAGGTGAAGAAGAAGTTACTCTCCATATCCTTGAAAGGGGGAGCTGAAGAATGGTATAAGCTACTGAAGAATGGACAATTCATGGAATGGGAGGAAATGACATCTCTCTTTTATTCTATATTTTATCCTCCCAGTGAGATTCATAAGGATAAAAATCTAATATATAACTTTTTGCCTCGTGATGGAGAGAGTACAACTCAATCTTGGGGGAGATTGAAGTTACTAATGCTTAAATGTCCTATTCATGAACTCCCTAATAATATATTATCAATAACTTTTATGCCAGGCTTTCTCTTCATGATAAAGATTTACTAGATGCTTCTTGTGCTGGATCATTCACACGTATGAAGGAAGAAGCTAAATGGGATCTCTTAGACCGTATTCAAGAGAACATTGAAGCTTGGGAGAATGACAAAGGAATAAAGTCAGGTATAAACTATGATTATGAATGCATTAAATATTTTATGGGAATTGATGGCTTCCATGATATTAGTAATGAGTTTGGTCTTGATTCCCAAAGTATTGCCAATTGTTTTAAGGCCTTTGCCTCTTACATAGAAATTCCCAAGAAGAAGTGGAATAAGTACCATGCACCTTATAAACATGTTGTTAGTCATGTTCTTGTTAGAAGTACTGAAGTTTGTACTACTAATCATATTGTTCCTGAACCTCATGTTGAGAAAGTTCCTTTCCCAGCTAAGGTAAAGGAGTATTCTATGATTATTAGTGCAAATAACAAAGGTACAATGAAAAGTGTGGAACCTGATGAGCAATTGAATGTTTAACCTGTTGTAGCTATTGTGAAAGACCCTGTCACTAGAAATATAGAGGATGAGCACATTGTCTTATGTGAAGACGCTTCTAACATTATCTCTCATCCTAGTAAAGCTAGAAAAGCTAGTGTTACTATGCTTTCTGTTAAAATTGGTGATCATTGATATTATGGTTTATGTGATATTGGTGCTAGTTCTAGTGTTATTCCTTATGAGCTTTACAGGGAAATTATGCATGAGATTGGTCCGTGTGATCTTGAGGACATTGATGTGGTTATTAACCTTACTAATAAGGAAACCATTTGCCCCATTGGTATTGTAAGAGATGTGGAGGTTCTTTGCGGTAAGATTAAGTATCCTGCTGATTTTCTAGTGCTTAATTCTGCAGCTAGCAAAACTTTTCCTATCATTTTTGGTAGACCTTCCTGAGCACTTGTGGAGCTATTATAGATTGTAAGAAGGAGAAAGTTTTAACTAAGTTTGGTGGAGATTCTTATGAGTTTAACTTTTCCAAATTTTCTAAAGCTCCTTGTGAAAATAGCTTGCCTAATAAAGATTTCAGGATGGAACAACTTGCTTCTATTGATCAGGTTTATGACCTTGGACCACTTTTTGATGACTGTAAGTATGCTCATTCTGATGATAAATTTGTTGCCAGTGACAGTTATATTGTCAACTTTATTCAAAGTGCTACTGAAAGTTATTATGAGAGAGGGAAACATGGTTCTATGCATCTCAATAATGTTAAGTTTCCCCGTTTGATGCTGAAAGCTTTGAAGTTGCATATGTTTTGTCTTCCTATGCTAGTGGATTTTTGTTTCAACAATTTGTTTTCTCATGATACCCCCATGCATAGGAAGTGGGTTAGACTCAAATGTGTTGGTTATTTGCTTCTTGATGCTCTCTTTCACTTCAAATATTTATCTCCTTTGTGAGCATCTTTGAAACTATCAAGCCTAACTTAAAGGCAATAAAGAAAAGTACTTGTTGGGAGATAACCCAAGAGTTTGGTCGAGTCTTGGAAGTTATTACCTCAGTAATAACTGCTCCTTATCCTTTTTGTTTTGGTTTTTGTGTCAAGTTCAACTACTTTTGTGAAGTAGAGGAGTTGTGAAAAGTGGCTGTCCTGGGACAGATTTTTGTGCTGCATTGTAAAAATTGATGAGGGGGCTCAGTACTTCGGATGGTGCTGCATTTTTATATGTTTGTTCTCCAAGTTGTTACCCAACTTTCATTAGTTTTTCATTTTTTGATTTGAGCAACAGAAGGTTTCCGAAAAAATCAATCTTTACCTGCTGGTCTGTTTTGACAGATTTCTATTATCATTTGCATTTGCCTTTTATAGAAGCCTTTGTTTTGATAGATTTCAGTTGAAGTGTGAACCTAAAGGTTTGTTGTTTTTCTTACACTAAATTTGCCATTGAAGTTTGTGTATTGCCTTGTGAGGAAAGGAATTTCCAGGAGAAGGAGAAAAGGAGTCTACAGAGTTCGTCTTTGAATAGGTAAAAGTGATGAAAACAGAAGGTTCGTGAAACCCCAATATTTTAATATGTTTGATGTTTTTAATACATAAGGGAAGTTACGAGACGGAATAGAGGAGGACCGGAATGCCGGGGTGGCCAAACCCACCCCAGGCGCGGGCCCTAGTTGGCCGCGCCTGGAGGGGGTGTGCCTCCCTCGAGCCCCGTCTCCGCCTCGGTTTCGTATCAACACCTTCCTCATGCATTGAAACTTCGTAATATATAACCCCCCGGATCCCCCGAGATTCGTGCATTGTGTTCTCGTCGTGTTTTTGTTTCGATCTGTTTCTGTCAGGAAAACTTCTCAAGTTTAGAGCACCATGGCCTCCGCCAACGACAAAGGCAAGAAGCCTGAGGAAGATGATCCTCAAAACCCCAAGGAGGAGGATATTTTTGTAGGGGATGAAGAAGAGATGGAGGAGGACAAGCAGCCGGATACCCGCGCTACCGTCGCAAGCATTGGAGTGGTGGCAAAACCTACCAAGCTTAGGAGGACAGCACAGATGTCTACAGGAGGGAAACTTCCACGTCTTTTCTACAATCCATGGTCATATCCTCCACGCACCAAGAGACCCTTCCATACTCTTATTCATGAGCATCAATACCAACAGGTGCCCAAAGGGAACTTTCCCTCAATGTGGGATATATCTCATTCTAACCATGTAGGGGAGGAACACACTAAGAAGGAAGAGTGGGCAAAGAATAACAAAGACTGGAATTCTCGGCCCGACATGATCATGAACCGCTGATGATGCTCGACGTGGCACTTCATTGGTAACCCCAAGCGCAGGGTGTGTGAAGAGCAAGAAGCAAGTTTTCCCTCAGTTGAGACCGAGGTTATCGAACCAGAAGTAGGAAGGAAATGCCACACAGGTGTTGCAAACAACGTGGAGACCTGCACAACACAAACTCAAGACTTTGCCCCAATGAATCAGTGAGGTTGTCAAGCTCACCGGTTTGCTGTAACAAAGGATTAAATGTATGGTGTGGAAGGTAATGGTTTGCAGCAAGTAAAAAAGTAACATCGGAAGATGTATCAATGGCAAAGATTGTACCGGGGTCCATAGTTCAGTAGAGGTGCTCTCCTTAGATAAACAACATGGTATGAAGGGTAAACAAATTATAGCGGGGCAATTGACAGGAATTGAGCAAGGCATAACAATGCAATTACTATCCAGAAAGATCCTACGAGGTTGATTGGTCAATACAACAATATACATAGACCGTCATCCAACTGCATCTATGACTAGAAGTCCACCTTTAGGTTATCATCCGAACCCCCTCTAGTATTAAGTTGCAAGCAACAGACAACTGCTTTAAGCAAAGTGTGTAAGGTAAACAGTCCACATGTTCCATGAACAAGAGACCGTTGTTTTCTCCCTAGTAGCAACAACACATCTACAACCGAAGAGATTATTTTCACTTCCCTTGGAAACTAGAGGCATGAGCCCACTATCGAGCATAAATACTTCCTCTTGGAGTCACTAGCAACTACTTGGCCAAGATAACCACTAACAATGGAGAGCATGCAAGATCACAAAGAACACAGACATGATAGAATCATAAAGATAAAACCATTAATCAAACCAACATAATAATCTCAATATCCATCGGATCCCGCAAACACAACATGCATGATGACAAATAGATTAGATCTTGATCATGAACGGAGCTCACAAGATCTATACATGAAAGTACAAAGGAGGAGATACAACCATCTAGATACTCCATGGACCCATAGTCCAAGGTGGAACTACTCACGAATCATACCGGAGAGAAGGCATCCGGGATGATCTCCCCTTCGACAGGGTGCCGGGAAGAAATTCATATCACCCCGATCTAGGGACGATGGTGGCGGCGCCTACAAACAGTTTCGTGGATTTCTGATCGGGTACTCACGGTTTCTATATCGAGGGCTTCTTATAGGAGAAGGGGGAAGACCAGGAGGTGTACAGGGTGCCCAAACCCTAGCCAGGCGCGGGGCTGGGCCCACCAGCGCCTAGGGTGGGTCTGGCCCCCCCTGGCTGGCCTTCCGGGCTCCCCTCTGGACTTCTTGTTCCCCACGCAAAGTTATTGACTTTGTCCTTCGTCCTGTCCAATTCTGAGAATATTTCTTTACTAACTTTTCTGAAACCAAAAACAGCAGAAAACAGGCATCTGGCACTGTTGCAACTTGTTAATAGGTTAGTACCAGAAAATATGTAAAAATCACCTCAAAGTGTGGACAAGTAAAGCAAAGTAGATACTAAACAAGCATGGAGCATCAAAAATTATAGATACGTTTCCAACATATCAGCATCCCCAAGCTTAACTCCTGCTCGTCCTCGAGTAGGTAAGTGATAAAAGAATAATTTTTGAGGTGACATGCACCCTCACAATAAAGATCCAACCATTTGCAAGCATTGAAAGCTGGGATCAAAGAACTCTAAACATGTGCATGAAAGATAGAGTTCTACAATAAGACATAGTAATTATTGTAGGGTTCGCAACATAGAAAACAAAAAATTTCCTACAATGGAAACATAGGACTATTTTTAAAAAAGCCAAATTAAAGCTTAACCAAGCAAAAAAAATAAAATATTTTTGCTAAATAAAAAGAGTAAAGGATTATTTAAATATAATCATGAGGATTTATTAATATCCATTTTTATTAAGTAAAGACATTTCCCAATTTAAATGAACATTAAAACATATTAAAATATTTTAAATAATAATTCAAAGTGAAATTATTTTTGTATAAATAAAACCTACTGAAAAATTTAGAATTCAAATAGAGTTTTAAAATATATTTAAATCCTATTTAAAATAAAGACAAGTATCTATTTTAAAAATTAATAATAGACCCTAAAAGAATAAAAGTATTATTCTAAAATGGACTCTAGAATATGATAATAAACAGTAATAGAATATACACAAAGTTTGGGAAAATTTTAAATTCAATTAGTGTTTGAAACATTTGAATAGAAATCAAAAGAAAATAATTAGAAAAAGAAAAAGGAAAAGAATCAGAACAAAAAAATGAGTTGGACCCAGCCCAACTAACCCTAGGCCTAGTCCAGCCCAGCAGCAACCCACCTCTCTTGCTGAACCGTTTTTCTTTACTCGCAGTCGAACCCGCGGAGTCACTGACCGCTGGCCCACACCTTTCCTTACCCTCTCTCACTGACTAGCCAGGCCCACTCGTCAGTCATCTTCCTCACCCCCTCACGGTGACCATGCCTCGCCGTCCGTTTCAGCCGATTAAAAGCTCGATTCAATTCGCGACATTGACGCAGCCTTTACCCCCTGCGACCACGCTCCTTTAAGCAATCGTTCCCCCTCTATCTTTCACCCCAGACCCCATTTCTCCTCTGCCTCCAGGCTGCGCTGAATTTTCGTTTGCAGCTCACTGCCCCGACGACCTCTTCCGGCCAATTCCGGCAAAGCTAGACCACCCTCCACTCCCTGGCATCCACCAGCTTTCTCCCCACCGTCAGAAGAACCTGCCCATAGCCCCAGCTTGGTCGTGCATGCACCAGAGGCAAGGCAACTTCGAAGTCTAAGCCACCGTGAACCTTCCCAACTCTGGCGATCTCCCTCGGTATGTCCTGACCGCCCCTCCCCTCTCGTTGACACGCGTATCATCCCCAGCACCGTGCACATCTAACGGCACCCCAGTTTTGTCTTAGCATGCACTGTGGCGTTGCCTCCGACAACGACTTACCGCACCCGACGCCAGGCACATCTCCGAAGAGCGATTAAGATCAACCATGTGCGCCCCTCTTCAAACGGCGAGCACGTTGAGCATCCTCTCGTCGTTGCGAATCTGGTGAGCTACCCCTCTCTCTCTTTAGCCCCCTGTATCGCCGGCAACCTCACTGGCCGAGCGCGCCGCCACCACTCGCCGCCGCCAGCGCCGCCAGTTAGTGGTCTTTGCATTGTGAGCCGTTGGATGCAAATCGTGTGGCTGCGTTAGATTCACTTAAAGCGAAGGGGTACGTTGCCTCTATACCACACGATCACCTTTTAATCCTGCGGTCCACATTGCGTGATCCGAACGAATTGGTATGGGCGAATCAGAACTCACCACGTGGCCCAGAGTTTGTTTTAAAAACATAATTTGTTCTATTAGATGATCAAATTTGTAAATTGCATAACTTTCAATCCACACGTCCAGATTTTTAAATTTTATATCAATGTAATCATCAAAACAAGTAATTTCCAACCATGTGCTTTGTTTAGTAAATTGCTTCCGTTAAATTGTTTGTTTTTGCAGAAACTTGTGTAGGCATAAGTTGAATATAAAATTTATTCTAGGAATGTTTTTAAAGTAAAATCTTTGGAAAGTGGATTTTTTTGAACCTACTGACCTTAGAAACCAACTTGTGGATTCAAAAACATATTTTGTGAAGTTAAAGAATAAATCTTTGAATTGGAACAATTCTAGTCAAATAAAAATATTGTTTATATGTTAAAAATGATTTTTGGAGAAAAACCTTTGGGAAATGATTTGAATTAAACTCTGTGACCCTAAACACCAAGTTTTGTGATTTAAAAATATATTTTGATGAACCCTATAAATTATTACTTTGCTAAAAAGCTTTTCCAACAACATAAAAATATTGTTTTGGTATAAAAATGGTTTATAGATGAAACCTTTTGCAAATGGTTTTAATATTAAACACTTTACCACAAAAGACTAACATTTGTGTTAAAAATATATTTGGTAAACACTAGAAATATTCTTTGGATTTAAATCCTTTCTAGCAAAACAAAAATGATTTAAAGTGGCCATTTTTCACTAACTTAATATCAAATGGTTTTACCACTTTTGTAAATGACCAATAGGTGTTTTCAAATGTTTATAACCCATTAGAAACCACTTTTCCAAATAAAACAATCTTTGGAATGCTTGCATGCATTGCTTTGTTTTATTATTCTATGTGATGATTGCTTGAATGGTAGATTGAAATTGTGCCTTGCTTGATTTAATTGTAGTGACATTTGAAGAGTGTGACTATTGCAAGATCAAGGAGTGAACTTATATTATCTACCAAAAAGGCAAGGGGTGCTTCATATTTTTTCCCCAATATTTTGACTATGCATTAGAAATATTTTGCATAGGGCTTGCATGAATATTTTGTTAAGTATCTATATGCTATGCTTGGGAAATCCTAGTAGTTGTAGAATTGTTAGAATTTTCTCTAAGTTAAGATACTTACTTTTGTCATGCTTAGCCTAGCTAGTAGCAACCAAGGGTGGAATATAAACATGTATGTAAAAATATTGCTAAGTCTTTGACTTATGGTTTTGCTTAATAAAACAACTAAGTGAATGAAACACCTGGGTGGAATGGTAATTGCTTGGTGGTTTTTGGTTGAGTGGTTACACAAGGCCCATTTCTATGGTTTACCTTGTGTATCTCACTTGTGGATTGCCACCCAGGAACAAAGGGATTTGAGATGCCAAATGATAAGAAGCTTCTAGTGCAGCCACATGGCATTATGGGCTCTGACGGGACCATATAGGTTGCAATAACTTAGCCAAATGGACAGTTGGTGGTAGGGGATTGATAGGTTGGAGCGCGTCCATTCTGGTCTAAGGGAAGGCTTCTGAAAGGTCCTGTCTTGGTGAAACCAAGTCTTGTGGGGAAAGTGCACCACCTCTGCAGATGGAAGAAACTAAGTACTTAGCCATGTCCCTGGTATTGGACAATTTGAGCATCAAGACATGGAAGCTATCAAGAATCTCCTCATCCCAATTTTCTAAGTAAAACTTGTGGTTGAACAAGGGTGAAGGTCCACCAATTTCTATTGGTGGTTCCTTGGGTGATTTTGTCAAACAAAAACTTAGTGTTTTCAAATGATAAGGAAAATCTATTTTGAGCAAAGAAAGCCTAAGCTCCACCTAGCCAAATGCATATAGATGATAGACTCCACTATACAACCATAGTATCACTTGCCAATACAATTCAAATGTATTGACCCTTGTGGCTGTAACTTATTATGTTGCAGGTTTGTTTGTGTTGGAATTATTCCCTAGAGGCAATAATGAAGATGTTATTATTATAATTCATGTTCATGATAAAGTTTATATTCCATGCTAGAATTGTGTTAAGCGGAAACTTTGATACTTGTGTGGTTTATGAACAACACCGTGTCCCTAGTACGTTTCTAGGGACTAGCTCATTGATTAATGATGGTTAAGGTTTCCTAACCATAGACATGAGTTGTCGATTAATAATGAGATCATGTCATTAGGAGAATGATATGATGGACAGACCCACATTAAGCAGAGCAATTAGATCGTGTCATCGTATTCATCTTTATGAAGCTTTTTCCTGTGTCAAGTATTGTATTCCTTAGACCATGAGATAATACAACTCCCTGGTATCGGAAGAAAGCTTTGAGGTCATCAAACGTCATCCTATGTGAGGGTGATCATAAAGGTGTCTCTGAGGTGATCGAAAGTACTTGTTGGGTTGTATGTATCGAGATGGAATTTTTCCCTCCCGAGTCGGAGAGATATACTTCGGGACCACTCGGTAATCGATATCAACACCTCTTGCAAGCACATGGTTAAGGAGTTAATCACAAAGTGATATCAGATTACGGAACGAGTAAAGTACTTGCTGTGAACGAGATTGAACTAGGTATGCCGATACCAACGATCGAATCTCGGGCAAGTAAAATATCGCGTGACGAAGGGAATACATATATGGGATTAATTGAATCCTGGCATCGTGGTTCATCTGATATGATCATCGATGAATATGTGGGAGTCAATATGGGTTTCCAGATCCCGCTGTATTATTGATAGAAGATCATGTCTGCATATTCTCGAACCCGTAGGGTCACACACTTAACGTGCATTGACGCTAAGATAGAATGGATAATTGGTTTATGAGTTTTTTTTTCGGAGTCTCGGATGAGACCCAGGACATCACGAGAGGTTCCAAAATGGTATGGAGAAAAAGATTCATATAAAGGAAAGCAGTTTTTGGATTTCAGAATCATTTCGGAGTTTATAGGTATTGTACTAGAAGGTTCTAGAAGGTTTCGGAGTGGGACCAACATGGGACCACTTATCGGAGGCCTGCGTGGGCCTAAGGGGAAGTGCCCTGGCCAATTTGGGCCAGGGGCACAAGGCCCCTAAGGCCCAGCCGGCCATCCCTTAGGGGAAACCCTAAGGGAACCTTCCAGAAGAAGGGGGGATGACTTGCCCCCCACTCCAACCCTAGCCGTCGTCCAACTGCTGACCCTCCACATCTCTCTCTCTCCCTACTGTGCATAGGCGAAGCCCTGCCGCAGAAACTCTCCACCATAAGCACCACGCCGTCGTGCTGCAGATCCAATCTATCTCTCCACCATACTTGCTGGACCAAGGAAAGGACGAGACGTCGCTGCACCGTACGTGTGCATCTCTCGGAGGTGCCGCCACTTGCGGCGTAGGATCGGATCGGATCGGATCGCGAGGAGCAGATGGCAAGTACGACTACGACAACCACGTTCTGTTAAACGTTTCCGCTGTGCGATTTCTTCAAGGGTATGAAGATCTCATCAATCTCTCTCGTTGATTACATCTCCTAGATTAGATCTTGGCTTTCTTGTTCGCATCCGTAGGAATTTTTTTGATTTACTATGATGCGAATCCTTTTAGTGGTATCAGAGCTAGATCTATGCGTAGATGTGTTTCACGAGTAGAACGCAACATGCTTGTTGTGGGCGTTGATGTTTTCTGTTGCAAACCTCTTGTTGTGTATTTCTTATGGCGCGGCATAGTGAGATCGAAGCGGTCCAGGCCAACTTTACGCTACCTCGTTCGCGACACCGGCTCTGCACTTGACGTGTGGCTTGTTCCACACATGCGGCTGGTGGATGCCAGTTTCTCTCACTATAGTAGTCATGGGATTTACAACGGATGTTAGCAACCATAATATCACCGTTGTGTCTTTCCGTAGGTAAGAATCATTCTTAGCTTGTCACTCCCATAAGCCACGTAAAACATGCAACAACAAAGTAGAGGCGTCTAACTTGTTTTTGCAGGGAGTGTTTTGTGATATGCTTTGGCCCAAGACATGATGTGTATGAATTGAGATGTATGCAATGATCATGTTTTGTAATATTTCACGACTTGCATGTCGATGAGTTCACAACCGGCAGGAGCCGTATGGTTGTCTTTATAATTGTATATGACTTGCGTGTCAACTTCTTATACGCCATGTAATAGCTTTACTTTATCGCTAAGTAGTTAGCAATAGTTGTAGTTGCTATTCGTGGTGGAGGAAATCATGGTGGAGTGATGGATATCATGCTGACGCACAAGATGGAGATCATTGCGCGGAGATTGGCTATACCATGTCACATAAAATTATATGCATGTGATGTTTATCCTTTTATATATCTTATTATGCTTAGATCACGACGGTAGCATTATAAGATGATTCCTCACTTAAAGATCAAGATAAAATTGTGTTCTCCCCATGTATGCACCGTTGTGAAAGTTCGTCGTGTTCAAGCACCTTGTGATGACCGGGTGCTATAAACTCTACGTTCACATACAACGGGTGCAAGACATTTTTGCACACGCGGAAATACTTGGGTTTGACTTGAAGAGCCTAGCATGTACAGACATGGCCTCGGAACACACGAACCGAAAGGTTAAACATGAGTCATTTGAATGATATGATCGACACTTTGTTGTCCACCATTTAAACCACATCTCTTCTCGTGAAGATCGTATTAGGTGTGGTGAATTTAGATCGTGTTCACTAAACAACTTGAGGGATGTTGAATTTAGTGGGAGTTCATCTAGTAATTTGATTAAGTTGAACTAGTTATCATGAACATAGTCTAAATTGTATTTGCAAATTTTGTAGATCAAATGGCTAAGTCCAACTTCAACTTCAACGTTTTTGCTGAGAAAGAAAAGCTTAAGAACAATGGTTCTAACTTGTAACATCCCTAAAATCATGTTTTAAAACTCATGCATATCATCCATGCTTCCGTGATCATTTAGGGTTTTATTTCAAAATCATTTCAAAAACAGGAGCATATAGTTCTCATTATTTTATGTATGAATACTCTAGCCATTGGGCTACTTGCTAATGAGCAAGGTACAATTATTCATTCAGTAGTGTTTTGAGTTCAAACCTAAGTGTATTCAAAAGCTTGAACAAAGTTTCCAAACAAAGTATGAAATAAAACCAAGTTTATACCAATTATTATATCTCTTAATGGCTTGATTTTATTTTTATTTTTCAAATGACCCAAGTTAGTGTTTGTAAACTGGAAGGTTTGACACTTATTTAAATACAAAATTCACTATGAAAAAGTCCAAAGAAGGTTTGAAATCAAACTGATTTGAAAAGGAGTTTGAAAATCATTTTAGAAAATCAAAAAGAAAAAGAAAAGGATTAAAGTGGAAAAAAAATAAGCAGCCAGCCATTCTGGACCAACCCAGCCCAACTTGACCCAGCCAGCCCAGCACCCCCCCCCCCCCCCGCGAAGCGTTTTCTTTACTCACACCCGCACCCACTAGGTCGCTGACAGTCTGGACCCACTCCCTCTCTTTTCCTCTCGCTGACAGCCACGGCCCACACGACCATCGTCGTCTCCACCCAGCAACTAGTTCATCCCCAAATCACGCCGAGCGTTTCCTGTTTGATTCTCGTCGTCAATTCCCGTTCAATGCTGGAGTGATTCACGCCCCCATCTCGCCTACTTAAACCCCCTCTGCCCCCTCTCCATTTTCCCCCAGACCCCGAACAAAGAGCGCCCCCAGGCTGCCGGTAATCGCCCTTACACCGCCGCAGACAGAACCCACTCCGGCGACCAATCCCGGTGAGCTTCGTGCGCCCCTTCCTCTCTAGTTCATGCAGACTGCTTCGCAACATCCTTGCGCACCTTCTGACATCCTTGGTTCATCCTGTACTGCCCCAGGTCGTCGACTACATCAAACACCGCAAGTTCCTGACGCCGTCTCCAACTCCGGCGACAAAATTCGGTGAGCCTCGTGTTCCCCTCTGTTTCTGAATTACACGAGCATGTTCGACTGCATCTAGCGCACCTGCTGATACTTTTTGTTTGGACCCTCGTGCCCGAGAACGTCGCCTTCGACTCCGACAGAGAGCATCCGACGACGCCAGCAACTCCGACGAGTTCGTGCTGCTGTGTCCGTGCACCCCTTGTCAAGCCATCGCCACGTTGAGCTTCAGTACATCGCCACGAGTCTGGTAAGCATCTCCGACGACCCCAAAACCCCCTGTAGTCGCCGCGCCGCCGTGGACAGAGCCGCCGCCGCCAGTCTCCACCGCTAGCACCGCCAGAGTATGGTCGCTTGATCGCGGACCGTTAGATCTATATCCATCGATTGCGTTAGATTCACTTAACGAAGGGGTACACGCTAGATCTGGCCGTGCATCTTCATTTAAATCGTGTGGATCTCGTTGATCGATCCGCCCGAACCGATACCAACCAATAGAAACACGCCGCGTGTCTGCTAGTTAGATTTAAAATCAGAATTTGAATCTATTAGATGTTCGATTTTGTTTTAATCATAACTTTAGATTCCCACGTCCAAATTTGACAAATTTGATATCAATGGAATCAGGAGAGAAAGCCCTTTCCAAATATGCAATGTGTTTAATGTTTTGTTTCTGTTAAAATGGTTATTTTCACAAAAACATGTGTAGGCCTATTTTGTGTATATTAATTATTTGAGAATTTTTTTAGTGTTCAAATAAAGATTGTTTGGCAAGTTTTGAACTTGTTTATGAACCAGTATTGTGCACTTGTCTTGTTGAGTTTAGAAAATCATCACATATCATATTGCATGCATCCATATATTTTTGCTTGTATTTATTTTGTATGTGATTTGTTGCTATGATTTTATGTGTAGATTTTGGTGCAAATAGTGATTGTGATTGTGAGGAGTGTAGCTACTCTCCAAACTACCAAGGCAAGTGGTGCTTCATGATTTTATCCCTATGTTTTTTCTACTATGCATTAGAAATATTTTGCTAGTCTTGCATGGTTATATTTTGCCTATATGCTATGCTTGGGAAATCCTAGTAGTTGTAGAATTGCTAGAAACTTCTAAGTTAAGATGCTTATCTATGCCATGCTTATCCTAGCTAGTAGCAACCAAGGGTGGTGAAACTATTCATGCAATGATAAAATATTTCTAAGTCTTTGGACTTGTGTTTTGCTTAATAAAACAACTAAGTAAATGAAACACCTGGGTGGAATGGAAGGAATGGTTTATGTTGAGTGGTTACACAAGGCCCATTTCTATGGTTACCTTGTGTATCTCACTTGTGGAAAGCCACCCAGGAACAAAGGGATTTGAGAGGCCAAATGTTAAGAAGCTTCTAGTGCAGCCACTTAGCAATATGGGATCTTCCTGGATCATATAGGTTGCAATAACTTAGCCATTTGGACAGTTGGTGGTAGTGGGATGATAGGTTGGAGCGCGTCCATTTGGTCTAAGGGAAGGCTTCTGAAAGGTCCTGTCTTGGTGAAAATCAAGGCTTGTGGGGAAAGTGCACAACCTCTTCAGATGGAAGAATCTAAGTACTTAGCCATGTCCCTGGTATTGGACAACTTGAGCATCAAGACATGGAAGCTATCAAGAATCTCCTCATCCCAATTTCTAAGTAAAACTTGTGGTTGAACAAGGGTGAAGGACCCCAATGTCTATTGGTGGTTCCTTGGGTAAAGCTTTTGACAAAGAAAAAAACTTAGTGTTTTCAAATAATAGGCAAAACCTATTTTGAGCAAAGCAAGGCTAGGCTACACTTAGCCAAATTGCATATAGTATCTAGTCCACCAATATTCTACTAAAGTATCACTTGCCAATACTATTCCAATGTATTGACCCACTGTGGCTGTAACTTGTGATGTTGCAGGTTATTCTGATGATGATTAGGAGTCATGAGTCTACACTCAACATGCTTGCCTGTGGCACATGAAGATGAAGACTTATTATCTTATTACTTATTTAAACTCTTGTACTAGGCCTATGGCCATGGAGTTGTAAAGACTATGTTGTCTCTAGAATGACTGTAATAATGACCTTTGTTTCTATGTACTTCATCTTAAACTGTGGATGCTAGCTTTGAATCCAGGGACTAGCATTGCAATCACAGGGATCCTTTTCCTTTATAAAGGAGGGATCTTACAGATGGTATCAAAGCACTGTGTTGCCTATAGGATTATGACCCTAGGATTGGAAACCACTAAGGAAAAAATTTCAACAAACTTCCGCACTTGTCTTTTCTTCTCGTAAACTTTTCTAATCTTCTCTCTCATATCTATTTGTAGATGAACTCCATCAACGAAGCCGTGAAGAAGGGACCACTCATGACTATGACTTTGGAGTGTGAGACAGAATTCCCCAAGGCTCTCAAGGACCTCATGGTTGCCATGGAAATACATGGATCAGCCGTGTACAAAGGCTTTCCTGTGATGGATAAAGGAGTTGAATACTGGTGGGTGCAACTTCACTTGTATAAAAACAAGGAAGACAACCACAAGGACTCAGGATTCTGCATGGTCACCAACACAATGATGCACACTACATTCTTTGATTCAGCAAGGGATACAGCTTGGAGGGCCATCAAAGAACTTGGTGATAGAATCAAGTGCAGAATGCTCAAAACTCAGAATGATCTTAAGGAAGAAAAGAAGCATGCCCAAGAGTTAGAGGCTACCAACCAAAGCCTAAGGAAGGACATCATAGACTTAGCAATGGGTGATCTAGACAAACAGATTGCCTCTAGGGATGCCCTTTTAGCCAACTTGGCAAGTGAGATGGAATTGTAAGCGTACTTGTAGGGGTCCCAACCTGATAAGGTGGATTCCTCCTGTGTTTTACAATGCTAGTCCCTGGATCAATAGCTAGCATCCACATTTTAGATGTAATATCGAGAAACAAAGGTCATAATATAACTTTATAACCAGGAATAACATAAGTTTATTACATCAAACATAGCTCATTTGGCTATTACATTACATTGCAGCGGAATAACAATAATCATGGGGTCCTTCATCTTCTAAGTGCCACAGGCAGATGTTGGTTGCAGACTTTGTAATCCTAATCAAACAATCTTCACTAAGAACAATCAATCCTGCAACATACAAGTTACAGCCACAAGGGTCAATACATTTGAATTGTATTGGCAAGTTTCACTACTTTGTATATTATGAGTGGATCCTATCATTACATGCATATTTGGCTAAGTAGAGTTTAAGGCCTATTTGCATAAAGCAACATTTATCCTATCTTTTCAAAATGGTTTTTGGTCCTTTGTCAAATCCTTTTTCCAAGATCCTTGAACTCCTTGGTAGAAACACAAGTGTTCAAGTCCTTGTCAAAAATCCCTTGAGCTACTTGGTAACCCCAAGTGCAACAAGTTTTATTAAATCTCATGAGTTCCTTGGTAACCCCAAGTACATCATGCTCTTGAGCACCTTGGTAACCCCAAGTGCAACAAGCTTAACAAAATTTCTTTGAATTCCTTGGTACCCCCAAGTGCATCAAGTTTTTATATTAGAAATTGGAATGTCGAGATCTCCCATGGTTCAAACTTTAGTTGCTCAGTATTGTCCATAACCGGGGACACGGCTAAGTACTTAGATTTTATTAACTTCTGCAGAAGGAGTACACTTTACCCACATGACACAATCCCATCTTGTTGCCACCAGTGGCCTACTGGATCAGTGCTCACCAAGATGGAGTACTGCCAGACTGAGAATGTGACGAAGTCTTTCCAAAAGGTCCACCCATACATCATTGCTAGCTTGTCTTCAGCCCCCATGAAGCATTCCAGATCCCCATGTCCGGTAGCTAAAGACAATGTATGGGTCTTCCTAATGTAGTTGACTAAGCCAGAGCCATAATAGCATGTGGTTGCACACGAAAGCCACAATTGGAGAAACATGTTTAATCTCTAAGTTTCCTAGGTGGTTTTCATTTGGAGCACAACACAACGTGATTTCCATAGAAATGGTTCCTTTCGTTGCCACCTTCTCCAAAACTTAAAGTGTCCACCACCTAGGTGGTTCATTGAGTCCTTGTTTTATTATATAAAACACAAGTCCTTTTCTCAACCTTTGTAAAATCTCAACATGTATCTCTTTTCAAAACATAGCATGGCTAAGCATGTACAACTTCAATATTTTCACTAAGGAGTGTATAGGGAATCCTATTAGGATTAGCATAGCATAAGTATAAAACATTTTCATGCATGTTTACAAAATCCACTAAGTATAATGAAAGTAGTAGGACTTTTGTATGATAGTGTAACTTGCCTTTTTGGTAGGGAATGAGGGTTTACTTCTTGATCTTGTTATTCTCACACTTTGCTAATTTCACTACAATCAATCAATCAAGCATGGTATCAAGTAGCATTCCAAACCAATATTCAAACAATATTCCACACACACAAGTAATGGAAACTAAGTCATGTATAAGTATGCAATGGTTGGTTCTATGGTAAGGATGGTCTCTACTAGGTTTATAAACTTTGTAAGTTCCAAATTGGTCATTTACCAAGATGGCAAAGTCATTTGCAATTTGGGTTTTATCTCAAGACCATTTTTTAAAAATCTATTCATCATTTTATGTGGTGAAAATTATTTTTATCACTCAAAACTTTATGTTTTTCACCAAGTGAGTTGCTCTTGGCAAAGCTTGGTGTTTTGGGTCAGTAAGTTTGGTCCAAAGCATTTTCACAAAGTTTTCCTTGCAAAAACATTTCCATAGTGAAATCAATAATTTTATTTGGCTAGAAAATGGCTAAGTTAAATAATTCAACCTAAATTCTACCAAAATCATTTTTAACACTAAGGGTTGGTTCCTAGGGTCAGTAAGGTCACACAGATCCATTTTGCAAAAGATTTAATCCTAAAATCAATTTTAAACAATTTTCCTAATCTAAATAAGCATACAAAAGGATCTGCAATTTCAAACAATCTAACAGATACTATTTTCGAAACTAAGGCCATGGTTGGCTAGGGATTGTTCTCCTGAATCCATTGATATAAAATTTGTAATTTTTGGACGTGTGGTTTGAAAGTTATAAGGGTTTGAAGTTTGCAATTAAATCAGATTTCAAATCTGTTTTTAGTTTTAAACCTGGCCACGTGTCGTGTTCCTATTGGCTCATAACGGTTCGGTAGGATCGCGTGATGTGGACCGCAGGATTTAAGTGGGATTGTGCGGTGCAGATCAAACGTAACGGTTCAGGTTAAGTGATCTATCGTGTGCATAGGATCGTGATCTAACGGCTCACATCGTATCAGCCAGGAACTGGCGGCGCTGCGGTGGCTACCGGCGGCGGAGCGGCCTGGCGGTGACGTTGCCGGCGATGCAGGAAGTGGGAGAGGAAAAAAAAGGGTGCTCACCGAGTTCGTGAAGTGACGCTGATGCTCAACTCGCTTGCGGTTTGTCAGGGGGCGCACTGGTTCAGCCGTGATTCCTCGCCGGAGTTGAGGACGGCGTCGGGCGCGTCAGGTGGTCGTCGTGGACGGCGCTGTGGATCACCTCAAAGCGAAAAGACGACACGGTTAGATGCGCAGGAACAAGACAGAGTCGGGTGCGTGAACTAGAAGGCGCGGGGCGGTCAGATACTACCTATGGGCTTCGCCGGAGATGAAGCAGACGGTGGCGACGGTGGTCGTTGTCGAAGGCGAGGTTACAGGGTACCCGCGGTCGAGTTGGATGCACTAGCAGATGCGCCCGAGAGTGGGGAAGCTATGAGCTTGGTCGGGGAGGAGAGGGGCGGCGAGTCTTGGCCGGAATTGGCGAGGAGGGTCGTCGGAGTAGCAGCGGTACAGAGAGAAATTGGGGCGGCCTGGAGGCAGAGGGGAGGCGGTGTCTGGGGGAAAAGGAGGAGGAGGAGCAGGCGGTTAAATGGGCGTTGTCTCGGCGAGGTTTAATGCACGGATTAACACGGATTGATGGAGCTCTCAACGGGCAGAAACTGCCGCGCGGTGAGGGGAGAAGGGGTCACGCGGGGAAGAAGAAGGAGGTGGCGGTGGGGTCCATCAGTCAGTGGGAAATGAAAAGAGAGGGAGGTCCACCGGTCATACTCAGTGTGGTTCAGGAACAGGGTGCGAATCGTTTTTCTCGCGGGGTGAGGGACTGGGCTGTTTCCTGGGCTTGTTGGGCTGCCTGGGCTGGGTTGGCCAATCTCCATTTTTTTTATTCTGTAACTTTTTCCTTTTCTTTTTCTGATTTCTGTTTTGAATTTCCAATCAATTATTCATCAAGTCAAACATTGTTTAAATCAATTCAAATAACATCCAACTTTGTGATATTGAAAATAGTTCTGTTTATTAACATAATCTAATTATCAAAATAAAATAATGTTTTAATATCCCTTTATTAATGAAATAAAAGGGTCCTTTACTTATTTAATATAGCTTGATTTATTTAATAAAATCTTCATTTGAATTCCCAACACCTTCATAATCCAATCAGTAAGTTTTATTTGGAAACAAAGAATATTTGGAAACTTGTTTAAAACAAAATAACATAACCTTTTATTTTAGGATCCTTTAATAATTAATTTCAATAGACTTTAAATCAATTAGGATTTATTTTATTAATATCTTTATTTTGAAAACCAAAAGTAAAACCAAAACTCTTCAGTAGGTTTTATTTGAGAATATAAATTATTTGGTAAACTTATTTGAAATAAATAAATAGGTTTTTTTAATGTCTATTTAAAATGGAAAAAACCTTTACTTTAATAAAATTTGGATATTAAATCCCTATTATTTTATTTAAACAATCCTTTATTATTTTTAAATAAACCTTTTACTATTTTAATCAAAGAAAACTCTTTTGCTTCAAAATCTTGGCCAAGTTTAATTTGGCTTTATAAAATAATCCTTATTTATAACTTCATCTTTTCTTTTGAATACCAAATCCTTTTATTAAAAGATCTAAAATAGTATTTCCAAAATATTTTAATTTCCTTTGTTAATTGTTTATCTTTTTAAATCCTTTTTAGGTTTAATTCCAAATGGGTTTGAAGTTCCAATTGAATTCAAAAAGTTTCTTCTGACTCTGAAAATCAAACAAAGTTTTATTTTATTAATTTATTTTCACATTACAAGATTTGGAAAATCTTGGGATGTGACAGGCTACCACCCTTAAAATAAATCTCATCCCGAGATTTGGGAAGGCTGGGGTACAAGCAAGTTCAAAACAACTAGGGTTCTACCACCCTTAAAATTTTTCAAACAAAAATTACATATTGGCCTTCTTGGGTCCTGGAAATTTCTCTAAGTTAAACTATGCTTGACTCATGGACCAAGATTGAGTTTCTCCATAGGCTTGTTCAACTTGTTCTTCATCCTTTCTGGACAGTTGCTTGCATAATGTCCTGGATTCTTGCAGTTGAAGCAATGAATGTCCTTGAGTTCTTTGCGTTGTTCTTGTGGACAAGTGGCTACATAATGGCCTGGTTCTTTGCAGTTGTTACACCACACTTGATCAATCTCTTTATTCTTCTTGTTCTATGGGCATCCACTGGAGTAGTGTCCCATTTCCTTACATCTACGACATTGTGCAAGGCTCATGTCTTGCTTTTGTTTCTTAAACTTCTTTAGTCCTTTGAATTGGGTTGTCTTGTTAGGAGGTAGGAGTGGTCCTTTTCCTTTGGTAGACTTGGATCCTTCTTGTTTCCTTTGTTCCACCATGGCATAGATGGGACATTGGCCAGGAGTATGGTCACTTCCTTCACAAAGGTAACAAGTAGCTTGAGAGGTGGGGCATTGTCCAACAGGATGATCTTCTTCACAATTGGGGCATTGTCCTTCATGCTCCTTGGAAGTATGATCCTTGTCTCCACATATAGTGCAAGCTGGGGCTCCATACAGAATAACATTCTTGTCAGCCTTGTTATCATAGACTTCTTTGGGGTAGTTTTCCTCCATGCTGATCATTTGATTGGTCACCTTAAGCATCAGTTGGGATTGCTCTTCCAAAAAAATTTGCAGTGCTGGATCTTTATCACTATTGTTGACTATGAACTGAGCTGTCAGTTGATTCAACTGGTGTTGGGTTGCTAGGAGCTCTTTCATGCTGTCATCTTGGGTGGTGTTGGTGTCATCAATCTTGGAGTCTTTTGGAGTAGTCATCTGTTTGGGTTGAAGGGAGGTTAGAATAGGCAAGATTTTTCTAAGGAATCAATTCTAATCACACACACCACAATTTACACAAACAATGTGCATGCAATCACAACCAAATATTTCACTCAACAAGGTTCAAGCACATACTTAGGCAACAAAATATTTTTGTTACACCACATAAGTTGGGTGGTTTTGTCTTAGCTAAAATTTGGTGGTCCATCTATATGGTTGATTGTGTTCTTTCCTTCCTTCTTGATTCTTCTTGTATGAGATCATGGTTTCCTTGAGAAAAACTCCTGGTCACAATACTTCAAAGTTGTTGATGGTTTCTTCTTATTTTGCATTCCCTCAGTCTCTAATTCTTAAGTAAGATTTCCTTGTCTCACTTGTGGTCCTTAGTAGTTTCCATGTTGGAAGTCCTTGGTGAACATGCTGAAGATGTTGAAGTCATTAGAGCTGAAGATGTTGAAGTCATTAGAGTTGAAGAAGTTGAAGAAGTCCTTTACACATGGTGTAGTCTTTGGCCATGGGGTTGGTTTTTCCATCAGGTTTGAAATAGAAGAGATGTAGAGTTGAAACCAAAATGGTTGAGGAAAGAGTTTATAAGTGTTTTTGTAAATAAGTTTTTGGAACAAAATAACTCTTATTTGTCTAAGGGTTTTTGTCCAATCCTAGGGTTTACAAATCCTACAGGCAACACAATGCTCTGATACCATCTGTAGGGGTCCCAACCTGATAAGGTGGATTCCTCCTGTGTTTTACAATGCTAGTCCCTGGATCAATAGCTAGCATCCACAGTTTAGATGTAACATCGAGAAACAAAGGTCATAATATAACTTTATAACCAGGAATAACATAAGTTTATTACATCAAACATAGCTCATTTGGCTATTACATTACATTGCAGCGGAATAACAATAATCATGGGGTCCTTCATCTTCAAACTGCCACAGGCAGATGTTGGTTGCAGACTTTGTAATCCTAATCAAACAATCTTCACTAAGAACAATCAATCCTGCAACATACAAGTTACAGCCACAAGGGTCAATACATTTGAATTGTATTGGAAAGTTTCACTACTTTGTATATTATGAGTGGATCCTATCATTACATGCATATTTGGCTAAGTAGAGTTTAAGGCCTATTTGCATAAAGCAACATTTATCCTATCTTTTCAAAATGGTTTTTGGTCCTTTGTCAAATCCTTTTTCCAAGATCCTTGAACTCCTTGGTAGAAACACAAGTGTTCAAGTCCTTGTCAAAAATCCCTTGAGCTACTTGGTAACCCCAAGTGCAACAAGTTTTATTAAATCTCATGAGTTCCTTGGTAACCCCAAGTACATCATGCTCTTGAGCACCTTGGTAACCCCAAGTGCAACAAGCTTAACAAAATTTCTTTGAATTCCTTGGTACCCCCAAGTGCATCAAGTTTTTATATTAGAAATTGGAATGTCGAGATCTCCCATGGTTCAAACTTTAGTTGCTCAGTATTGTCCATAACCGGGGACACGACTAAGTACTTAGATTTTATTAACTTCTGCAGAAGGAGTACACTTTACCCACATGACACAATCCCATCTTGTTGCCACCAGTGGCCTACTGGATTAGTGCTCACCAAGATGGAGTACTGGCAGACTGAGAATGTGACGAAGTCTTTCCAAAAGGTCCACCCATACATCATTGCTAGCTTGTCTTCAGCCCCCATGAAGCATTCCAGATCCCCATGTCCGGTAGCTAAAGACAATGTATGGGTCTTCCTAATGTAGTTGACTAAGCCAGAGCCATAATAGCATGTGGTTGCACACGAAAGCCACAATTGGAGAAACATGTTTAATCTCTAAGTTTCCTAGGTGGTTTTCATTTGGAGCACAACACAAAGTGATTTCCATAGAAATGGTTCCTTTTGTTGCCACCTTCTCCAAAACTTAAAGTGTCCACCACCTAGGTGGTTCATTGAGTCCTTGTTTTATTATATAAAACACAAGTCCTTTTCTCAACCTTTGTAAAATCTCAACATGTATCTCTTTTCAAAACATAGCATGGCTAAGCATGTACAACTTCAATATTTTCACTAAGGAGTGTATAGGGAATCCTATTAGGATTAGCATAGCATAAGTATAAAACATTTTCATGCATGTTTACATAATCCACTAAGTATAATGAAAGTAGTAGGACTTTTGTATGATAGTGTAACTTGCCTTTTTGGTAGGGAATGAGGGTTTACTTCTTAATCTTGTTATTCTCACACTTTGCTAATTTCACTACAATCAATCAATCAAGCATGGTATCAAGTAGCATTCCAAACCAATATTCAAACAATATTCCACACACACAAGTAATGGAAACTAAGTCATGTATAAGTATGCAATGGTTGGTTCTATGGTAAGGATGGTCTCTACTAGGTTTATAAACTTTGTAAGTTCCAAATTGGTCATTTACCAAGATGGCAAAGTCATTTGCAATTTGGGTTTTATCTCAAGACCATTTTTTAAAAATCTATTCATCATTTTATGTGGTGAAAATTATTTTTATCACTCAAAACTTTATGTTTTTCACCAAGTGAGTTGCTCTTGGCAAAGCTTGGTGTTTTGGGTCAGTAAGTTTGGTCCAAAGCATTTTCACAAAGTTTTCCTTGCAAAAACATTTCCATAGTGAAATCAATAATTTTATTTGGCTAGAAAATGGCTAAGTTAAATAATTCAACCTAAATTCTACCAAAATCATTTTTAACACTAAGGGTTGGTTCCTAGGGTCAGTAAGGTCACACAGATCCATTTTGCAAAAGATTTAATCCTAAAATCAATTTTAAACAATTTTCCTAATCTAAATAAGCATACAAAAGGATCTGCAATTTCAAACAAGCTAACAGATACTATTTTCGAAACTAAGGCCATGGTTGGCTAGGGCTTGTTCTCATGAATCCATTGATATAAAATTTGTAATTTTTGGACGTGTGGTTTGAAAGTTATAAGGGTTTGAAGTTTGCAATTAAATCAGATTTCAAATCTGTTTTTAGTTTTAAACCTGGCCACGTGTCGTGTTCCTATTGGCTCATAACGGTTCGGTAGGATCGCGTGATGTGGACCGCAGGATTTAAGTGGGATTGTGCGGTGCAGATCAAACGTAACAGTTCAGGTTAAGTGATCTATCGTGTGCATAGGATCGTGATCTAACGGCTCACATCGTATCAGCCAGGAACTGGCGGCGCTGCGGTGGCTACCGGCGGCGGAGCGGCCTGGCGGTGACGTTGCCGGCGATGCAGGAAGTGGGAGAGGAAAAAAAAGGGTGCTCACCGAGTTCGTGAAGTGACGCTGATGCTCAACTCGCTTGCGGTTTGTCAGGGGGCGCACTGGTTCAGCCGTGATTCCTCGCCGGAGTTGAGGACGGCGTCGGGCGCGTCAGGTGGTCGTCGTGGACGGCGCTGTGGATCACCTCAAAGCGAAAAGACGACACGGTTAGATGCGCAGGAACAAGACAGAGTCGGGTGCGTGAACTAGAAGGCGCGGGGCGTTCAGATACTACCTGTGGGCTTCGCCGGAGATGAAGCAGACGGTGGCGACGGTGGTCGTTGTCGAAGGCGAGGTTACAGGGTACCCGCGGTCGAGTTGGATGCACTAGCAGATGCGCCCGAGAGTGGGGAAGCTGTGAGCTTGGTCGGGGAGGAGAGGGGCGGCGAGTCTTGGCCGGAATTGGCGAGGAGGGTCGTCGGAGTAGCAGCGGTACAGAGAGAAATTAGGGCGGCCTGGAGGCAGAGGGGAGGCGGTGTCTGGGGGAAAAGGAGGAGGAGGAGCAGGCGGTTAAATGGGCGTTGTCTCGGCGAGGTTTAATGCACGGATTAACACGGATTGATGGAGCTCTCAACGGGCAGAAACTGCCGCGCGGTGAGCGGAGAAGGGGTCACGCGGGGAAGAAGAAGGAGGTGGCGATGGGGTCCATCCGTCAGTGGGAAATGAAAAGAGAGGGAGGTCCACCGGTCATACTCAGTGTGGTTCAGGAACAGGGTGCGAATCGTTTTTCTCGCGGGGTGAGGGACTGGGCTGTTTCCTGGGCTTGTTGGGTTGCCTGGGCTGGGTTGGCCAATCTCCATTTTTTTTATTCTGTAACTTTTTCCTTTTCTTTTTCTGATTTCTGTTTTGAATTTCCAATCAATTATTCATCAAGTCAAACATTGTTTAAATCAATTCAAATAACATCCAACTTTGTGATATTGAAAATAGTTCTGTTTATTAACATAATCTAATTATCAAAATAAAATAATGTTTTAATATCCCTTTATTAATGAAATAAAAGGGTCCTTTACTTATTTAATATAGCTTGATTTATTTAATAAAATCTTCATTTGAATTCCCAACACCTTCATAATCCAATCAGTAAGTTTTATTTGGAAACTTGTTTAAAACAAAATAACATAACCTTTTATTTTAGGATCCTTTAATAATTAATTTCAATAGACTTTAAATCAATTAGGATTTATTTTATTAATATCTTTATTTTGAAAACCAAAAGTAAAACCAAAACTCTTCAGTAGGTTTTATTTGAGAATATAAATTATTTGGTAAACTTATTTGAAATAAATAAATAGGTTTTTTTAATGTCTATTTAAAATTGAAAAAACCTTTACTTTAATAAAATTTGGATATTAAATCCCTATTATTTTATTTAAACAATCCTTTATTATTTTTAAATAAACCTTTTACTATTTTAATCAAAGAAAACTCTTTTGCTTCAAAATCTTGGCCAAGTTTAATTTGGCTTTATAAAATAATCCTTATTTATAACTTCATCTTTTCTTTTGAATACCAAATCCTTTTATTAAAAGATCTAAAATAGTATTTCCAAAATATTTTAATTTCCTTTGTTAATTGTTTATCTTTTTAAATCCTTTTTAGGTTTAATTCCAAATGGGTTTGAAGTTCCAATTGAATTCAAAAAGTTTCTTCTGACTCTGAAAATCAAACAAAGTTTTATTTTATTAATTTATTTTCACATTACAAGATTTGGAAAATCTTGGGATGTGACAGGCTACCACCCTTAAAATAAATCTCATCCCGAGATTTGGGAAGGCTGGGGTACAAGCAAGTTCAAAACAACTAGGGTTCTACCACCCTTAAAATTTTTCAAACAAAAATTACATATTGGCCTTCTTGGGTCCTGGAAATTTCTCTAAGTTAAACTATGCTTGACTCATGGACCAAGATTGAGTTTCTCCATAGGCTTGTTCAACTTGTTCTTCATCCTTTCTGGACAGTTGCTTGCATAATGTCCTGGATTCTTGCAGTTGAAGCAATGAATGTCCTTGAGTTCTTTGCGTTGTTCTTGTGGACAAGTGGCTACATAATGGCCTGGTTCTTTGCAGTTGTTACACCACACTTGATCAATCTCTTTATTCTTCTTGTTCTCTGGGCATCCACTGGAGTAGTGTCCCATTTCCTTACATCTACGACATTGTGCAAGTCTCATGTCTTGCTTTTGTTTCTTAAACTTCTTTAGTCCTTTGAATTGGGTTGTCTTGTTAGGAGGTAGGAGTGGTCCTTTTCCTTTGGTAGACTT
This sequence comes from Avena atlantica, assembly GCA_910589765.1. NCBI lineage: Eukaryota > Viridiplantae > Streptophyta > Magnoliopsida > Poales > Poaceae > Avena > Avena atlantica. Next base: position 374,105,882 of record OU342734.1, on the reverse strand, counting down.
GGATCCTTCTTGTTTCCTTTGTTCCACCATGGCATACATGGGACATTGGCCAGGAGTATGGTCACTTCCTTCACAAAGGTAACAAGTAGCTTGAGAGGTGGGGCATTGTCCAACAGGATGATCTTCTTCACAATTGGGGCATTGTCCTTCATGCTCCTTGGAAGTATGATCCTTGTCTCCACATATAGTGCAAGCTGGGGCTCCATCCAGAATAACATTCTTGTCAGCCTTGTTATCATAGACTTCTTTGGGGTAGTTTTCCTCCATGCTGATCATTTGATTGGTCACCTTAAGCAATAGTTGGGATTGCTCTTCCAAAAAATTTTGCAGTGCTGGATCTTTATCACTATTGTTGACTATGAACTGAGCTGTCAGTTGATTCAACTGGTGTTGGGTTGCTAGGAGCTCTTTCATGCTGTCAGCTTGGGTGGTGTTGGTGTCATCAATCATGGAGTCTTTTGGAGTAGTCATCTGTTTGGGTTGAAGGGAGGTTAGAATAGGCAAGATTTTTCTAAGGAATCAATTCTAATCACACACACCACAATTTACACAAACAATGTGCATGCAATCACAACCAAATATTTCACTCAACAAGGTTCAAGCACATACTTAGGCAACAAAATATTTTTGTTACACCACATAAGTTGGGTGGTTTTGTCTTAGCTAAAATTTGGTGGTCCATCTATATGGTTGATTGTGTTCTTTCCTTCCTTCTTGATTCTTCTTGTATGAGATCATGGTTTCCTTGAGAAAAACTCCTGGTCACAATACTTCAAAGTTGTTGGTGGTTTCTTCTTATTTTGCATTCCCTCAGTCTCTAATTCTTAAGTAAGATTTCCTTGTCTCACTTGTGGTCCTTAGTAGTTTCCATGTTGGAAGTCCTTGGTGAACATGCTGAAGATGTTGAAGTCATTAGAGCTGAAGATGTTGAAGTCATTAGAGTTGAAGAAGTTGAAGAAGTCCTTTACACATGGTGTAGTCTTTGGCCATGGGGTTGGTTTTTCCATCAGGTTTGAAATAGAAGAGATGTAGAGTTGAAACCAAAATGGTTGAGGAAAGAGTTTATAAGTGTTTTTGTAAATAAGTTTTTGGAACAAAATAACTCTTATTTGTCTAAGGGTTTTTGTCCTATCCTAGGGTTTACAAATCCTACAGGCAACACAATGCTCTGATACCATCTGTAGGGGTCCCAACCTGATAAGGTGGATTCCTCCTGTGTTTTACAATGCTAGTCCCTGGATCAATAGCTAGCATCCACAGTTTAGATGTAACATCGAGAAACAAAGGTCATAATATAACTTTATAACCAGGAATAACATAAGTTTATTACATCAAACATAGCTCATTTGGCCATTACATTACATTGCAGCGGAATAACAATAATCATGGGGTCCTTCATCTTCAAACTGCCACAGGCAGATGTTGGTTGCAGACTTTGTAATCCTAATCAAACAATCTTCACTAAGAATAATCAATCCTGCAACATACAAGTTACAGCCACAAGGGTCAATACATTTGAATTGTATTGGAAAGTTTCACTACTTTGTATATTATGAGTGGATCCTATCATTACATGCATATTTGGCTAAGTAGAGTTTAAGGCCTATTTGCATAAATCAACATTTATCCTATCTTTTCAAAATGGTTTTTGGTCCTTTGTCAAATCCTTTTTCCAAGATCCTTGAACTCCTTGGTAGAAACACAAGTGTTCAAGTCCTTGTCAAAAATCCCTTGAGCTACTTGGTAACCCCAAGTGCAACAAGTTTTATTAAATCTCATGAGTTCCTTGGTAACCCCAAGTACATCATGCTCTTGAGCACCTTGGTAACCCCAAGTGCAACAAGCTTAACAAAATTTCTTTGAATTCCTTGGTACCCCCAAGTGCATCAAGTTTTTATATTAGAAATTGGAATGTCGAGATCTCCCATGGTTCAAACTTTAGTTGCTCAGTATTGTCCATAACCGGGGACACGACTAAGTACTTAGATTTTATTAACTTCTGCAGAAGGAGTACACTTTACCCACATGACACAATCCCATCTTGTTGCCACCAGTGGCCTACTGGATTAGTGCTCACCAAGATGGAGTACTGGCAGACTGAGAATGTGACGAAGTCTTTCCAAAAGGTCCACCCATACATCATTGCTAGCTTGTCTTCAGCCCCCATGAAGCATTCCAGATCCCCATGTCCGGTAGCTAAAGACAATGTATGGGTCTTCCTAATGTAGTTGACTAAGCCAGAGCCATAATAGCATGTGGTTGCACACGAAAGCCACAATTGGAGAAACATGTTTAATCTCTAAGTTTCCTAGGTGGTTTTCATTTGGAGCACAACACAAAGTGATTTCCATAGAAATGGTTCCTTTTGTTGCCACCTTCTCCAAAACTTAAAGTGTCCACCACCTAGGTGGTTCATTGAGTCCTTGTTTTATTATATAAAACACAAGTCCTTTTCTCAACCTTTGTAAAATCTCAACATGTATCTCTTTTCAAAACATAGCATGGCTAAGCATGTACAACTTCAATATTTTCACTAAGGAGTGTATAGGGAATCCTATTAGGATTAGCATAGCATAAGTATAAAACATTTTCATGCATGTTTACAAAATCCACTAAGTATAATGAAAGTAGTAGGACTTTTGTATGATAGTGTAACTTGCCTTTTTGGTAGGGAATGAGGGTTTACTTCTTAATCTTGTTATTCTCACACTTTGCTAATTTCACTACAATCAATCAATCAAGCATGGTATCAAGTAGCATTCCAAACCAATATTCAAACAATATTCCACACACACAAGTAATGGAAACTAAGTCATGTATAAGTATGCAATGGTTGGTTCTATGGTAAGGATGGTCTCTACTAGGTTTATAAACTTTGTAAGTTCCAAATTGGTCATTTACCAAGATGGCAAAGTCATTTGCAATTTGGGTTTTATCTCAAGACCATTTTTAAAAATCTATTCATCATTTTATGTGGTGAAAATTATTTTTATCACTCAAAACTTTATGTTTTTCACCAAGTGAGTTGCTCTTGGCAAAGCTTGGTGTTTTGGGTCAGTAAGTTTGGTCCAAAGCATTTTCACAAAGTTTTCCTTGCAAAAACATTTCCATAGTGAAATCAATAATTTTATTTGGCTAGAAAATGGCTAAGTTAAATAATTCAACCTAAATTCTACCAAAATCATTTTTAACACTAAGGGTTGGTTCCTAGGGTCAGTAAGGTCACACAGATCCATTTTGCAAAAGATTTAATCCTAAAATCAATTTTAAACAATTTTCCTAATCTAAATAAACATACAAAAGGATCTGCAATTTCAAACAAGCTAACAGATACTATTTTCGAAACTAAGGCCATGGTTGGCTAGGGCTTGTTCTCCTGAATCCATTGATATAAAATTTGTAATTTTTGGACGTGTGGTTTGAAAGTTATAAGGGTTTGAAGTTTGCAATTAAATCAGATTTCAAATCTGTTTTTAGTTTTAAACCTGGCCACGTGTCGTGTTCCTATTGGCTCATAACGGTTCGGTAGGATCGCGTGATGTGGACCGCAGGATTTAAGTGGGATTGTGCGGTGCAGATCAAACGTAACGGTTCAGGTTAAGTGATCTATCGTGTGCATAGGATCGTGATCTAACGGCTCACATCGTATCAGCCAGGAACTGGCGGCGCTGCGGTGGCTACCGGCGGCGGAGCGGCCTGGCGGTGACGTTGCCGGCGATGCAGGAAGCGGGAGAGGAAAAAAAAAGGGTGCTCACCGAGTTCGTGACGCTGATGCTCAACTCGCTTGCGGTTTGTCAGGGGGCGCACTGGTTCAGCCGTGATTCCTCGCCGGAGTTGAGGACGGCGTCGGGCGCGTCAGGTGGTCGTCGTGGACGGCGCTGTGGATCACCTAAAAGCGAAAAGACGACACAGTTAGATGCGCAGGAACAAAACAGAGTCGGGTGCGTGAACTAGAAGGCGCGGGGCGGTCAGATACTACCTGTGGGCTTCGCCGGAGATGAAGCAGACGGTGGCGACGGTGGTCGTTGTCGAAGGCGAGGTTACAGGGTACCCGCGGTCGAGTTGGATGCACTAGCAGATGCGCCCGAGAGTGGGGAAGATTGAGCTTGGTCGGGGAGGAGAGGGGCAGCGAGTCTTGGCCGGAATTGGCGAGGAGGGTCGTCGGAGTAGCAGCGGTACAGAGAGAAATTGGGGCGGCCTGGAGGCAGAGGGGAGGCGATGTCTGGGGGAAAAGGAGGAGGAGGAGCAGGCGATTAAATGGGCGTTGTCTCGGCGAGGTTTAATGCACGGATTAACGCGGATTGATGGAGCTCTCAACGGGCAGAAACTGCCGCGCGGTGAGGGGAGAAGGGGTCACGCGGGGAAGAAGAAGGAGGTGGCGGTGGGGTCCATCAGTCAGTGGGAAATGAAAAGAGAGGGAGGTCCACCGGTCATACTCAGTGTGGTTCAGGAACAGGGTGCGAATTGTTTTTCTCGCGGGGTGAGGGACTGGGCTGTTTCCTGGGCCTGTTGGGCTGCCTGGGCTGGGTTGGCCAATCTCCATTTTTTTTATTCTGTAACTTTTTCCTTTTCTTTTTCTGATTTCTGTTTTGAATTTCCAATCAATTATTCATCAAGTCAAACATTGTTTAAATCAATTCAAATAACATCCAACTTTGTGATATTGAAAATAGTTCTGTTTATTAACATAATCTAATTATCAAAATAAAATAATGTTTTAATATCCCTTTATTAATTAAATAAAAGGGTCCTTTACTTATTTAATATAGCTTGATTTATTTAATAAAATCTTCATTTGAATTCCCAACACCTTCATAATCCAATCAGTAAGTTTTATTTGGAAACAAAGAATATTTGGAAACTTGTTTAAAACAAAATAACATAACCTTTTATTTTAGGATCCTTTAATAATTAATTTCAATAGACTTTAAATCAATTAGGATTTATTTTATTAATATCTTTATTTTGAAAACCAAAAGTAAAACCAAAACTCTTCAGTAGGTTTTATTTGAGAATATAAATTATTTGGTAAACTTATTTGAAATAAATAAATAGGTTTTTTTAATGTCTATTTAAAATGGAAAAAACCTTTACTTTAATAAAATTTGGATATTAAATCCCTATTATTTTATTTAAACAATCCTTTATTATTTTTAAATAAACCTTTTACTATTTTAATCAAAGAAAACTCTTTTGCTTCAAAATCTTGGCCAAGTTTAATTTGGCTTTATAAAATAATCCTTATTTATAACTTCATCTTTTCTTTTGAATACCAAATCCTTTTATTAAAAGATCTAAAATAGTATTTCCAAAATATTTTAATTTCCTTTGTTAATTGTTTATCTTTTTAAATCCTTTTTAGGTTTAATTCCAAATGGGTTTGAAGTTCCAATTGAATTCAAAAAGTTTCTTCTGACTCTGAAAATCAAACAAAGTTTTTTTTATTAATTTATTTTCACACTTGTGACAGTACTTCATTAGTTGGACCACCACACTTATCATTTTATTTTCCAAAATGTTGTTTAAAATAAGTTGAACCTTGGTTGTTTGTAATGGATCCATGTATGCCATGACTTGTATGTTTGATTTCCAAATTTATGCATGTGATGCCTTGTCTTGTGATTTGTCTTAAAAATTGTGTTGATTCTAACTTTTTAAATCTTATTAAATAGATGCCTAATGTTACTATCAGCACTGCTGAAGGGTTCCAGGGAACTCGTTTTGGTTCTCGTATTATAGAGCTCACTACTTTGCTCAATCTCCCTCTTCCTACCATCATGGTGCTTCCCTCACCAAGTTTGAGAGGAAAGACCTTTGGGGTTTCAAGGTCAATCAGCCCAGACGCCAGACTAAGGCTACCACGGAGGCTATCATATTCAAGCTCATGCACGATGACAAGGAGAGAGGCCTAGAGGTAGTCATGCAGGACTTGATTGGACGTCTGTTAGGGAGACACTCTTGACAGGTTAGAGGTACTCACTTCCACGCCTTCGGTAGACGTGATGATGATGGAGAGGCCATTGACTTCGAGGACAATTCGAGGGAGACAGCAGAGCCAATTCGTCTATACCTCCAGGACTTAGAGGTTCTCCTTAGGCACGTGGACACTGATAGGACCAATGTCATGCTCAGCAATGACGAACTCCAGGTGCAGCTTCGTCAGAAGGACAAGCTCTTCGCGGAGCAAGATGAGATAGTCAAGGAGATGGAGGAAAAGTTCGAGAGTCAGGACAGAAAGTTCAAGAGTCAAGAGAAGCGAGTCCAAGATAGGAACAAGAGGATTCGAGACATGACTGCAGAACTGGAGGCCAAGGACTTCGAGCTCGAGCATCAGCAGACTGTGATTCAGAGGCTTCGTTCTCAGAAGAGGGCTCTCAAAGCCAAAGTAGAGACCTTGACCACCAATGTCGAGGAATACAAGACCACTATGGAGAATGCAGGTCTTACCTTTGTTGAGGAGGAGGTTGATGCCGATGAGTAGTGATGACTACTCATTTATCATTTATTTATCATTCTTTTCATTGAGTCGCAATGACCATCCAACATGTGGATGGCTTGCTATTGGTGTGTTTACTTTAGAAACTTGTCGTTTATGTTGTTGAACTATTTTTATTATGATGCATGTTTGGTGATTGTTTATGTGATGTAATGTGCATGTTAGCATCTATGGGTACCTTATTCTTATCTCTATTGAACAAACCACAGATGCCTCCCCGACGTGCCAATACCAACCCCAACAACAACAACATCACCCCTGAGATGCAGCAAATGATGACAGCTCAGACTCAGCTGATGCAAATGATGACTACGTTCATCCAGAATCAGAACAACAACAACAACAACAACAACAACAACAACAACAACAATAACAACAACAACAACAACAACCCACCGGGTTTTGACATGCTTACCAGGTTCTTAAGATTGAGGCCAGCAAAGTTCTCAGGAACAACTGATCCTATGGTGGCCAATGATTGGCTACGCTAGTGAACAAGGACTTGGTAACAGTTGCTTGTACTGATGAAGAGTGTCACATCCCAAGATTTTCCAAATCTTGTAATGTGAAAAATAAATGAATAAAATAAAACTTTGTTTGAATTTCATGGCCAGAAGAAACTTTTTGAATTTAAATGGAACCTCAAACCCATTTGAATTAAATAAAATCCTAAAGGAATTTCATGAGTTAAACATTTAATTAAAGGAAATTAAAAATGTTTGGAATTACTATTTTGGAATCATTTAATAAAAGATTTGGTATTCAAAAGAAAAGATGAGTTTATAAATAAAGAATATTTTATAAAGCCAAATTAAAACCTTGGCCAAACTTTTGAATTAAAACATTTTATTTTAAATAAAATTAGCAAAGATTTGTTTAAATAAATTAATAAGGATTTAATATCCAACTTTATTTAAATAAAAGGTTTTACCAATTTAATTGAAACATCAAAACTTATTAAAATTATTTAAAATAAGTTTTTTTTTCAAATATTTTATATTCTCCAATAAAACCTACTAAAAGTGTTTTGGCTTTATTTTAGATTTCAAAATAAATATCTCAATAAAACAAATCCTATTTGAATTAATAATGAAAGTCTATTTTATTTAATTATTAATGGACCCTAAAATAAAAGATTATTTTATTTTAAACAAGTTTTCCAAATATTCTTTATTTCCAAATAAAATCTACTGATTGGATTGAAAGTATTTGGAGTTCAAATGAAGATTTTATTAAATAAACAAAACCCTATTTTATTAATAAACCATGGACCATTTTACTTAATTAATAAATAGAACCTAAAGAGATTTAAAATTATTAATTTGAATTTGGATTTTGGTTCATGTTACTAAACAGAACTAATTTCAATATTACAAAGTTTTGAGTGTGTTTGAATTGATTTGAACCATGTTTGTTTGATAGAAATTTCAAAACAGAATTCAGAAATAGAAAAAGAAAAGGATACAGAATAAAAAAAATGGAAATGAACCTGACCCAACCCAGCAGCCCAAACAGGCCCAGAAACAGCCCAGCACCTCACGCCGAAAGAAAACGATTCGCACCAATTAGTTAACCCGCGGAGCAACTGACTAGTGGACCTCCCCCTCGTTTCTTTTCCCACTGACCAGCGGACCCCACCTCTACTGCTCATCGTCCACACCCGCGCGACCCTGTCACCCCCAAACCTCGCCGCCATTGCTGCCTTTGAATGCCGCGTTCAATTCACAGTAAATCCGTGCGTTAATCTCGCCGTGACTGCACGATATTAAACGCCTGCATCTTCTCCTCCATATCCCCTAGACCACTCCCCCTCTCTGCCCCCAGGCTGGACGAATTGCGCCGCACACCGCGCACTGTCCGATGATGTTCCGGTGACGATTCCGGCGAAACCAGACCTCCCATTGCCTCGTTAACCACGCACACACACTCCCCATTCCCTGGCGCTTCTGTCCGTGCCCTCCGTTCAACCGCGGGCGCCCCAGAGCATCGGCTACGACAAGCTCTGAACGACGCCGCCGTCCACTCCGACTCCGACGAGCCCCACAGGTAGTTTCCGACCAACCCGTGCCATCTCGTTCATGCACACGTCTTCTCCATGACCTTGCGCGCCTAACCATACCCATGTCTTGCCTTAGGGCGGTCTGCAACATCGACTCTGACCACGACCAGGACCACCCGACGTTGTCCTCAACTCCGGCGAGCAATCCCTGCTGTTCCAGGACGCCCCTCGACCAACCGACCACACCCCGAGCATCACCTCGTCCTCGCGATCACAGTGAGCATCCTCACCTTGTATTTTGCTTCCTAGAACCACCGCTAGCACCTCGCCTGACCGTCGCCGCCGTCCGTCGCCGCGCAGCGCCGCCTGCTTCTGGTCAAGCACGCTAGAGCCATCAGATCTTAATCCTATGGCGTAGACAGAGTGACTTAAGCGAAGCGGTAAGAGCACGCCTGTGCCGCACGATCTAACTGAAATCCAACGGCTGTCGTCGCGTGATCCAGCCGAACCGGTATCGCCCAGTTAGAAAGCGCCGCGTGTCACTGATCTGTTTAAAAAACTGATTTGAAAACAGAATATTTTGTGAATTTCAAACCTCGGTAACTTTCAAACCACACGTCCAAAAATTACAAATTTTATGTCGTTGGATTCAGGAGAGAAAACCCTAGACAACCATGGCCTTAGTTTAGAAAATAGTATCTGTTTGTTTGCTTGTTTTTGCAGATTCATTTGTGAGCTTGTTTAGAGTAGAGACATTGTTTTAAATTGATTTTAGGATTTAATCTTTTGCAAAATGGGTTGTAGTGACCTTACTGACCCTAGGAACCAACCCATGGTTTTGAACATGAAATTGGAAAAATTTAGAATGGATTAATTGAATTAGTCTATTTCTAGCCAAGTAAAAATAATGGTTTTATTATGAAAAAGGATTTTGGAATAAAACTTTGAGAAAATATTTTGATTCAAAGCTACTGACCCAAAACAATAAATCTTGAGAGTTAGAAACTTTTGGTGAAAACTTAAAGGTTTTAGATTTAATAAAACTATTTTCCACCACATAAAATGTTGAATGGATTTTAAAATAGATTTTGAGCAAAACCCTTTAACTAATGACTTTGCCATTTTGGTAAATGACCAATTTGGACCTTATAAAGTTTATAAACCTAGTAGAGACCAACCTTGCAATATAACCCTCCTTTGCATGACTTAGATTCCATTGCTTTATGAGTGTGAAATTGTTTGTTTAACCTTGGTTTGGAATGTTAGTTGATTTTGTGTTTTGCTTGATTGGCTTGTAGTGAATTTAGCAAAGTGTGAGACTAGAAAGATCAAGGAGTGAACCACCATTCCCTACCAAAAAGGCAAGTAACACTATCATCTAAAGTCCCACTATTTTCATTATACTTAGTGGATTTTGAAAACATGCATGGAAATGTTTTATACTTATGCTATGCTAAATCCTAATAGGATTCCCTATACACTACTTAGTGAAAATATTGTAATTGTACATGCTTAGACATGCTTTATTTTGAAAAGAGAAACATGTTGAGATTTTACAAAGGTTGTGAAAAGGACTTGTGTTTTACATAATAAAACAAGGACTCAATGAACCACCTAGGTGGTGGATATTTTAAGTTTTGGAGAAGGTGGCAACAAAAGGAACCATGTCTATGGGAATCACTTTGTGTTGTCCTCCAAAAGAAAACTACCTAGGAAACTTAGAGATTGAACATGTTTCTCCAATTGTGGCTTTCATGTGCAACCACATGCTAATATGGCTCTGGCTTGGTCAACTACATTGGGAAGACCCATGCACTCTCTTCAGTTAACCGGACATGGGGATCTGGAATGCTTCATGGGTGCTGAAGGCAAGCTAGCAATAGTGTATGGGAGGACCCTTTGGAAAGACTTCGTCACATTCTCAATCTGCCAGTACTCCATCTTGGTGAGCACTAACCCAGTAGGCCACTGGTGGCAAAAGGATGGGATTGTGACATGTGGGTAAAGTGTACTCCTTCTGCAGAAGTTAATAAACTCTAAGTACTTAGCCGTGTCCCCGGTTATGGACAATACTGAGCAACTAAAGTTTGAACCATGGGAGATCTCGACATTCCAACTTCTAATATAAAAACTTGATGCACTTGGGGGTACCAAGGAATTCAAAGAGTTTTGTTAAGCTTGTTGCACTTGGGTTACCAAGGTGCTCAAGGGCATGATGTACTTGGGGTTACCAAGGAACTCATGAGATTTGATAAAACTTGTTGCACTTGGGGTTACCAAGTTGCTCAAGGGATTTTTGACAAGGACTTGAACACTTGAGTTTCTACCAAGGAGTTCAGGGAACTTGGAAAAGAGATTTGACAAAGGACCAAAACCATTTTGAAAAGATAGGATAAATGTTGCTTTATGGAAATAAGCCTTAAACTCTACTTAGCCAAATATGCATGTATTGATAGGATCCACTCATATTACACATAGAAGTGAAACTTGCCAATACAATTCAAATGTATTGACCCTTGTGGCTGTAACTTGTAATGTTGCAGGTTTTGATTGATATTTGAAAAGATTTATTATTTAGGATTACAAAGTCTACAACCAACATCTGCCTGTGGCACTTTGAAGATGAAAGACTCCATGATTATTGTTATTCCGCTGCAATGTAATGTAATAGCCAAATGAGCTATGTTTGATGTAATAAACTTATGTTATTCCTGGTTGTAAAATCATGTTATGACCCTTGTTTCTTGATATTACATCTTAACTGTGGATGTTAGCTATTGATCCAGGGACTAGCATTGTAAAACACAGGAGGAATCTATCTTATTAAAGATTGGGACCTCTACAGATGGTATTAGAGCATTGTGTTGCCTGTAGGATTTGTAAACCTAGGATTGGACAAAACCCCTTAGAAAAATAGGAGTTGTATTTGTTCCAAAACTTATTTACAAACAATCTTGTAAACTCTTTCCTCAACCATTTTGGTTTCAACTCTACTTCTCTTCTACTTCAACTTGATGGGAAACCTACCCATGACCAAGGACCACACTATGTGCAAAGGACTTTTTCAACATCTTCAACTCTAATGACTTCAACATCTTCAACTCTAATGACTTCAACATCTTCAACTCTAATGACTTCAACATCTTCAGCATGTTCACCAAGGACTTCCAACATGGATATCACCAAGGACTACAAGTGAAACAAGGAAATCTTGCTTAAGATTTAGAGACTAAGGGAATGCAAAATAAGAAGGAGCCATCAACAACTTTGAAGTATTGTGACCAAGAGTTTTTCCCAAGGAAACCATGATCTCATACAAGAAGAATCAACCCAAGAAGGATGGGAAGATCACAAGTGAATCATATAGATGGACCACCATATTTTAGTTAAGTCAAAACACACCAACTTATGTGGTGTAACAAAAGTATTTTTGTTGCCTAAGTGTGTACTTGAACTTTGTTGTTTGAGTGAAAAGTTGTTTGTGATTGCATACACATTGCTTGTGTGAATTGTGATGTGTGTGATTAGAATTGATTCCTTAGAAATAACTTGCCTATTCTAACCTCCCTTCAACCCAAACAAATGACTACTCCAAAAGACTCCAAGGTTGATGACATCAACACCAACCAAGCTGACAGCATGAAAGAGCTCATAGCAACCCAACACCAGTTGAACCAACTGACAGCTCAGTTCATAGCCAACAATAGTGATAAAGATCCAGCACTACAAAGGTTTTTGAAGGAACAATCCCAACTGATGCTTAAGGTGACTAATCAAATGATCAGCATGGAAGAAAACTACCCCAAAGGAGTTTATGATAACAAAGATGACAAGAATGTTGTTCTAGATGGAGCCCCAGCTTGCATTATTTGTGGAGACAAGGATCATACTTCCAAGGAGCATGAAGGTCAATGCCCTAACTGTGAAGAAAATCATCATGTTGGACAATGTCCCACCTCTCAAGCTACTTGTTATCTTTGTGAAGGAAATGACCATGTCCCTATCCAATGCCCCATCTACTCCATGGTGGAACAAAGGAAACAAGAAGGATCCAAGTATGCCAAGAATGTTGATGGCAAAGGAAAAGGACCACTTATACCTCCAAACAAGACAACCCAGTTCAAAGGATCAAAGAAACCCAAGAAACCAAGACCAGACATGAACCTTGTGCAATGTCGTAAATGTAAGGAAATGGGACACTTTTCCAGTGAGTGCCCAAAGAACAAGAAGAATAAAGTGATTGACCAAGTAGTGTGCAACAACTGCAGAGAGCTAGGCCACTATGTAGCAACTTGTCCCCAAGAGCTACGTGAAGAACTCAAGGACATCCACTGTTTCAATTGCAAGGAACCAGGACATTATGCAAGCAACTGTCCAGAAAAGATGAAGAACAAGTTGAACAAGCCTATGGAGAAACTCAACCTTGGCCCATGAGTCAAATATGGAAACCAAGGACACCATGCAAATGTTTGCTTAGAGAAATTTTCCCCAGGATCCCAAGAAGGACAATGTGTAATTTTTGTTTGAAATTTTTTAAGGGTGGTAGTACCCTAGTTGTTTTGAACTTGCTTGTAACCCTATCCTCCCCAAATCTCGGGACGAGATTTATTTTAAGGGTGGTAGTCTGTCACATCCCAAGATTTTCCAAATCTTGTAATGTGAAAAATAAATGAATAAAATAAAACTTTGTTTGAATTTCATGGCCAGAAGAAACTTTTTGAATTTAAATGGAACCTCAAACCGATTTGAATTAAATAAAATCCTAAAGGAATTTATGAGTTAAACATTTAATTAAAGGAAATTAAAAATGTTTGTAATTACTATTTTGGAATCATTTAATAAAAGATTTGGTATTCAAAAGAAAAGATGAGTTTATAAATAAAGAATATTTTATAAAGCCAAATTAAAACCTTGGCCAAACTTTTGAATTAAAACATTTTATTTTAAATAAAATTAGCAAAGAGTTGTTTAAATAAATTAATAAGGATTTAATATCCAACTTTATTTAAATAAAAGGTTTTACCAATTTAATTGAAACATCAAAACTTATTAAAATTATTTAAAATAAGTTTTTTTTTCAAATATTTTATATTCTCCAATAAAACCTACTAAAAGTGTTTTGGCTTTATTTTAGATTTCAAAATAAATATCTCAATAAAACAAATCCTATTTGAATTAATAATGAAAGTCTATTTTATTTAATTATTAATGGACCCTAAAATAAAAGATTATTTTATTTTAAACAAGTTTTCCAAATATTCTTTATTTCCAAATAAAATCTACTGATTGGATTGAAAGTATTTGGAGTTCAAATGAAGATTTTATTAAATAAACAAAACCCTATTTTATTAATAAACCATGGACCATTTTACTTAATTAATAAATAGAACCTAAAGAGATTTAAAATTATTAATTTGAATTTGGATTTGGTTCATGTTACTAAACAGAACTAATTTCAATATTACAAAGTTTTGAGTGTGTTTGAATTGATTTGAACCATGTTTGTTTGATAGAAATTTCAAAACAGAATTCAGAAATAGAAAAAGAAAAGGATACAAAATAAAAAAAATGGAAATGGACCTGACCCAACCCAGCAGCCCAAACAAGCCCAGAAACAGCCCAGCACCTCACCCCAAAAGAAAACGATTCGCACCAATTAGTTAACCCGCGGAGCAACTGACTAGTGGACCTCCCCCTCGTTTCTTTTCCCACTGACCAGCGGACCCCACCTCTACTGCTCATCGTCCACACCCGCGCGACCCTGTCACCCCCAAACCTCGCTGCCGTTGCTGCCTTTGAATGCCGCGTTCAATTCAAAGTAAAGCCGTGCGTTAATCTCGTCGTGACTGCACGATATTAAACGCCTGCATCTTCTCCTCCATATCCCCCAGACCACTCCCCCTCTCTGCCCCCAGGCTGGACGAATTGCGCCGCACACCGCCCACTGTCCGATGATGTTCCGGTGACGATTTCGGCGAAACCAGACCTCCCCTTGCCTCGTTAACCACGCACACACACTCCCCATTCCCTGGCGCTTCTGTCCGTGCCCTCCGTTCAACCGCGGGCGCCCCAGAGCATCGGCTACGACAAGCTCTGAACAACGCCGTCGTCCACTCCGACTCCGACGAGCCCCACAGGTAGTTTCCGACCACCCCGTGCCATCTCGTTCACGCACACGTCTTCTCCATGACCTTGCGCGCCTAACCATACCCCTGTCTTGCCTTAGGGCGGTCTGCAACGTCGACTCTGACCACGACCAGGACCACCCGCCGTTGTCCTCAACTCCGGCGAGAAATCCCTGCTGTTCCAGGACGCCCCTCGACCAACCGACCACGCCTCGAGCATCACCTCGTCCTCGCGATCACGGTGAGCATCCTCACCTTGTATTTTGCTTCCTAGAACCACCGCTAGCACCTCGCCTGACCGTCGCCGCCGTCCGTCGCCGCACAGCGTCGCCTGCTTCTGGTCAAGCACGCTAGAGCCGTCAGATCTTAATCCTATGGCGTAGACAGAGTGACTTAAGCGAAGCGGTAAGAGCACGCCTGTGCTGCACCATCTAACTGAAATCCAACGGCTGTCGTCGCGTGATCCAGCCGAACCGGTATCGCCCAGTTAGAAAGCTCCGCGTGTCACTGATCTGTTTAAAAAACTGATTTGAAAACAAAATATTTTGTGAATTTCAAACCTCGGTAACTTTCAAACCACACGTCCAAAAATTACAAATTTTATGTCGTTGGATTCAGGAGAGCAAACCCTAGACAACCATGGCCTTAGTTTAGAAAATAGTATCTGTTTGTTTGCTTGTTTTTGCAGATTCATTTGTGAGCTTGTTTAGAGTAGAGACATTGTTTTAAATTGATTTTAGGATTTAATCTTTTGCAAAATGGGCTGTAGTGACCTTACTGACCCTAGGAACCAACCCATGGTTTTGAACATGAAATTGGAAAAATTTAGAATGGATTAATTGAATTAGTCTATTTCTAGCCAAGTAAAAATAATGGTTTTATTATGAAAAAGGATTTTGGAATAAAACTTTGAGAAAATATTTTGATTCAAAGCTACTGACCCAAAACAATAAATCTTGAGAGTTAGAAACTTTTGGTGAAAACTTAAAGGTTTTAGATTTAATAAAAGTATTTTCCACCACATAAAATTTTGAATGGATTTTAAAATAGATTTTGAGCAAAACCCTTTAACTAATGACTTTGCCATTTTGGTAAATGACCAATTTGGACCTTACAAAGTTTATAAACCTAGTAGAGACCAACCTTGCAATAGAACCCTTCTTTGCATGACTTAGATTCCATTGCTTTGTGAGTGTGAAATTGTTTGTTTAACCTTGGTTTGGAATGTTAGTTGATTTTGTGTTTTGCTTGATTGGCTTGTAGTGAATTTAGCAAAGTGTGAGACTAGCAAGATCAAGGAGTGAACCACCATTCCCTACCAAAAAGGCAAGTAACACTATCATCTAAAGTCCCACTATTTTCATTATACTTAGTGGATTTTGAAAACATGCATGGAAATGTTTTATACTTATGCTATGCTAAATCCTAATACGATTCCCTATACACTAATTAGTGAAAATATTGTAATTGTACATGCTTATCCATGCTTTATTTTGAAAAGAGAAACATGTTGAGATTTTACAAAGGTTGTGAAAAGGACTTGTGTTTTACATAATAAAACAAGGACTCAATGAACCACCTAGGTGGTGGATATTTTAAGTTTTCGAGAAGGTGGCAACAAAAGGAACCATGTCTATGGGAATCACTTTGTGTTGTGCTCCAAAAGAAAACCACCTAGGAACTTAGAGATTGAACATGTTTCTCCAATTGTGGCTTTCGTGTGCAACCACATGCTAATATGGCTCTGGCTTGGTCAACTACATTGGGAAGACCCATGCACTGTCTTCAGTTAACCGGACATGGGGATCTGGAATGCTTCATGGGTGCTGAAGGCAAGCTAGCAATGGTGTATGGGAGGACCCTTTGGAAAGACTTCGTCACATTCTCAATCTGCCAGTACTCCATCTTGGTGAGCACTAATCCAGTAGGCCACTGGTGGCAAAAGGATGGGATTGTGACATGTCGGTAAAGTGTACTCCTTCTGCAGAAGTTAATAAAATCTAAGTACTTAGCCGTGTCCCCGGTTATGGACAATACTGAGCAACTAAAGTTTGAACCATGGATGATCTCGACATTCCAACTTCTAATATAAAAACTTGATGCACTTGGGGGTACCAAGGAATTCAAAGAGATTTTGTTAAGCTTGTTGCACTTGGGGTTACCAAGGTGCTCAAGGGAATGATGTACTTTGGGTTACCAAGGAACTCATGAGATTTGATAAAACTTGTTGCACTTGGGGTTACCAAGTTGCTCAAGGGATTTTTGACAAGGACTTGAACACTTGAGTTTCTACCAAGGAGTTCAGGGAACTTGGAAAAGAGATTTGACAAAGGACCAAAACCATTTTGAAAATATAGGATAAATGTTGCTTTATGGAAATAAGCCTTAAACTCTACTTAGCCAAATATGCATGTATTGATAGAATCCACTCATATTACCCATAGAAGTGAAACTTGCCAATACAATTCAAATGTATTGACCCTTGTGGCTGTAACTTGTAATGTTGCAGGTTTTGATTGATATTTGAAAAGATTTATTATTTAGGATTACAAAGTCTACAACCAACATCTGCCTGTGGCACTTTGAAGATGAAAGACTCCATGATTATTGTTATTCCACTGCAATGTAATGTAATAGCCAAATGAGCTATGTTTGATGTAATAAACTTATGTTATTCCTGGTTGTAAAATCATGTTATGACCCTTGTTTCTTGATATTACATCTTAACTGTGGATGCTAGCTATTGATCCAGGGACTAGCATTGTAAAACACAGGAGGAATCTATCTTATTAAAGATTGGGACCTCTACAAAGAGAAAGTCAGATTTGCAGCTCACTTGTTGGAAGGACCAGCACCTACTTGGTGGGATAACTTCCAGATCACCACTCCCATTGCAGATGTGACATGGGCTATCTTTGAAGAAGGTTTCCGTACTGCTCACATCTCATCCAGAGTGATGAGTTTGAAGAAGAAAGAGTTCCATAACCTGAAGCAGCGCCACCGCAGCGTGGCTGAATACATTGAGGAGTTCAACAATCTGGCGCGTTATGCACCGGATGAAGTTGACACTAATGCTAAGAGGAAGGAAAAGTTCCTTGAAGGGTTGAATGATGAACTGAACCTGCAGTTAGCTGTGGCATATATTCCCACATGCCAGTCTCTTTGTGACAAGGCTGCTATTTTGGAGAACAAGATGAAGCAAGTTGAGAGTAGGAAGAGAAAGAACTCGGACAAGCACAACTCGGGATCGTCTCACAAGCGTTCCCATTATGATGATAGTGGAAGCTCAGGATCCCACAAGCATGGGAAATTCAACAAGCACCACAACCACAACCGTCATCATGACAACAAGCATCACCGTAGTCATGACAATGAGAAGTACTAGAATCACAAGGGTGGATATAAGAGCCACCACAGTGGTAGTGGAAGTGGCAGTGGAAGCCAGCCTGTCAAGAAGGATATTAGTCAGGTTGAGTGTTTCAAGTGCAAGAAGATGGGGCATTATGCCAATGAATGCCCGGAAAATAAAGTTGAAGGACCCAACAAGCCTAACCCTTTTCAGAAGGGACAAGTGAACCACAACAATGTGGAGGAAATCTATGAAGAGCCAGATTGTTGGATCCCTCCTTTATAAAGGAAAAGGATCCCTGTGATTGCAATGCTAGTCCTGGATCAATGCTAGCATCCACAGTTTAAGATGAAGTACAGAGATACAAAGGTCATTTAATACAGCCATTCCAGAGATAAACATAGTCTTTACAACTCCAAGGCCACAGGCCTAATACAAGAGTTTGAATAAGTAAATAAATAAAAGTCTTCATCTTCATGTGCCACAGGCAAACATGTTGAGTGTAGACTCATGACACCTAATCCTCATCAGAGTAACCTTCAACATCACAAGTTATAGCCATAGTGGGTCAATACATTGGAATAGTATTGGCAAGTGATACTTTAGTATAATTTAGGTGGACTATATTACTATATGCAATTTGGATAAGTGTAGCTTGGCTTGCTTTGCTCAAAATAGGTTTTGCCTATTAGTTGAAATCACTAAGTTTTTCTTTGTCAAAAGCTTTTCCCAAGGAACCACCAATAGACATTGAGGTCCTTCACCCTTATTCACCCACACGTTTTACTTAGAAATTGGGATGAGGAGATTCTTGATAGCTTACATGTCTTGATGCTCAAGTTGTCCATTGCCATGGACTTGGCTAAGTACTTAGATTTTTCCATCTGCAGAGGTTGTGCACTTTCCCCACCAGACTTGGTTTCACCAAGACAGGACCTTTCAGAAGCCTTCCCTTAGACCAAATGGACGCGTTCCAACCTATCATCCCACTACCACCACCTGTCCAAATGGCTAAGTTCTAGCAACCTATGTGATCCAGGCAGAGCCCATATTGCCAAGTGGCTGCACTAGAAGCTTCTTAACACTTGGCCTCTAAAATCTCTTTGTTCCTGGGTGGCTTACCACAAGTGAGATACATAAGGTAAACCATAGAAATGGGCCTTGTGTAACCACTCAACATAAACCAAACCTTCCATTCCACCCAAGTGTTTCATTAACTTAGTTGTTTTATTAGGTAAAACACAAGTCCGTGTAACTCTTTCTGTAGTCTCAAGAATCTTGATAGGCTTATCTTCGTAAGTAAGATCACTTTCCAATTGAACCTCCTCCAAAGGTATAGTATCCTTCAAATAAGTTTCCTCCATTTCTTGATGACATTTCTTAAGCTGACTCACATGAAACACATTATGAACTGCTGACAAAGACTTTGGCAGTTCTATTTCATAGGCAACTTCTCCTTCACGACTCAGAATCTTGAATGGTCCAACATACCTTGGTGCCAATTTTCCTTTGACTCCGAACCTCTTCACTCCACGAAGTGGTGACACTCTAAGATAAGCTCTATCACCGACTTCGTAGGTGACTTCTCTATGCTTAGGATCCGCGTAGCTTTTCTATCGGGACTGTGCTATCTTCAACCTGTCCTTAACCAACTTGACCTTCTCTTCGGCTTCTTTGATAAGATCTGGTCCGAATAAACTTCTTTCTCCCACACCATTCCATAACAATGGGGTGGTACACTTTCTTCCGTAGAGAAACTCAAATGGTGGCATCTCAATGCTGGCTTAATAGCTGTTGTTATAAGAAAATTCTATGTAAGGCAGACTTTCATCCCAACTGGCTCCATAGTCTAGGGCACATGCCCTCAACATGTCTTCAAGAATCTGGTTAGTCCTTTCTGTTTGTCCATCAGTTTGAGGATGAAAAGTAGTACTGAATTCCAACCTCGTTCCCAATGACTCATGTAACTGTCTCCAAAAATGGGAAGTGAATTGAGTTCCCCTATCAGACATAATACTCTTGGGCACTCCATGTAGACATACAATTCTACTCATGTAGATCTTAGCCAACTTAGCACTTGTATAGGTTGTCTTCACGGGTATGAAATGAGCCACTTTAGTTAGGCGATCCACTACTACCCAAATAGAATCATATCCTGATCTGGTTCTTGGTAATCCGGTAATGAAGTCCATACCAATCTTGTCCCACTTCCAATCAGGAATAGGTAGTGGTTGAAGCAAACCTGCTGGTTTCTGATGTTCCGCCTTCACTGTACTACACACATCACACAAAGCAATATGTTCGGCGATGTCCTTCTTGAGATTATTCCACCAAAATCTTTCCTTCATGTTACCTGGATGAATGGAATACGGTGAGTTGTGTGCTTCTTGCAAAATCAGTTTCCAAAGCTCCGGATCTTGTGGAACACAGATACGTTTCCCATGCCATAAAGTACCCTGTTCGTCTTCATGGAACCCTTTGGATTTTCCCTTGCCAATCTTTTCTTTAATCTCTTCGATTTCTTTATCAATCTTCTGGGCTTATTTGATCTTGTCCAACAAATTGGGTTGAACATCCAAAGACATGAGATGTCCTTCAGGCACAATCTCCAATCTGAGTTTTCTGAATTGGGCGCACAAATCATCTGGCAATTCTCCTTTGGTAAGGCCATTCACAAAAACCTTACGACTTAGAGCATCTGCTACAACATTTGCTTTACCAGGGTGGTATTGCAAACTTAAGTCATAGTCCTTAATGAGTTCTAGCCATCTTCTTTGTCTCATATTAATTTCCTTCTGGGTGAAGATATACTTCAAACGCTTGTGATCTGTAAACACTTCACA
The DNA here is from genome assembly GCA_910589765.1 of Avena atlantica. Taxonomy (NCBI): domain Eukaryota; kingdom Viridiplantae; phylum Streptophyta; class Magnoliopsida; order Poales; family Poaceae; genus Avena; species Avena atlantica. Next base: position 374,085,070 of record OU342734.1, on the reverse strand, counting down.
ACGTTTTCCCAAAAGATAGTGTCTCCATGTTTTTAGTGCATGGACAACAGAGGCTAACTCTAAATCATGAGTAGGATAGTTCACTTCATGAGTTTTGAGTTGTCTCGAGGCATAAGCCACAACTTTACCGTCTTGCATAAGTACTGCACCCAAACCCTGATGAGATACATCACAATATACTTGGAAATCTTTTTCCAAATCTGGCAGACACAAGACTGGTGCTGTCACAAGTCTTCTCTTCAATTCCTGAAAGCTGAGTTCACAACCTTCAAACCAAGCAAACTTCTTGTCTTTCTTTAGTAATTCCGTCATAGGCTTAGCTACCTTGGAGAAATTTTCAATGAACCTTCTGTAGTAACCTGCTAAGCCAAGGAAACTACGAACTTCCTTCACTGACTTGGGAGATTACCATTCAGTCACAGCTGAAACTTTAGCAGGATCCACTGCTACACCATCCTTTATCATAACATGTCCAAGAAGTCCAACTTCATTCAACCAGAATTCACACTTGCTGAATTTGGCATAAAGTTTATGCTCTCTTCACTTTTCAAGTATTAAACGTAAATGTCCTTCATGCTCTTCTTTGCTCTTGGAGTAGACTAAAATGTCATCGATGAAGACGACAACAAACTTGTCGAGGAATTCCATGAACACCTTGTTCATCATATTCATGAAGTATGCTGGAGCATTGGTAAAACCAAAAGGCATTACGGTATACTCATACAATCCATACCTTGTAGTGAACGATGTCTTAGGTATGTCTTATTCTCTTATCTTGAGCTGAAAATAGCCTGACCAGAGATCAATATTTGAGAACACACAAGCTCCTTCTAGCTAGTCAAACAAGTCATTGATCCTAGGCAAAGGGTATTTGTTCTTGATAGTTACCTCGTTGAGTGAACGGTAATCTATGAATAACCTTTGACTTCTATCTTTCTTCTCCACAAACAAAACTGGGGCTCCCCAAGATGAAGAACTTGGTTGAATAAATCCTTTCTGCAACTGTTCTCCAAGTTGTTTCTTGAGTTCTTTTAGTTCATCAACTGGCATTTTATAAGGTCTCTTTGCTATTGGTCCAGATCCTGGTACCAAATCTATAAGAAACTCCACATCTCTATCTGGTGGCATTCCCGGCAATTCTTCCGGAAACACAACCGGATACTCACTCACAATTGGCACACTGTCTATGCTAACCCCCTTAAGAGAATTTAGCATACTCCTTCTTGCTTCAAAGTTGGTCTTGAATCTGATCCTTTTATTTTCTGGAGTTGTGAGTGAGATAGTATGGTTGGCACATTCTATCACTCCCTTGTGCTTAGTCATCCAGTCCATTCCCAAAATGACATCCAATCCTTGGGAGTTTAGAATTATCAGGTTAACGGGAAACTTATACTTCCCAAATTCTATGACTAGATCATGACATCCTGAATTCACTATCATTTCTCCACTAGGAGAACTTACTTTTATAGGACACCCAATAGTTTCTACCAGCAGTTCATTTGTTTCAACAAATTCTCTTGATATGAATGAACGAGATGCACCAGTATCAAAGAGAACAAATGTTGGAACAGAATTGAGTTTGAACTTACCAGCAACAGCATCAGGCTCCTCATAGATTTCCTCCACATTGATGTGGTTTACTTGTCCCTTCTGAAAAGGGTTGCGCTTGTTGGGTCCTTCAACTTTATTTTCTGGGCATTCATTTGCATAATGCCCCATCTTCTTGCACTTGAAGCATTCAACCTGACTAATGTCCTTCTTGACAGGCTGGCTTCCACTTCCACTTCCATTACCACTGTGGTGACTCTTGTATCCACCCTTGTGGTTCTTGTACTTGTCATTGTCATGGCTACGGTGATGCTTGTTGTCATGAGGGTTGTGGGTGTGGTGCTTGTTGAATTTCCCATGCTTGTGGGATCCTGAGCTTCCACTGTCATCGTAATGGGAACGTTTGTGTGACGATCCCGAGTTGTGCTTGTCTGAATGCTTTCTCTTTCTGCTTTCTACTTGCTTTATTTTGTTCTCCAAAATAGCAGCCTTGTCACAAAGAGACTGATAAGTGGGAACATAGGCCACAACCAACTGCAGATTCAGCTTATTATTCAACCCTTCGAGGAACTTTTCTTTCCTCTTAGCATAAGTGTCAACTTCATCCGGTGCATATCGCGCCAGATTGTTGAACTCCTCAATATATCCAGCCACGCTGCGGTGGCGCTGCTTCAGGTTATGGAACTCCTTCTTTTTCAGACTCATCACTCCAGATGAGATATGAGCAGTACGAAAGCCATCCTCAAAGATAGCCCATGTCACATCATCTATGGGAGTGGTGATCTGGAAGTTATCCCACCAAGTGGCGGCTGGTCCTTCCAGCAAATGTGCTGCAAATCTGAACTTTTCAGCATCCGTACAACCCACGGTTACCAAGTCCTTGTTCACAGAGCGTAGCCAATCATTGGCCACCATGGGATCAGTCGTCCCTGAGAACTTTGCTGGCCTCAATCTCAAGAACCTGGTAAGCATATCAAAACCTGGTGGGTTGTTGTTGTTGTTGTTATTATTGTTATTGTTATTGTTGTTATTATTGTTGTTGTTGTTGTTGTTTTGGTTCTGGATGAACGTCGTCATCATCTGCATCAGCTGAGTTTGAGCGATCATCATTTGCTGCATTTCTGGAGTGATGTTGTTGTTGTTGTTGGGGTTGGGGTTTGCACTACGGGGAGGCATCTGTGGTTTGTTCAATAGAGATAAGAATGAGATACCCATAGATGCTTTCATGCACATTACATCACATAAGCAAACACAAAGCATGCAACACAATGATAAAGGTTCAACAACAAGATAACAAGTTCGCAAAGTAAAACACACAAGTAGCAAGCCATCCACATGTCGGATGGTCAAATAACAAGTTATCAAGCAACAAGTATGATAAAAAATGATAAATGAGTAGTCAAATCTACTCCTCGGCTTCAACCTCCTCCTCGACAAAGGTAAGACCTGCGTTCTCCATCGCGGTCTTGTATTCCTCGACACTAGTGGTCAAGGTCTCTATCTTGGCTTTGAGAGCCTTCTTCTGGGAACGAAGCCTCTTAATCACCGTCTGCTGTTGCTCGAGCTCGAAGTCCTTGGACTGCAGTTCTTCAGTCATGTCCCGGATCTTCTTGTTCCTCTACTGGACTCGCTTCTCCTGACTCTTGAACTTCATGTCCTGGCTCTCGAACTTCGCCTCCATCTCCTTGACTATCTCATCTTGCTCCACGAAGAGCTTGTCCTTTTCGCGAAGCTGCACCTGGAGTTCGTCATTGTTGAGCATGACGCTGGTCCTATCAGTGTCCACGTGCCTAATGAGAGACTCTAAGTCCTGGAGGTACAGACGAATCGGCTCTGCTGTGTCCCTCGAATCGTCCTCGAAGTCGATGGACTCTCCATCCTCATCACGTCTACCGAAGACGCGGAAGTGAGTACCTCTAACCTGTCGGGAGTGTCTCCCTAGCAGACGTCCTATCAGATACTGCATAACTACCTCAAGGCCTCTCTCCTTGTCATCATGCATGAGCTTGAAGACGATGGCCTCCGTGGTAGGCTCTGTCTGGCGTCCGGGCTGGTTGACCTTGAAGCCCCAAAGGTCTTTCCTCTCAAACTTGGTGAGGGGAAGCACCATGATGGTAGGAAGGGGGAGATTGAGCAAAGTAGTAAGCTCAACGATACGAGGACCATAGCGGGTAACCTGGAACTCCTCAACAGTGCTGATGGTAACAGTAGGCATCTATTTATAAGATAGAAAAGTTAGAACAACACAATTCAAGTTACAACATAAGGCAAAACATCACATACATATCCTTGGAAAGCAAAACACACAAGTCATGCATACATGAAACCATTACAACAACCAAGGTTCAATCTTATTTTAAAGCAACATTTGGAAAATAAGGTGATAAGTGGTGGTCCAACTAACGAAGTACGCTTACAATCCTATCTCACTGGATCTGTTGGCTAACACAATGTTTCTAGAAGCAATCAGCCTATCTTGCTCACATGACTCCATCACTAAGTCTATAATGTCTCCTCTTAAGTTTTGCTTGGTAGCTTCCAACTCTTGGGTATGTTTCTTCTCTTCCTTTAGATCATTTTGGAGGTTGAGCATTCTGCACTTGACTCTATCACCAAGTTCTTTGATGGCCTTCCAAGATGCATCCCTTGCTGATTCAAAGAATGTAGTGTGCACCACTGAATTGGTGAACATGTAGAATCCTTTTTCCTGATGGTTGTCTTCCTTGTTTTTATACAAGTGAAGTTGCACCCACCAGTATTCCACTCCTTCATCCATCACAGGAAAACCTTTGTACACAGTTGCACCTTGTATCTCCAATGCAACCATGAGGTTCTTGAGAGCCTTGGGGAATTCTGTCTCACACTCCAAAGTCATTGTCATGAGTGGTCCTTTCCTTACGGCTTCGTTGATGGAGTTCATCTACAAATAGAGATGAGAGAGAAGATTAGAAAAGTTTATGAGAAGAATACACAAGTGTAGAAGTTGCTAAAAATTTTTCCTTAGTGGTTTACAATCCTAGGGTCGTAATCCTATAGGCAACACAGTGCTCTGATACCATCTGTTGGATCCCTCCTTTATAAATGAAAAGGATCCCTGTGATTGCAATGCTAGTCCCTGGATCAATGCTAGCATCCACAGTTTAAGATGAAGTACACAGATACAAAGGTCATTTAATACAGCCATTCTAGAGATAAACATAGTCTTTATAACTCCAAGGCAATAGGCCTAATACAAGAGTTTGAATAAGTAAATAAATAAAAGTCTTCATCTTCATGTGCCATAGGCAAACATGTTGAGTGTAGACTCATGACACATAATCCTCATCAGAGTAACCTGCAACATCACAAGTTACAGCCACAGTGGGTCAATACATTGGAATAGTATTGGCAAGTGATACCTTAGTATAATTTAGGTGGGCTATATTACTATATGCAATTTGGCTAAGTGTAGCTTGGCTTGCTTTGCTCAAAATAGGTTTTGCCTATTAGTTGAAATCACTAAGTTCTTCTTTCTCAAAAACTTTTCCCAAGGAACCACCAATAGACATTGAGGTCCTTCACCCTTGTTCACCCACAAGTTTTACTTAGAAATTGGGATGAGGAGATTCTTGATAGCTTCCATGTCTTGATGCTCAAGTTGTCCATTGCCATGGACTTGGCTAAGTACTTAGATTTTTCCATCTGCAGAGGTTGTGCACTTTCCCCACCAGACTTGGTTTCACCAAGACAGGACCTTTCAGAAGCCTTCCCTTAGACCAAATGGACACGTTCCAACCTATCATCCCACTACCACCATCTGTCCAAATGGCTAAGTTCTAGCAACCTATGTGATCCAGGCAGAGCCCATATTGCCAAGTGGCTGCACTAGAAGCTTCTTAACACTTGGCCTCTAAAATATCTTTGTTCCTGGGTGGCTTACCACAAGTGAGATACACAAGGTAAACCATAGAAATGGGCCTTGTGTAACCACTCAACATAAACCAAACCTTCCATTCCACCCAGGTGTTTCATTAACTTAGTTGTTTTATTAGGTAAAACCCAAGTCCAAAGACTTAGAAATATTTTCATCATAGCATGTATATTTCACCAACCCTTGTTTGCTACTAGCTAGGCTAAGCATGGCATAGATAGTAACTTAACTTAGAAATTTCCTAGCATTTCTACAACTATTAAGATTCCCAACATGGCATATAAGAAAAATAACATCATGCAAGACTTAGCAAAAATATTTCTAATGCTTAGTATGAAACATGGGATAAAAATATTCATGAAGTACCACTTTCCTTGGTAGTTGGGAGAGTAGCACTCCTCACAATCACAATCACTAGAACCAAAATCTACACAAAGAATGGTAGCAACAAATTACACACAAAACATATACAATCAAAAATACATACATGCATGCAAGATGATATGTGATGATTTTTAAAACTCAACAAAGCAAGTATTCAGTACTGATTCATAAACAAGTCAAAAACTTGCCAAACAACAATTACTTAAACCCTAATTCATTTCTTAAACATTTCATAAACTCTAATTAGTCCTACACAAGTTTATGCAAATAAAACCTTTTTAACAGATGCAAAACTTTAAACACATTGCATAATCAGAAAGAGCTTGCTCTCCTGATTCCAACGGTATAAAATTTGTCAAATTCTAACATGGGGATCAAAAGTTATAGCCAAATCAAATTCAAACATTAATCAGATTCAAATCCTGTTTTAAATCTAAACCCTAGCCACGCGTCTGTTTCTAATTGGCCCGTACCGGTTCAGGCGGATTGATCAACGAGAGCCGCACGATTTAACTAAAGACGCACGGCCAGATCTAACGCGTAACGGTTCGTTAAGTGAACTAATCCTACGCGCTGGATCTAGATCTGACGGCCACGAATCAATCGACCAAAACTGAGCGGCGCTGGCGACGGAGAGCTCTGCCTACGGCGGCGCGGCTCTACAGGTCGTCCTAGGGTCGTCGGAGGGGCTTACCAGAACCGTGGCGACATGCTGATGCTCAACCTGGCGGCGGCTTGGCAAGGGGCGCACGGAGTGGGCTGTTGGAGCTCGTCGGAGTCGTGCACGACGTCGGGTGGTTGCAGACGAAGTTGTTGCCGACGCTCTGGGTCTTCCTGGTACCAACCAGAGGCATCAATAGCTGCACAAGGACAAGGAGAACCTAGTCGTATGCGAGAGAGGTCAAGGGGCGCTCAGTGCTTACCGCAATCGATCGCCAGAGAAGAAGAAAGCGCCAAGAACTTGCGGTCGTCGTCGTTGGCGAGTCTCTAGACGGTCCTAGCATGCACCAATAGGGTGAGGAGATGCGCATGGTTGTCATGATCATTCTGGCAAACTTAGACAGCAAGGGGCGACGGGGTCTTACCGGAATCGCACGCCGGAGGTCATCGGAGCTGCGGCGGTATGGGCAAGACTACAGGCAGCCTGGTAGCATGGAGAGGAAATTGAGTGAGGGGAAATGTTCGCGGTGCAGAGGGGGTTAAGTAGGCAGGGGCTCGACAGGAAACGCCTGCGGATTCAATGGTAATTACGCTGCGTGATCAACGCCAGCAACGGCCCGCGGCGACGTGTTCTTCCCGAGATTTGGGGAAGACGACGGTGACGTGGACGGGGCCTAGTTGTCTGCGAGAGAAACAAAGGGGGTGTGGGGTCCTGGCGTCAGTCACTCGATGGGTGCTGCGAGTGAGAGAGAGGGAGAGAGGGAACCCGGGTGGGCTTAGTGGGCTGCTTTCTCAGTTGGGCCAAAAGACTGGCGCTGGCCCTTTTCTATTTCCTTTCTCTTTTTCTTTTTCTGTTTTGAATTTCTGGAATGATTTTCAAATGGTTTCAAAAGCCTTTTGAATTCAAACTTTTCCAGGATTTTGTAGGGTGCAACATTCATATTTCTGGGCATAGAAACATGTGGTCTCTCTGTTCAAGCTAGGTTCTTTTGAACAAACAAAATAAATAGTGTTATATCACTTGATTTGGAAATGTTTTGAAAATGGTTTTGAAACCATATTTGTTCTGTGAATTTTTGTCCAAACTCCTCATTCAATCCAATCAATAAGGAAGGAAACAAAACTTGGTTTAAAACACTTTTTCTCTCAATTGAGGATAGTCATTTGAATTATGTTTGCTCACATAAAATTATAGCACTATGTGCTTCTGTTTTCTTGAAAAGAGTTGGAAAATGATCTCAAAATATATATGCATGGATGAATGATATGCAATCTTTGAAATCATGATTTTAGGGATGTTTACACAGATGCTGTTGTTGGTAAGTTCAAACTCAATTCTATTCCAGCACTTGTTCTTTTTGATACTAGAGCATCACATTCATTCATATCAAAAGCATTTGTGGATAGAAATGGGTTTCCAACTGAAAACATTGGGTTTCCAATAAAATTTAGTTCTCTAGGTGGAGATATGATAGTAAGTCTTGGATGCCAGGATCTAGTGATAGAGTTTGGGAAGCATAACTTTCCAGTGAGTCTGATAATCCTAGATTCCCAAGGACTGGATGTAATTTTGGGAATGGATTGGATGACCAAGTATGAAGGAGTACTAGATTGTGGCAATCGTACTGTTGCTCTCACAACCCCGGAGAAGAAACAGATTAGATTCAAGTCTAACTTTCAATCAAAAGGGAGTAAGCTAAACTCTCTTAAGGGGGTTAGCATAGACAGTGTGCCAATTGTGAGTGAATATCCGGATGTGTTCCCGGAAGAGTTGTCGGGAATGCCACCAGATAGAGATGTGGAGTTTCTTATCGATTTTCTACCAGGATCTGGACCGATAGCAAAGAGACCATACAAGATGTCAGTTGATGAACTGAAAGAACTCAAAAAGCAACTTGGAGAACAATTGCAGAAAGGATTTATTCAACCAAGTTCTTCATCTTGGGGAGCACTAGTTTTGTTTGTAGAAAAGAAAGATAGAAGTCAAAGGTTATGCATAGATTACCGTTCACTCAATGAGGTGACTATTAAGAACAAATACCCTTTGCCTGGAATCAATGACTTGTTTGATAAGTTAGAAGGAGCTTGTGTGTTCTCAAAGATTGATCTTCGGTCAGGTTATTTCGAGCTCAGGATAAGAGAGCAAGACATACCCAAGACAGCCTTCACCACAAGGTATGGTTTGTATGAGTATACCGTGATGCCATTTGGTTTGACCAATGCTCCGGCATACTTTATGAATATGATGAACAAGGTGTTCATGGAATTTCTTGATAAGTTTGTTGTCGTTTTCATCGATGACATTTTGATCTACTCCAAGAGCAAAGAAGAGCATGAAGGACATTTGTGTTTGATACTTGAGAAGCTCAGAGAGCATAAACTGTATGCCAAATTCAGCAAGTGTGAATTTTGGTTGAATGAAGTTGGTTTTCTAGGACACGTTGTGTCAGGAGATGGTGTAGCAGTTGATCCTGCTAAAGTTTCAGCTGTAACTGAATGGGAATCTCCCAAGTCAGTGAAAGAAGTTTGTAGTTTCCTTGGCTTAGCGGGTTACTACAGAAGGTTCATTGAGAATTTCTCCAAAGTAGCTAAACCTATGACAGAATTGCTAAAGAAAGATAAGAAATTTTCTTGGTCTGAAGGTTGTGAACTCAGCTTTCAAGAATTGAAGAAGAGACTTGTGACAACACCAGTCTTGTGTTTGCCAGATTTGGAAAAAGATTTCCAAGTATATTGTGATGCATCTCATGACGGTTTAGGTGCAGTACTTATGCAAGAAGGAAAAGTTGTGGCTTATGCCTCGAGACAACTCAAAACTCATGAAGTGAACTATCCTACTCATGATTTAGAGTTAGCCTCTGTTGTCCATGCACTCAAAACATGGAGAAATTATCTTTTGGGAAAGCGATGTGAAGTGTTCACAGATCACAAGAGTTTGAATTATATCTTCACCCAGAAGGAAATTAACATGAGACAAAGAATATGGCTAGAACTCATCAAGGACTATGAGTTAAGTTTGCAATACCACCCCGGTAAAGCAAATGTTGTAGCAGATGCTCTAAGCCGTAAGGTTTTTGTGAATGGCCTTACTAAGGGAGAATTTCCAGATGATCTGTGTGCCCAATTTAGAGATCTTAGATTGGAGATTGTGCCTGAAGGACATCTCATGACTTTGGATGTTCAACCCACCTTGTTGGACAAGATCAAAGAAGCCCAGAAGACTGATAAGGAAATTGAAGAGATTAAGGAAAAGATTGGAAAAGGAAAAGCCAAAGGGTTCCATGAAGACGAACAGGGTACTTTATGGCATGGAAAACGTATCTGTGTTCCACAAGATCCGGAGCTTTGGAAACTGATTTTACAAGAAGCACACAACTCACCATATTCTATTCATCCGGGTAACACCAAAATGTACATGGATATGAAAGAAAGATTTTAGTGGAATAATCTCAAGAAGGACATCGCCGAACATATTGTTTTGTGTGATGTGTGTAGTAGAGTGAAAGCGGAACATCAGAAACCAGCAGGATTGCTTCAACCACTACCTATTCCTGATTGGAAGTGGGACAAGATTGGTATGGATTTCATTACCGGATTGCCAAGGACCCGGTCAGGATATGATTCTATTTGGGTAGTAGTGGATCGCCTAACTAAAGTGGCTCATTTCATACCCGTGAAGACAACCTATACAAGTGCTAAGTTAGCCAAGATCTATATGAGAAGAATTGTGTGTCTACATGGAGTGCCCAAAAGTATTGTGTCTGATAGGGGAACGCAATTCACTTCTCATTTTTGGAGACAACTACATGAGTCATTGGGAACGAGGTTGGAATTCAGCACTGCTTTTCATCCTCAAACTGATGGACAAACAGAAAGGACTAATCAGATTCTTGAAGATATGTTGAGAGCTTGTGCTCTAGACTATGGAGCCAGTTGGGATGAAAGTCTGCCTTACGCAGAATTTTCTTATAATAACAGCTATCAAGCCAGTATTGAGATGGCACCATTTGAGTTTCTCTATGGGAGAAAGTGTACCACCCCATTGTTATGGAATGGTGTGGGAGAAAGAAGCTTGTTCGGACCAGAACTTATCAAAGAGGCCGAAGAGAAAGTCAAGATGGTTAAGGACAGGTTGAAGATAGCACAGTCCCGACAGAAGAGCTATGCAGATCCTAAGCGTAGAGAAGTCACCTATGAAGTAGGTGATATAGCTTATCTTAGAGTGTCACCACTCCGTGGAGTGAAGAGATTTGGAGTCAAAGGTAAATTGGCCCCAAGATATGTTGGGCCATTCAAGATTCTGAGTCGTAAAGGAGAAGTTGCTTATGAGATTGAATTGCCAGAGTCTTTGTCAGCAGTTCATAATGTGTTTCATGTGAGTCAGCTTAAGAAATGTCATCCAGAAATGGAAGAAACTTCTTTGAAGGATACTATACCTTTGGAAGAGGTCCAATTGGAAAGTGATCTCACTTATGAAGAGAAACCAATCAAGATTCTTGAGACTGCAGAAAGAGTTACTCGGACTAAGACTATCAAGTTCTGCAAAGTTCAGTGGAACCATCACACCGAAGAGGAAGCAACATGGGAAAGAGAAGATGATCTTCAGAAACACCACCCTCACCTATTTGCTAGCCAATCCGAATCTCGAGGGCGAGATTCACCTTAAGGGAGTTAGATTTGTAACATCCCTAAAATCATGTTTTAAAACTCATGCATATCATCCATGCATCCATGATCATTTAGGGTTTTATTTCAAAATCATTTCAAAAACAGGAGCATAAGTGCTCATTATGTTATGTATGAATACTCTAGCCATTGGGCTACTTGCTAATGAGCAAGGTACAATTATTCATTCAGTAGTGTTTTGATTTCAAACCTAAGTGTATTCAAAAGCTTGAACAAAGTTTCCAAACAAAGTATGAAATAAAACCAAGTTTATACCAATTATTATATCTCTTAATGGCTTGATTTTATTTTTATTTTTCAAATGACCCAAGTTAGTGTTTGTAAACAGGAAGGTTTGACACTTATTTAAATACAAAATTCACTATGCAAAAGTCCAGAGAAGGTTTGAAATCAAACTGATTTGAAAAGGAGTTTGAAAATCATTTTAGAAAATCAAGCAGAAAAAGAAAAGGATTAAAGTGGAAAAAAATAAGCAGCCAGCCATTCTGGCCCAACCCAGCCCAACTTGACCCAGCCAGCCCAGCAACCCCCCCCCCCCCCCCCCGCGCGAAGCGTTTTCTTTACTCACACCCGCACCCACTAGGTCGCTGATAGTCTGGACCCACTCCCTCTCTTTTCCTCTCGCTGACAGCCACGGCCCACACGACCATCGTCGTCTCCACCCAGCGACTGGTTCATCCCCAAATCACGCCGAGCGTTTCCTGTTTGATTCGCGTCATCAATTCCCGTTCAATGCTGGAGTGATTCACGCCCCCATCTCACCTACTTAAACCCCCTCTGCCCCCTATCTATTTCCCCCCAGACCCCAAACACAGAGCGCCCCCAGGCTGCCGGTAATCGCCCTTACACCGCCGCAGACAGAACCCACTCCGGCGACCAATCTCGGTGAGCTCCGTGCGCCCCTTCCTCTCTAGTTCATGCAGACTGCTTCGCAACATCCTTGCGCACCTTCTGACATCCTTGGTTCATCCTGTACTGCCCCAGGTCGTCGACTACATCAAACACCGCAAGTTCCTGACGCCGTCTCCAACTCCGGCGACAAAATTCGGTGAGCCTCGTGTTCCCCTCTGTTTCTGAATCACACGAGCATGTTCGCCTGCATCTAGCGCACCTGCTGATAATTTTTGTTTGGACCCTCGTGCCCCAGAACGTCGCCTTCGACTCTGACAGAGAGCATCCGACGCCGCCAGCAACTCCGACGAGTTCGTGCTGCTGTGTCCATGCGCCCTTGTCAAGCCATCGCCACGTTGAGCTTCAGTACATCCCAGCGAGTCTGGTAAGCATCTCCGACGACCCCAAAACCCCCTGTAGTCGCCGCGCCGCCGTGGACAAAGCCGCCGCCGCCAGTCGCCACCGCTAGCACCGCCAGAGTATGGTCGCTTGATCGCGGACCATTAGATCTAGATCCATCGGCTGCGTTAGATTCACTTAATGAAGGGGTACGCGCTAGATCTGGCCGTGCATCTTCATTTAAATCGTGTGGCTCTCGTTGATCGATCCGCCTGAACCGGTACCAACCAATAGAAACACGCCGCGTGTCTGCTAGTTAGATTTAAAATCAGAATTTGAATCTATTAGATGTTTGATTTTGTTTTAATCATAACTTTAGATTCCCACGTCCAAATTTGACAAATTTGATATCAATGGAATCAGGAGAGAAAGCCCTTTCCAAATATGCAATGTGTTTAATGTTTTGTTTCTGTTAAAATGGTTATTTTCACAGAAACATGTGTAGGCCTATTTTGTGTATATTAATTATTTGAGAATTGTTTTAGTGTTCAAATAAAGATTGTTTGGAAAGTTTTGAACTTGTTTATGAACCAGTACTATGCACTTGTCTTGTTGAGTTTAGAAAATCATCACATATCATATTGCATGCATCCATATATTTTTGCTTGTATTTATTTTGTATGTGATTTGTTGCTATGATTTTATGTGTAGATTTTGGTGCAAATAGTGATTGTGATTGTGAGGAGTGTAGCTACTCTCCAAACTACCAAGGCAAGTGGTGCTTCATGATTTTATACCTATGTTTTTTCTACTATACATTAGAAATATTTTGCTAGTCTTGCATGGTTATATTTTGCCTATATGCTATGCTTGGGAAATCCTCGTAGTTGTAGAATTGCTAGAAATTTCTAAGTTAAGATGCTTCTCTATGCCATGCTTAGCCTAGCTAGTAGAAACCAAGGGTGGTGAAACTATTCATGCAATTATAAAATATTTCTAAGTCTTTGGACTTGTGTTTTGCTTAATAAAACAACTAAGTAAATGAAACACCTGGGTGGAATGGAAGGAATGGTTTATGTTGAGTGGTTACACAAGGCCCATTTCTATGGTTACCTTGTGTATCTCACTTGTGGAAAGCCACCCAGGAATAAAGGGATTTGAGAGGCCAGATGTTAAGAAGCTTCTAGTGCAGCCACTTGGCAATATGGGATCTGCCTGGATCATATAGGTTGCAATAACTTAGCCATTTGGACAGTTGGTGGTAGTGGGATGATAGGTTGGAGCGCGTCCATTTGGTCTAAGGGAAGGCTTCTGAAAGGTCCTGTCTTGGTGAAAATCAAGGCTTGTGGGGAAATTGCACAACCTCTTCAGATGGAAGAATCTAAGTACTTAGCCATGTCCCTGGTATTGGACAACTTGAGCATCAAGACATGGAAGCTATCAAGAATCTCCTCATCCCAATTTCTAAGTAAAACTTGTGGTTGAACAAGGGTAAAGGACCCCAATGTCTATTGGTGGTTCCTTGGGTAAAGCTTTTGAGAAAGAAAAAAACTTAGTGTTTTCAACTAATAGGCAAAACTATTTTGAGCAAAGCAAGCCTAGGCTACACTTAGCCAAATTGCATATAGTATCTAGTCCACCAATATTCTACTAAGGTATCACTTGCCAATACTATTCCAATGTATTGACCCACTGTGGCTGTAACTTGTGATGTTGCAGGTTATTCTGATGATGATTAGGAGTCATGAGTCTACACTCAACATGCTTTCCTGTGGCACATGAAGATGAAGACTTATTATCTTATTACTTGTTTAAACTCTTGTACTAGGCCTGTGGCCATGGAGTTGTAAAGACTATGTTATCTCTGGAATGACTGTAATAATGACCTTTGTTTCTGTGTACTTCATCTTAAAGTGTGGATGCTAGCTTTGAACCAAGGACTAGCATTGCAATCACAGGGATCCTTTTCCTTTATAAAGGAGGGATCTTACAGATGGTATCAGAGCACTGTGTTGCCTGTAGGATTATGACCCTAGGATTGGAAACCACTAAGGAAAAAATTTCAACAAACTTCCACACTTGTCTTTTCTTCTCGTAAACTTTTCTAATCTTCTCTCTCATATCTATCTGTAGATGAACTCCATCAACGAAGCCGTGAGAAGGGACCACTCATGACTATGAATTTGGAGTGTGAGACAGAATTCCCCAAGGCTCTCAAGGACCTCATGGTTGCCATGGAAATACATGGAGCAGCCGTGTACAAAGGCTTTCCTATGATGGATAAAGGAGTTGAATACTGGTGGGTGCAACTTCACTTGTATAAAAACAAGGAAGACAACCACAAGGACTCAGGATTCTGCATGGTCACCAACACAATGATGCACACTACATTCTTTGATTCAGTAAGGGATGCAGCTTGGAGGGCCATCAAAGAACTTGGTGAAGGAATCAAGTGCAGAATCCTCAAAACTCAGAATGATCTTAATGAAGAAAATAATCATGCCCAAGAGTTAGAGGCTACCAACCAAAGCCTAAGGAAGGACATCATAGACTTAGCAATGGGTGATCTAGACAAACAGATTGCCTCTAGGGATGCCCTTTTAGCCAACTTGGCAAGTGAGATGGAATTGTAAGCGTACTTCGTTAGTTGGACCACCACACTTATCATTTTATTTTCCAAAATGTTGTTTAAAATAAGTTGAACCTTGGTTGTTTGTAATGGATCCATGTATGACATGACTTGTGTGTTTGATTTCCAAAGTTATGCATGTGATGCCTTGTCTTGTGATTTGTCTTAAAAATTGTGTTGATTCTAACCTTTTCTATCTTATTAAATAGATGCCTAATGTTACTATCAGCATTGCTGAAGAGTTCCAGGGAACTCGTTTTGGTCCTCGTATTATTGAGGTCACTACTTTGCTCAATCTCCCTCTTCCTACCATCATGGTGCTTCCCTCACCAAGTTTGAGAGGAAAGACCTTTGGGGTTTCAAGGTCAATCAGCCCAGACGCCAGACTGAGCCTACCACGGAGGCTATCATCTTCAAGCTCATGCACGATGACAAGGAGAGAGGCCTAGAGGTAGTCATGCAGGACTTGATTGGACGTCTGTTAGGGAGACACTCTCGACAGGTTAGAGGTACTCACTTCCACGCCTTCGGTAGACGTGATGAGGATGGAGAGGCCATTGACTTCGAGGACACTTCGAGGGAGACAGCAGAGCTGATTCGTCTATACCTCCAGGACTTAGAGGTTCTCCTTAGGCACGTGGACACTGATAGGACCAATGTCATGCTCAGCAATGAAGAACTCCAGGTGCAGCTTCGTGAGAAGGACAAGCTCTTCGCGGAGCAAGATGAGATAGTCAAGGAGATGGAGGCAAAGTTCGAGAGTCAGACAGAAAGTTCAAGAGTCAAGAGAAGCGAGTCCAAGATAGGAACAAGAGGATTCGAGACATGACTTCAGAACTGGAGGCCAAGGACTTCGAGCTCGAGCATCAACAGACTGTGATTGAGAGGCTTCGTTCTCAGAAGAGGGCTCTCAAAGCCAAAGTAGAGACCTTGACCACCAATGTCGAGGAATACAAGACCGCTATGGAGAATGCAGGTCTTACCTTTGTTGAGGAGGAGGTTGATGCCGATGAGTAGTGATGACTACTCATTTATCATTTATTTATCATGCTTTTCATTGAGTCGCAATGACCATCCAACATGTGGATGGCTTGCTATTGGTGTGTTTACTTTGCAAACTTGTCGTTTATGTTGTTGAACTATTTTTATTATGACGCATGTTTGGTGATTGTTTATGTGATGTAATGTGCATGTTAGCATCTATGGGTACCTTATTCTTATCTCTATTGAACAAACCACAGATGCCTCCCCGACGTGCCAATCCCAACCCCAACAACAACAACATCACCCCTGAGATGCAGCAAATGATGACATCTCAGACTCAGCTGATGCAAATGATGACTACATTCATCCAGAATCAGAACAACAACAACAACAATAACAACAACAACAACAACAACAACAACAACAACAACAACAACAACAACAACAACAACAACAACAACAACAACAACAACAACAACAATAACAACAATAACAACAACAACAACAACCCACCGGGTTTTGACACGCTTACCAGGTTCTTAAGATTGAGGCCAGCAAAGTTCTCAGGAACAACTGATCCTATGGTGGCCAATGATTGGCTACGCTAGTGAACAAGGACTTGGTAACAGTTGGTTGTACTGATGAAGAGAATGTCAGATTTGCAGCTCACTTGTTGGAAGGACCAGCAACTACTTGGTGGGATAACTTCCAGATCACCACTCCCATTGCAGATGTGACATGGGCTATCTTTGAAGAAGGTTTCCGTACTGCTCACATCTCATCCGGAGTGATGAGTTTGAAGAAGAAGGAGTTCCATAACCTGAAGCAGCGCCACCGTAGCGTGGCTGAATACATTGAGGAGTTCAACAATCTGGTGCGTTATGCACCGGATGAAGTTGACACTGATGCTAAGAGGAAGGAAAAGTTCCTTGAAGGGTTGAATGATGAACTGAACCTGCAGTTAGCTGTGGCATATGTTCCCACATACCAGTCTCTTTGTGACAAGGCTGCTATTTTGGAGAACAAGATGAAGCAAGTTGAGAGTAGAAAGAGAAAGCACTCGGACAAGCACAGCTCGGGATCGTCTCACAAGCGTTCCCATTATGATGATAGTGCAAGCTCAGGATCCCACAAGCATGGGAAATTCAACAAGCACCACAACCACAACCGTCATCATGACAACAAGCATCACCGTAGTCATGACAATGACAAGTACAAGAATCACAAGGGTGGATATAAGAGCCACCACAGTGGTAGTGGAAGTGGCAGTGGAATCCAGCCTATCAAGAAGGGTATTAGTCAGGTTGAGTGTTTCAAGTGCAAGAAGATGGGGCATTATGCCAATGAATGCCCGGAAAAGAAAGTTGAAGGACCCAACAAGCCTAACCCTTTTCAGAAGGGACAAGTGAACCACATCAATGTGGAGGAAATCTATGAAGAGCCAGATGCTGTTGCTGGTAAGTTCAAACTCAATTCTATTCCAGCACTTGTTCTTTTTGATACTGGAGCATCGCATTCATTCATATCAAAAGCATTTGTGGATAGAAATGGGTTTCCAACTGAAAACATTGGGTGTCCAATAAAAGTTAGTTCTCCAGGTGGAGATATGATAGTAAGTCTTGGATGCCAGGATCTAGTGATAGAGCTTGGGAAGCATAAGTTTCCAGTGAGTCTGATAATCCTAGATTCCCAAGGACTGGATGTAATTTTGGGAATGGATTGGATGACCAAGTATGAAGGAGTACTAGATTGTGGCAATTGTACTGTTTCTCTCACAACCCCGGAGAAGAAACAGATTAGATTCAAGTCTAACTTTCAATCAAAAGGGAGTAAGCTAAATTCTCTTAAGGGGGTTAGCATAGACAGTGTGCCAATTGTGAGTGAATATCCGGATGTGTTCCTGGAAGAGTTGACGGGAATGCCACCAGATAGAGATGTGGAGTTTCTTATCGATTTGCTACCAGGATCTGAACCGATAGCAAAGAGACCATACAAGATGTCAGTTGATGAACTGAAAGAACTCAAAAAGCAACTTGGAGAACAATTGCAGAAAGGATTTATTCAACCAAGTTCTTCATCTTGGGGAGCACCAGTTTTGTTTGTAGAAAAGAAAGATAGAAGTCAAAGGTTATGCATAGATTACCGTTCACTCAATGAGGTGACTATTAAGAACAAATACCCTTTGCCTGGAATCAATGACTTGTTTGATAAGTTAGAAGGAGCTTGTGTGTTCTCAAAGATTGATCTTCGGTCAGGTTATTTCGAGCTCAGGATAAGAGAGCAAGACATACCCAAGACAGCCTTCACCACAAGGTATGGTTTGTATGAGTATACCGTGATGCCATTTGGTTTGACCAATGCTCCGGCATACTTTATGAATATGATGAACAAGGTGTTCATGGAATTTCTTGATAAGTTTGTTGTCGTTTTCATCGATGACATTTTGATCTACTCCAAGAGCAAAGAAGAGCATGAAGGACATTTGTGTTTGATACTTGAGAAGCTCAGAGAGCATAAACTGTATGCCAAATTCAGCAAGTGTGAATTTTGGTTGAATGAAGTTGGTTTTCTAGGACACGTTGTGTCAGGAGATGGTGTAGCAGTTGATCCTGCTAAAGTTTCAGCTGTAACTGAATGGGAATCTCCCAAGTCAGTGAAAGAAGTTTGTAGTTTCCTTGGCTTAGCGGGTTACTACAGAAGGTTCATTGAGAATTTCTCCAAAGTAGCTAAACCTATGACAGAATTGCTAAAGAAAGATAAGAAATTTTCTTGGTCTGAAGGTTGTGAACTCAGCTTTCAAGAATTGAAGAAGAGACTTGTGACAACACCAGTCTTGTGTTTGCCAGATTTGGAAAAAGATTTCCAAGTATATTGTGATGCATCTCATGACGGTTTAGGTGCAGTACTTATGCAAGAAGGAAAAGTTGTGGCTTATGCCTCGAGACAACTCAAAACTCATGAAGTGAACTATCCTACTCATGATTTAGAGTTAGCCTCTGTTGTCCATGCACTCAAAACATGGAGAAATTATCTTTTGGGAAAGCGATGTGAAGTGTTCACAGATCACAAGAGTTTGAATTATATCTTCACCCAGAAGGAAATTAACATGAGACAAAGAATATGGCTAGAACTCATCAAGGACTATGAGTTAAGTTTGCAATACCACCCCGGTAAAGCAAATGTTGTAGCAGATGCTCTAAGCCGTAAGGTTTTTGTGAATGGCCTTACTAAGGGAGAATTTCCAGATGATCTGTGTGCCCAATTTAGAGATCTTAGATTGGAGATTGTGCCTGAAGGACATCTCATGACTTTGGATGTTCAACCCACCTTGTTGGACAAGATCAAAGAAGCCCAGAAGACTGATAAGGAAATTGAAGAGATTAAGGAAAAGATTGGAAAAGGAAAAGCCAAAGGGTTCCATGAAGACGAACAGGGTACTTTATGGCATGGAAAACGTATCTGTGTTCCACAAGATCCGGAGCTTTGGAAACTGATTTTACAAGAAGCACACAACTCACCATATTCTATTCATCCGGGTAACACCAAAATGTACATGGATATGAAAGAAAGATTTTAGTGGAATAATCTCAAGAAGGACATCGCCGAACATATTGCTTTGTGTGATGTGTGTAGTAGAGTGAAAGCGGAACATCAGAAACCAGCAGGATTGCTTCAACCACTACCTATTCCTGATTGGAAGTGGGACAAGATTGGTATGGATTTCATTACAGGATTGCCAAGGACCCGGTCAGGATATGATTCTATTTGGGTAGTAGTGGATCGCATAACTAAAGTGGCTCATTTCATACCCGTGAAGACAACCTATACAAGTGCTAAGTTAGCCAAGATCTATATGAGCAAAATTGTGTGTCTACATGGAGTGCCCAAAAGTATTGTGTCTGATAGGGGAACGCAATTCACTTCTAAGTTAACATGCTTCTCTATGCCATGCTTAGCCTAGCTAGTAGAAACCAAGGGTGGTGAAACTATTCATGCAATGATAAAATATTTCTAAGTCTCTGGACTTGTGTTTTGCTTAATAAAACAACTAAGTAAATGAAACACCTGGGTGGAATGGAAGGAATGGTTTATGTTGAGTGGTTACACAAGTCCCATTTCTATGGTTACCTTGTGTATCTCACTTGTGGAAAGCCACCCAGGAACAAAGGGATTTGAGAGGCCAAATGTTAAGAAGCTTCTAGTGCAGCCACTTGGCAATATGGGATCTGCCTGGATCATATATGTTGCAATAACTTAGCCATTTGGACAGTTGGTGGTAGTGGGATGATAGGTTGGAGCGCGTCCATTTGGTCTAAGGGAAGGATTCTGAAAGGTCCTGTCTTGGTGAAAATCAAGGCTTGTGGGGAAAGTGCACAACCTCTGCAGATGGAAGAATCTAAGTACTTAGCCATGTCCCTGGTATCAGACAACTTGAGCATCAAGACATGGAAGCTATCAAGGATCTCCGCATCCCAATTTCTAAGTAAAACTTGTGGTTGAACAAGGGTGAAGGACCCCAATGTCTATTGGTGGTTCCTTGGGTAAAGCTTTTGATAAAGAAAAAAACTTAGTGTTTTCAACTAATAGGCAAAACCTATTTTGAGCAAAGCAAGCCTAGGCTACACTTAGCCAAATTGCATATAGTATCTAGTCCACCAATATTCTTCTATGGTATCACTTGCCAATACTATTCCAATGTATTGACCCACTATGGCTGTAACTTGTGATGTTGCAGGTTATTCTGATGATGATTAGGAGTCATGAGTCTACACTCAACATGCTTGCCTGTGGCACATGAAGATGAAGACTTATTATCTTATTACTTATTTAAACTCTTGTACTAGGCCTGTGGCCATGGAGTTGTAAATACTATGTTGTCTCTGGAATGACTGTAATAATGACCTTTGTTTCTGTGTACTTCATCTTAAACTGTGGATGCTAGCTTTGATCCAGGGACTAGCATTGCAATCACAGGGATCCTTTTCCTTTATAAAGGAGGGATCTTACATAACTTCACCAACTGGTTCCACAATCTGAGAATCATTCTCGCTGGCGGACAAAAAACCTATGTACTTGAGAAAGCGCTAGGTGACGCCCGTGCTACTGATGCGTCGGCTGATGAAAAAGTTGTTTATCAGTCACGCAAAGATGATTATGGAGTGATTAAGAGTACCATGTTGTTTGCTATGGAACCGGAACTTCAAAATCGTTTTGAGGAGTTCGACGGGACATTTGAGATACTTGAGGAACTGAAAACCATGTTTCAGACTCAGGCCTGTTCTGAGAGATATGAGAGCTCTGAGAAGTTATTTAACTGCAAGATGGAGGAAGGGAGTTCCGTTAGTGAGTACGCCATTAAGATGTCGGGCTACACTCAACGTCTTGAGCAACTGGACTGCAAGATTCCAGAAGAGCTCAAGATTGACAGAGTTCTGCAATCACTCCCTCCTAGCTACAAAGGTTTTGTAGTTACTCACAATAAAATTGGTTCCACTGATACCATCACTGAGCTCTTCGCCAAGCTGAAAGCTGCGGAGGTGGATATCAAGAAATATAATCATGTGTTGATGGTCAACAAGACCACTAGCTTTAAGAAAGCTAAGGGTGCAAAGAAATCCTTCAATAAAGGCAGCGGCAAGCGCGTTGCCCATGCTGAGAAGAAGCTCAAGTCTGGACCTAAGCCGGACACTGAGTGCTTCTATTGCAACGACAAGGGTCACTGGAAGCGCAACTGTCTGAAGTACTTAGCGGACAAGAAGGCTGACACCATTAAAGGTATATTTGATATACATGTTATTGATGTTTACCTTACTAGCGCTCGTTGTAGTGCCTGGGTATATGATACTGGTCCAGTTGCTAATATTTGTAACTCGAAATAGGAGCTACGGAATAGACGGCGGCTAGCAAGGGATGAGGTGACGATGCGCGTTGGCAATGGATCAAAAGTTGATGTGATGGCCTTCGGCACACTCTCCATAGTTTTACCTTCGGGATTAGTTTTAAACCTTAATAAGTGTTATTATGTTCCTGTGTTGAGCATGAACATTATATCTGGATCGTGTTTATTGCAAGATGGTTATTCATTTAAATTAGAGAATAATGGTTGTTCTATTTATATGAATAACATCTTTTATGGTCATGCACCTGTTGTGAATGGTTTATTTCTTCTGAATCTCGAAAGAAATGAAACACACATCCATAACATTGAGGCTAAGAGATGCAAAGTAGAGAGTGATAATCCAACTTATTTGTGGCACTACCATCTAGGTCATATTGGTGTAAAACGCATGAAGAAACTCCATTCTGATGGACTTTTGGAGTCTCTTGATTTTGAATCATTTGACACGTGCGATCCGTGCCTCAAGGGCAAGATGATCAAAACCCCATTCTCCGCAATAATGGAGCGAGCAACGGACTTATTGGAAATCATACATACCGATGTATGCGGACCAATGAGTGTTCGACGCGTGGTGGATATCGCTATTTTCTCACTTTTACTGATGACTTAAGTAGATATGGGTATATCTATTTAATGAAACATAAATCTGAAACGTTTGAAAAGTTCAAAGAATTTCAGAACGAAGTGGAAAACCATCGTAACAGGAAAATTAAATTTCTACGATCCGATCGTGGAGGTGAATATTTGAGTTATGATTTTCTCACGCATATTAAAGCAAGCGGAATCGTTTCGCAACTCACGCCACCCGGAACACCACAGCGCAATGGTGTGTCTGAACGCCGGAATCGAACTCTATTAGATATGGTGCGATCAATGATGTCTCTTACAGATTTTCCGTTATCATTTTGGGGTTATGCATTAGAAACCGCTGCATTCACTTTAAATAGGGCACCATCTAAATCCATTGATATGACACCGTATGAACTATGGTTTGGTGCTAAACCTAAGTTGTCGTTTCTTAAAGTTTGGGGATGCGAAGCTTACGTCAAGAAGTTGATGCCGGACAAGCTCGAACCCAAAGCCGAGAAATGCGTCTTCATAGGATACCCTAAGGAAACTATTGAGTATACCTTCTACCACAGATCCGAAGGCAAAGTGTTTGTTGCAAAGAACGGATCCTTTCTTGAGAAGGAGTTTCTCTCAAAAGAAGTGAGTGGGAGGAAGGTAGAGCTAGACGAGGTTATTGAACCTTCTCTCGAGTTGGAGAGTGGTGCAGCACCTGAAATTGTTCCAGTGCCGTCTGCACCAACAAGATAGGAAGCTAACGACGAGGATAACTTTAAACGATGCTACTACTGAACTTCGCAGGTCGACAAGGTCACGTGCCACTCCTGAATGGTACGGCAACCCTGTCTTAACCGTCTTGTTGTTAGACAATAGTGAACCTGCGAACTATGAGAAAGAAATGATGAGCCCAGACTCTGAGAAATGGCTAGAGGCCATGAAATCCGAATTGGGATCCATGAGCGAACACCAAGTATGGACTTTGGTGGACCCTCCTAGCGACCGTAAGGCCGTTGAGTGCAAATGGATTTTCAAGAAGAAAACGGACGCGGATGGTAATGTTACTGTCTATAAAGCTCGGCTTGTCGCAAAAGGGTTTCGACAAGTTCAAGGTGTTAACTACGATGAGACTTTTTCTCCCGTAGCGATGTTTAGGTCCATTCAGATTTTATTAGCAATTGTTGCATTTCATGATTATGAAATTTGGCAGATGGATGTCAAGACCGCGTTCCTCAATGGCAACATTGATGAAGAGTTGTATATGATGCAACCCGAAGGTTTTGTCGATCCTAAGGATGCTAATAAGGTGTGCAAACTTCAGCGTTCCATTTATGGACTAAAGCAAGCATCTCGGAGTTGGAACCTTCGTTTTGATCAAGTGATCAAGAGTTTTGGATTTGTTCCAAATTGTTATGAAGCTTGTATCTACAAGAAAGTGAGTGGGAGCTCGGTGACATTTTTAGTACTATATGTGGATGACATATTGATTATTGGAAATGACATTGGTATGCTTAACGATGTGAAGAGTTATTTGAATAAATGTTTTTCAATGAAAGACCTAGGAGAAGCTGCTTATATATTAGGCATCCAAATCTATAGAGATAGACAAAGACGCCTAATAGCTTTAAGCCAAAGTACATATCTAGACAAAGTTCTGAAAAGGTTCAGAATGGATAAAGCAAAGAAAGGTTCATTGCCCATGTTGTCAGGTAAGATATTGAGCAAGGCTCAGTGCAGCTAAGGTAAAAGATAGAGATACTATGAGCAAAGTGCCATATGCCTCGGCCATAGGTTCTATCATGTATGCCATGCTATGTACTAGACCGGATGTGTCCAATGCTCTTAGTTTGACGAGCAGATACCAAAGTAATCCAGGAGTGGAACACTGGATAGCCGTAAAGAACATCCTAAAGTATTTAAATAGGACTAAAGAAATGTTCTTGGTCTATGGAGGTGATGAGCAGCTCGTCGTAAAAGGTTACGTCGAAGCTAGTTTCGACACCGACCCGGATGATTCTAAATCTCAGACAGGATATGTTTATATTTTGAATGGTGGAGCTGTGAGCTGGAGAAGCTGCAAGCAAAGCGTGATCGCGGGATCTACAACAGAAGCGGAATACATGGCTGCTTCAGAAGCATCAAGTGAATGAGTTTGGATCAGGAACTTCATCACTGAGCTTGGTGTGGTTCCAAGTGCCTTCGACCCACTGGAGATATCGTGCGACAACACTGGCGCCATAGCACTGGCTAAGGAACCAAGATATCATCCAAAGACCAAGCACATCAACCGCCGTTTTCATATAATTCGAGATTATATAGAAGATGGAGATCTGAAGATTAGCAAAGTACATACGGACCTGAATGTCGCAGATCCATTGACTAAACCTCTTCCACGAGCAAAACATGATCAGCACCTTAATGCCATGGGTTTTAGATTGTTGCCAGATATAAACTAGATTATTGACTCTAGCGCAAGTGGGAGACTGTTGGAACTATGCCCTAGAGGCAATAATAAAGATGTTATTATTATAATTCTTGTTCATGATAAAGTTTATATTCCATGCTAGAATTGTATTAAGCGAAAACTTTGATACTTGTGTGGTTTATGAACAACACCATGTCCCTAGTACGCCTCTATGGACTAGCTCATTAATTAATGATGGTTAAGGTTTCCTAACCATAGACATGAGTTGTCGATTAATAATGAGATCATCTCATTAGGAGAATCATACGATGGACAAACCCAAATTAAGAAGAGCAATTAGATCGTGTCATCGTATTCATCTTTGCAAAGCTTTTTCCTCTGTCAAGTATTGTATTCCTTAGACCATGAGATAATACAACTCCCTGGTATCGGAAGAAATCTTTGAGGTCATCAAACGTCATCATATGTGAGGGTGATCATAAAGGTGTCTCTCAGGTGATCGGAAAGTACTTGTTGGGTTGTATGTATCGAGATGGAATCTGTCCCTCCCGAGTCGGTGAGATATACTTCGGGCCCACTCGGTAATCGATATCAACACCGCTTGCAAGCACGTTGTTAAGGAGTTAATCACAAAGTGATATCGGATTACGGAACGAGTAAAGTACTTGCTGTGAACGAGATTGAACTAGGTATGCCGATACCAATGATCGAATCTCGGGCAAGTAAAATATCGCGTGACGAAGGGAATACATATATGGGATTAATTGAATCCTGGCATAGTGGTTCATCCGATATGATCATCGATGAATATGTGGGAGTCAATATGGGTTTCCAGATCCCGATGTTGATTATTGATAGAAGATCATGTCTGCATATTCTCGAACCCGTAGGGTCACACACTTAACGTGCATCGACGCTAGGATAG
The DNA here is from genome assembly GCA_910589765.1 of Avena atlantica. Taxonomy (NCBI): domain Eukaryota; kingdom Viridiplantae; phylum Streptophyta; class Magnoliopsida; order Poales; family Poaceae; genus Avena; species Avena atlantica. Next base: position 374,059,226 of record OU342734.1, on the reverse strand, counting down.
AATGGATAATTGGTTTATGAGTTTTTTGTTCGGAGTATCGGATGAGACCCAGGACATCACGAGAGGTTCCGGAATGGTCTGGAGAATAAGATTCATATAAAGGAAAGCAGTTTTTGGATTTCGGAATCGTTTTGGAGTTTATCGGTATTGTACCGGAAGGTTCTAGAAGGTTCCGGAGTGGGACCAACGTGGGCCCACTTGTCGGAGGCCTGCGTGGGCCTAAGGGGAAGTGCCCTGGCCAATTTGGGCCAGGGGCACAAGACCCCTAAGGCCCAGCCGGCCAGCCCTTAGGGGAAACCCTAAAATAACCTTCTAGAACAAGGGGGATGACTTGCCCCCCACTCCAACCCTAGCCGCCGTCCAACTGCTGCCCCTCCACCTTTCTCTCTCTCCTGACTGCGCGTAGGCGAAGCCCTGCCGTAGAAACTCTCCACCATAAGCACCACGCCGTCGTGCTGCAGATCCAATCTATCTCTCCACCATACTTGTTGGACCAAGGAAAGGAGGTGACGTCGCTGCATCGTACGTGTGCATATCTCGGAGGCGCCGCCACTTGCGGCGTAGGATCGGATCGGATCGCAAGGAGGAGACGGCAAGTACGACTACATCAACCACGTTCTGTTGAACGTTTCTGCTGTGCGATTTCTTCAAGGGTATGAAGATCTCATCAATCTCTCTCGTTGATTACATCTCCTAGATTAGATATTGGCTTTCTTGTTCGCATCCGTAGGAATTTTTTTGATTTACTATGCTGCGAATCCTTTTAGTTTGATGTTAGTAAAGTGTGTTGATTAGGATTACAAGTCTACAACCAACATGATTTACTGTGGCACTTTGAATAAGAAGGACTCCTTGCTATTGTTATTGCTGCTGCATTGTACTGAGATAGCCAAATGAGTTATCTAAGATATAATCAATTATTTTATTCCTGGTAATAAAGTTGTATCATGACCTTTGTTTCTTGATATTACATCTTAACTGTGGATGCTAGCTATTGATCCAGGGAGTAGCATTGTAAACACAGGGATCTCTACCTTATTAAAGGTTGGGACCTCTACAGATGGTATCAGAGCACTGTGTTGCCTATAGGATTGTAACCCTAGGATTGGACAAAACCCCTTAGAAAAATAGGAGTTGTCTTAGTTCCAAAACTTATTTACAAACAATCTTGTAAACGCTTTCCTCAACCATTTTTGGTTTTGATTCTACATCTCTTCTATTTCAAACTTAATGAACAAAGACCTCAACCATGAGCAAAGGACTTCACCAACTCAAATGACTTCAACTTTAACATCATCAAAGACTTCAAATTTATTTTCACCAAGGACTTCAACTTGGATATCACTAAGGACTACAAGTGAGACAAGAAATATTACTCAAGACTTGAATACTAAGGAAACACAACTTAGAAGGAACCATCATCACCTTTGAAGTTGTGACCAAGACACAAAATTTCCCCAAGGATACAATGATCTCATTCAAGAAGAAACACCTAAGAAGGATGGAATGATCTCAAGTGAACCATATAGTTGGACCACCATATTAAGTTTAGATCAAACCCACCAACTTATGTGGTGTAGCTAAAATATTTTGTTGCCTAAAAATTGTGCTTGAAACTTGTTGTTTGAGTGGAATGTTTGTTTGTGATTGCTTGCTCATTGCTTGTGTGAATTGTGATGTGTGTGATTATAATTATTTCCTTCGAAATCTCTTGCCTATTCTAATCCCAATCCAACCCAAACATATGACTACTCCAAGAAACTCCAACATCAAGAATGGTGATAACAACAACAACCAAGAGATGCACATGAGAGAACAACTACTAGCAAACCAAACCCAGTTGAATCAGTTGACAACTCAGTTTTTAGCCAACAACAATGAGTTAGACCCAACCATGCAAAAGTTTTTGGAAATTCAATCCCAATTGTTGCAAGTTATGACCACTCAAATGATCAACATGAAAGACAGCCTTTCCCAAGGAGATGGTGACAACAATGATGTCAAGAATGATATTATAGAAGGAACTCAAGCTTGCAATATTTGTGGAGACATGGATCACACTTCCAAAAAGGGCATGAAGTTCAATGCCCTAATTGTGAAGAGAAACATCCAACTAATCAATGCCCCACATCTCAAGCTACTTGTTTTCTATGTGAAGGAAATAATCATGTCCCTATCCAATGCCCCATCTATTCCATAGTTCAACAAAGGAAACAAGGTGGAGTGCATCAACAGTTAGAAAACCCCCAGGAGGGAACAACTTCTACCAAGAAGGATGAAGACAAAGGAAAATCCCAGCTTGCACCTCCATGCAATATGACTCAACCTGATGGACAAAAGAGGAAACATATGTATTATCCAAGGAAACGATTAAGGAGACCAGGAGACTTTCCCACCTTTGAGGTGAGATATGAAGAACATGAACTAGAAGAACTCCTAGCTTTGGAGAAACCCAAGAAGAAGAAGGAAAAAAGCCAAGTTCAGTGTTGCAATTGCAAAGAGATGGGACACTATGCCAATGAATGTCCAGAGAAGAATAAGTATAAGGAAATTAGCCAAGTGTGGTGCAACAACTGCAAATAGCTAGGCCATTATGTATCAACTTGTCCATAGAGGATACGTGAAGAACTCAATCTTGTCACATGTTACAATTGTGGTAACCAAGGACATTATGCAAGCAATTGTCCAGAAAAGATGAAGTACAAGACAAACAAGCCTATGAAGGATCTCAGCCTTGTCACATGTTTCAAGTGTGGAAACAAAGGACACTATGCAGATGTTTGCCCAGAGAAGTTTCATCAAGACCCCAAGCAAGCCAAGGAAATTTTTAAGGGTGGTAGTACCCTAGTTAACTTGAAGCCAATTTGTAACCCCTATCTTTCCCAAATCTCGGGACGAGATTTCTTTTAAGGGTGGTAGCCTGTCAAATCCCAAAATTTTCCAAATTTTGAAATGTGAAAATAAATAAACAAAATAAATAATTGTTGAAATTTAGGGTGAGAAGAAACTTTTTGATTCCAAATGGAATCATCAAAACCCATCTTGAACAATTTTGAGTAAAGTTTGAATCCAACTAAATTCAAATCAAGTGAAATGCATTCTTCATAAATGCATCTTGAAATATAAACACTTGGAAAATAAACCAAAACCCTAAAACCCTAATGGGAGATTTCCAAGATATCTCTAAGACCATGGATTTGATCCATATAAAATTTGTCAACAAATATTTATAAATGATCAAGAATGACAAATGGAAATATTATAAAACCATAGAAATTGATATCATTCAATTTGGAACCATAGATAAAATCTTATGAATTTAGGAAGATAAGGAAATTGAATTTCCAAAGCTAATAAAGCACCTATCCAAAAATACATACCAAATGGTGAGAAAATAATCCTAAAGAGATTTAAAAGTATAAACAAATATTAAATAAAATTATACAATTTGGAATCACCATTTTTGGATCCTTAAATAAAAAGATATGGATTTTATAAGCAAAGGAAGAAATAGATAAATAAGGACTATTTTAAAAAAAGCCAAATTAAAGCTTAACCAAGAAAATAAAATAAAATATTTTTGCTAAATAAAAAGAGTAAAGGATTATTTAAATATAATCATGAGGATTTATTTTTATTAAGTAAAGACATTTCCCAATTTAAATGAACATTAAAACATATTAAAATATTTTAAATAATAATTCCAAGTGAAATTATTTTTGTATAAATAAAACCTACTGAAAAATTTAGAATTCAAATAGAGTTTTAAAACATATTTAAATCCTATTTAAAATAAAGACAAGTATCTATTTTAAAAATTAATAATAGACCCTAAAAGAATAAAAGTATTATTCTAAAATGGACTCTAGAATATGATAATAAACAGTAATAGAATATACACAAAGTTTGGGAAAAGTTTGAATTCAATTAGTGTTTGAAATATTTGAATAGAAATCAAAACAAAATAATAGAAAAAGAAAAAGGAAAAGAATCAGAACAAAAAAATGAGTTGGACCCAGCCCAACTAACCCCAGGCCCAGTCCAGCCCAGCAGCAACCCACCTCTCTCGCCGAACCATTTTTATTTAGTCGCAGTCGAACCCGCGGAGTCACTTACCGCAGGCCCCCACCTTTCCTTACCCTCTCTCACTGACTAGCCAGGCCCACTCAACAGTCATCTTCCTCCCCCCCCCCCCCGCGGTGACCACGCTTTGTCGGCTGTTTCAGCCGATTAAAAGCTTCAATTCGTGACATTGATGCAGCCTTTACCCCCTGCGACCACGCTCCTTTAAGCACCCGTTCCCCCTCTATCTTTCCCCCAGACCCCATTTCTCCTCTGCCTCCAGGCTGCGCTGAATTTTCGTTTGCAGCCCACTGCCCCGACGACCTCTTCCGGACGATTCCGGCGAAGCTAGACCACCCTCCACTCACTGGCATCCACCAGCTTCCTCCCTAACGTCAGTAGAATCTGCCCATTGCCCCAGCTTGGCCGCGCATGCACCAGAGGCTCAGCAACTTCGAAGTCTGAGCGCCACCGTGAACCTTCCCAACTCCGGCGATCTCCCTCGGTATGTCCTGACCGCCCCTGCCCTCTCGTTGACACGCGTATGATCCCCAGCACCATGTGCATCTAACGGCACCCCGGTTTTGTCTTAGCGCGCACCGTGGCATCGCCTCCGACAATGAGTGACCGCACCCGACGCCAGGCACATCTCCGGCGAGCGATTAAGATCAACCCCGTGCGCCCCTCGAGAAACGGCGAGCACATTGAGCATCCTCTCATCGTTGCGAATATGGTGAGCTACCCCTCTTTCTCTCTGGCTCCCTGTATCACCGGCAACCTCACTGGCCGAGCGCGCCGCCGCCACTAGCCGCCGCCAGTTAGTGGTCTTTGCACTGCGAGCCGTTGGATGCAAATTTTGTGGCTGTGTTACATTCACTTAAAGCGAAGGGGTACGTTGCCTCTATACCACACGATCACCTTTTAATCTGCAGTCCACATTGCGTGATCCGAACGAATTGGTATGGGCGAATCAGAACTCACCACGTGGCCCAGAATTTGTTTTAAAAACATAATTTGTTCTATTAGATGATCAAATTTGTAAATTGCATAACTTTCAATCCACACACCCAAATTTTGAAAATTTTATATCAATGGAATCATCAAAACAAGTACTTTCCAACCATGTGCTTTGTTTAGTAAATTGCTTCTGTTAAATTGTTTATTTTTGTAGAAACTTGTGTAGGCATAAGTTGAATGTAAAATTTATTCTAGGAATTTTTTTAAAGTAAAATCTTTGGAAAATGGATTTTTTTGAACCTACTGACCTTAGAAACCAACTTGTGGATTCAAAAACATATTTTGTGAAGTTAAACAATAAATCTTTGAATTGGAACAATTCTAGTCAAATAAAAATATTGTTTATATGTTAAAAATGCTTTTTGGAGAAATACCTTTGGGAAATGATTTGAATTAAACTCTGTGACCCTAAACACCAAGTTTTGAGATTTAAAAATATATTTTGATGAACCCTATAAATTATTACTTTGCTAAAAATCTTTTCCAACAACATAAAATATTGTTTTGGTATAAAAATGGTTTATAGATGAAACCTTTTGCAAATGGTTTTAATATTAAACACTTGACCACAAAACACTAACATTTGTGTTAAAAATATATTTGGTAAACACTAGAAATATTCTTTGGATTTAAATTCTTTCTAGCAAAACAAAAATGATTTAAAGTGGCCATTTTTCACTAACTTAATATCAAATGGTTTTACCACTTTTGTAAATGACCAATAGGTGTTTTCAAATGTTTATAACCCATTATAAACCACTTTTCCAAATAAAACAATCTTTGGCATGCTTGCATGCAATGCTTTATTTTATTATTCTATGTGATGATTGCTTGAATGGTAGATTGAAAGTGTGCCTTGCTTGATTGAATTGTAGAGACATTTGAAGAGTGTGACTATTGCAAGATCAAGGAGTGAACTTATATTATCTACCAAAAATGCAAGTGGTGCTGCATATTTTTGTCCCAATATTTTGATTATGCATTAGAAATATTTTGCATAGGGCTTGCATGAATATTTTGCTAAGTATCTATATGCTATGCTTGGGAAATCCTAGTAGTTGTAGAATTGTTAGAATTTTCTCTAAGTTAAGATACTTACTTTTGTCATGCTTAGCCTAGCTAGTAGCAACCAAGGGTGGAATATAAACATGCTATGTAAAAATATTGCTAAGTCTTTGACTTATGGTTTTGCTTAATAAAACAACTAAGTGAACGAAACACCTGGGTGGAATGGTAATTGCTTGGTGGTTTTTGGTTGAGTGGTTACACAAGGCCAATTTATATGGTTTACCTTGTGTATCAAACTTCTGGATTGCCACCCAGGAACAAAGGGATTTGAGATGCCAAATGTTAAGAAGCTTCTAGTGTAGCCACATGGCATTATGGGCTCTGCCGGGACCATATAGGTTGCAATAACTTAGCCAAATGGACAGTTGGTGGTAGGGGATTGATAGGTTGGAGCGCGTCCATTCTGGTCTAAGGGAAGGCTTCTGAAAGGTCCTGTCTTGGTGAAACCAAGTCTTGTGGGGAAAGTGCACCACCTCTGTAGATGGAAGAAACTAAGTACTTAGCCATGTCCCTGGTATTGGACAATTTGAGCATCAAGACATGGAAGCTATCAAGAATCTCCTCATCCCAATTTTCTAAGTAAAACTTGTGGTTGAACAAGGGTGAAGGTCCACCAATTTCTATTGGTGGTTCCTTGGGTGATTTTGTCAAACAAAAACTTAATGTTTTCAAATGATAAGGAAAATATATTTTGAGCAAAGCAAGCCTAAGCTCCACCTAGCCAAATGCATATAGATGATAGACTCCACTATACTACCATAGTATCACTTTCCAATACAATTCAAATGTATTGACCCTTGTGGCTGTAACTTATTATGTTGCGGTTTGTTTGATGTTAGTAAAGTGTGTTGATTAGTATTACAATATACAACCAACATGATTGCCCGTGGCACTTTGAAGATGAAGGACTCCTTGCTATTGTTATTTTTGTTGCATTGTAATGAGATAGCCAAATGAGCTATGTAAGATGTAATCAATTATTTTATTCCTGGTTATAAAGTTGTATCATGACCTTTGTTTCTTGATATTACATCTTAACTGTGGATGCTAGCTATTGATCCAGGGACTAGCATTGTAAACACAGGGATCTCTACCTTATTAAAGGTTGGGACCTCTACACAAATGCATTGCTGTTTTCGAAACGCTTTCGAAGTTCTGGCTCTAGCCCATACAATATGCCGCAATGAACTAAGTTGTGGTCCTCCCGACGAGTCTGATAGACATTCTTCTCCTTGTCGGGGGCATCCTCAAAAGGTGGGGGGCCTGGCGGCGCTTCTAGCACATATTGCTTTTGTGCAGCAGAGAGGAGAATCCTCAAATTCATGGCCCATTCGGTAAAGATACTACTGTTTGTTGCAAGTTTCTATTTCTCCATGAACACATTGAAATTAAAAGAAGGTGGTGCCATCTACAACAGAATTTGTAAAGTTTAGACTAAGTTTATGATATATTGAGTTCAACTAATCCACATTACGAATGAATTCCCACTCAAAAACGACATCCCTCGTGTCTTTTTGGTGATTACATGAACCAGATCCACTACACCAAGTCCGATCATCACGTGAGTCAGTGTAGCTTCAAAGGCGAGCATCAAATAAGCATCATATCTACTATATGACTCATGCTTAACCTTTCGGTCCGTGTTCCGAGGCCATGTCTGTACATGCTAGGCTCGCCAAGTAAGAACCTTAGTATTCGCTTGTGTAACTGTCTTACACCCGAAATATGGTCGTGGATCCAAGAACACCCGATCATCACGTGATGTCTTGGAACGATGAAAACATAATCGGTGCATACTAAAGGAAGAACACATTCTTATCTTGATATTTAAATGAGGGATCATCTTATTATGCTAATAAAACGCCAAACAAGCAATATAAGATGCTATCAAACATCACATGTTTATTAGTGGAATGATATGGTTCCCGCATATGATCTCTATCATGTGCATCGTGGTATGATCACTATCATACCTTTATGTGTAAGGCCAAGGTCTATAGAACTTACACGTTATGTGTGTTGTAAGAGTATCATCTCATACTTCTACTTACAACATCACCATATCATAACACTAGCCCAGCAACAATCTAAACTAGACGCCTCTAATTTATCCATTGCAAATTTTACGTGGCTTAGGGCTTTCGAAGATAGAACCATTCATACCTACGAACATGAACCACAACGAGGATAACCAAATTGTTGACAACTCTTGCAAAATAGATATTGACTATAGTAGGAGAGACAGACACCCGCTAGCCACTTATGTAAACTAGTTGCATGTCAAGCGTGGAACAGGTCTCATGTGCGAGGACATGTAAAGTTTGTCCGGGCCGCTTCATCCCACTATGCCACCAATATCCAAAATTACAACTAAGGAGAAACAACATGATCATCATCGCCCACATACTCATATGTGTACTACCCGTGTAAAGCATCTACGCATAGATCCGGCTCTGATACCACTGTAGGGTTCGCATCATAGAAAACAAAAAATTTCCTACGATGGGAACAACTATGTACCAAGATCTATCTACTAGATACAAACAACAGGCAGATGTATATCCATAGAGAACATACCATTGAAGACCTACTAAGCTTAACGAGTTAAACTCGTGGTTGATGTAGACGATCTCTTGCCGATCTCAAGATCGAGAGGAAGTCCTAGCGCCGCAAATCAGCAGCGCATCCGTGCTCGCACACACGTCAGAGGCACCGAGCAACCTCCACCTCCTCGCTCCAGCGATGCAGCGGAAGCACAACTCTTTCTTGCCTAATAGCCACCGAGAACATGTATCTCCCTGGTCCGAGACCATGGGGGATAAATTCTAGAGGGGGAGAGAGATCCTTCATGAGGAAGTGTGAGTGAGAGAGAGGGAGAGGGTGCCTTTTATAGGAGGATGGGGGAACCCAAGGGGTTGGCCGCCGGCCATGGGGGCTGCCCCTCCCCTCCTTCATTCATGTGGGTGGACACTCCACTCACAAAAACCTCTTCATTTCCCTCCACTCAAAATCCCACTCAAACTTGCAATTAAATTTCCACCAAATTTAATGCAAACTCTCATTAAATATAACTCTTTTATTTATTCAGAATTTTTTCAATTACTTTAATTACAAACATTCACATATAACCCCTTGCTATAATTCTATTTCACATGCATAACCACTTTATGCAATTTCACCCGAAAACCTTTTTCAGTATCTAGTGAAATAAATTCCTACGCTTGTTATTCTTTCCGACATGAAACTTTTGCTCCAGTTGGATGTCGGTGTCTCTTAAGTGTGTCACCCTATGGTTCGTGAATAATGCGGACATGATCGAGACCCCTCTCGGATCAATAATCAGAAGCGGGGTCTGGATACCCATACTGACTCCCACACATTCAACGATGACTTTCTTGTGATCGTCGGAACCTTTTATGCTAGTATCTTAATCCCTTTGTTTCATGATATATTACATGTCCGAGATTCGAGCATCGGTATCTCCATACCTAGTTTGATCTCGTTACTGACATGCACTCTTTTCTCGTTCCCGTGATATAACATTCTAGTGATCAAATCACTTGCTTGCAAGCTAACCAATGTGATATCACTGAGAGGGCCCAAGGTATATCTGTCCGTCATCGGGATGAACAAATTCCACTCTCGATCCATAGGCCTCAACATAACACTTTATTAGTTCTAAACCCATCTTTATAATCACCCTGTTACGGTGTGATGTTTGATGTTATCAAGAAACTCTTTAGGTGTTAGTGATTGACATGATCCCATGGTCTAAGGATTAGGATTACTTCGTAAGTTGTTATAGCAATATAAACTCAATGACTTTGATCGTAATGCTATAATTTGGATGAATGTTCATCACACCATTACAGTAATGTTGTGATCCCGTTATTAACAACATCCAATGTCCATGATTAGCAAACCTTGATCTTCTTGTTAATCAACGAGCTAGTTTATGAGAGAGGCATAACTAGGAACTTTCTGTTTGTTTATTCCCTTCAATTATGCATTCAACATGGCAAGCTACAAACAAAGATCATGAATAATATGCATTGAAAAACTTTTGTTTGTTTCACATGTAGAAAACATAGCATAGTGGCAATCATCTTGTCCCTCATAGAGTAGCAATATTATTAGTTCACAAGGGTGACTAGAAACAAATAGCACAAGAGCAAGTAATAACACAATATGCATCAATTAATAAGCTTTGGAACATTGCACATAGAATGACAACTATGCTCTCTTAATGGTGCCTAAAGGTAGAATGTGGAGACTCAAATAATGGTGGAAGAAAGACCTTTTTGTAAAGGAAGCGTGGATTACAAGTTTCAAAAAGATCTTCCAAAAATTATGGTACTTATTAGCTTTCAGCCCTCATTGCCCCTATCATAAGCATCTTGAAGTGGTTAAGGTTAAAGTGGCAAATCTGGAGTATATGCTTGACAAAGTATAAGTTGGCAATCTCATGCCCCTTGAATACGAGGGCCACACCTCATGCATACTCAACTTTGGGTCCAGGCAAGTTCTTGTCACTGTAAGTATTTGCATATCATTGAGAACCACCAACGAGGTACCCCTTGCACATGGCACATGAGCTTTCCCATAACCAAAATGACAAGGCAAGCAGACAATGAGCATCTCAGAAATTCTTCTTATGTACCATGGGAATATGGTGCTTTTTTCTCTCTTTCCTAGTTTCTCAATGTGTCTCTTTTTTATAAGAAGAATGCTTCATAGATGTCACTATGGTGATGTTGCAAGTTTCCACCATGATTAGGCATGGATTAGGCTAGCGGCCCAGGCGTTTCTCTAACACAGGATACAAACTCCATGGACTTACAAGTTCCCTCTTTATTTCACACCGGTGACATCCATAGACAAAAGAACATGATATCAACTGAGTACAACAAGGTACAAGTGCAATGTTGAAAACGTTCCCCGTGACAGCACGATTCTTCTAATTCCAACTTATAAGTGCAAGCATATACAACAAAGTTGTCACAATGGTTCAAGTTTATTAGGGGCAAAGAATAAAGTGTGCCATCAAGTTCGTGAGGGCTTTAATCACTAAGTTTTCACATAACAAAATAGTTTTTTAATTGGAAGATAGATGAAAACAAGAATATACTTGGAATGGTGTAACACACCATGAATAGGAATTTATAGTGGAAACTTTGGAATAACTTGGTTTCTTGGGAGTTGGAAGCATGAGTAGAACTTACTCATACAAGTGGAGGCTAGAAAAAGACTGGGAGCAACCAACTAAGAGAGCAATAATGGCCAAAATCATGCAATGCAACAAAGCAAACTAATCAAAGCAAAGAGTGGTACTACAATTCAAGGACTAAATGATCATAGAGGCTAATGGTGACTTGTCATAGTCATAACATGGTGTGAGCATGTGCCAAGTCAACCCAAGAAAAACATCAAAGGAGAATACCACAATACTATGCTTTTGCATGCTAAAACAACGCATAATTTCTTCAAGGCACACTAAGCAATCCCAATTGTTTGGAACAAGACATGCTACAGCAATAATCACTAAGCATAATGCTAAAACAACACCTGGCATGTCATGCTAAAGTCTAAGTCACAGTCAATGCAAGCTCCTCTTGCACTTCAAGCAAGAACTTATGTCACATCCCAAGATTTTCCAAATCTTGTAATGTGAAAAATAAATAAACAAAATAAAATTTTTGTTGAAAATCAGGGTGAAAAGAAACTTTTGTTCCAAAAGGAAACTTAAAATTCCATCTTGAACAAACTTTAAATTAAAGTTTGAATTTAACAAAATCCAAATCAAATGAATTGCATTCCTCAATGAATGTATCTGGAAATTTAAACACTTGGAAAATAAAATCCAAACCCTAAACCCTAATGGAATAAAAATCCTTTCCAAGTTATCTCTAAGCCTATGGATTTGATCCGTATGAAATCTTGTCAACAAACAATTACAAATGATCAACAAAGACAAATAGAAATATTTTAAAATCATATAAATTGGTTTCACTTAAAATTGGAACCATGGATAAAATCTTATGAATATAATAAGATAAGGAATTAAATTCCCAAAGCTAATAAAGCACCTATCTGGAAACCCATACCAATTGGTGAGCAAATAATCCTAAAGATCTTTAAAAGGATAAACAAATTATAAACAAGATTTCACAAATTGGAATCACCAAGTTTGGATCTCTAAATAAAAAGATATGGATTTTATAAGTTAAAGAAAGAAATATTAATTAAAGAATAATTAAAGACCAAACCAAACCTTGGCCAAATCCTTAAACAAGTGGAATGAATTTAATCCAAATCCAAATAAAAATATTGGATAAAGAATTGCCAAAGTAAAATAAAATGGCATAAACCAAATCCTATTGGAATAAAGACAAATCCAAATTTTAAATGAATAATAAAACATATTAAAAACCTTTCCAAATAATTCAAGATGAATTATTTGAACCCAAATAAACAAATAAAAACCTACTGAAAGGATTTGGAAAGTTTTAAGAATTTAAATGGATATTTAAAAATATTATTAAATCTTATCTAATTAGAACTAGAGCCTATTTTGAATAAATAAAAGACCCCAAAAGGAATAAGGTTTTATTCAAAAATTGACACCAGACTACAATACTAATCAGTATTTAAACCTACACAAAATTTGGCAAAGTTTTGAATTCAAAAGAGTGTTTGAATTGCTTATTCAAAATCAAAACAGAATTAAAGAAACAGAAAAAGAAAAACAGAAACAGTACAAAAAATGGAAGAGACGACACAGCCCAACTAGCCCACCTCTCCCTCTCAACGAGTGAAACGTTTTCTCACCACAGACCTAACCCACACCCTCACTGATGCACGGACCCCACCTCCCTTGTCTCTCCTCGCTGACGAGACGACCCCACGCCAGCTCTCTTCTTCCTCACCCGCGCGCAAACCTCGCCGGCGGTTTCTGCCGTTAAACACTCGTGTTAATACTCGTTACTACCAGCATTACTCCACCCCGTGACCATGCTGTATTAATTGCCTCCCTCTTCTCCCTCTTTCCCCCCAGACGCCACCCCACCGGAGCCCCCAGGCTGCGCCAATTTCTTGCAACCTCACCTTTGTCCCCGACGAGCTTCCCGGCGAAATCCGGCGAGCCCAGCTACTCCTCTGCCCCCAGACCACACGAGCCTACTCCCCAGCCTCTGGCGCATCTCCCAGTGCCGCCCGTTCAGCTGCGCGAGCACCATAACCTCGACAACCTCTTCACCAGAACATCGCCACCGTCTGCCATTTCTCCGGCGACGTTCCCAGGTAAAGTTCGACCGCGCCTCCCCGTCTCCTGGATGCACTCGTACTCGCCACTTCTGTGCGCAGCTAACGCACCCTTTTTCGTGCCTTAGCGTGAACCATGCACTCGCCTCCGACGACGAAAAGAGCCGCCAGACGCCGGCGACAACTACAACGAGGAATCACCGGTGGTTCAGAGCGCCCCTCGACAAGTGACGACCACGTTGAGCATCAGCGAAGCAAGGCGAACCTGGTAAAGCCCTACCCCATCACCCTTGCTTCCTAAATCGCCGGCTCCACCACCATCTGACCACGCCGCCACCAACCGCCGCCGCTAGCGCCTCCACTAGTTGGCAAGTGTGCTCAGCATCGTCCGATCTGGATCTGACGATTAGGATAGAATCACTTAACGCCGAAGAGGTGTAACATCCCAAAAATATCAAACTTAGATCAACAAAACACTAATCCTAAAGTTTAGGGTTAACAAAAACTTTTCTAAACCAATTCATGAAAGCATGTATATGTGTATGCATGAATTTTGAAATTCTTTAAAACCACTTTGTTTGTGTGAGCCATTGCTTGTAAAATGTTTCTTAGGTGAAAAGAACATCATCTAAAACATTCCCCACCCTTTTCCTAAAGAAAAATAAGTCAAAACCAATATATTAAGTGAATGGTCATTTTGACCAATTTAACTCCCATGCCTACTTTGGCTGTCTCAAACTTTCAAAACCTAACAGAAACTTTTCTGGATCTTTGCACCCCTTGAATGTACTCATAACAAAGTATCAAGGCCCACTTTGTGATCATCCAGAAACTTTCAAATGCATAGTTTAAATGACAACTCAAAATTGAATCTTCTTCATATGGGAAGATCCCACTCTTTCAAAACCCACTTAAACAAGCTCAATTTTCAAAACCCAAGCATCTGCAGACTCACCAGAACCAATCTAGCAAACCCACCAAAAATCATTTCAAAATTCAAAACTTGATTTCATGCGGCCATTTCATCAAACAGGTTGCAGACACAAATCAAACAAAACTACAAACACTATAGTGTGCAGTGTTTTGAGCCTAACTTGTTCCCTAGTTAGCTCTCACACAATCCAGTAGATCATCTAGCAAGGTTAGACCAGCACTAGCACCCCTGTGAGCTTGCCATTGCCATTAATGGTGAACAGCCGAGCACCTCAATGCCACCCCATAGTCGACAGCAGGCTAGAGGAAGAACTAGCCGTGCCAACCTTGTCTGGGAGGCAGCCCACCGTCCACCGCCACTGCCTGTCCCAGCCGCGAGTGTTGCCAAGCACTGGACCACGCGCACAAGACACGCCCAGACCATGCCGAGCGTGCGCTAGAGCGCCACCCTCGACCACCACCCACAGACCGCGCGCCGCCCTCACCGCGCGCACACACGATCACCACCGACCCAGGAGACCGCCAGGCATCCCCGTTTAACGCCCCGCGCCATACAGCCACCGCCCGTCGTCGAGAACGCCGCCTCTGCCGCGCAGAGCACCGCCCGTTCCAGACCAAACCACACCGCCCCATCCCTCGCGACCATGTCGTTGAGCATCGCCAGGAGACACAGCACCGTCCCCTACCCTTGCCCATGCCATTAGCTGCCTGTAACATCGCCTCCGACGAGCTCACCTTGCGCCCCGACGGTCCCCTCGCTCGACTATAAATAGAGGCCACCCCCGCACGATTTCTTCACACCATCTCACTCCCCTCTCCTCACTAATCGTGCCACACCATTCTCAGCGCAAGGCGAGCACCACCCCGCCGGAATTTCACTGGAGCCTGCCGCTGCCGGAGAAGAAAGGAGCCAGCGATTGGAGCCGCCCCAGGAGAAGCCACCGGTACCAGGAGGTTCGCCGTCGTCGACTTCGTCGTTCGCCTGCCTCACCGACCCTCGCCCGTACTCCGGTGAGCTCCCAGCACCCCTCACTGGCCGCGCTAGGTTTCGTTCTCGCCGGAGCTGTCTCGCGTCGACGATGACCCTCAGCCGTTGGATTAGAACCAGATCGAACGAACCACGTTGCCCCATACCGCTTCGCCCAGCCCCGTGTCACTGACGAGTGGGGACACCCACTTAAAAAGCCCGCGGGAGCACTGCGCTTAGCAGGCCGGCCCGTTAGAATTTCCCGCGCAGCCCAACGATTCAAATTAAATCTTTTCTTTTTAATTTCAAACACACTTCTGTACCCAACTTCAAAAATCAACCCAGATCGATTTAGTGCACCAAATTAGATGAAACCAATTTTGTTGGAAAGGTCTGTGAATGCTTAATCCAAGCCCGTTGGATTCAAGTCATTTGGATCTGTAGATCACCCTTAGCAAAAATGACAAGGCAGAAGCTTTTCTGCATTCAAAGATTTTTCAAATTTAAACCACAATAGCTTTTGAGTTGATTCCAACTCTCAAAAATCACTTTCAACCATACCTTTCAGAATATATAAAAATATATATAGGTTACTTGCAGAAATAATGTTCAAGGAATAAAAGAATGCTTCATAAGCATTTCTAGCCACTTTAATTAATTAAAATAAAAGGGTAAAACTTTGTTAAATTGTGACACCACTTTAAATCACCTTCCCATGGACTACAACATGTGGTGATGACATGTTTCAACATGATCCCATGTGTAGTTTAGAGAATATTAAATCTTAAGTAGTTTTTCAATGAGTAGAAATTACTTTCTATAATAAGAAGACTTAAACCAATCCTTAACCTTGTAATGTTAGAGATGATGCTAGATCATCTATAGGACCCTTGTGTGTGATGATTGCAAGTAGTTAAGTATTGTTTGGTGATTGTGTACCTCGTATTTATTCATAGACGCTAGTACCGACCAAGGCTACGAGGAAGAAGGAGGATACTACGAAGAGGAAGCCGAGGAGAACTTCAACCACTGCTCTGCACAAGGCAAGCTAGTAACTATGCAAGCTTATACTGATATTGATGCAAGCTATACTAACCAAGTTTACCAATGCAAGCTAACACTTGCAAGATACTATACCTATGCAAGCGCATAAGACACCC
This sequence comes from Avena atlantica, assembly GCA_910589765.1. Lineage (NCBI taxonomy): Eukaryota > Viridiplantae > Streptophyta > Magnoliopsida > Poales > Poaceae > Avena > Avena atlantica. The sequence goes on along the minus strand of OU342734.1, from coordinate 374,042,759 downwards.
TATTGTTGCCACAACCCATGCTTGTGATATGATTACTATATGCCCTAAGCGTATGTAACCATACCCACTTGCTAAACCAATCCTAGTTTTATGGCAAGCTTCTTACTTTATTTCGTTATCACAGTTTACTTAGAGGCTACCCAAGAATTTTGGTAGATACTAGACAGTTGTGCTGAAGGTTGCATAAAGAGCATTAAATTTGGCCTAAGCTAGAAACCTTGATATCAGCTTATGGTATAAGGTTGGACTTAGTTGTAACTCCACTAGTTACCACCCCTCTATTAGTACTACCCCACCTGTAGATGCTAGTGCTAAGCATAAAACTTGATCAACTTTAGATGGGAATACTTGGTGGAAAAATGGTTATGAAAACCTTGGAATGATGGATCATTCTATTGAAATGTTTTGGACATGTGTTTCCAAACAATTGATGATTTTGGTGATGAAAATGTTGAGGCATGAGCCTTAGCCCTTTATAAAACTGATGGTTGTCTGGATGCGATACCATTCCAATTTTATCGTACAACTACAATACCCGAATATTGGGTAGGGCTTGACTGGAAACTTATATACCTTAGTATTAGTTCCCTCACGGCCAAGGTCTGAGCTGAGGCTACCTTGTGAAGATTGTCCACCTGTGCAGTACCCAAGATGACAGTGGTCATGGTTGGGAGGCCAAACTCACAGGAGAGGTGCTTATACTAGGGAGTGTAATTGGAAGGTTAGGATTGATTATCCGCATACTGAGTATGGTGAATTCAGGATTTTTTCCTGACGGATGTATCGAATGTTGTGGTGAAAGTGTATAATCTCTGCAGAGTGTCAAACTATTCGAATAGCCGCGTTCGCGGTTATGGACAGTTGGAGTGGCCATACTGTTCCCCCGTCAGACTTTTCGAAATAACTTGTGAACGACTTGAGACTTTGGCTTGGCCACAACAGAGTTGTGACTAGCTTGGGAACTTAGTAGTATAAATCTGGCTTTTGCAAAACAACCCTAGAGCCTAGTGTCCTATTATCCAAAAACCCCTTTTTCTTGTTAGTATTAGTTTGCGAGTACTTAAAGAGTACTCATGGCTTTGTCCCTGGCTATTCCCATGGCCAGACTATGAAGAGGAGTACCTGGAGGATGGACCCCAGGACGGTTACGACAACTAGGATCATCTCCCATCGTCAGCATTGCCTGTGACCCCGAAGATGGAGCCTCGCCTACGCTACCGTTACTATTCCGTATTCCGCTGCTTGATGTTGTATTAAGGACTGGATCATGATATCCCTATTTGTGTAAGAACTTATGTATCGTTGTAATGGATGAAGTACTATGGTATCCAGTTATGTCTCGCAAAAATGGTAATCCTGGGATTGCGATGTATGGCATAACAGGCATCTAGGATTGAAAAATCCGGGTGTTGACAAGTTGGTATCAGAGCCATCCTGACCATAGGAGACCCTAGTTAGATTGGACGCTGAACCAAAAACTTAGTTTCAACACTCAAAAACAAAACTATTTACGAAAACTTATTCTCATTCTTACCTCTTAAATTCTTTAATAAACTTCATGTACCTCAAAAACTCTTGCAAAATATATAAAATTTTGACACACTTGATCACTTTGCTAAACTAATCATCCTCTATTTTTATAGATGGACGTGAAGTACAGCAAGTTTTACCAACTCGGAAATGGAGGAGACCTTATCTTTGAGAGGGATCTGGATCAGCTTTCGGAACTTTTGGAGCGCCCACATCCCGAGTTCTTCGGAGCTCGGCTCAATGATCAAGGGGGAGAAGATCTATAGTGGCTAATTGTTGCAAGTCTCCGAGGAAAGATTGAACCTCCCACTGCGGAGGGAATTCAGTTTACCTTGAGGGAAAACAACTGGCTTGATGGACTTGCCAGAGCAATGCAGGAAGCTCTTTCCCGTCTGTGTAGGCAGAGCATCAATCAGATCAAGGGTACTCGCTTTGAGTTTTGCCCAAGACGTGATGCAAATGGTCAACCACTGGAAGCCCCATACCACCCCGAGCTGAAGACCCAATTGGACCACCTTAGCTTCATGATGTATGATCGTCAGCAGGAACTGGACAACTGCCGTGACTATTGCAACCACAAGTCTGCCATCATCAAGACGAAGGATCAGACCATCGCCATGCTAGCAAAGGATCGCAAGTCTCGCCGCCGTCAGCTCGACAAGAAGGAGCGCATTATTTCCCGTCTTCGCCATCGTATCTCAGCTCTGGAAGAGACCATCCATGAGAGAGACATGCAGTTAGAGGAAAGGGAGAATGCCGGAGAAGATCTTCGTGGAGACCCTTACTCCTATCTCAGCGATGACGATGATTTTCTAGAGGATCAGGCCATGGACTTCTTCACCGATGAGGATGATTTCGCCTTCATCGATGATGCGGAAGATGATGAAGCCACAGACTCCGAGCAGTAGTAGCACTGAGCACTAGCGTAGTGAGTAGTAGTCGGTCCCACTATATCGTAGCTCCCAGAATGGTTCTTAAAACCATCTGTTTTGCTTTGTTGTGGTGTGTGTTGTACTGTGTGCTATGAATGAATGAATGAAAAAGCAAGTTGCTAGAAAACTTTAGTCAAACTCTAAAAACTTTTCAAAGACCCAAAACCTTAGAAATTTCCCTCTTTTCTCATGATCTATATCAATCTTCAGATACCACGTGGAGGAAGTGGTTCAGCCCCGGACCCAATGTTGCAGATCCTGCAAGTGTTGACTTCTGACCGCGAAGCTGAACGAGCGGAACGGCAAGCCAACCTAGCCACTCTGCAACAGATAGCCCAGCTAGCCCACAACAACCAAGGTCATGGAAATCAGGACAACCACGGATCTAAGCTCAAGAATTTCCAGAATACCAACCCACCCGTTTTCACCAAGTCAGAAGAACCCCTAGACGCCGATGATTGGCTGCAAACCATGGAGAATAACTTAGAAGTAGCCGGAGTAGAAGCCAACGAGAAAGTCTTGTTCGCCACTCATTATCTAGCCGGAGATGCCAGGGCATGGTGGACCAGTGTTCGTGCAATGACCGGAGGCCAAATGATGACCTGGGAGGAATTCAAGGTCAAGTTTAGCAGAACCCATGTGCCGCCAGGTTTGATCAAGAGAATGAGAGACGAGTTCAGAGAATTGAAGCAAGGAAGTATGACTGTAGTGGAATACCGTGACAAATTTTTGTCATTAGCTAGGTACGCCCCAGACGAGATAGACACCGAAGCCAAGAAGAAAGAAAGATTCCTGAATGGTCTGCATGACGAGATGCAGACAGTATTAGTCAATATTCCCTTTGCTGATATTGAAGCTCTTGTCGACTCCGCTATCCAGATGGAAGGAAAGATCAACCAGGCCAATGAGAACCGCAAGCGTCGCATGATGCATCAACCAGGAACCCATCAGACCCCAAAGTATCGCCCCAATCCATCTCCAGGATTTGCCCCAAGAACCAACAGACCCCCTATGACCCGTCCGAACTATCCCAACCGTGGAAACCCTAGACCCGGAGGAAATCACAACAACCCCAGCAATTCTAGCACTTTCACCCGTGCCCCACCCAAGTTCAACACCAACCATGCTACCGCCAACCCCAATACTGCCCCTAGGACTGGAAGCAACGTTGTGTCTGTCGCAGCCAAGGACAAGTCACAAGTGACCTGTTATGACTGTGGAAATAAAGGCCACTATTCCAACGAGTGCCCCAACAAGAAGAACGCTACAGCCCCTAATACCAATGTCCCAGCCCAGCAGCAACGTCGTGTCCAGCCAGGGAGAAGATTTGCCCCAGGAAATTCACTCAACCGCAATGGCCGCCTTTTTCTCATGCATGCTGAAGAAGCTCAGGAAGCGCCAGACGTCGTGCTGGGTATGTTTTCTGTTAATTCAGTACTCGCAAGAGTGTTGTTTGATTCTGGTGCATCGCATTCATTTGTCACCGAAGAATTTGCGTGCACTAGTAAAATCCAACCAACCAAACTGAAGCAGGTGATGATTGTACAAATTCCCGGATCGACCACCAAGGCTAGGCAAATTTGCAAAGCCGTCCCTATCCGAATCCATGGCATAGATTTTTATGCTAATCTAATAGTACTCGGAACTAAAGGTTTGGAAGTAGTACTAGGAATGGATTGGATGTCCAAACATAAAGGAATGATTGACTGTGCCAAGAAAGCCATTACCATGACTAGTACCACCGGAATATTAGTCGAGCATATATCGGAAACCTTACCTCGCCAATTCAAGTGTAACAAAAGTCTAGCCCAACCTACCATCGACCAAGTTCGGTTAGTCTGTGAATACCCCGATGTATTTCCAGATGTTTTGCCCGGTATGCCCCCAGATAGGGATATCGAGTTTATCATCGAACTAATCCCCGGAACAAGACCTATAGCCCAGAGACCCTATAGCATGAACCCGTCAGAACTAGAAGAACTGAAGAAGCAACTGGATTCCATGTTAGAAATCGGATTGATTCAACCAAGTGAGTCCCCATGGAGGTCACCTGTCTTGTTTGTGGATAAGAAGGATGGAGGTAACCGTTTGTGTACGGATTATCGAAAGTTGAATGATGTCACCATCAAGAACAAGTACCCCTTGCCCAAGATAGAGGATTTGTTTGATCAGTTGACCGGTGCCCAGGTGTTTTCTAAGATTGATCTTAGAACTGGTTATCATCAACTCAAAATTCGTGCAGAGGATATTCCAAAGACTGCCTTTACCACCAGATATGGGTTGTATGAGTATACAGTCATGTCTTTTGGATTAACCAATGCCCCCGCTTATTTCATGAACCTCATGAATAAGATTTTTATGGACTTCCTGGATAAGTTTGTCGTTGTTTTCATCGATGACATTCTGATTTATTCCAAATCGGAAGAAGAACATGAGCTACACCTAAGGACCATTCTTGGAACCCTTAGAGAGCATCAGCTGTATGCAAAATTTAGCAAATGTGAATTCTTGTTACAGGAAGTAGGATTCCTCGGTCACATTGTATCAGCCGGAGGAATTGCCGTTGACCCTGCCAAAGTGAAAGATGTAGAAGATTGGCAAGCCCCAACCACTCAAACCCAAGTTCGTGCTTTTCTCGGATTGGCGGGATATTACCGCAAATTCATAGAAGGATTCTCTAGTATCGCCCGACCCATGACCCAATTGCTGAAGAAGGACAAGAAGTTTGAATGGACAGACAAGTGTGAAGCGAGTTTCCAAGAACTCAAAAGGAGATTGATTTCCGCCCCAATCTTGATCATGCCGGATATCACGAAGCCCTTCGATGTGTATTGTGACGCATCCAAGATTGGTCTCGGATGTGTGCTAATGCAAGAAGGCCAAGTTATATCCTATCTATCGCGACAATTGAAGCAGCATGAACAAAATTATCCCACCCATGACCTCGAACTCGCAGCCGTAGTTCTAGCCCTGAAGACATGGAGACATTACCTTATGGGAAACCGTTGTGAGATTTATTCGGATCACAAGAGCCTAAAGTATATATTCACTCAGAAGGAGCTGAATATGAGGCAGAGAAGATGGATTGAGCTAATCAAGGATTACGACCTGGACATTCATTATCACCCTGGAAAAGCCAACGTAGTAGCCGATGCCCTTAGCAGATTGCCGTGCCGCTTGAACTCCATGATTTTGAAGGAGCAACCAAGTTTGCACAAAGAGATGGAAGATTTTCGAATAGAATTAGTAAGTGAAGGATTTTTGGCTAGCATAGAACTTCAGCCCACTTTGATCAGTCAGGTTAAAGAGGCGCAGAAAGGAAATGCTAGTATCGACGGAATTAAACGTCGTATCGGTACAGGCAAAGTACCCGGATTCACCGAGGACGAAGAAGGAGTTTTGTGGTACAAAGGACGCCTTTGTGTACCAGCAGATTCTGAGTTAAAAGAAGTTATCCTGAAGGAGGCTCATGATACTCTTTATTCTATCCATCCAGGAGGAACTAAGATGTATCAAGATTTGAAAGAGCAATTTTGGTGGCATAAGATGAAGAGAGAAATCGGAAGCTATATCGCCAAGTGTGATATATGTCAGCGAGTCAAGGCAGGACATCAAAGACCCGCTGGATTGTTGCAACCTTTGCAAATTCCGGAATGGAAATGGGATTCTGTAGGAATGGACTTTATCACTGGACTACCTACTTCTAGTAGGGGAAATGACTCTATTTGGGTCATAGTGGACAGATTGTCCAAAGTCGCCCATTTCTTGCCCGTTAAAACCACCTATCAGAGTTCGAAGCTAGCAGAGTTGTACATCGCTAGGATCGTTAGTTTGCACGGAGTCCCCAAGAATATCGTATCGGATCGAGGAACTCAGTTTACCTCGAGATTCTGGAAGAAGGTCCAGGAAGGTTTAGGAACCCGCCTAGATTTCAGTACCGCGTATCACCCTCAGACCGATGGACAAACGGAGCGAGTAAACCAAATACTCGAAGATATGCTTAGAGCATGTGTGCTAGAATATGGATCCAAGTGGGAAGACTGTCTGCCGTTTGCAGAATTTTCCTACAACAATAGTTACCAAGCCAGTTTGCAAATGGCCCCATTTGAATTAATGTACGGAAGGAAGTGCCGCACCCCTTTGAACTGGTCGGAAGTAGGAGAGAGTCAAATTTTCGGACCCGACATCCTACGAGAAGCAGAAGAGAAGGTTCACAAGATTCGAGAGCATCTCAAGACAGCCCAATCCCGACAAAAGAGTTACGCCGACAAGAGACGTCGAGACCTCGCCTTTAACATTGGAGACTTTGTTTACCTGAAAGTGTCGCCATTGAAGGGAATGCAGCGTTTCCAACTCAAAGGAAAGTTAGCCCCTAGATATATCGGACCTTTCAAAATTTTGAACCGTCGAGGAGAAGTATCGTATCAACTCGAGCTACCAGAAGAGATGTCAGCAGTGCACAATGTGTTCCATATCTCGTTACTTCGCAAATGTCTCGAAGTCCCCGAGAAGACCGAAGTGTTCAAGAATATCGATCATAGGACCATAGAGATCAATGATGACCTGACCTATCCCGAAGTACCCATCCGTATATTGGAGGAAGCTTTTCGAACGACCAGAACCCGAAGCATCAAGTTTCTCAAGATTCAGTGGAGCAACCACACAGAAGAGGAAGCTACCTGGGAACGCGAAGATCACATCAGGACGGAGTTTCCAGATCTCTTCAAATCCTAGGTAATCTTTTCGTCCTTTTTCAAATCTCGGGACGAGATTTTGTTTAAGGGGGGAAGGTTTGTAACATCCCAAAAATATCAAACTTAGATCAACAAAACTCTAATCCTAAAGTTTAGGGTTAACAAAAACTTTTCTAAAACAATTCATGAAAGCATGTATATGTGTATGCATGAATTTTGAAATTCTTTAAAACCACTTTGTTTGTGTGAGCCATTGCTTGTAAAATGTTTCTTAGGTGAAAAGAACATCATCTAAAACATTCCCCACCCTTTTCCTAAAGAAAAATAAGTCAAAACCAATATATTAAGTGAATGGTCATTTTGACCAATTTAACTCCCATGCCTACTTTGGCTGTCTCAAACTTTCAAAACCTAACAGAAACTTTTCTGGATCTTTGCACCCCTTGAATGTACTCATAACAAAGTATCAAGGCCCACTTTGTGATCATCCAGAAACTTTCAAATGCATAGTTTAAATGACAACTCAAAATTGAATCTTCTTCATATGGGAAGATCCCACTTTTTCAAAACCCACTTAAACAAGCTCAATTTTCAAAACCCAAGCATCTGCAGACTCACCAGAACCAATCTAGCAAACCCACCAAAAATCATTTCATAATTCAAAACTTGATTTCATGCGGCCATTTCATCAAACAGGTTGCAGACACAAATCAAACAAAACCACAAACACTATAGTGTGCAGTGTTTTGAGCCTAACTTGTTCCCTAGTTAGCTCTCACACAATCCAGTAGATCATCTAGCAAGGTTAGACCAGCACTAGCACCCCTGTGAGATTGCCATTGCCATTAATGGTGAACAGCCGAGCACCTCAATGCCACCCCATAGTCGACAGCAGGCTAGAGGAAGAACTAGCCGTGCCAACCTTGTCTGGGAGGCAGCCCACCGTCCACCGCCACTGCCTGTCCCAGCCGCGAGCGTTGCCAAGCACTGGACCACGCGCACAAGACACGCCCAGACCATGCCGAGCGTGCGCCAGAGCGCCACCCTCGACCACCACCCACAGACCGCGCGCCGCCCTCACCGCGCGCACACACGATCACCACCGACCCAGGAGACCGCCAGACATCCCCGTTTAACGCCCCGCGCCATACAGCCACCGCCCGTCGTCGAGAACGCCGCATCTGCCGCGCAGAGCACCGCCCGTTCCACACCAAACCACACCGCCCCATCCCTCGCGACCATGTCGTTGAGCATCGCCAGGAGACACAGCACCGTCCCCTATCCTTGCCCATGCCATTAGCTGCGTGTAACATCGCCTCCGACGAGCTCACCTTGCGCCCCGACGGTCCCCTCGCTCGACTATAAATAGAGGCCACCCCCGCACGATTTCTGCACACCATCTCACTCCCCTCTCCTCACTGATCGTGCCACACCATTCTCAGAGCAAGGCGAGCACCACCCCGCCGGAATTTCACTGGAGCCTGCCGCTGCCGGAGAAGAAAGGAGCCAGCGATTGGAGCCGCCCCAGGAGAAGCCACCGGTACCAGGAGGTTCGCCGTCGTCGACTTCGTCGTTCGCCCGCCTCGCCGACCCTCGCCCGTACTCCGGTGAGCTCCCAGCACCCCTCACTGGCCGCGCTAGGTTTCGTTCTCGCCGGAGCTGTCTCGCGTCGACGATGACCCTCAGCCGTTGGATTAGAACCAGATCGAACGAACCACGTTGCCCCATACCGCTTCGCCCAGCCCCGTGTCACTGACGAGTGGGGACACCCACTTAAGCAGCCCGCGGGAGCACTGCGCTTAGCAGGCCGGCCCGTTAGAATTTCCCGCGCAGCCCAACGATTCAAATTAAATCTTTTCTTTTTAATTTCAAACACACTTCTGTACCCAACTTCAAAAATCAACCCAGATCGATTTAGTGCACCAAATTAGATGAAACCAATTTTGTTGGAAAGGTCTGTGAATGCTTAATCCAAGCCCGTTGGATTCAAGTCATTTGGATCTGTAGATCACCCTTAGCAAAAATGACAAGGCAGAAGCTTTTCTGCATTCAAACATTTTTCAAATTTAAACCACAATAGCTTTTGAGTTGATTCCAACTCTCAAAAATCACTTTCAACCATACCTTTCAGAATATATAAAAATATATATAGGTTACTTGCAGAAATAATGTTCAAGGAATAAAAGAATGCTTCATAAGCATTTCTAGCCACTTTAATTAATTAAAATAAAAGGGTAAAACTTTGTTAAATTGTGACACCACTTTAAATCACCTTCCCATGGACTACAACATGTGGTGATGACATGTTTCAACATGATCCCATGTGTAGTTTAGAGAATATTAAATCTTAAGTAGTTTTTCAATGAGTAGAAATTACTTTCTATAATAAGAAGACTTAAACCAATCCTTAACCTTGTAATGTTAGAGATGATGCTAGATCATCTATAGGACCCTTGTGTGTGATGATTGCAAGTAGTTAAGTATTGTTTGGTGATTGTGTACCTCGTATTTATTCATAGACGCTAGTACCGACCAAGGCTACGAGGAAGAAGGAGGATACTACGAAGAGGAAGCCGAGGAGAACTTCAACCACTGCTCTGCACAAGGCAAGCTAGTAACTATGCAAGCTTATACTGATATTGATGCAAGCTATACTAACCAAGTTTACCAATGCAAGCTAACACTTGCAAGATACTATACCTATGCAAGCGCATAAGACACCCTATTGTTGCCACAACCCATGCTTGTGATATGATTACTATATGCCCTAAGCGTATGTAACCATACCCACTTGCTAAACCAATCCTAGTTTTATGGCAAGCTTCTTACTTTATTTCGTTATCACAGTTTACTTAGAGGCTACCCAAGAATTTTGGTAGATACTAGACAGTTGTGCTGAAGGTTGCATAAAGAGCATTAAATTTGGCCTAAGCTAGAAACCTTGATATCAGCTTATGGTATAAGGTTCGACTTAGTTGTAACTCCACTAGTTACCACCCCTCTATTAGTACTACCCCACCTGTAGATGCTAGTGCTAAGCATAAAACTTGATCAACTTTAGATGGGAATACTTGGTGGAAAAATGGTTATGAAAACCTTGGAATGATGGATCATTCTATTGAAATGTTTTGGACATGTGTTTCCAAACACTTGATGATTTTGGTGATGAAAATGTTGAGGCATGAGCCTTAGCCCTTTATAAAACTGATGGTTGTCTGGATGCGATACCATTCCAATTTTATCGTACAACCACAATACCCGAATATTGGGTAGGGCTTGACTGGAAACTTATATACCTTAGTATTAGTTCCCTCACGGCCAAGGTCTGAGCTGAGGCTACCTTGTGAAGATTGTCCACCTGTGCAGTACCCAAGATGACAGTGGTCATGGTTGGGAGGCCAAACTCACAGGAGAGGTGCTTATACTAGGGAGTGTAATTGGAAGGTTAGGATTGATTATCCGCATACTGAGTATGGTGAATTCAGGATTTTTTCCTGACGGATGTATCGAATGTTGTGGTGAAAGTGTATAATCTCTGCAGAGTGTCAAACTATTCGAATAGCCGCGTCCGCGGTTATGGACAGTTGGAGTGGCCATACTGTTCCCCCGTCAGACTTTTCGAAATAACTTGTGAACGACTTGAGACTTTGGCTTGGCCACAACAGAGTTGTGACTAGCTTGGGAACTTAGTAGTATAAATCTGGCTTTTGCAAAACAACCCTAGAGCCTAGTGTCCTATTATCCAAAAACCCCTTTTTCTTGTTAGTATTATTTTGCGAGTACTTAAAGAGTACTCATGGCTTTGTCCCTGGCTATTCCCATGGCCAGACTATGAAGAGGAGTACCTGGAGGATGGACCCCAGGACGGTTACGACAACTAGGATCATCTCCCATCGTCAGCATTGCCTGTGACCCCGAAGATGGAGCCTCGCCTACGCTACCGTTACTATTCCGTATTCCGCTGCTTGATGTTGTATTAAGGACTGGATCATGAGATCCCTATTTGTGTAAGAACTTATGTATCGTTGTAATGGATGAAGTACTATGGTATCCAATTCTGTTATGTCTCGCAAAAATGGTAATCCTGGGATTGCGATGTATGGCATAACAGGCATCTAGGATTGAAAAATCCGGGTGTTGACAAGAGGTACCTGTGCCGTGCGATCAAGTGAAATCCTACGGCCTGTATTAGCCGATCCAGACGAAACGGTATGGGCGAATAGGAATAAGACACGTGTCTCTGTTGATTTGAATTAAAACAGATTTGATCTATTAGATACTAGATTTTGTAAAATCAATAACTTTTGATCTACACGTCCAAATTTTGCAAACTTTATATCAATGGATTCAGAAAAACAAGCCCTAGCCAACCATGCACTTTGTTTAGTAAAAAGTTTCTGTGAAAATGTTTGTTTTTGCAGAAACTTGTGTATGCATGTTTAGGATATAAAAATTGTTCTAAAATTGATTTTGAGGATAAAATCTTTGGCAAATGGTTTGATTTGAACCTACTGACCTATGGAATCAAATGGTGGTTTCAAAAATATATTTGATAAAGCAAAAGAATAAATCTTCGATTTAAACCATTTCTAGTCAAATAAAAACATGGTTTAATTATTAAAAATGGTTTGGAAGAAAACCTTTGAGAAATGTTTTGGAAATAAACTCTATGACCCTAAACACAAATTTTTATGGTTTGAAAATATATTTTGTGAAACCTATGGAATTTTGTCTTATTAAAAGCATTTCTACACCACATAAAATAATGACTTAGTCTAAAATGGTTTATGAAGTGAAATATTTTGCAAATGATTTTTGCCACTTTACAAAATGACCAAATGGTGTTACCAAATGCTCATAACTTACTAGAAACCACTTTTACAAATAAAACAACCCTTTTGCATGCTTGCATGCATTGTTTTGTTTTATTATTTTATGTGATGAATTGCTTGAATGGTAGATTGAAATATTGTTTGCTTGATTGAATTTTAGTGACTTGAAGTGTGTGAACATTGCAAATATCAAGGAGTGAACTTATACCCTCTACCAAAAAGGCAAGTGATGCTTCATACTTTTGTCCCATTATTTTCACTATGCATTAGTGATATTTATAAGTAGGACTTGCATGGAATTTTGCTAAGTGTAAACTATGCCATGGGAAATCCTAGTAGATGAAACCTTAGTAGAAATTTCATAAGTGAAGATTCCTATTACTAGCATGCTTAGCTTAGCTAATAGAAAACAAGGGTGGAATATATATTCCTACTATGGAAAATTTTCTAAGTCTGAGGACTTGTGTTTTTGTTTAATAAAACAACTAAGTGAATGAATCACCTGGGTGGAATGGAAGGAATGGTTTGTGTTGAGTGGTTCACAAGGCCCATTTCTATGGTTTATCTTGTGTATCTCACTTGTGGATGGCCACCCAGGAACAAAGAGATTTGAGATGTCAAATGTTGAGAAGCTTCAAGTGCAACCACTTGGCATTATGGGCTCTGCCTGGATCATATAGATTGCAATAACTTAGCCAAATGGATAGTTGGTGGTAGGGGATTGATAGGTTGGAGCGCGTCCATTTTGGTCTAAGGGAAGGCTTCTGAAAGATCTTGTCTTGGTGAAACCAAGTCTTGTGGGGAAAGTGCACAACCTCTGCAGAGTGTAAAATCTAAGTACTTAGCCATGTCCCTGGCAAAGGACAATTTGAGCATCAAGACATGGAAGCTATCAAGAATCTCATCATCCAAATTTCTAAGTTAAAAACTTGTGGTTGAACAAGGGTTTAAGGTTCACCAATTTCTATTGGTGGTTCCTTGGGAAAGATTATTTTTGTCAAAGCAAAAACTTAGTGTTTTCAAATGATAAGGAAAATCTATTTTGAGCAAAGCAAGCCTAATCTCCACTTTGCCAAATGCATATAGATGATAGACTCCACCATACTACCATAGTATCACTTGCCAATACAATTCAAATGTATTGACCCTTGTGGCTGTAACTTGTTATGTTGCAGGTCTTGTTTGTTATTAGTGAAGTTTAAATGATTAGGATTACAAGTCTACAACCAACATGTCTGCCTGTGGCACTTTGAAGATGAAGGACCCCATGCTTATAGATATTCTGCTGCAATGTAATGTAATAGCCAAATGAGCTATGTAAGATGTAATAATTTATGTTATTCCTGGTTATAAAGTGGTATTATGACCTTTGTTTCTTGATATTACATCTTAACTGTGGATGCTAGCTATTGATCCAGGGACTAGCATTGTAAACACAGGGATCTCTACCTTATTAAAGGTTGGGAACCTTACAACTTACTACTCCTTTCCAAACACCAAGCAAACTTATTTGCAAAACAACACAGCGAGAACAGGGGTCCAAACTAACAAAGCAAACTAAACAAACTAAGCAAAGCAAATGAAAACTAAGACGCTCCAAGAACAACACAACTGTGCATGAAACAATAAAAACGAAGTGTCTAGACAGACCTGAGCTTTTTATTGATGAAGAAGGAGGATGCCTTGGGCATCCCCAAGCTTTGACGCTTGTACTTCTTGGATATTTCTTGGGGTGACACCATGGTGGAATCCCCAAGCTTGAGATTTTGTCCATCCTTCATCTCATTGCATCATTCTCTCTCTACACCTGAAATTTTTCCTTCATACAAAACTTCACACAATCTTCATTAGCAGCATTAGCTTATTCCAAAGATATTAGACCACTGGCAAAGCTTTGGAACAACAAGGATTTTTACTAAAAGCACAAGCTACTGTAGTAACTCCTTCAAATAAACTCAATTTACCTGAAGAGAGCTCAAAAAGGAATCAATAAGAAGCAAATGCAAATAATGGAAGAAATCTGTCAAAGCAGACCAGCATGTAGAAACGATTTTTTTCGAACATCTTCTGTTGCTCAAATCAAAAAAGTGTTGAACTAACGAAAGTTAGCCAACATACTAGGGGATTTGTTCGTAAATTTTGAGCTCAATCCGAGTTACAGAGCCTCCTCACGATTTTTCTTAGCGGAGGACAAAAATCTGTTTTGGGACAGCAACTCCCCAAATCTTACTTCCCTCTCATTAGAGGTCATTCTTGGCACAAAAAGCAAACAAAGAGGATAAGGAGAGGTCATTACTGAAGTAATAGCTTCCAAGACTCAAGGAAACTCTTGGGTTATCTCCCAAAAAGTACTTTTCTTTAACGCCTTTAAGTTAGGCACAAGAAGCAAGAAGAATCAAGTATCTTCAAATGAGGAAGCATTAACATCCATACTTGCAAATTCTTCAAATATGAAAGGTATCTCATCCAAATGGGTTTTGGAGGATCCTTTCTCATCTCTCTTTGGTCTACTACCTTCATCAAAAAGATTTTCAAGGGCAATCCAATCGAAGTTATTTTCAAAGGCTTCATGCATTCCAACAAGCTTATAGGGTATGGGTATATTGAATTCCATTCTAAGCTTAGTTTTATCAGAAATACCCACAACATATACACTTGAACCTAGCATATTGAAACGTTCAAAAACCTTTTTGGCCTCCCTAGCAACATCATGGAATTCTTTTGATAAAGTTTCAAGGATGAATTCCCTTTTTTCAACATTCTTATCTTCTTTTAGTTTTAAGAATAAGAATTGTATGAAGGGGTTAAGGCTAACAAACCTAGCCTCCAACATATGAACTAAAGAAGCTGCAGCAATCTCATAATTAGGAGCAAGTTCAGTTATAGATTTATCCTCAATATCCTCATGCTTGCTAACATAATTAAAGAATTCTTCAACATTATCTTTCCCAATTATGAAGCCACTACCTATTGCAAGATTTTCCAGAGCAAACTGGGGGAGCAACATGGTGAGCTAGAGCAAGGACTAATTTTTTTTGTGTTTTTGAATAAGGCAAGCAAACCAATATAGACTGATTTTTTTTGGGTTTTTTGAAAAGAGGCAAACAAAACCAAGCAAAAGAAACAAAGCAAACTAAAAACAAAGTAAAGAGAAAGGAAGTGAAGGACTACCCTTGTGAAGACATCCTTAGCCTCCCCGGCAACGGCGCCAGAAAGTCTTGATGATGCTCGACGTGGCACTTCGTTGGTAACCCCAAGCACAGGGTGTGTGAAGAACAAGCAGCAAGTTTTCCCTCAGTTGAGACCGAGGTTATCGAACCAGAAGGAGGAAGGAAACGTCACATAGGTGTTGCAAACAATGTGGAGACCTGCACAACACAAACTCAAGACTTTGCCCCAACGAATCAATGAGGTTGTTAAACTCACCGGTTTGCTGTAACAAAGGATTAAACGTATGGTGTGGAAGGTAATGGTTTGCAGCAAGTAAACAAGTAACAGTGGAAAATGTATCAATGGTAAATATTGGACCGGGGTCCATAGTTCACTAGAGGTGCTCTCCTTAGATAAACAACATGGCATGAAGGGTAAACAAATTACAGCAGGGAAATTGACAGGAACTGAGCAAGGCATAACAATGCAATTACTATCCAGAAAGATCCTATGAGGTTGATTGGGCAATACAACAATATACATAGACCGTCATCCAACTGCATCTATGACTACAAGTACACCTTCAGGTTATCATCCGAACCCCCTCCAGTATTAAGTTGCAAGCAACATACAACTGCTTTCAGCAAAGTGTGTAAGGTAAACAGTCCACATGTTCCATGAACAAGAGATCGTTGTTTTCTCCCTAGTAGCAACAACACATCTACAACCTAATAGATTATTGTCACTTCCCTTGGAAACTAGAGGCATGAACCCACTATCGAGCATAAATACTCCCTCTTGGAGTCACTAGCAACTTGGCCAAGATAACCACTAGCAATGGAGAGCATGCAAGATCACAAACAACACAAACATGATAGAATCATAAAGATAAAACCATTAATCAAACCAACATAATAATCTCAATATCCATCGGATCCCCGCAAACACAACATGCATGATTATAAATAGATTAGATCTTGATCATGAACGGAGCTCACAAGATCTATACATGAAAGTACAAAGGAGGAGATACAACCATCTAGCTACTCCATGGACCCATAGTTCAAGGTGGAACTACTCACGAATCATACTAGAGAGAAGTCCTCCGAGATGATCTCCCCTCCGGCAGGGTTCCAGGAAGAACTTCAGATCCTCCTGATCTAGGGACGATGGTGGCGGCGGCTACAGACGGTTTAGTGGATTTCTAATCGGGTACTCAGGGTTTCTGTATCGGGGATTCTTATAGGCGAAGGGGAGAGACCGGGAGGCAGCCAAGGTGCCCAAACCCTAGCCAGGCGCGGGGCTGGGCCCACCCTCTCCTAGGGTGGGTCTAGCCCCCCTGGACGGCTTTTCGGGCTCCCCTCCGAACTTATTGTTCCCCACGGAAAGTTATTGAATTTGTCCTTCGTCCTGTCCAATTCCAAGAATATTTCTTTACTAACTTTTCTAAAACCAAAAACAATAGAAAACAAGCATCTGGCACTGTTGCAACTTGTTAATAAGTTAGTACCAGAAAACATGTAAAAAGCACCTCAAAGTGTGGACAAGTAAAGCAAAGTAGATACTAAACAAGCATAGAGTATCAAAAATTATAGATACGTTTCCAACATATCAACCGCATTGAGCAGAATTCAGAATTGATTCGTACTCTGACCTTTGAGATTGAGGATTTGAAGAAACTTATTGAAGAGCTTATCAAGAGAACACCACCACCACCGAAGGAGTAATTCATCTTCAGGTTTGGCATCCCCTTGGCTTGTTCCAAGCTTGGGGGGTGCCACGGTATCACCACCATTATCTTTTATCTTTTACCTTTTTAGTGGATTCATATCTTTGGTAGAGAATTAATCTTATAGTTTGGTTTGCATGTGGAAGTATCTCTCCTTTAGTTGATTATCTATGTATCCCTTGGTGTGAGTGCCTTTATTGAATATTAATGAGATGTCTCATATTTTACTTTTTGCACTTCTTATTTTAGTTTGCAATCTCTATTATATGATGGATCTTGTTGATCAGTATTGGCATCACTTTGGGAACATCGAGTAAATCTAAATTGGTTTTGGAAAACCGAGCTCTTGTCAGTAGTAACACTTTTTGAGGTTTGAAAGGAAAAGAGAAAAAGCTTACAGGTATTTTGTATCATTTATACTTGTTGGCTCATAAGCTTAGTATTCTTTATTTAAGATCTTTTTTGTCTTCAAAGAAGGTTGCATGTTTGGCTTTATCACTTGTAGGTTTGTTTTTTTCTTTCAACTCTTTTGCTTGCTACTCAGCCTTGCTAGCCAAAAACCTGTTTTGAGAAGGCGTACTTCTCATGTTTCCAATCCCTTTGAACCAAAACCTGCGCCATTTGTGTCCATGATATCTACCTATTAGCATTTTCTATTCCAAGCAAATTCTCAAGCTTCATCTATCTTTTGAATTAAAAAGTATTTTGTTAAGTGAAAAGTAGTTAGTAAAGCTCTCACGAACTTGATGGCACACCTTATTTTCTTGCCCCTAATAGACTTGAACCATTGTGTCATCGAAGTTGTATATGCTTGCATATATACGTTGGAATTAGAAGAACCGTGTTGTCACGGGGAACGCTTTCAACATTGCACATGTACTCTGTACCCAGTTGATATCATGCTCTTTTGTCTGTGGATGTCACTGATGTGAAATAAAGAGGGAACTTGTAAGTCCATGGAGTGATGTATGTGTGTTAGAGAAACGCCTTGGCCGCTAGCCTAAGCCATGCCTAATCATGGTGGAAACTTGCAGCATCACCATAGTGAGCTATCTATGAAGCATCCTCAATAAAAAGCTATGCACTTAGTAAATAAAAAGATCGTTGAGATGCTCATTGTCTGCTGGCCTTGTCATTTTGGTTATGGGATAGCTCCTGTACCATGTGCAAGGGGTACCCCGTTGGCGGTTCTCTATGATACGCGTGTACTTACAATGATAAGAACTTACCGGTAACTGAAGTTGAGTAGCATGAGGAGTGGCCCTCATATTCAAGGGACATGAGATTGCCAACTTATATTTCGTCAAGCATATACTCCATCTTTGTGCACTTTAACCTTAATCATCTCAAGATGCCTATGATAAGGGCAATGAGGGCTCAAAGCTAGTAAGTACCATAATCTTTTGGAAGCTCTTTATGACTTGAAATCCCTGCTACCCTCTTGAAAGGACCTTTCTCCTATTTCTAACTTGAGTCAGTAAACCTACTTCCTCTCTATCTCCAGCAAGCATTTGAGTTGTTGTGTTTCAAGCATTCATATGGTGATTTATTCACTCATGTTCTTTATCTTCCTTGTTTGCACAAAACTTTTATCTATTGAATATTACTTTGAAAGCCTTCATTGAAAAACCTTTTTGAGCAAATAGTGCTCCTGTTTGAAGACTTCTACAAAAGCTTTATTTGTGAGACTGTTTGAAAACTGTTCTCTGACCAAGAACAAGAGTTTCCCAATTCCAATTATGATTTATCTTTATGCCTCCCTATTGTGACTCATGTACTTGTTGCAAGCTAAGTTATATAATGGTGAGTTGCTTTCTTCTATGAGTTGTGTAATGGTAAGTGTGATGCTTCTTGTCCGTATTCTTTTATCGACACTTCACTCCATAAACCTATGGACATGTTTACTGAGCTCAGTTTTGACTTGGAGACAAGCGAAGGTCTAAGCTTGGAGGGAGTTGATATGTCTGATTTGCATCACCATTCTATATCATAATTTGCCTCTATTCAGTGATATATGTCTTATTATGAGGTAATACTTATGTCTTTTCATCTGTTTATGCATGTTGGATGATTCTTGGAGGATGGACTGTCGGAGTCTGGATTCTGATGGAAAAAGAGGTGTTTTGATGCAATTTTGCAAAGATTAGAAAAATACCAGAAAAAATATGGGAAAATTATATTTTCCCAGAAGATAGAGGAAGCCAGAAGGGGAGGCGAAGAAGGGCCACCGGGGGCCCACCCCCCTAGGCGTGGGTCCCCCCTATGACGCGCCTAGGACAGATGTGGCCCACCTGCTCGGCCTCCGACTCTGCCCTCTCGCCTATATATTCCTTACAGAACCCTAACACCAGGGGGCGACCACAGATAGATTTCCATCGCCTCTGCGGGGCGGAAAACACCGAGAGAGAAAGATCTCTCCGGCAGACAGATTTCTGCCGGGGAAATTCCTTCCCGGAGAGGGGAGATCATCGCCATCAACACCGTCATCAAGCTAGGCTTCATCGGGATCATCATCATCATCCACACCATCATCTCCACCAGCACCATCATCACCACTCTGTCCTGCTGTAAAAATTGTGTTGGATATTGCTTTAGTTCTTAGGGGAAACTTTCTCGGTGTTAATTACTATTGTAGTTGATGCTTATGAGTGGAACCATTTGGATTATTGTTTATGTTCAGATTGTCATCCATCACCATACCATCTTTGATCTTGATCCATATGGTGTCCTGTGAGTAGTTCGTCTAGTTCTTGAGGACATGGGAGAAGTCATGTTGTTATTAGTGGATTTGTGTTGAGTTATTATTCAATGGTTTAGTATTTAAGTTGTGGTGCTATTATTCTAGTGGTGTCATGTGAACGTCGACTACATGATACTTCACCATTTATGGGCCTAGGGGAATGCATTGTGTATTTGGCTACTAATCGCGGGGTTGCTGGAGTGACACAAACCTGAACTCCCGTTAGGACACCTTTGCGCAAGGGAGTGTAGGATCTCAGAGTTTAAGGATGTGGTTAGGTTTATATCTTAATTACTTTCATATAGTTGTGGATGCTTGCAGGGGGTTTAATCACAAGTATGTATTATTCCAAGTAAGGTCGGTACATTAGCACAGGTTCACCCACACAACACTTACAACACCAAAGAAGAGTACTCAGCTATTTGAAGCGAAAGCACTTGACAGAATTCCCATGTGTCCTCGAGAATGTTTGGTCCTTATAAGTATTTCCACCGGCTTGTACTTTGCTAAGAAAGGATTGGGCCACTTGCTGCGTTTGCTTGTTGTCTTTGTTACTTGCACCTTGTTTTGTTGCTTTATCAGAAAACCACTAAAAATCTGTTTGCTAAGTATTTATAGAGATTTCCTTCTCCATACCACTAGTCAACACCTTCTGCTCCTCGTTGGGATCGACACTCCTATTTATCGAAAGTACTACGATACACCCCCTATACTTGTGGGTCATTAGTGAACTGTTGGAGATATGCCCTAGAGGCAATAATAAAAGTGGTTATTATTATATCTTTGTGTTTATGATAAATGTTTACATTCATGCTATAATAGTATTAACCGGAAACATTAATACTTGTGTGATTTGTAAACTAAATTGGAGTCCCTAGTAAAGCCTCTTTGTAATACTAGCTTGTTGGTTAATAGATGATCGTGGTTTCCCGATCATGAACATTGAGATGTTGTTAACAACAAGATCATATCATTAGGAGAATGGTGTGATGGACATAGTCCTATAGATAAGCGTAGCATTAAGATCAAATCATTTCAATAGTTTGTTTGCTATAAGCTTTCTGATACATAGTAACCTAATTCCTTCGACCATGAGATCATGCTAATCACCATCACCGGAAGGATGCTTTGATGACATCAAACACAACACCGTAACTGGGTGGCTATAAATATGGCATTGAGTGTTCGGAAAGTATGTGTTGAGGCACATGGATCAAGAGTGGGATTTGTCCATCCATATGATGGATAGATATACTCTAGGCCCTCTCGGTGGAATTTCAACCAATTAGCTTGCAAGCATGTGACTGGCTCACAAGGGATCACATATCACGGGAACGAGAAAAGAGTACTTGTCGGTAACGAGGTTGAACTAGGTATGCAGAGATACTGATGATCAAACCTCGGATAAGTAAACTACCGCAAGACAAAGGGAAATTGGTATCGTATGTAAGTGGTTCATTTGATCGGAGAAGGGTCTCGGTCATGTCCGCATAATTCACAAACCGTAGGGAGACACACTTAAGGATTCGATGTTGTTTAGTAGATATGGAATGTAAGTAGGGATACCGAATGTTGTTCAGAGTCTCGGATGGGATCCGAGATATCACAAGGAGATCCGGAATGGTCTGGAGAATAAGATTCATATGAGGAAAGTCCGATTCCGGAGTTCGGGAATGATTTCGATGTTTTCATCGGAGAGGTTCTAGAAGGATCTAGAAGGTTCACCAGACCGAAAGGGGAATGGTCCATGAATGTGTCATGGGTAAGTGAAATGATTGGATCATATCCTAGGTCACTTGGTTTGGGCATTTGTGAGAGAGAATTAAAGCTCTTAATTGAAAGTCAAAAGGGAGGTTTGAAAAGTCAAACTGGAACAATAGTTTCCTAGTGGAAGAAGGAAAGAGTCCTTCCTTCTATCCAACTTGGGTTTGGGTTTGGATTCAAACTCTCCTCTCCCAAGGTTGCGCCCCTCTCATAAATAGAGGGGGGCTGCCCCAAAGAACACAACGCCAAGCCTTCCAAACCCTAAATAGAGGGGTCGGCCCGTCGCCGTCGCTATAGGCGCCACCGATACCTCCTCCTCCTCTCTGGCCTTCCAAACCTAGATTGCCAGAAACCCTAGATCCACCATTACTCGCACCGGCTTAGGCGAAGCCCTGCGGGATCTTCCCTCTACTTCCGACACCACGTCGTCGTGCTGCCGGAATCAAGAGGGGAGAACTAGAACCTCCGCTTCCTGCTGGAACAAGGGAGAGGAAGGTTTTCATCGAGTACCGAACGTGTGAATGACTGAGGAAGCGCTGCCGGAACGCAGCACCGGAAGAACTGTCCACGCGATCTTAAGATCGGCAAGTGTACGACTACATCACCCACGAGAATCTACTCTCGTTAACCGCTTTGGAATCTTCGAGTGTGAGTACTCTAATCGACTCGTTGCTACAATCTAGTAGATAGATCTTGGCTTGTTTGTGTGCATGCGGTAGAAATTTTTTGTTTTCCATGCTACGAACCCCTATAGTGGTATCAGATCCGTGTCTATATGTAGATCTGTTGCACGATTAGAACACAATGGTCATTGTGGGCGTTGATGCTTTTGTTGTCGATTGCTTCTTGTGTACTTTGCATCTTGCGGGATGCTGGGATGAAGCGGCCCGGGCTAACCTTACATGCCATCGTTCATGAGACTTTCTCCACGCTTGACATGCAATTGCATAAGTGGCTTTGCGGGTGCCTGTTTCTCCCAACATAGTTAAGATTCAATTTACAATGGGTGATTGACAAGACTAGTATCAACGTTGTGGTTCTTGTTCGTAAGTTAGAACGACACTTATTGAAAGCCCCAAACCACGTAAAACATGCAAAGAAAATTAGAGGCGTCTAACTTTGTTTTGCAGGGGTGTGTTGTGATGTGATATGGCCATGATTGTGGTTATATATGATGTATGCAATGTTCCTTATTGTAAGTCGGCAACCGGCAGGAGCCATATGGTTGTCTTTTTAATTCTGTTAAGACCTGCATGTCTATTATTCAAAGTAGTTGTAATAGTTGATGCTGGTGGACGACAACCATGAAGCGGCGCCATTGACCTTGACGCCATTCCGGTGATGATGGAGATCATGTTCGTGCTTGAAGATGGAGATCGGAAGCACAAGAAGAAAGGCCATATCATATCACATATTATGAATTGCATGTGATGTTAATACTTTTATGCATCTTGTATTGCTTAGTTCACGACGGTAGCATTATAAGGTGATCCCTCTCACAAAATTTCACTTTATAAAGTGTTCATCCTTAGTAGGCACCATTGCTAAAGCTCGTTGTTTCGAAGCACCACGTGATGATCGGGTGTGTTAGATTCTGCGAGTGTATACAACGAGAGCAAGCCATATTTGCTCATGCGGAAGCTAAGGTTTGATCTTGACGAGCCTAGCATGTACAGACATGGTCTCGGAACACGGATCACCGAAAGGTAAAGCATGAGTCATATAGTAGATATGATGAACATGTTGATTGTTCGCCATTGAATCCACATCAAATCTCGTGATGATCGGTTTTGATGTGGTGGATTTGGTTCATGTGATCACTAAAACAATGTGAGGGATATTGTTTTGAGTGGGAGTTCACCTAGATTAATTTAACTATTAATTAGAAGTCAATTTGTCATAAACTTAGTCTAAACTATTGAAAATATGTTATAGATCAATGGCGGCCCCTACCATCAATTTTAATGTGTTGCTAGAGAAAGAAAAGTTGAAAAACAATGTAATCAACTTCGCGGATTGGTTCCACAATTTGATGATTGTCCTCAATGCTGGTAATTTGACCTATGTGCTGGATGCACCGCTGGGTGACCCACCTGCAGTTGATGCTACCGATGAGGTAAAGAATGTTTTCCTCGCTCCGAAGAATCAGTACTCCATAGTTCAGTGTGCTATCTTGTATGGTTTGGAATCGGAGATTTAGAAAAGGTTTGAGAACCATGACCCACATGATATTGTCTGTGAACTCAAAATGATATTTGAGGCTCACGCGGCAGTTGAGAGTTATGAGGCTTCTAAAAAGTTCTTTAACTACAAGATGGAAGAGGGTAGCTCCGTCAGTGAGCACGTGCTTAAGATGTCTGGGCACGCAAGCAAGCTTCAAAGCTTGGGTATAGTGATTCCTAATGCTTTGGGTATTCACCGTGTTCTCCAATGACTACCACTAAGTTACAAGAACTTTGTGATGAACTCCAATATGCAAAACATGGACAAGTCGTTGTCCGAACTCTTCTCCATGTTATAGTCTGTGGAAGTGGAGATCAAGAAAGAGCACCAAGTGTTGTTGGTCAATAAGACCACCAAATTCAAGAATCAAGGCAAGTCTAAGAAAAAGGGAAACTTCAAGAAGGGCAGTAAGAAAGTTACCGCACCGGCAAAGAAGACCAAGGCTGGGCCTAAGGCTGATACAGAGTGCTTTTACTGCAAGGGAGAAGGTCACTGGAAGCGGAATTGCCCTAAGTACTTGGTGGATTTGAAGAACGGCAACATCAAGAAGAAAGGTATATTCGATATACATGTTATTGATGTGTATCTCACTAGTAATCGTAGTAGTGCCTGGGTATTTGATACTGGTTCAGTTGCTCACATTTGTAACTCGAAACAGGTGCTGCAGAATAGACGGAAACTAGCGAAAAACAAGGTGACGATGCGCATTGGAAATGGATCAAAGGTTGATGTGATCATGGTCGGCACGCTACCTCTTCATCTACCATCGGGATTAGTTTTATACTTAAATAATTATTATTTGGTGCCTGCGTTGAGCATGAACATTATATCCGGATCATGTTTATTGTGAGACGGTTACTTGTTTAAATCCGAGGATAATGGTTGTTTGATTTATATGAGTAATATGTTTTATGCACATGCACCTTTGATAGATGGTCTATTCTTATTGAATCTCTCTTGTGGAAATACACACATTAATAACATTAAAGCTAAACGTTTGAAATTGAGCGATAACTCGACCTATATGTGGCACTGTCGTCTTGGTCATATTGGAGTGAAGCGTATGAAGAAACTCCATACAGATGGACTTCTTGAATCACTTGATTTCGAATCAATTGAAAGATGCGAAGCATGTCTGATGGGTAAAATGACTAAGACTCCATTTTCTAGTATGATGGAGCGAGCTACGGACTTATTGGAAATCATACATACCGATGTGTGTGGCCCAATGAGTGTAGCATCGCGCGGTGGTTATCGTTATGTTCTTACCTTCACGGATGATTTGAGTAGATATGGGTATATCTATTTCATGAAACATAATTCCAAAACTTTCGAGAAGTTTAAGGAATTTCAAAGTGAGGTAGAGAATCAACGTAACAAGAAGAATAAATTTCTATGATCTGATGGTGGAGGTGAATATCTAAGTTACGAGTTTGGCGAGCATTTGAAGAAATGCGGAATACTTTCACAATTGACACCGCCGGGAACACCACAACGTAATGGTGTGTCCGAACGTCGTAATCGAACTCTCTTAGATATGGTTCGTTCTATGATGTCACTTACAGATTTACCGCTACCATTTTGGGGTTATGCATTAGAAACAGCCGCATTCACTTTAAATAGGGCACCATCTAAATCCGTTGAAGCAACACCGTATGAATTATGGTTTGGGAAGAAACCTAAATTGTCGTTTCTTAAAGTTTGGGGTTGCGAAGCTTATGTAAAGAAGTTACAGCCAGACTAGCTTGAACCCAAAGAGGAAAAATGCGTCTTCATAGGATACCCGAAGGAAACTATTGGGTATACCTTCTATCATAGATCCGAGGGCAAAATCTTCGTTGCTAAGAATGGATCCTTACTAGAGAAGGAGTTTCTCTCGAAAGAAGTGACTGGAAGGAAAGTAGAACTTGACGAGGTTGTTGAACCTTCTCTCGAACTTGCGAGTAGAGCAGCGCCAGAAGTGGTTCCTGTGGCGCCTACACCAATAAGAGAGGAAGCTAATGATGTTGATCATGAAACTTCGGTTGAAGTAACTACGGAGCCTCATAGGTCAACGAGAACTCGTACCACTCCTGATTGGTATGATCCCGTTATGAGTGTCATGTTGGTGGATAACACCGATGACCCTGCGACATATGAGGAAGCGATGATGAGCCCAGATTCCAATAAATGGCAAGAAGCCATGAAATCCGAGATTGGATCCATGTACGAAAACCAATGTATGGACTTTGGTGGACTTACCTGATGGCCGGAAGGCTGTCAAGAACAAATGGATTTTCAAGAAGAAAATATATGCTGATGGTAATGTTACTGTCTATAAAGCTCGACTTGTCGCAAAAGGGTTTCGACAAATTCAAGGAGTTTACTACGATGAGACTTTCTCACCAATAGCGAAGCTAAAGTCTGTGAGGATTTTGTTAGCAATCGCTGCATATTATGATTATGAGATACGGCAGATGGATGTCAAAACTGCGTTCCTCAATGGAGACATTGATGAAGAGTTGTATATGGTACAAACCAAAGGTTTTGTCGATCCTAAAGGTGCTAACAAGGTATGCAAACTTCAACGGTCCATTTATGGATTGAAGCAAGCATCCCGAAGTTGGAATCAACGTTTTGATAAGGTAATCAAAAGCTTTGGTTTTATACAAACTTATGGAGAAGCTTGTATTTACAAGAAAGTGAGTGGGATCTCTGTAGCATTCTTAATACTATATGTAGATGACATATTGTTGATTGGGAATGATGTAGACCTTCTTAATAGTGTCAAGGATTATTTGAATAATAGTTTTTCAATCAAAGATCTTGGCGAAGCAGCTTACATATTGGGCATAAAGATTTATAGAGATTGATCAAGATGCCTAATATCATTATCACAAAGTACATATTTGGACAAAGTTCTAAAGAGGTTTGGAATGGAAGATAGCAAGAAATGGTTCTTGCCCATGTTTCCCAATACGACCTTGAGTAAAACTCAAAGTCCTGCAATGGCAGAAGATAGAGAAAGGATGAGTAAGACTCCCTATGCCTCAGCCATAGGATCTCTTATGTATGCCATGCTATGTACTAGACCCGACATTGCATATGATGTTAGTTTGACTAGCAGGTATCAAAGTGATCTAGGAGTGGATCATTGGACAGCGGTCAAAAACATCCCTAAGTACTTGAGAAGAACTAAGGATATGTTTATTTCTTATGGAGGTGATGAACAACTCGTTGTTAATGGTTACACCGATGCTAGTTGGAACACCGATCCAGATGATTCTAAATCTTAATCTAGATACGTATTTACTTTGAATGGTGCAGTAGTTAGCTGGAGGAGTGCAAAGCAAAGTGTTGTGGTGAGATCTTCAACTGAATCGGAATACATAGCTGCTTCGGAGGCTTCACAAGAGGCGATATGGATGAAGGAGTTCATTACAGAGCTCGGTGTGGTTCCAAGTGCGTTGGACCCAATGTCTATCTATTGTGATAACATGGGCGCCATAGCCAATGCGCAAGAACCAAGGTCACACAAGAAGCTGAAGCACATCATGCTACGTTTTCACGCTATTCGAGAGCATGTCCAAGATGGTGGCATAAAGATTTGCAAAGTACACACATATCTGAATGTGGCGGATCCGTTGACTAAACCTCTCCCGAGGGCAAAACATGACCATCACCAAACCGCCATGGGTGTTTGGTATATTACCATGTAATCTAGATTAGTTGACTCTAGTGCAAGTGGGAGACTGTTGGAGATATGCCCTAGAGGCAATAATAAAAGTGGTTATTATTATATCTTTGTGTTTATGATAAATGTTTATATTCATGCTATAATAGTATTAACCGGAAACATTAATACTTGTGTGATTTGTAAACTAAATTGGAGTACCTAGTAAAGCCTCTTTGTAATACTAGCTTGTTGGTTGATAGATGATTGTGGTTTCCCGATCATGAACATTGAGATGTTGTTAACAACAAGCTCATATCATTAGGAGAATGGTGTGATGGACATACTCCTATAGATAAGCGTAGCATTAAGATCAAGTCATTTCAATAGTTCGTTTGCTATAAGCTTTCTGATACATAGTAACCTAATTCCTTCGACCATGAGATCATGCTAATCACCATCACCGGAAGGATGCTTTGATGACATCAAACACCACATCGTAACTGGGTGTCTATAAAGATGGCATTGGGTGTTCGGAAAGTATGTGTTGAGGCACATGGATCAAGAGTGGGATTTGTCCATTCATATGACCGATAGATATACTCTGGGCCCTCTCAGTGGAATGTCATCCAATTAGCTTGCAAGAATGTGACTGTCTCACAAGGGATCACATATCACAGGAACGAGAAAAGAGTACTTATCGATAACGAGGTTGAACTAGGTATGCAGAGATACCGATGATCAAACCTCGGATAAGTAAACTATCACGAGACAAAGGGAAATTGGTATCGTATGTAAGTGGTTCATTCGATCGCAAAGTAATCGTATAAATATGTGGGAGCCATATGAATTTCCAGATTCCTCTATTGGTTATTGATCGGAGAAGTGTCTCGGTCATGTTCGCATAATTCACGAACCGTAGGGAGACACACTTAAGAATTCGATGTTGTTTAGTAGATATGGAATGTAAGTAGGGATACCGAATGTTGTTCGGAGTCTCGGATGGGATCCGGGATATCATGAGGAGATCCGAAATGGTCTAGAGAATAGGATTCATATAAGGAAAGTCTGATTCCGGAGTTCAGGAATGATTTTGATGTTTTCATCAGAGAGGTTCTAGAAGGATCAAGAAGGTTCACCGGACCGGAAGGCGAATGGTCCATGAATGTGTCATGGGTAAGTGGAATGATTGGATCATATCCTAGGTCACTTGGTTTGGGCATTTGCAAGAGAGAATTAAAGCTATAAATTGAAAGTCAAAAGGGAGGTTTGAAAAGTCAAACTGGAACAATAGTTTCCTAGTGGAAGAAGAAAAGAGTCCTTCCTTCTATACAACTTGGGTTTGGGTTTGGATTCAAACTCTCCTCTCCCAAGGCTGCCCCCTCTCATAAATAGAGCGGGAGGGATGCCCCAAAGAACACAACACCAAGCCCTCCCCACCGTGCGCCGCCGCCGGCCCGTCGCCGTCACCCTAGCCACCGCCGACACCTCCTCCTCCTCTCCAGCCTTCTAAACCTAGATCGCCAGAAACCCTAGATCCACCATAACTTGCACCGTCTTAGGCAAAGCCCTGCGGGATCTTCCCTCTACTTCCAACACCACGCCGTCATGCTGCCAGCATCGCGAGGGGAGAACTGCAACCTCCGCTGCCTGCAGGAACAAGGGAGATGAAGGTCTTCATCGAGTACCGAACATGTGACGGACTATGGAAGCGCTGCCTGAACGCAGCACCGGAAGGATCGTCTACGTGATCTTGAGATCGGCAAGTGTACGACTACATCACCCATGAGAACCTACTCTCATTAACCGCTTTGGAATCTTCGAGGGTGAGTACTCTAATCGACTCATTGCTACAATCTAGTAGATAGATCTTGGCTCGTTTGTGTGCATGCGGTAGAAATTTTTTGTTTACCATGCTACGAACCCCTACATGAACCACATCAATTTGGACAAAATCTATGAGGAATCTGATGTTGTGGCTGGTAAGTTCAAGCTTAATTCTTTTCCAGCACTTGTTCTTTTTTATACCGGTGCATCGCATTCATTCATATCAAGAGCATTTGTTGATAAAAATGGACTTCCAACTGAAACTATTGGATGTCCTATTAAAGTAAGCTCTTTAGTTGGGGAGATGATAGTGAATTTTGGATGTCATGATCTAGTAATAGAATTTGGGAAGTATAAGTTTCCAGTTAGTCTGATAATCCTAGATTCCCAAGGATTGGATGTAATTTTGGGCATGGATTGGATGACTAAGTATGAAGGAGTAATAGATTGTGCCAATCATACTGTTACACTCACAACCCCGGATAAGAAACAAATTAGGTTCAAGTCTAACTTTGAATCTAAAGGGAGTAAGCTAAATTCTCTTAAGGGGTTAGCATAGACAGTGTACTAGTTGTGAAGGAGTATCCAGATGTGTTTCTAGAGGAATTACTAGGAATTCCACCAGATAGAGATGTGGAGTTTCTGATTGACTTACTTCCAGGATCTGGACCAATAGTAAAGAGACCCTACAAGATGTTAGTTGATGAGTTGAAAGAACTCAAGAGACAACTTGGAGAACAGTTGCAGAAAGGATTTATGCAACCAAGTTCTTCGTCTTGGGGTGCACCAGTTCTGTTTGTTGAGAAGAAGGATAGAAGTCAAAGGTTATGCATAGATTACCGTTCACTCAATGAGGTGAATATAAAGAACAAGTACCCTTTGCCCAGAATCAATGATCTATTTGATCAGCTAGAAGGCGCTCGAGTGTTCTCAAAGATTGATCTCCGATCAGGCTATTTTTAGCTAAAGATTAGAGAGCAAGACATACCTAAGACTGCTTTTACCACCAGGTATGGATTGTATGAGTACACCGTGATGCCATTTGGACTAACACATGCACCAGCTTATTTCATGAACATGATGAACAAGGTGTTCATGGAGTTTCTTGACAAGTTTGTTATCGTATTCATCAATGACATTTTGATCTATTCCAAGAGCAAAGAAGAGCATGAAGAACATTTGCCTTTGATACTTGAGAAGCTCAGGGAGCACAAGTTGTATGACAAGTTCAGTAAGTGTGAATTTTGGTTGAGCGAAGTTGGATTTCTTGGACACATTGTGTCTGGAGATGGTATTGTTGTCGATCCCGCAAAGGTGTCAGCTATAACTGAGTGGGAATCTCCCAAGTTAGTTAAGGAAGTTTTTAGTTTCCTAGGCTTCGCAGGATACTATGGAAGATTTATTGAGAATTTCTCAAAGTTAGCTAAGCCAATGACGGGGTTACTTAAGAAAGAGAAGAAGTTTGATTGGACTGAATGATGTGAAATCAGTTTCCAGGAATTGAAGAAGAGACCAGTGTCAGTACCAGTCTTCTGTCTGCCAGATTTAGAGAAAGATTTTCAAGTCTATTGTGATGCATCTCACCAAGGATTGGGTGGAGTTTTGATATAAGAAGGGAAAGTTGTGGCTTATGCCTCGAGACAACTCAAAACTCATGAAGTGAATTATCCTACTCATGATTTAGAGTTAGCCTCTGTTTTCCATGCACTCAAGACATGGTGACACTATCTTTTGGGAAAACATTGTGAAGTGTTCATGGATCACAAGAGTTTGAAATATATTTTCACCTAGAAGGAACTCAATATGAGACACAGAAGGTGGCTAGAGCTCATCAAGGACTATGACTTGAGTTTGCAATACCATCCCGATAAAGCAAATGTTGTAGCAGATGCTTTAAGCCGTAAGGTTTACATAAATGGACTTACTAAAGGAGAATTGCCAGATGATCTGTGTGCCTGATACGCCCAATTTGCATCACCATTCTATATCATAATTTACCTCTATTCATTGATATTTGTCTTATTATCAGGTATACCTTATGGCTTTTCATCTGTTTATGCATGTTGGATAATTCCTGGAGGATGGACTGACGGAGTCTGGATTCTGATGGAAAAGAAGGCGTTTCGGTGCAATTTCGCAAAGATCAGAAAAATACCAGAAAAATATGGAAACATATTATTTTACCTGAGGACGAAGGAAGCCAGAAGGAGGAGCGAAGGGGGGCCGCAGGGGGCCCACACCCCCTAGGCGCGGGCCCACCTAAGGCCGCGCCTAGGGAAGGTGTGGCCCACCTACCCGGCCTCCGACTCTCCCCCTTCGCCTATAACTTCCCTTCAAAACCCTAAGCCTCAGGGATCAACCACAGATAGTTTTCCGCTGCCTCTGGGGGCGGAAAACACCGAGAGAGAAAGATCTCTCCAACAGATAGATTTCTGCTGGGGGAATTCCTTCCCAAAGAGGGGAGACCGTCGCCATCAACACCGTCATCAAGCTAGGCTTCATCGGGATCATCATCATCCACACCATCATCTCCACCAGGACCATCATCACCACTCCGTCTCGCTATAATAGTTGTGTTGGATATTGCTTAGTTCATTAGGGGAAACTTTCCCGGTGTTGATTACTATTGTAGTTGATGCTTGTGAGTGGAACCATTGGATTATTTTTTATGTTCAGATTGTTATCCATTATCATATCATCTTTGATCTTGATCCATATGATGTCTTGTGAGTAGTTCGTTTGGTTCTTGAGGACATGGGAGAATTCATGTAGTAGTGAATCTGTGATAAGTTATTATTCAATGGTTTAGTATTTAAGTTCTGGTGTTATTCTTCTAGTGGTGTCATGTGAACGTCGACTACATGATACTTCACCATTTATGGGCATAGGGGGATGCATTGTGTATTTGGCTACTAATCGTGGGGTTGCCGGAGTGACAGAAACCTGAACCCCCATTAGGACACCTTTGCACAAGGGAGTGTAGGATCTCAGAGTTTAAGGGTGTGGTTAGATTTATATCTTAATTACTTTCCTGTAGTTACGGATGTTTGCAGGGGGTTTAATCACAAGTATGTATTAGTCCTAGGAAGGGTAGTATGTTAGCACAGGTTCACCCACACAACACTTACAAACACCAAAGAAGAGTACTCAGCTATTTGAAGCGAAAGCACTTGATAGAATTCCCATGTGTCCTCGAGAATGTTTGGTCCTTATAAGTATTTCCACCGGCTTGTCCTTTGCTAAGAACGGATTGGGCCACTTACTCCGTTTGTTCGTTACTTCTGTTACTTTCTCTTTGTTTCGTTGCCTTGTTATAAAACCACTAAAAATCCGTTTGCTAAGTATTCACAGGGATTTCCTGCTCCATACCACTGTTCAACACCTTCTGCTCCTCGTTGGGATCGACACTCCTATTTATCGGAAGTACTACGATACACCCCCTATACTTGTGGGTCATCAGTGTCCAATTCAAAGATCTAAGGTTGGAGATAGTGCCTGAAGGATATCTCATGTCATTGGATGTTCAACCAACATTGTTGGACAAGATCAAAGAATCCCAAAAGTTGGACAAGGAAATAGAGGAGATTAAGAGTAAAATTAGTAAAGGGAAGGCTAAAGGATTCCATGAATATGAACAAGGAACTTTGTGGTATGGAAAGCGTATGTGCATTCCACAAGATCCGGAGCTTCGGAAATTGATTCTGCAAGAAGCACACAATTCACCATATTCTATTCATCCGGGTAACACCAAAATGTACATGGATGTGAAGGAAAGATTTTGGTGGAACAATCTCAAGAAGGATATTGCGGAACATATTGCCTTGTGTGATGTGTGTAGTCAAGTGAAGGCGGAACATCAGAAACCGGCAGGGTTATTACAGCCACTACCTATTCCTGATTGGAAGTGGGATAAGATTGGTATGGATTTTATCACCGGACTGCCAAGGACCAGATACGGATATGATTCTATTTGGGTTGTTGTGGATCGCCTAACTAAAGTGGCTCATTTCATACCAGTGAAGACTACCTATACAAGTGCTAAGTTATCTAAAATCTATATGAATAGGATTGTATGCCTGCACAGAGTACCTAAGAGTATTGTGTCTGATAGAGGAACTCATTTCACTTCGCATTTTTGGCGACAACTGCATGAATCATTGGGAACAAGGTTAGAATTCAGCAAAACTTTTCACCCTCAGACTGATGGACAGACACAAAGGACCAATCAGATTTTGGAGGATATGTTGAGGGCATGTTCCCTAGACTATGGTGCTAGTTGGGATGAAAGTCTGCCTTACGCGGAATTCTCTTACAATAACAGCTATCAAGCAAGCATTGAGATGGCTCCATTTGAATTTCTTTATGGAAGGAACTGATCAAGGAAGCTGAAGAGAAAGTCAAGTTGGTAAAGGACAGATTGAAGATAGACCAGTCCCGACAAAAGAGCTACGCAGATCTAAAGCATAGAGAAGTCACCTATGAGGTAGGTGATAGAGCTTATCTTAGAGTCTCACCACTTCGTGGTGTGAAGAGATTTGGAGTCAGAGGAAAATTGGCACCAAGGTATGTTGGACCATTCAAGATTTTGAGACGCAAAGGAGAAGTGTCTTATGAGATTAAATTACCTGAATCACTATCAGCAGTTCACAATGTGTTTTATGTGAGTCAGTTGAAGAAGTGTCATCCAGATTTGGAAGAAACTTCATTGAAGGACATTATACCATTGGAACAGGTTCAGTTGGAGAGTGATCTTACTTATGAAGAGAAGCCTATCAAGATTTTGAGACTGCAGAAAGGGTTACTCATACTAAGAATATCAAATTCTGCAAAGTATAGTGGAATCATCATACCTAGGAAGAAGCAACTTGGGAAAGAGAAGATGACCTTCGGAAAGATCACCCTCACATATTTGCTAGCCAATCCGAATCTCGAGGGCGAGATTCATCTTAAGGGGGTTAGATTTGTAACATCACAAATTTCATCAAATGAAAAGTCATATCATTGCGTTCATATCATCATAGCATGTTTGTCTTGCACCAAAATTTTCAAACCAAAACCCTATTTTAAACCATATTTAAACCCCACTTTATATATCATATATGGGGCATGGTTTTATTTTCATTTTCAAAATACCAAAGTGTTTTTGAGTGAACGGATGTGTTTGACATACTTTTGAATGCTAGGATCACAGTACAAAAATTAGGAAAAGGTTTGAATTTAAATAGATTTGAATTAGGGTTTCAAAACCATTTCTAAAAATCAAAACAGAAAAGAAAAAGGTTAAAGAAAAAGATAAAACTGAGCGCCACCTATCTAGCCCAGACCCATATTCGGCCCAACAGCCCACTCGGGTTCCCCTCCCTCTCTCCTTCTCTCACCCCTGCGTGCACCCCATCACTCATTGACCGCTAGGCCTGGCGCCACCTGACCTCTTCGTCCCCAAACCCCGCACCCGCATACCACGTCGTCACCGTTGTTTCCTTCCTTCAATGTCGTGATTGAAACCTCGTAAATGGCGATGAATGCTCGCGTAATCCCCACCCCCGATGCCTGATACTTAACCCCCACCTCGCCACGGTCATTTCCCCTCACCTAGCCCCCACCAAGCGCCACCAGGCTCTGCAAATTTCGCCCCGCACCGCCACGGACCCGGGCACCTCCGGCGAGTAATTCCGGTGAGCTTTGTGCTCCCCTCCGCTTATCGTTCATACAAGCTTGTTCGTTAGATACTTGCGCACCTTCTCACACCTTTGTTTTGCTCTAAATCTCCCTAGGTCGTCGTCCCCGTCAACCCCCGCAAACAACCAACGCGTCGCTCGACTCCGACGAGCGATTCCGGTGAGACCCGTGTCCCCCTTGACCTCTAATTCAAACGAGTAGGTTCGCCTCTGTCTTGCGCATCTACTCAGGCTTACCATTTGTTTCCGTGCGCACCAGGTCATCGCCTCCGTCCCTGTTTGTGAAAGCCCGACGCTAGGGACCAACTCTGATGAGCTCCCACGGCCACGACAGTACGCCCCTGACCAAGCTAGTTCCACCTTGAGAATCCTCGTGTTCATGTGAGTCAGGTAAACCTTGGCACCGCCCCCTTACCCCATAGCACGGCCGGAGCGTTGCCAGCAGTAGCGCCGCCGCCAGCACCATCAGCGCCGCTTGCTTTTGGTCAGTTGATCTAGAGCCGTTAGATCTAGAACGTGTGTCGTAGATTACATCATTTAGCGAACCGGTAAGTTTAGATCCGGCGCGTTGGATCTGACTTGATCCAATGGCACAGAAGGGTGATCCTGAGCGAAACGGTATCAGCCAATCAGGTGCTACCACGCGTCTGTAAATTTGATTTAAAATCTGTTTTTGAATCTATTAGTTGAATTAACTTGTAAAATTCATATCTTTTGTTCTGTTTGTCCAAAATTTGCAAATAATATATCATTGGATTAAGAAAATTAAGCCCTACGCATCTATGGCCTTGATTGATCATTTGCTTCTGGAAAAATAGGATTATTTGCAGAAGCATTTGTAGGCCTATTTTGCATATAAAAATTATTTAGAAAATGTTTTTAAAGTAAATTTGAGTTTGTTTAGACTTCAGAAAGTTTACTTTGTGTTCAGTACTGGTTAGTTTGACTTTTTAGTGTAGAAAAATCATTTCAATGCATTTGCATGCATTCATATGTATTTTTGTTTGAATATTGAAATGTGAATTTGGTGTTATGATTTTATGTGTAGATTTTGGTGATTGTGGTGATTGTGATTGTGAGGACTGTTGCTACTCTCCCAACTATCAAGGAAAGTGATGCTTCATATTTTTTCCTACTATTTTGACTATGCACTAGTGTTATTTTGAGTAGGGCTTGCATTGGAAATTTTCTAAGTATATACTATGCTATGCCCTGGGAAATCCTAGTAGTTGTAGTCTTAGTAGATTTTTCCCTAAGTTAAGAAAACTTGTTATGTTATCATGCTTAGCCTAGCTAGTAGAAAACAAGGGTGGAATATTCATGCTATGAAATTTTTCTAAGTCTATGACTTCTGTTTTTGATTAATAAAACAACTATGTGAATGAATCACCTGGGTGGAATGGTATGATTGGTTTATGTTGAGTGGTTACACAAGGCCCATGTCTATGGTTTACCTTGTGTATCACACTTGTGGATTTCCACCCAGGAACAAAGGGATTTGAGATGTTTAGTGTTGAGAAGCTTCTAGTGCAACCACGTGGCATATGGGCTCTGCCTTGACCAAATAGGTTGCAAGAACTTAGCCAGATGGATAGTTGGTGGTATGGTTGATAGGATGGAACGCGTCCATGGTGGTCTAAGGGAATGCTTCTAAAAAGTATCGTCTCGATGCATGTCGAGTCTTGTGGGGAAAGTGCACCACCTCTCGAGAGGGTAAAAACCTAAGTACTTATCCGTGTCCCCGGCAACGGACAATTTGAGCATCAAAGACATTGAAGTAATCAAGGATCTCCTCATCCCAATTTATAAGTTAAAAACTTGTGGTTGAACAAGAGTAAAGGTTCACCAATGTCCATTGGTGGTTCCTTGGGTGTTTTGACAAACAAAAACTTAGTGTTTTCAACTAATAAGTCAAAACCTTATTTTGAGCAAAGCAACCTAATCTAAACTTAGCCAAATTCATATAGATGTTAGATACTTGTACTCTACTATGGTATACCTTGTCAATACAATTCCAAATGTATTGACCCACTATGGATGTAACTTATGATGTTGCAGGTTATTCTGATGGAGATTAGGGTTGTGAGTCTACACTCAACATGTTTGCCTATGGCACATTAAGATGAAGACTTCTAGTTATTTACTTTATGTTATGAAATCTATGTTTTAGCCTTGGGCTATTGAGTTTTAAAGACTATGTTATCTCTGGAATGATGATGTAATAATGACCTTTGTATCTATGTACTTCATCTTAAACTGTGGAGGCTAGCTTTTGATCCAGGGACTAGCATTGCAATCACAGGGACCTTTACCTTAAAAGGTGGGGGTCTTACAGATGGTATCAGAGCACTGTGTTGCCTGTAGGATTATGAACCTAAGTTGGATTAGACTAAGGAAACCATTAGGAAAAAATGCAACTCTTTGCAAATTCCACACTTGCCTTTTTTCTTCTCGTAAACCTCTCCTAATATTCTTTCTCATCTCTATGCCACCGCTAACTAACCCGCATGGAATTGTCTCCTTACAGGCAACCAAAGAAACAAGGAAGGTTCAGGTTGATGATGTTTTCCCGAAGCACACCTTTACTATTGGTGCCGGATTATCTAAGAAATACTAAAGCAAGCTCACCAACTTCCTCCGTGATAATCGAGATATCTTTGCATGGTCCACACAGGATTTGCAAGGTGTACCAAGGGAGTTGGCTTGGCACTCTCTACATGTGAGGCTAGATGCAAGGCCGGTGAAGCAACCTCTCCGCCGCTTTGCCGAGGATAGGAGGAAAGTGATTGATGCTGAAATAGATCAGCTCCTAGGTACCGGGTTCATCATGGAAGTTCTACACCTAGACTGGTTGTCAAATCCAGTACTAGTCGAGAAGAAAAATATGATCTGAATGTTGACGTGGTGTGGCATATGTGAATTAATTACACGAACCTGAATAAGGCGTGTCCAAAAGATCCGTTTCCAATAATGCGTATTGATCAAGTGATCGTTTCGACGACCGGTTGTGAGCTACTCTCATTTGTAGATGCATATTCTGGTTTCCACCAGATACCGCTAAACCCGGATGATCAAATAAATATGGCATTCATTACCCTATACGAGGCTTATTGCTATCACACTATGCCATTTGGCTTGAGAAATGCAGGTGCTACCGGGTAGTTAGTGTTCTGATAGTGGTAGATCGCGAAGAAGATGGCAAATCAGTGCAAAGACCAGTATACTAGTTGAGCGAAGTGCTCTCTACATCAAATAAAAACTACCCCCATTACCAAAAAATGACATATGGTGTTTATATGGTGGCTAAGAAGCTAAAGCATTACTTCCAAGAACATCCTATCCGGGTAATATGTGAGGCACCTATCTCGGATATATTGGTCAGTAAAGATGCAAGTGGTAGAGTGGCGAAGTGGTCCAGAGAGCTAGACCCATATACTCCACAATATGATAGGCGAGAGGCAATCAAGTCTCATGCGTTGGCCGACTTTTTTGTCGATTGGGCAGAAATGCAATATGTGCCACCGTTGCCTGACTCAAACTACTGTAGGATGCACTTTGAAGGGTCCAAAATGAAAATGGGTCTGGGCGCCGGCATAGTCCTTACCTTTCCCAAAAAGGACCAACTTAAATACGTCTTGCAAATCCACTTTGCAGCATCAAACAACATAGCCGAGTATGAAGCACTTGTCCACGGGATAAAAGTGGCAAAGGGAAGTGACATCAAGAGAATTCAATTATTGTTGACTCGGATCTAGTGATTTAGTAGGTGTTGGGTCATTGGTATACTTTGGATGCAAACATGGCACTATATCACTTCCACGCCCAACAAATTTTGGGATATTTTGATGGATGTGAATTCCATCATGTACCTCGGGCTGGAAACGAAGCAACTGATGTTTTGTCCAAGTTAGGATCATCCTGGCAGTCAATCCCGCCCGACATAGCACTAGAACACTTGAGGAAACCATTGATGAAGCCATCGCTAGAGTCCGAACCTGGCAAGCCAAGACCCCGATGTGGTACCAATGGATACAGATGTGCGGGTAGATCCGATTAACTCGAGGACTGTTCCATTCAACCCGGGGAATGCCGAATCGAACCCGAGGATTGGCCAGAGTATGTCGGCAGAGGCAACGTTGGTCGAGCCAATGGAAATTGATGACGAGATTTTTCTAGTCCCGGTTATACCAAATTGGGCACAACCCATATTCAATTTCTTGAAGGATGGAACCTTGTTGAGTTATAAACCTTGGCCAGGCAATTACAGAGAAGGGAAAATGCCTATACCATCATCAATCGTGAGTTTTACAAAAGGAGTGTGACCAATGTACTACAATGATGTGTTAGCTTAGAGAAAGGTCAGGAAATACTCCGAGATATCCACCAAGGGGAATGTGGGCACCACGCCTCATCCAGAGCCTTAGTGGCCAAAGCATTTCAGCATGGGTTTTACTGGCCTAGTGCACTGTGAGAAGCAGAGGATTTAGTGAAAAAATGCAATGGTTGCCAAAGATACTCGGCTAAAACACATACTTAGCATCTGAGCTCAAGACAATACCTATCACTTGGCCATTTGTTGTATGGTGCTTGGATATGGTGGGACCATTCAAGCCCACGCGAGGCAATGTGACTCATATATTGGTCATGGTCGACAAGTTCACCAAATGGATATAAGTAAAACCTATCAAGAAGTGTGATGGAAAACATTCGCAACATTCTTAAAGGATATAATCCTAAGATATGGCTATCCACACAGCATAATCACAAACAATGGCACGAGTTTTGCCGAAGGAGCATTTGCTCGATTTTGTATGGATAAACGAATAAGACTCGATGTAGCGTCAGTCGCTCACCCAGAATCAATTGGGCAAGTGGAAAGAGCAAATGGTCTCATCCTATCCGGGATAAAATCTCGGCTAATAGAACCACTGTAGAGGCCTCAACCTGATAAGGTAGATCCCTCCTATGTTTTATAATGCTAGTCCCTGGATCAATAGCTAGCATCCACAGTTAAGATGTAATATCAAGAAACAAAGGTCATAACATAACTTTACAACCAGGAATAACATAAATTATTACATCAAACATAGCTCATTTGGCTATTACATTACATTGCAGCGGAATAATAATAATCATGGAGTCCTTCATCTTTTAAAATGCCACAGGCAGATGTTGGTTGAAGGCTTTGTAATCCTAATCAAACAATCTTCAATATAATCAATCAAACCTGCAACATACAAGTTACAGCCACAAGGGTCAATACATTTGAATTGTATTGGCAAGTTTCACTACTTTGTATATTATGAGTGGATCCTATCATTACATGCATATTTGGCTAAGTAGAGTTTAAGGCTTATTTGCATAAAGCAACATTTATCCTATCTTTTCAAAATGGTTTTGGTCCTTTGTCAAATCCTTTTCCTAATATCCTTGAACTCCTTGGTAGAAACTCAAGTGTTCAAGTCCTTATCAAAAATCCCTTGAGCTACTTGGTAACCCCAAGTGCAACAAGTTTTATGAAATCTCATGAGTTCCTTGGTAACCCCAAGTACATCATGCTCTTGAGCATCTTGGTAACTCCAAGTGCAACAAGCTTAACAAATCTCTTTGAATTCCTTGGTACCCCTAAGTGCATCAAGTTTTTATATTAGAAATTGGAATGTCGAGATCTTCCATGGTTCAAACTTTAGTTGCTCAGTATTATCCATAACCGGGGACACGGCTAAGTACTTAGATTTTATTAACTTCTGCAGAAGGAGTACACTTTACCCACATGACACAATCCCATCTTGTTGCCACCAGTGGCCTACTGGATTAGTGCTCACCAAGTTGGAGTACTGGCAGACTGAAAATGTGACGAAGTCTTTCCAAAATGTCCTCCCATACATCATTGCTAGCTTGTCTTCAGCCCCCATGAAGCATTCCAGATCCCCATGTCCGGTAACTAAAGACAATGTATAGGTCTTCCTAATGTAGTTGACTAAGCCAGAGCCATAATAGCATGTGGTTGCACACGAAAGCCACAATTGGAGAAACATGTTCAATCTCTAAGTTTCCTAGGTGGTTTTTATTTGGAGCACAACACAAAGTGATTACCATAGACATGGTTCCTTTTGTTGCCACCTTCTCCAAACTTCAAGTATCCTCCACCTAGGTGGTTCATTGAGTCCTTGTTTTATTATGTAAAACACAAGTCCTTTTCTCATCCTTTGTAAAATCTCAACATGTATCTCTTTTCAAAACATAGCATGGCTAAGCATGTACAACTTCAATATTTTCACTAAGTATTGTTTAGGGAATCCTATTAGGATTAGCCTAGCATAAGTATAAAACATTTTCATGCATGTTTACAAAATCCACTAGTATAATGAAAATAGTAGGACTTTTGTATGATAGTGTAACTTGCATTTTTGGAGGAGAATGGTGGTTCACTCCTTGATCTTGCTAGTCTCACACTTTTCTAAATTCACTACAAGTCAATCAAGCAAAACACAAAATCAACTAACATTCCAAACCAAGGTTAAACAAACATTTTCACACTCACAAAGCAATGGAATCTAAGTCGTGCAAAGGATGGTTCTATTGCAAGGTTGGTCTCTACTAGGTTTATAAACTTTGTAAGGTCCAAATTGGTCATTTTACAAAATGGCAAAGTCATTAGTTAGAGGGTTTTGCTCAAAATCTATTTTGAAATTCATTCAACATTTTATGTGGTGGTAAATAGTTTTATTAAATCTAAAACCTTTAAGTTTCACAAAAAGTCTCTAGCTCTCAAGATTTGTTGTTTTGGGTCAGTGGCTTTGAATCAA
Source organism: Avena atlantica (assembly GCA_910589765.1). Classification (NCBI taxonomy): domain Eukaryota; kingdom Viridiplantae; phylum Streptophyta; class Magnoliopsida; order Poales; family Poaceae; genus Avena; species Avena atlantica. The sequence continues at coordinate 374,001,199 of OU342734.1, read as the reverse complement.
AATATTTTCTCAAAGTTTTATCCCAAATTCCTTTTTCATAATAAATCCATTAACTTTATTTGGCTAGAAAATGGCTAAGTTAAATAATTCAACCTAAATTTTACTAAAATCATTTTTAACACCAAGGGTTGGTTCCTAGGGTCAGTAAGGTCACAACAAACTATTTTGCTAAAGTTTTAATCCTAAAATAAATTTTTAAACAATTTTTCTACTCTAAACAAGTACACAAATGTTTCTGCAAATTCAAACAAGCTAACAGATACTATTTTCGAAACTAAGGCCATGGTTGGCTAGGGCTCGCTCTCCTGAATTCATTGATATAAAATTTGTAATCTTTGGACGTTTGTTTTGAAAGTTACAAAGGTTTGAAGTTTGCAAATAAATCTGTTTTCAATTTCTTTTAAACAGATCTAGTGCCACGCGTTGTGTTCCTATTGGTCCATACCGGTTCGGTTGGATCGCGGCTGTGGGGCGTTGGATCTAGTTAGATCGAGTGGTCCAGAGGACATACCCCTTCGGTGTTTAAGTAATCTATCCGATCCGTTCGATCCAGATCTAACGGCTACTACTGCCCGGTCACAGATGGGCGGCGCTGCGCGGCGGCAGACGGCGGCGCCGCTCTGGCGGTGGAGTTCCGGCTAACACAGGAAGCGAGAGAGAGGGGGAAGTGGCTCACCGTGATCGCCGAGGCACGGGGATGCTCAACCTGCTCGTTTTGGTCGAAGGGGCGCACGGGGCTGTCCTAGATTGCTCGCCGGAGTGGAGGACGGCGTCGGGTGCTTCAGGTGATCGTCGAGGACGGCGTTGTGGATCACCCCAAGGCGAAATGATGACATGGTTAGATGTGCGGAACCAAGACAAAGCTCCTCGTGTGAATGAGAAGGCGCAGGGCGGTCAGTACTTACCGGGAAAGTTCGACGGAGACGAGACAGACGGCGATGCTCTCAGAGCTTGTCCTAGTCGACTCTCTGGGGCGCCCGCGGTCGAACGGAAGGCACGGGCAGAAGCGTCTGGGAGTGGGGAAGCTGCGTGCTTGGTCAATGGGGCAAGGGGAGGCAGTGTGTGGCCAGAATTGATGAAGAAGGTCGTCGGAGACAGTGGAGTTCGAGGAGAAATTGGGGCGGCCTCGTGGCGAAGAGAGGTTGGCGTCTGAGGGGAACTGAAGGGAAAGAGCTGGCGTTTTATCGAGCACAGTCAAAGCGAGTAATGGTGGCGGCATTATGACGAATTAAGTCCGCGGAATCACAGCGGGAAACGGCGACGAGGGAGGAAGAAGGGGTCGTGCGGGTGTGAGAGAAGAACAGGAGCGGTGGGGTCCATCGGTCAGTGGAAAAGAAACGAGGGTAGGGTCCACTGGTCATTCTCTTTGCGGGTCAGAAATGTAGTGTGAAACGTTTTTCCTCGGGAAGGAGAGTTGGGCTGGTTGATGGGCTTCCTGGGCTTGGCCGGCTGGGTCAGGTCCAAATCCATTTTTTTTATTCAGTAACTTTTCTTTTTCTATTTCTGAATTCTGTTTTGAATTTTCAAACAAACAAATATCAACCAAACCAATTCAAATAACCACACTTCACAATTTGAACCTGGTTCTGTTTGTCAGCATAAAACCCAAATTCCAAAATAAAATAATAACTTTTATTAATTCATTCTTTAATTAAATAAAATGTTTCATTAGTTATTTAATAAAATAGGGTTTGATTTAATTAATAGAATCTCCCTTTGAACACCAAATATTTTTCAAAACAAAGTCAGTAGGTTGGAAATAAAGAATATTTGGAAAACTTGTTTAAATTAAATTAACATCTTTATTTGTGGTCCATTAATAATTAAATAAAATGGGCCTTAGTTATTAAATCAAATAAAGTTTGATTTTGTTAATAAAATCCTTATTTGAAACCTAAATATTTTCAAAACCAAATCAGTAGGTTTTATTTTGGAAATATAGAATACTTAGAAAACTTATTTAAAATAATTTAATAAGTTTTGATATTTTAATTAAAATGATAAATCCTTTTATTTAAATAAAGATGGATATTAAATCCTTATTATTTTATTTAAATAAACATTTGCTAATTTTATTTAAAATAAAATGTTTTAATTCCAAAGCTTGGTCAAGGTTTAATTTGTCTTTATAAAATGATCCTTATTTGTAAAACTTCTATTTTATTTGAAATCAAATCTTTTCCTTTAATTGTTTCAAAATAGTATTTCCAAATGTTTTATTTTTCTTTTTATTAAATGTTTATCTTTTTTTTAAATCCCTTTAGGTTTTATTCAAATGTGTTTAAAGTTCCAATTGAATTCAAAAAGTTTCTTCTGGCCTTGAATATCAAACAAAGTTTTATTTTATTAATTTATTTTCACATTACAAGATTTGGAAAATCTTGGGATGTGACAGGCTACCACCCTTAAAATAAATCTCGTCCCGAGATTTGGGAAGGCTGGGGTTACAAGCAAGTTCAAAGCAACTAGGGTACTACCACCCTTAAAATTTTCAAACAAAAATTACATCTTGTCCTTCTTGGGACCATGAGAAATACTTTCTCTAAGCAAATATTTGCATTGAGTCCTTTGTTCCATACTTGACTCATGGGCCAAGGTTGAGTTTCTCCATAGGCTTGTTCAATTTGTTTTTCATCCTTTCTGGACAGTTGCTTGCATAATGTTCTAGATTCTTGTTGTTGAAACAATGAATGTCCTTGAGTTCTTTGCGTTGTTCTTGTGGACAAGTGGCTACATAATGGCCTGGTTCTTTGCAGTTATTGCACCACACTTGGTCAATCTCTTTATTCTTCTTGTTCTCTGGGCATCCACTGGAGTAGTGTCCCATTTCCTTACATTTACGACATTGTGCAAGGCTCATGTCTTGCTTTTGTTTCTTAAATTTCTTTAGTCCTTTGAATTGAGTTGTCTTGTTTGGAGGTATAAGTGGTCCTTTTCCTTTGGTAGACTTGGATCCTTCTTGTTTCCTTTGTTCCACCATGGAGTAGATTGGGCATTGGATAGGGACATGGTCATTTCCTTCACAAAGGTAACAAGTAGTTTGTGAGGTAGGACATTGTCCAACAGAATGATCTTCTCCACAGTTGGGGCATTGTCCTTCATGCTCTTTGGAAGTGTGATCCTTGTCTCCACAAATAGTGCAAGCTGGGGCTCCATCCAGAATAACATTCTTGTCAGCCTTGTTATCATAAACTTCTTTGGGATAGTTTTCTTCCATGTTGATCATTTGATTGGTCACCTTAAGCATCAGTTGGGACTGCTCTTCCAAAAACCATTGTAGTGCTGGATCCTTATCACTATTGTTGACTATGAACTGAGCTGTCAATTGGTTCAACTGGTGTTGGGTTGCTATGAGCTCTTTCATGTTGTCAGCTTGGTTGGTGTTGGTGTCATCAACCTTGGAGTCTTTTGGAGTAGTCATCTGTTTGGGTTGAAGGAGGTTAGAATAGGCAAGTTATTTGCTAAGGAATCATTTCTAATCATATACATCACAATTCACACAAGCAATGTTCATGCTATCACAAACCAAACATTCACAAACAACTTTGCACTCAAACAACAAGGTTCAAGCACATACTTAGGCAACAAAATATTTTTGTTACACCACATAAGTCGGTGGTTTGACTTAACTAAATTATGGTGGTCCATCTATATGGTTTATTTGCGATCTTTCCATCCTTCCTGGTTGATTCTTCTTGCATGAGATTATGGTTTCCTTGAGAAAAACTCTTGGTCACAATACTTCAAAGTTGTTGATGGTTCCTTCTTATTTTGCATTCCCTCAGTCTCTAAATCCTAAGTAAGATTTCCTTGTCTCACTTGTAGTCCTTGGTGAATATGCTGAAAATGTTGAAGTCATTAGAGTTGAAGATGTTGAAGTCATTAGAGTTGAAGATGTTGAAGTCATTAGAGTTGAAGATGTTGAAGTCATTAGAGTTGATGAAGTTGAAGAAGTCCTTTGCACATGGTGTAGTCTTTGGTCATGGGGTTGGTTTTTCCATCAAATTGAAGTAGAAGAGAAGTAGAGTTGAAACCAAAATGGTTGGGGAAAGAGTTTACAAGTGTTTTTGTAAATAAGTTCTTGGAACAAATACAACTCCTATTTTTCTAAGGGTTTTTGTCCAATTTCTAGGTTTACAAATCCTACAGGCAACACAATGCTCTGATACCATCTGTAGAGGCCTCAACCTGATAAGGTAGATCCCTCATGTGTTTTATAATGCTAGTCCCTGGATCAATAGCTAGCATCCACAGTTAAGATGTAATATCAAGAAACAAAGGTCATAACATAACTTTACAACCAGGAATAACATAAATTATTACATCAAACATAGCTCATTTGGCTATTACATTACATTGCAGCGGAATAATAATAATCATGGAGTCCTTCATATTTTAAAATGCCACAGGCAGATGTTGGTTGAAGGCTTTGTAATCCTAATCAAACAATCTTCAATATAATCAATCAAACCTGCAACATACAAGTTATAGCCACAAGGGTCAATACATTTGAATTGTATTGGCAAGTTTCACTACTTTGTATATTATGAGTGGATCCTATCATTACATGCATATTTGGCTAAGTAGAGTTTAAGGCTTATTTGCATAAAGCAACATTTATCCTATCTTTTCAAAATGGTTTTGGTCCTTTGTCAAATCCTTTTCCCAAGATCCTTGAACTCCTTGGTAGAAACTCAAGTGTTCAAGTCCTTATCAAAAATCCCTTGAGCTACTTGGTAACCGCAAGTGCAACAAGTTTTATGAAATCTCATGAGTTCCTTGGTAACCCCAAGTACATCATGCTCTTGAGCATCTTGGTAACTCCAAGTGCAACAAGCTTAACAAATCTCTTTGAATTCCTTGGTACCCCCAAGTGCATCAAGTTTTTATATTAGAAATTGGAATGTCGAGATCTTCCATGGTTCAAACTTTAGTTGCTCAGTATTATCCATAACCGGGGACACGGCTAAGTACTTAGATTTTATTAACTTCTGCAGAAGGAGTACACTTTACCCACATGACACAATCCCATCTTGTTGCCACCAGTGGCCTACTGGATTAGTGCTCACCAAGTTGGAGTACTGGCAGACTGAGAATGTGACGAAGTCTTTCCAAAAGGTCCTCCCATACATCATTGCTAGCTTGTCTTCAGCCCCCATGAAGCATTCCAGATCCCCATGTCCGGTAACTAAAGACAATGTATAGGTCTTCCTAATGTAGTTGACTAAGCCAGAGCCATAATAGCATGTGGTTGCACACGAAAGACACAATTGGAGAAACATGTTCAATCTCTAAGTTTCCTAGGTGGTTTTTATTTGGAGCACAACACAAAGTGATTACCATAGACATGGTTCCTTTTGTTGCCACCTTCTCCAAACTTCAAGTATCCTCCACCTAGGTGGTTCATTGAGTCCTTGTTTTATTATGTAAAACACAAGTCCTTTTCTCATCCTTTGTAAAATCTCAACATGTATCTCTTTTCAAAACATAGCATGGCTAAGCATGTACAACTTCAATATTTTCACTAAGTAGTGTTTAGGGAATCCTATTAGGATTAGCATAGCATAAGTATAAAACATTTTCATGCATGTTTACAAAATCCACTAGTATAATGAAAATAGTAGGACTTTTGTATGATAATGTAACTTGCCTTTTTGGAGGAGAATGGTGGTTCACTCCTTGATCTTGCTAGTCTCACACTTTGCTAAATTCACTACAAGTCAATCAAGCAAAACACAAAATCAACTAACATTCCAAACCAAGGTTAAACAAACATTTTCACACTCACAAAGCAATGGAATCTAAGTCGTGCAAAGGATGGTTCTATTGCAAGGTTGGTCTCTACTAGGTTTATAAACTTTGTAAGGTCCAAATTGGTCATTTACCAAAATGGCAAAGTTATTAGTTAGAGGGTTTTGCTCAAAATCTATTTTGAAATTCATTCAACATTTTATGTGGTGGAAAATAGTTTTATTAAATCTAAAACCTTTAAGTTTCACCAAATGTCTCTAGCTCTCAAGATTTGTTGTTTTGGGTCAGTGGCTTTGAATCAAAATATTTTCTCAAAGTTTTATCCCAAATTCCTTTTTCATAATAAATCCATTAACTTTATTTGGCTAGAAAATGGCTAAGTTAAATAATTCAACCTAAATTTTAATAAAATCATTTTTAACACCAAGGGTTGGTTCCTAGGGTCAGTAAGGTCACAACAAACTATTTTGCTAAAGTTTTAATCCTAAAATAATTTTTTAAACAATTTTTCTACTCTAAACAAGTACACAAATGTTTCTGCAAATTCAAACAAGCTAACAGATACTATTTTCGAAACTAAGGCCATGGTTGTCTAGGGCTCGCTCTCCTGAATTCATTGATATAAAATTTGTAATTTTTGGACGTGTGGTTTGAAAGTTACAAAGGTTTGAAGTTTGCAAATAAATCTGTTTTCAATTTCTTTTAAACAGATCTAGTGCCACGCGTTGTGTTCCTATTGGTCCATATCGGTTCGGTTGGATCGCGGCTGTGGGGCGTTGGATCTAGTTAGATCGAGTGGTCCAGAGGACATACCCCTTCGGTGTTTAAGCAATCTATCTGATTCGTTCGATCCAGATCTAACGGCTACTACTGCCCGGTCACAGATGGGCGGCGCTGCGCGGCGGCAGACGGCGGCGGCGCTCTGGCGGTGGAGTTCCGGCTAACACAGGAAGCGAGAGAGAGGGGGAAGTGGCTCACCGTGATCGCCGAGGCACGGGGATGCTCAACCTACTCGTTTTGGTCGAAGGGGCGCACGGGGCTGTCCTAGATTGCTCGCCGGAGTGGAGGACGGCGTCGGGTGCTTCAGGTGATCGTCGAGGACGGCGTTGTGGATCACCCCAAGGCGAAATGATGACATGGTTAGATGCGCGGAACCAAGACAAAGCTCCTCGTGTGAATGAGAAGGCGCAGGGAGGTCAGTACTTACCGGGAAAGTTCGACGGAGACGAGACAGACGGCGGTGCTGTCAGAGCTTGTCCTAGTCGACTCTCTGGGGCGCCCGCGGTCGAACGGAAGGCACGGGCAGAAGCGTCTGGGAGTGGGGAAGCTGCGTGCTTGGTCAATGGGGCAAGGGGAGGCAGTGTGTGGCCAGAATTGATGAAGAAGGTCGTTGGAGACAGTGGAGTTCGAGGAGAAATTGGGGCGGCCTGGTGGCGAAGAGAGGTTGGCGTCTGAGGGGAACTGAAGGGAAAGAGCTGGCGTTTTATCGAGCACAGTCAAAGCGAGTAATGGTGGCGGCATTATGACGAATTAAGTCCGCGGAATCACAGCGGGAAACGGCGACGAGGGAGGAAGAAGGGGTCGTGCGGGTGTGAGAGAAGAACAGGAGCGGTGGGGTCCATCGGTTAGTGGAAAAGAAACGAGGGTAGGGTCCACTGGTCATTCTCTTTGCGGGTCAGAAATGTAGTGTGAAACGTTTTTCCTCGGGAAGGAGAGTTGGGCTGGTTGATGGGCTTCCTGGGCTTGGCCGGCTGGGTCAGGTCCAAATCCATTTTTTTATTCAGTAACTTTTCTTTTTCTATTTCTGAATTCTGTTTTGAATTTTCAAACAAACAAATATCAACCAAACCAATTCAAATAACCACACTTCACAATTTGAACCTGGTTCTGTTTGTCAGCATAAAACCCAAATTCCAAAATAAAATAATAACTTTTATTAATTCATTCTTTAATTAAATAAAATGGTTCATTAGTTATTTAATAAAATAGGGTTTGATTTAATTAATAGAATCTCCCTTTGAACTCCAAATATTTTTCAAAACAAAGTCAGTAGGTTGGAAATAAAGAATATTTGGAAAACTTGTTTAAATTAAATTAACATCTTTATTTGTGGTCCATTAATAATTAAATAAAATGGGCCTTAGTTATTAAATCAAATAGAGTTTGATTTTGTTAATAAAATCCTTATTTGAAACCTAAATATTTTCAAAACCAAATCAGTAGGTTTTATTTTGGAAATATAGAATACTTAGAAAACTTATTTAAAATAATTTAATAAGTTTTGATATTTTAATTAAAATGATAAATCCTTTTATTTAAATAAAGATGGATATTAAATCCTTATTATTTTATTTAAATAAACCTTTGCTAATTTTATTTAAAATAAAATGTTTTAATTCCAAAGCTTGGTCAAGGTTTAATTTGTCTTTATAAAATGATCCTTATTTGTAAAACTTCTATTTTATTTGAAATCAAATCTTTTCCTTTAATTGTTTCAAAATAGTATTTCCAAATGTTTTATTTTTCTTTTTATTAAATGTTTATCTTTTTTTTTAAATCCCTTTAGGTTTTATTCAAATGGGTTTAAAGTTCCAATTGAATTCAAAAAGTTTCTTCTGGCCTTGAATATCAAACAAAGTTTTATTTTATTAATTTATTTTCACATTACAAGATTTGGAAAATCTTGGGATGTGACAACCACTCCAGAGAACACTTGGTTGTTGGATAGAGGAATTACCCTTAGTGCTATGGATCTTAAGAACAACTCTGAATCGATCAAATTGCTACATGCCATTCTTCCTCATATATGGGGCAAAATCTGTTTTGCCTGCTGACATAGAGTATGACTCGCCAAGAGTCAAACAGTACACAGAAGCCAAGGTAAAAGAATCCCGGGAAAATGATGTAGACTTACTCGAGAAGCACGATAATTTACACTATCTAGATTTGTGATATATCAGCAAAGCCTCTGACGCTATCATAGCCGGAAAATAAACCCTTGTGTGTTCAAGGAAGGGGATCTGGTGGTGCTCAGATTAGTGCAACGCACTACTAGGATGCACAAATAATCACCCCCATGGTAGGGACCATTCATTGTAAGCAAAGATCTACATAATGATGCATATTATCTCATAGATGCCTAGGAAGTGCAAAAGAACAAGGCGGACAGGTCAGGCGAGGAAACCAAGAGGCCGTGGAATGTTGCATTGCTTCTCCCTTTCTATACCTAGGGGAATAATGTATGTATCTCTAAACTCTCATATGTCAGATGTGTATGTCGGCTATGTGCCATCAATGGAAAATGTCGTAACCCGAAAACTGACTCGGGGACTCCCTCGTCGTAACTTGTTTATTTTGTCTTTCAATATTTCATTTTCTATGTCGGCTGGCTTTGCTCTCCTATTCTTATCTCGGATTAGTAATGTATAAACACCAAAGGCCAACTCTTCGACTTAGCTGTTGTCCGAAACCCGGCTTCATGGCAAGCAAGAGCAAAAGGCAAGAGGTGGATAAACATGAAAAATGACCAAGGAAAGGAAAAAGAGCGAGCCGACATTCTTTTCTTCGACTAACCCCTTGCAGGATATATCAGCTTTTATGTCGGATGACTTTATGTCAAATCCCATAGTTTCAAGTATTGTTAACTTAATTCTTACGACTTTGAGACACTGATGTCAAACGCCAAAAAGGTAGACAAGAGCCAAAGTTACGGAATTGGGGGAACAAGAAAAGAAACTCGGGGACTTGCCCCAAAGTGATTCGGCTTCAAGCCAAAATCTTAAAAGTTTAAACATTATGCAAACAAACCACTAAAGTAACCATAGTATATATTATATCTGCACCCGGCATACCGGGGATCTGACAAAATCCAAAGTCTTTAGCCTAAGAGGCTGCAGGACCAGAATATGAGCCGGCAGGGCTTGATCCCGGAGCATGAGTGTTGGCATCCGGGATAGGCGCATCAGCTTACGCTGGCGTATCTGACTCGTTCTCTTCGTTGTCGCCCTCCTCCTCACCTTTGATTTGTTCCTCGACTTGCTCCACCATGTCTATATAGCTCAGCCTATGATGCGGCTCAGATCATTGTAGAGCTTCGTTGGGAAACCCCAAGAGGAACGTATGATGAGCACATCATTAAGTTTTCTCTCAGTATGAAACCAAGGTTATCGAACTAGTAGGAGGAAGGAAACGACTCAAAGGTGTTTCTAGCAACTTGGAATCCTGCACAACACAAACTCAAGACTTTGCCCCAATGAATAGTGAGGTTGTCAATCTCACCGGTTTGCTGAAAACAAAGGATTAACCGTATGGTGTGGAAGGTAATGATTGCTTGAAGAAAGTAAACAGTAACAATGCAATATGTAACAATGGTAAAGATTGGAACAGGGTCCACAGTTCACTAGAGGTGTTCTCCTTAAGATAAATAACATAACATGCTGGGTAAACAAATTACAGCGGGGCAATTGATAGGACTGAGCAAGGCATAACAATGCAATACTAGACATTCATGATCCTATGAGATTTGATTGGGCATTACAACAATATACATAGACCGCTATCCAACTGCATCTATGACTAGTAATCCACCTTTAGGTTATCATCCAAACCCCCTCCAGTATTAAGTTGCAAGCAACGGATAACCGCTTTAAGCAATGTGTGTAAAGTAAACAATACAATTGTTCCATGAACAAGAGATTGTTGTTTTCTCCCTAGTGGAAATAGCACATCTACAACCTTAGAGATTTCTGTCACTTCCCCGGATTCAATAGAGGCATGAACCCACTATCGAGCATAAATACTCCGTCTTGGAGACACTAGCATCTACTCGACCAAGATAGCTACTAGAAACGGAGAGCATGCAAGATCTCAAACAACATAGACATGATAGAATAAACAAGATAGAATCATTAATCAATCTGACATAGTAATCTCAATATCCATCGGATCCCCACAAACACAACATGCATGATTACAAATAGATGATCTTGATCATGAACATAGATCACAAGATCTAAACATGATAGCATAAAGGAGGAGAAACAACCATCTAGAAACAAACACGATATAGGGACGATGGTGGCGGCGGCTACGGACTATTTCGTGGAGATCTGATCGGGTACTTAGGGTTTTGGCATCGGGGGGATTATATAGGCAAAGAGGCAAGGCAGGAGGGTGGCCAGGGGGCCCACATCCTGCCCAGGCGTGGCCTAGGGTGGGCCCGCGCATGGGGGGTGGCCACCTTGTGGCTCCCCTCCGGTCGCCCTTCGGTCTATGTGTTCATTCCGGTAAAATATTGACTTTGGCTTTTGTCTCGTCCAGTTTCGAGAATATTTCTTTACTAGATTTTCTGAAACCAAAAATAGTAGAAAACAGGCAACTGGCACTATGGCATCTTGTTAATAGGTTAGTTCCCAAAAACGTATAAAAATACCTCAAAGTGTAGACAAAGCATAGAAAAGTGGATACTAAAAAAGCATGGAACATAAAAAATTATAGATACATTTATGACGTATCAGCCCATCGCACCAAGCATGCACATTGGTATATTGCAAGGAGTAAGCTCACTCTTGGCACTGCCGGGTAAGCTGCGGGTCATTGGTCCATTTGTCCCCATCTGCAGAACAGGTCATTGGTCCATTTGTCCCCACCTGCATGTTCTGCAGAACGTCGAGGTTGATGGTCTTGTACCAGGAAAGCACAAATGCAAGAGCCTTATCAGCAGCAACCCGGCCAGCTGACTCGTGCCACTGGTCGAGCCTTTCCTCGGCGAGCATCAATTTCTCGGCCAGCACAGCAATGGTCTTAGGTTTTTTCCTTAGGCCACAATGTCCTGAAAACACGAATCTCGGCCTTGAGCAGGTCCACTCCATAAGACTTCATCACCTTGGTCCAAGCTGAGAGGGCAATCAGATGTTCATTGATGGTGTACTCAGCAGTGGAGGAGGTAGACTCGCCCGCTTCATGCCTGTCCTTCGTAATGGCCTTACTGGCAAAGATCGTGGCCTCCGAGAAGTTCTCTGGAGAAAACAAAGAAAGGTCAGAAAATGAGAAAGTTACGAGGGGATGTCGGAAAGCAAAATAAAAGCAACAACTCACTACTGAGATAGGAGTTGATGCGGACGATTTCAGCTTGCCAGCTTTTGGGCTATTTCTAGAGGGCATCATAGTCATGCTGAGACAAGGTCATCAAGGACTCGGTAGTCTTGAGGACCTCCTCAGTCTTTTCAACTTTGCCTTTCATCTGGTCTTTTTCCTTAGAGAACTCTTGGCGCAAGCCCTCTATCTTGGCCTTATGCTTCTTCTCCATGTCGGCAATTTGCTGCTAGAGCCGAGATACCTCGTCACCTAGTGCTACCCTTCTTGTTCCAGAAAATGATCCATCAGATCCGGCATAGACACACAGTCTTGAAGTTTTTCTGCAAGTAAGTATTTCTCTGCTGCACCAAGATATAAAACTATGGAGAGACAGGCCTAGGCAATGCAAAAATAAATTCACAAGAAAAAGGGGGTACCTTCTGTGTCAAAAACTTTCTTATGCAGGTTCTCCACAGTGGCTTGAGCGGTAGCTGAAAATCAAAAAATAGCAAAGGGGAGTTAAACCCGAAAAGGCAAGGAATTAGAGAAACGAGCCGGGTAAAAGAACATACCCTTGCCCTTCATCTCGGCCTCCAGTTCCCTATGCTTAGTAGAAATTTTCTTGCATTTCAAAAGCAAATTCTGGAACATTTTCATCCAGGCATTGGAGGAGATCTGCAACAGAAAAGGAGAGTGAGCATATGAGCATATAAGTTTCAAGCTGAGTAAAAACTTGACCTAAATCTCGGCAAACAACCAATAAGTTACGATTCGGTTTTTAGCTTACGACCGAGTAAATACTTCACTCGGCCATAACCTCAGGGACTAGGAGATATATATAAACACTCAGAACACAAAAGAGTGAAGCAGGAATACCTCATTAATTTTGTCAGCATGAATCATTGTTGCTATGGACGAATGCATCATCTTGGCCACAATTTGAGGGCCAATAACTACCCCTTGTTGCCCTGGTGCAGGAGGGTTGCTTGAGGAAACTTCTTGCTCATTGGCATCATTCCACTCCAGTGCATATTGCTCGGTGGAGCCGAGACTTTGACCGCTCAGCGTCCGAGTCGCAACAAGGCCCTTGCCTTTAGCATATGATGCAGCACCACTTCTGGCAGCAGCCGGGCTAACAAGAGGCGCTAGCTGCCTCTCAGTAGTGGTTGGCTCAGAAGCATCCATAGCCTTTGTCAGCGGATCCACAGTTGCGGATGCCTTTGTTGTTGGTCGTTGTTTTGGCTGCAACTGCGATGTGGCCAGGCCAAAGCTAAGCTTTTGCTGCCTCGATGTTGTTGTCTTCGATGTTGTGGCCTTCGACTGACCCGTAGAACCGAATGAGATTGACTCCTATTGGGTTGCTAGAGTGGCGGAGGTGGCTGTTCTTAGGCTCTTGGCTAGGTGGAGCCAAATGAGACGGTTGCTGCTGCTAACATGGCCGAGGGGGCTTCTTCTTCTGTTGCTCTAGTTCCGGTGGGATAGCTGAACCTTCGACATCAATCGACCTGGCGCTGGTGCTGGTAGCACCGGATCTCTTCTCCTTCACAAGGGCTGGTGTTTTCTCTCTCGTCTCCTCCTCCCTCCGAGTCTTGGGGCTTGCTTCTGGCCAGGATACTGGAACATCTAGCGTAGAAGGAGAGTCCCGGGCTAGACTTGGAACTTGAGTATCGACCTAAGTAGGAGGGAGAAGAGGGGGAATCTGGGAGGCAATACAACTTGTGGATTGAGGCACAATCACGGCGGAGCTGAAAAACAAAAAAGATATACATATATGAGATCAGATAAAGAAAATAGAAAAGACTAGAGGATAAACATTAGCCAAGGGAATTTATCCAACAACAACTGGAGTATGGTATGTTCTCCTCATGAACTTGCGCTTCTTGGAGGGCTTGGCCGGCTCATCCTCATCCGCACTCGTTGCTGCTACCGATGCGCCTTACTTCTTGGGTTTAACCTGGCCTCCAATAGCAAGGGGCACATCCTCGTGCACCTAACCGGCTACATCAGCAGATCCAGAACCAGCAGGATAAGAAAAAGATATAGACCGAGGATCAAGTACCTCTAAAATCTGACACTCGTCATCGTCATCATTCGGCCACTCCCTCAAAGGTACTCTAGTAGGAGTCATACCCGTAGATGGACTAGTGCCGACATGCGGGATCGGTATGAAGTCCTCTGAGTCAAACTCCTCTTCATCGGAGACATCCCGGTCCTCGTCGAAAGCAGGGGCTGGGTTAACATTGTCAACCTATTGCTGGGTAAACTTTTGCAAAGAGAAAACAATCCGGGTTAATGAATGGAAGCCGAGAAAAGAGAACTGACCGAGTAAACAACTCAAAATCTTACCCAAGGCATGAGGTTGACTCGATCATAGGGGACAATTCCCCATTCCTAGTCAGGTGCCATCGTTAGTTTGAAGATGGAGCTGACTTGTCGGGAAACCTACGTCTTTTGAGATCAAAGGTCGAGTGGCACATCAGGTCGAAGCGACCACTCATAAAACACATCGTGTGGGAGCGAAGATGAAGAGGGCTGACTCGGCGGCTGATGAAAGTGTGCATAAGGTGTTCTCCCGTCAATTTCTTCTCCGCATCATTGAGCAACGCCTCCAAAATGGCATGGGCCTCATTGACGGCCGGGTATTTCTCCCTCTGGTCAAACTTCCAGTTGAGCTTATCCGGCACATCAACATTGAACTCAGACAACCAAATCAAGTCATAGTCAGCAGAGTTCTTGACATAGAAGAATGTCCTCTGCCACTTCTTGCAAGAATCTAGGCTCGGGGAAGATAGACTTTCTCTTAGGAGTGATACTGGCGGCACCGCACTGAGTAGGCCGCTTGTATTACGAGGGAACACCCGGCTCGGGGATGACTTGGATTCTAAATTGGAAATACTTGGCCCAAAGTTTGACAGTAGGCTAGAGGATGAGATAACCCTCTACAGCCAGATAAAACAAGACAAAGAACCTATGGCATTAGCAGGAAGATGGTGTGGCTGAAGATGGAAGAACTGAAAGAAACGTTTTTCACAATTGCTCAAGGTAAGAGCAAAGCCGCGCTCAAAGTGGTACATGAACACCACGTGTTCGCCGGGCTGAGGGTTCGAAGCCAACTCACCAAGGGGGCGGTAACACTCGACTCCTAGAGGGATCTACCGCGTAGAGCGGAGCCACTCAATCTCCTTGACGGAGACCTCCGAGACCTCCCACGAGCCATGCTTGCCGGTGTCATCGTCTATCTCCTCCCCCTCGACGGGAGCGACGTCGCGGGGATCCATGTCCTCCACCAGTACTTTGCGCACCTCCTCCTCTAGAAGCAGTTTGGACTTCACCGAAGAAGAGGAACGGCGGTGAAAAATAAAATCAGAGGCAATAGTGGAGAAGATCAATAACAAGGGCACGAAGCGGCAGTGCAAGGAAGAAGAAAAGGGGGAACTGAAGAGACAATGGGGTTTCTCTCCCACACTCCCCTACTTAAGGGCACAGTGAAAACCACCCCGGTGGGATCAGTTGCGCGCTAGGGCCATGGTGTGACCATGTATGAAATCAACTGACGAGTCAGGTGGCGCCACGTATGCGATAACCACACACCACGCTGCAGCGAATCACTCAACGCGCTGCCGAGGCGCTGCACGACGTGAATGCCATAGTGACAATTGTCACTATGCCGAAGTAATTGTGCAACATGTCAGGATTTGAGAAGAAATTGGGGCAAAAGTGCGATGATTACACGCCGCCCATAATAAAATAATATAAAGCCAAGGGAGACTCGGCAAATATTGAGCTAAGACCCGGCACAAGGAGATAGGTTGTAACTCGACAAAGATCGAGTCAAAACCAATGTCGAATCAAAAGAGTTGAGCTGGCTTATTATATGTCGGATAGAAAGGGAGTGTTCCAAAATCACTAAAGGAACTTGCTAAGGCCTATCAGTTAAAACTGTTAGACCTCAACAGCTTCGGGGACTAATGTCGGGGGTATAACCCCTGGTAGGGTCATAAGAGGTGAAACATAAGGTTAACTCGGATTAATCTTAGCCGAGTCTGGACGACATAGGCCGAGTTAATAGTAGTCGAGTAATAACGGCAATTCTCAGCCGACATATAAGCATATGATTGGTTCTTACTTGCAGGTACATCAAGCCTGAGTCATCGAGGTGGAGCCGAGCCATGGAGGGAGAGAAGCTCCTTCCAGTGTACACTTCTGGCTCCATGCGTCACCAAACAGGCTGGCGCATGGCTGTGACGGTGCAGCAAGGCCACTTTACAGATGGGACAAAGCTGAACGATGAGGAGAGCGTTGACGGGTGATGCCTAAAGGCATCGGGTGACGCTTAAATCACCGAGTGACATGTAAAGCAATGGATGACGCCTAAAGAACGGGCGCCAATGTACTACGGTCCCTATGACCCGATGCGCTATGTAAAGCAGAAGCATAAATAGTAAACCCTAGAATCCACAATGTAAACCTGGCTACCCGCCTCTACTATATAAGGAGGGGCATAGCTAGGGTCAGAGGAGGCGGGACACTTCTTATTCTTCCTCTAGCTCTTAGTAGCACTTGGCAAATAGCTCAAGAAGCATTTGTAACCAATATACAGAAGGAATAAGACAACTAGTTCAAGAAGCATCGATCATCTTTGGGTTATTCCCTATTCTTCGTGTGAAGTTTACCTGCGCACTCCCTCTCCGTATTCCTCTTCGTCCACAAGGTTCCAACTTAAGCCTACCCATGGCATCTGCCATGACACTAAAACAACACTTTTAGTTCTTTGCTATTGGGATATGTGGAACCGTCGGTCACCATATGGACCCTAGACACCGTATAAAAAAGCCAAGCCTTAGCTAAATACTCCCTCCGTTTTAAAATATAAGATGTTTTTGTTTTGTGAAAGAAGTGTATGCGAATCACTACTAGGAAAATGGCTAGAGGTAATCAGCACATCCGTGGCTCACATGGTTGAAGTGCCCCACGGCTAAAACAGGCGTGGCTCACCTATGGGTAGTGCCCTACTAGTAACTAGAACAAACCGTGGTGCACATGGTCATAGTGAGCCACAGATATGTGTGGGCCAGGGCCCTGCTGGCCGCATAGGGTAGGTGCGCTACGCTTGTTAGTGTTAACCGTGGCGCATATGGAGGGGGTGCGCTACGCCTAAGCGCATGCCCCTCTGCTCTGTAAAACAGGCAGACACATCCGTGGCGCACTATGGCATGTGCGCCACGGATGTTATTATTCCCTGTGGCGCACTGGGGCCACGTGCGCCACGGATGTGGCGACCCTTTTTTTGGCAGCTCCACTTTGTGCACATGTGTGATCATCCACCACCCCACACTTCACTTTCCCCTTCTTCTTCCTCCTTAGATCTAGTCGGGATACTTCTCCTTCCCACCTCAATTTCTCCACTCATTCACCATTTTTAGCATGTAGAACTTGTCTTGGATGTTACATACGTAATAGAGGAAGCTCTCTGGTCTCTCATCTCCTTCTCCGGTCTCGCGCGCACCACTCCTTTCCATCTTCTCGCGATCGGTCTCTCATCTCGGTAAGTTGTCTATGTAAGGATGTGTTCATGTGTATATGGATGATATGCTCATATGTATGTAGATGATCGATGCTCATGATGTGTGTATGGAGAGGATCGATGGTCATGTGTGTGTATATGGAGAGTATCGATGATGCTCATGCATATGTGTATGGAGAGGATAATGATATGTTCATGTGTGTATGGATCAGTCTCTCTCTCTCTTGTGTTTGTATGTGAACTAGTTGCCATTTGTTTTGCCAAAATGTTGAATCATTTCCATTTGGCAAGACTTTGGCATTTCGCAAAGGTCCTAATTTTAGGATAGGTCATGCCGAAATTTTCTATCGACCATTGCATGCATGCATTGATTATGTGGTTCTAATAGACTTCTAATGTACCGTGTACACAGTGCAGGCAAAAATGTGCTCATAATGAGCGAAGACATTGTGGCTAGATTTTTTAAATGTGCGACGGCCGACATGATACGAAATAATAAGACGGAGATAAGATGTCCGTGCAGAAGATGCAAACTCAACTGGGTGATCGACCCAGATTCCGGGAATCTGCAGGCGCACCTGCTCCGCCATGGTTTCATGGATGGATACACTCGTTGGATAAGCGATGACGAAGACGATGGAGATGGTGAAGGTGGGCAACATGACGATGATCATCACGGCGAGAACATGCGAGATGATGAAGAGTCTCCTGGAGATGGTGAAGGTGCGAAAGTAGACCGGAATGATGATGATCTAGATGCCGGAAGAGCAGATGACGATGGAACAACGTCATGCTAGGTGCGGGACCCTTATGTGCAAGAGCTGCTTCTCAAGTAGACGATTAACACCAGGGCTGCCGCTAGAGAGAAAGCCAAGCTTGCGCAACTTGAGAAAGACGCGATTACTCAATTGTATGAAGGATGCAGGCCCGATGATACCCGGTTGAATGTAACGCTCAAGGCTATGGACATGAAGGCAAAACACAAATTGAGCGACGCAAGCTTCGACGATATGATGGCATTCTGGCACGATCGTCTCCCGGAGGGGAACACATGTCCAACTAGTATCGAGGACGCCAAGAAAATCGTCTGTCCTCTCAATCTACCGCATGTTAGATATCACGTATGCATCAATGATTGCATCATTTATCGGGGCAAGGACGCGGAGAAAACCACATGTCCGATGTGCGGCGTGAGTCGATACAAGAAAGGGAAGAAATCACCTCGAAAAGTGGTATGGTACTTTCCTATCACTCCTTGTATGCAGCGCTATTTCGCGGACCCTAAGGAAGCAAAGCTCATGCGATGGCATGCGGAAAGGAAAAAGCCAGGAGATGACGATGATGACCCCGAAAAGTATGAGCTGCTGACGCACCCTTCAGATGCTAGCCAGTGGAAAGTATTGGACCTCGAATTCCCAGAATTTGGTGAAGATTCAAGGAACATCAGGCTTAGTGCGAGCACCAATGGACTCAATCCGTTCGGTAGCCAGAGCAGCACGCACAACACTTGGCCCGTGTTTGTATGGATGTACAACCTCCCTCCATGGTTGTGCATGAAGAATAAGTACATACAAATGAGTATGCTAATTCAAGGGCCAAAACAACCTGGTACCGACATCAATCTGTATCTCGGGCTGTTGAAAGAGGAGCTAGCCACATTATGGTAATTTGAGCCAATACTTACGACGCCGTCGCACAAGATTATTTCACTATGAGAGCCGCGTTGGTCACTACGGTGCAAGACTATCCAGGTTGCGGGTATATCTCGGGGCAGGTTATCCAAGGATTCTGCGCATGCGTTAGGTGCATGGATAACACAAGCTATCTCCAACTAGAGAAAGATCCAGGGTCTTCGAAAACCGTGTTCATGGCGCACCGGAGGTGGCTCGGCAAGAATGATCCATGGAGAAAACATGGAGACATGTTCGATGGCAAATCCGAGACCCGAGGAATCCCAGAGCGCAGGAGAAGCGAAGAAGTGGAAGAGTTGCTGAAAAACTGGAAAGATTGTCCTAAGCCTGGAAAGAAGCGAAAGAGGCAGCAAGACAAGCCACTGATGAAGGTATGGAAAACAAGGTCTGTTTTTTGGGAGTTGCCATACTGGAAGTTTCTCCGCACGCCTCATAGCCTTGACATCATGCATATCACGAAAAACGTGTGCGAGAGTCTAGTCTCTACCATAATCAACATGACATATAGGACAAAAGATGGTCCGAAAGCAAGGCACGACCTGATATTCATGGGTATCCGGAAGGAGCTTCACGGAGGACGCACTACTCCTGATGATCAGGAAGATGACGATGATCATGAGTCGGAGACGACACAAGGTCGTTGGAAGGGTAAAAAGTTAAAGAAGAACGAATATTACTGCCCTCCTTCTTGCTTCACTCTAAGCCAGGATGAGATCAAATAATTTTTCAAGTGCCTTCTAGGAGTCAAATTTCCTTACGGCTACGCGGGCAAGATAAGCAGATACCTAGACGAGGCGAAGCAGAGGTTCAGTGGCATGAAGTCTCACGACTGTGCCGTGCTAATGACGCAGGTACTTCCGGTTACACTAAGAGGGATAATGGACGAGCACGTCCGTGAAACGTTATTTGGCCTCTGCAAGTTTTTCGACGTCATCTCTAGGAAGTCGATTGGCGTGAATCAGCTTGGGAGGCTACGGGAGGAGATCGTGGTGATACTATGCGAGCTTGAGGTCTACTTCCCACCTGCATTCTTCGACATTATGGTGCATCTGCTGGTCCATGTCGTGGAGGACATCGTCCAACTCGGGCGGATGTTCCTACGCAGCATGATGGCGTTCGAAAGGATGAACGGACACATCAAAGGATACGTTTGCAATAGGTCCCGTCTAGATGGAAGCATAGCCAAGGGCTTTCTGGCCGAAGAGTGCATCTCTTTCTGCACCAATTATCTAGACATCGAGAGCCCTGTCGGTCTTCCCGTCAACAGGCACCTTGGCAAGCTCGACGGATCTGGTCACCGAGAGGGTCGTTGCATACTGCATGCAGACTTCGATTTTCGACGCGCAGACTTTGATCGAGCAAACCTCGTCGCGCTACAGCATTTAGAACTGGTCGATCCTTGGGTAGAGAAGCACAAAAGGTTAATCGAGAAGAATTACAGTGACCGGGGCATACAGAGGATGCAGGGAGAAATAATCAAAGAGCACAACTCAGATTTCACGCGTTAGTTTAGGCAGACGCTCCTTGATAATCCCCCGCGGTCGCATTCTTCTGACACAAAAAATATCATATTCACCTTGTTGCAGGGACCGATGCAAAATCTGGTGACCTATCAGGCGTATGATATCAACGGCTACACATTCTACACGGAGGAAAAGGACAACAAGTGTGATTATCAGAACTCAGGCGTAACGTCGGAATTCTACACCGAGGACAACGTGAAGGAAAGATTCTATGGAAGAATCAAGGAGATCTGGGAGCTCGACTACTGTGGAGAAAAGGTGCCGATGTTCCGTGTCAGATGGGCAAAGAGCGTCAAAAGAGAAGAACGGTATTTCACAACCATGGTTATACCCGAAGCAGCCAAATCCAAGGCCGCAGGTGCGAACGTGGCCGCGTAAAATGAACCGTGGGTACTGGCTACCAAAGTGGACCAATGTTTTTTATTACCGACCCGACAAAGCCTAGCCGTGTTGTCGTGAGGAGAGGAAAAAGAAACATCATCGGAATGGATGGAGTCGCCAACGAGCAAGACTTCGACCAGTACGGCGATCCAAACATTGAAGATGACGACGACTATGATGCAGCAACATACATCACAAGAAGAAAAAGGACAACCCTACCCAAAAAAGGTAGCCCGTTCGAAAGAAACATTAAAGTGTCGGGGCTAAATTATTCAACCGCGACAAAGAAGGGGAAAAAGATTGTAAAACGCTAGCCAAAAAATATTGTAAAACGCGTGGTCGAAAAAGATTGTAATATTCATGGACAAATTGTTATGAAATTTAGTTATACTTTGAATCATACTTGTACCACTTTTATGACATATATTATCACTTTTGGGCATTTTTGGAATATTTAAAAGTATTTTTAAAAATAAAACAAAACTTGTATGGAATATATCACCACTTTTGGGCATTTTTTGGAACATTTAAAAGTATTTTTAAATAAAAATAAAAAGGGGGGCACCAGGATTCGAACCTGGGTGCTCACAAGTTTAGAATAGAGCAGTGGGCAGAACTAGTGGGATAGGCAAGTGTAGTTGCTAGAAGGAGTGCTACAGTGTTGTTATAGAGTGGTTACAACCCAGATAGGCGTAGCGCACTAGCCCGAGTGCGCTACAGATATCCGTAGCGCACTCTGGCATAGTGCGTTACGCCTATCTGGGTTGTATCCACGTCAGCATTCCCAACTCTCCCCCGTCTCACACACCCATCGATCCCCATCTCTCCCAGCGCGCTCGATCCCCCGCCGCCGCTATGCTCGACCCGCCAACCGCCGCCGCACTCGATCCCCCCCCCCCCAGCAGCCACCGCTCGAGGAGGAGGCCATGGAGGAGGATCCCCGCCAGCGTCTGAGGAGGAGGCCCACACGCGTGTCCGAGGAGGAGGAGGAGGCTGCCCGTGCCCGAGAGGAGGAGAAGGCCGTCGTCCGCTCGTCGTCGTTCGCCCGCCAACATCATCCTCGTATTATAGGTTAGCCCCTCCCCTCTCTCCCTCTCTCCATATCTCCACGGGTTAGCTAGGGTTTGAGGATCTCGGAGATCATCTCGAAGTTGTCGATGTAGATGAACCTGGCTTGTGGAGGTTGATGTTCAGCGTGTTCACCATGCCCTTCACCTTGCTGTTGAAGGGGGCGATGAGCTCGTCCACGTCCGGCGAGCACATGTTCGTGGGGCTCCTGGCGCGCATGTTCGTGGGGATCCTGGAGCACATGTTGAGATATATATCACAATCTTGATAAACTGCCCTGGCTAGCTGGATGCATTGTTTCTGACCGCCACTGAGGTTGATCCCTCTCTCTCCTATTTCAGTCTGGTCACCGAACTCCATCATATATAAATCGTTTTCTAAGCAACAAGCATGTACAACTTGCCTGTAATTCTCTGGATGTATCAGCCGCCCAAATAAAAGAAATTCTTGAATAGTTCCATTCTGGATCCAAGCTGTATGAGTGACACATGCCATGGTCCCACATATGCTAACCTATATCAAAAGATAAAACACTGCAGAAAAGTAAAGTGATTTGAGAAATATGACAGATGTTGGCAAGGCAGAAAAGTAACTGATTTGAAAAACATTGTGGTGATGCTAGGCGTGCACATGAGCAATTAGCATAAAACCACCACATATCTGTGAAAATAGTGGTGGTTATTCGAACATTTTATGCTAATTACTCGCGTGTACATGTATGATACGATACAAGAAGCGCATAAAGGTTATTCTTGTGGGTGACCTAGTTCTAGAAATTAGATAAACTCCACAATGTCAATGTATAAATTCCACACTGCAGAGCATGACTAAGTGCGAAGAAAGAGACTAGCCCTCGTAGTAGAGCCAACTTATCCATATGATGATTTATCCTAGAACAGATATGCTCTCTTGTTGAACAGCTACAATGTAGGTGACAATATTTTACTGATAGAATTGTCTAGGGAATTGTATGCTAGATTCAGTACTTTTATCTATCAATATTGATGGTTTCTACTGTGATGGGTGTAGGTTTAGATGGTAGATACTCAATATCACTTTTACTGTGCAGGGTATAGGTTTTTATCTCATCAGTTAAGCATACTCAATATCACTACACAGTGTTAATATTATTTGATGGTTTTTATCTCATCAGATAAGCTACTGTTTTGCAAAGCTACTGTTTTTGCAAAGCTATCTGGAGCTACTGCTTTTGCGAAGCTACTATATGTGCTGCTACTGTATGTGCTGCTGGTTGCTACTACTATATGTGTTGTTGGCTATAAAAAACTATTGTGCTGCTACTACTATATGTGTTGCTGGATCTGGCCATTTATTTTTATATCTTTACTATTAAAAGGAAGTTGGTGATCGTAGGTCGTCTTCAAACATCAAACATTAGGACTATTTAGACTGTCGGATCTCCATCCAATGGTGCAGTGAGCCTCCACGGAACTTGGCTCAGCTAATTACACCTCTCTGCCACCTATAAGTGGAAAGGACCGATCCAAAACATACGAGAAAAAAAACACAGAATCACTTATTACGAACAAATGCCATGATATCGTTTCGTTTACTTTTGTTCTCGCGGACAGTACACATGCCGTCCCCTGCTCGAGCCCCAACCCGCATTGTGGCTGGATCCCAACCTCCAGAATCCAGATGTGAGCTCCAATGTGCGTCGTTCCCTGGTGAACCCGCCCAGGAAAGGGGCGATGAAGCTGAGCTCCCAAGCGGCGGTTCACCATGGCCGCCTGGTTCCCGTAGTCCCAGATCAATGTCGACTCCAGGAAAGGGGCGCTGAAGCCGAGCTCCCAAGCGGCAGCCCACCATGTCCGCCTGATTCCCGCAGTCCCAGATCGATGTCGACTCTAGGTCGTCTCTTTTCCCTTCCAATTATGTACACGGTAGCTAGGACGGAGGCGTTGAGGATAGGAACGAACCTGGAATTGGACCGACGAAGACCACAACAGCTTTATCAGACAGCATGCCACTGGCCTGCAATTGGCCTCGCGGTTGCCGGTGTGGTTCCCTTGATCCCGTCCCGTCCCAGCACGGGTACTATAAAATTTTGCTATATCGCCAGATTACATCCGATCTAAAGTGAAATTACCAGATTCATCTAAGTAGGCTTCACCGACGAAGCTATTGGACAAATCAATAGAAGCTTCTTCTCTTAGCTTGTTAGTTTATTTGTTACATGTACACGCTTGTGTGCTGGTGCTTGATAGCTTGAGTAATCAATTAATAAGATACTAATCCTACAAGGATCTCCATCAAAACTGATAGGGGTGACTTGCCCCTACTGCAATACGACGAGACGATAGGTGGTGACACCGTCCCACTTTTTGCCGAATACGCCACCACGGCGTCGGCGCTGCACTTGGAATATGGGGACAGGCAGAAGGGCTGGATGCCACACATGGATGGGGAAGGGCAGAGGGGCGGATGTCGCACCAGCAGCAGGCCGACAGTGTCTCGGCGAGGCAGGCCAGAGCGTAGAGTGTAGCGACGAGCACAGTCCGGCTTCGTCCTCTCCCAGCGGGACGTGCAGACCGCCCATCTCGAGCACGACACCGGTGGCAAGGAGAGAGTCATACCGAGCCCCACCCAGGCCGCTGAGGCGTCAGCGTTGGCGTTCTACGGCTCTCTTAGGGTATTTCCACCGGCTTGACCCATCCCGTGCGCGCGTGTACGAACTCGTCCCATCTGGATAAATGTGTCCGGCTCGATCCATCCGTGTATCTAATATGGGACTTGGTTACGTCGGCCCGGACGTGCGCGGACAGCGCTGAGTGTTTTGCCCACGCGTGCCACTAGCCCACCCATCAGCCACCGCGGCTCGCGGCATTGATTCAGACGGGCCAGCGGCACCGATTTAGACACAACTACGGCAGCGATTCAGAGGCGCTGGCGGAAGGCTGACCGGCGGCAGCCTGCGCCATCAATGACGACGAGATGACACGCTGACTCACTCGACGTCGCATGCGTTCTCGCGCTGGTATTGATGGCGAATGAGTGGAAAGTTGTGTGCGTTCGCGGGCGAAGGAGCTATTTAACCCGACGCTCATCGGTGCCGCACTCCGTACCTCTCGCAACCCAAGTTTCCTCGCTGTTGTTGGTGGCTTACCTCTGTTGACTTGGCTACGGTGGAATTACCGAACAGGCACCCCTCCACCCCACACCACAATGTCACGCTCTTGGAAATCTGACTTAAGCTGCGTGGAACCAAACTTTTAGAAAAACTATCAAGAACTATGATTTTATAGAGATACCATATGAAAATATGTTTCATAATGTATCAAAAAGTATGAATTTTATATTATAAATAGTAATATTTTTCTCTAAAACCTTAGTCAAACTTTAAAAAGTTTGACTTTTAAAAAAATATAAGAGTTACACTTTCAGACGAAGGTACGTAGCAATCGTGCATGTAACTACAAGTGGTGGAGAAAGAGTATTACATGTAGGAAGATGTATGCCAAGATTTTACACCTAGATGGTGGAGAACAACACATATTTTTATTATACCATGGCAACGCGTGGGCGTTTAGCTAGTACCTAGTAATGATCTTGTGCTTGTTGTGCTGTTAATGTGCTGGTAATGTACTAGATGTGTTGGCTGTGCTTGTGCTTGTACGAAACACTTTATTATGTCGTGTATGCAGGTTTTTGTATGAAATGAGTCCCGGTTTTTGCCGGAATGTTGATTAACTTCCGTTTTGACAGAAATCGGGCACTTCTAGTTTAAGAAAATTAGCAAAGGTCATGCCGGATTTTTTCGTGCATTTAACCAATTATTTGTTTTTTATTAGTGCAAAGATATGTGACAACGACGGGGCTGGATGTTCTAAGCGCATCAGCGCTGAAGGAGAACTCAGACCTTCGAATAAACAATTGGCATTCTGGGAGGCGGCCCAGCGGCTAGAATACGATGAAGAATACCATCCTTCGGAGAGCGAGGATGATGATATGGAAGACGCGGAGGAAGAAGCCGAAGGAACGGAGTGGTAGCAATCCTCCTAAGAAGAAGAAGAAGAAGAAGAAGAAGCCGAAGGAACGGCGCCCGAACATGGTCGGCACCGTTAGGGAGGAAATTACCGAAGTGAGCTCATCAGGGGTTCCTTTGGAGCTTGCCCTTGTCGTCAAAGGGTACGGTAGGCAAGTGGCAGCGATCACCCGGACAACCATCTCGATCAACACCGAGAATCTCCGGCATAAAGATAATGGCCACTTGCGCACACTCCTCTTCGAGAAGCTGCACGCAAGATACAAGTTCCCCGCTAAGTATCAGAACACAAACATGGGAACGAAGTAAACAAATCCGCCCTCACAAAGATGAGCACCGCCTTGGCCAGCTGGAGAACCCGGATAAAGAATAAGATCTATAAAGAAGGCAAAAGTCTCGAGGAGATCCAGAAGATTGACCCGCAGATCACTGAAGATCAGTTCCGGGAGTTCAAGGAGAGGTGTGAATCCGAAAGAGCCCTGGCCAATAGTAATCGGGGAAAGGTGCTGCAGGCGATGAATATAGGTCATCACCATCTCGGATCTGGTGGATACAGAACTGCGGAGGCCAAATGGAATAAGGAGGACGAAGAGTATAGATCCAAGGGGATAGAAAACCCCTTTGCGAAATTCGAACCCGGGCAGGTTCGAAACTTCATCAGGGTCCGTTACCATGTGGACCCAAAAACCAAACAACTCACCACGGATCCTGCGGTGAAGGAATTCGAGGAAATTGTGGTAAGTAATCTAATTACCGCGGATCAACTCGATTGCATTCTAATCGATGATGATTCACTATAACTTCTTCTGCAGGAGGAGGAAATTGTTGCTAGTCATGGATCCCATGGTTCCTCATCCCAGGGGTCGACGGCGGCCATCCGGTGGGATAACCCATTTAACAGGGCGATGAACCGGGCCAAGAAAATAGAGCCGGTTACGAAGAAGCCGTCGTCAGCTGGCCGTCTGGCCGGCCTCGGGGGTAAGAATTGGGTGGATCATTTTGGTCCACCGCCGAGGACGCATGTGGCGCCGTCGGGAAGGAGCGAGGAGGAAAACCGCGAGGTTCAAGAACTTAAGGAACAAGTGGCGCGGATCCTGCAGATCGTCCAAGATAACCTGGCAATCACCCTCACGTCCTTCCTGCCTACCTTGGTGGAATCAATAGCGAACTGGAGTGCGGGTGGTCGAGTACGGTCGTGCCCGATTCCAAGCATGGTCAGCAGCCACTCGAACAACGCGGCGCCGACGAATCAGGCGAACTACGTGTTCGTGACTCCGCCCGCTAGCACTGTGGCGCCGCAAGTGTTGGTGACTCCCCCTGCCATCACCGCGGCGCCGGACATGTTGGTGGCCCCCTGCCATCGTCGCGGCGGAACCGGAGCTCCAAGCACCCGGTAGGGAGAATACACCGGCGGCCAGCACCGCGCCATCAAGCAGCCCTTCCGTCTCTTGCACGCCCGTCGCCGTATGCGGTGCCTCGACATTAGCCGATCTCGACGCCATCACGGTAAACAAATTGCTTTACCGCCTTTCACGCCATCTATTACTCTTATGGCATCTCTGACGACGCCGTACATGTTTTCCGCAGACGGATGTTCCTTGCACTCTCTTATGCTACGTGAACAACGAGCTGAGGGATGTTGCCAAGGGTACCATCGTTCAACCCTTGCAGCGCATGTTCCACTCAAGGCCGATGCCAGATAGCGTGCACAGGGTTGAAATTAGTCGGATGCTAAGGGGTTGCGACGACCTGGAACCTCCCATTCAACCCCCAGGAGCGTATGAAGAAGAGTCGGCTATCCTCAGAAGTTGCTTCGGCTTATTCTTGCAATGGCCAAAGAGCATGATCCGTTTGGGGACGGCGGGGGCCATCACGCCACAGACAACAGCACCGCCTGTCGTGCCAGCGACAAGCGGTGGCAAGGCCCCCTTACCGCCCTCGCCGTCACCTCCACGCTGTGGGTCGGATGATCATGTTGATGATATGCACATGGCGTAGGATCTGGCCGAGGACAACGAAGACTGGAATGATCACTTCTTCAACACTCAGTTTAGCAACGAAGACCTAGCTGGTGGCCCCACAGAGAAAGCCACTATCACCAAGCATCTTTTTGGTTATCAGGAGACGCCTCCAGCTTGCGCCTTTACAGAGCCAGCTGATACAACCAACCGGCCCTTTATTCTAAGCCCTGACACACTACATAGGGCGGTCGGTGCTCAGATTACGGTGCCTGCCCGCTCTCCAAAAGGAAAAAAGGGCAGGAAAAGAAAATCTAGCAGCTCGAGCCAGCCGGTGGCGTCAACTGTGAATCTGATCAGGTTTCGGGACGGGTCACCAAGACCCGAGGGTATTATGTGGAGGATTCATGTGGCGGGTGAGCCCATGCTACCTAAGAATTTGCGGAGGCTCGCCAGTTTGGAACTGCAGAGTGTGCATGATGGCGTGCTGACGATAAAGAGACGCCTTCTATCGGAGAAAGATCCCTCGCACCCGGTATTCGTGGTTAAGGTGCCACCAGGCTTGGGCTTCGTCGACAATGCCCCTGCGGATCTGTTCTTTCTGCGATTCGACGACATCTTCAATATGTTCCACCTATACCCGCTGCACTATACCATGGTCCGCCTGTTTTCTCTCATCCTGGCCATGCAGATCATTAGAGAGAACACACCAGGCATCGCTATAGTGGACCCCTACTACATGCGTGACGGCTGCTTGGGTTCCCCCGCTGAACGACGTATCGGGGCCTCGTACCTAAAAAGAATCCTTGTGGCGAACAAGACAAAGGAATACATTCTCGTGCCTTACTTTCCCGAGTAGGTCGTTATTCACTCACCACCGTCGATTGGCTTTATTAGATTATCATCATTCTATTTCCAACACATTCCATTTGAATTTTTTGCGCAGATATGAACACTGCACGCTCATCTCCTTATCGCCGAAGCATTCCCAGGCCACATATTTCGACTCGGGGAGTCTAGAAAAGAAGAAAAACTACGACAATATCAAGGAAGTTCTGGATGATGCTCTCACTGGCTATGCCTCATCGGAAGGCACCACCTTCGTGCGTACGAAGGTCAAGTTCGGCAGGCACGTCTTCAACCACGTAACGGAGTTCCCCTGCATGAAGCAGCCGGAAAACAGTAAGAAGGAAGCCTACTACGCACTCCATCACATGAGGGCGTTCCTACTTGACCAGCAGAATTCTACGCCGCCAGATCATCTCAAACAGTGGGCCGAAGCGAAGGCCAAGATCACTGATTCAGATATTAGACAAGATAGGTATCGCATCCATCAGCAGTTTGGGGCAATCATTTTTCGTGATGTCATGACTTCGGTGGGGGATCTTCTACGGAGGAAATATCCCAAATAACCGTGACATAGAAGATCGCCTAGAGATGCAGGGTGACTATAGGAAGTTCATGACGAGACAAGGCGTCCTCCCGTTCCCTAAGCCGAGCCAGAAGGCTTGATGTTAGCCTAGTTGTAGTTACAAACTATAGATGACCTTTGTGTGTATGTGGACAAGTGTACATGCTACTATACTTATCTTATTAGGTTTATGAATCATCGCTTACTTCTTTTGCTTATTATTATTATATATCAATCAATGCTTGGTTTTTTTGCTTACTCTTTGGTCCTTTGCTCATTTTGGTCCTTTTTTTTCCTTACTTTATTAGTCTTTTTTCGAGAATAATGCCGATGATTGAAATGTCGTGGCACAATATATATGTGAATGTGATACGACACGATTGTGAGCCTTGTGATATGCACAAGTCCAGGTGTTGTGCATCCTACTTGGCTCATAGTTCCATCGTAGCATATTCCTGTGTCCAACGACCTATGTATATATATATGAGGCATTCTTTTTTATTTACTTTGGTCTTTTTCGAAAATAATGCCGATGATTGAAATGTCGTGGCAAACTATATATGTGAATGTGCTGTGATGGGATTGTAAGCCTTTTGTTATGCACAAGTCCAGATGTTGTGCATCCTACTTGGCTTACGGTTCCATCATAGCATATTCCTGTGTCCAACGACCTAGCTAGTTATATATGAGGCATTCTTTTCGAGTTAATTTGGTCTTTTTCGAGAATAATGCCGATGATTGAAATGTCGTGACACACTATATATGTGAATGTGCTGCGATGGGATTGCCCGCCTTATGCTATGCACAGGTCCAGGTGTTGTGCATCCTACTTGGCGGACAGTTCCATCATAGCATATTTCTGTGTCGAACAACCTAGTTATATATGATGGATGCTTTTTGAGTTTGGTCTTTTTGATTTAGGAGTACTTTCTATAAGTGTATCTTCATATGCGACTTTAATTATATATGTTTTTTTTTTCAATCACCGGTTAATTATTATTATCAACTTGTAGATGACGTGGTACGTCGTGTACAAGGGACGGGTTTCCGGAGTCTACGATGATTGGAAAGACTGCCGGAGACAGGTGCACCGTTTCAGCGGCAATAGCTACAAAGGGTACAACACTATGGCGGAGGCGGAAGCTAGATACACGCGCTATCTAGCAGGAGTTAGGACGAGGAACCGGATGAAGACCTACACCTTCGTCGCGGTGATCATGCTTACCTTCTTTGGTTGTTTATCCCGCGTTTGTGTCTAGCTAGTTTAGATGTCTAGGCGAGATTCCGAGCTCTAACTTGTTCGATCGACACACATGTATTCGCATGTCACCAAATACTTTGTAACTTGATCGAAACAATATATAACTTACGTATTCATGTATGAGACTTATCTATATATATTTGTTTCAATCTTGTTTTTGTGAATTGTGTATTTATATATAACTGTATATCTTATATCTGTGTGTATATCTGCCTATAATATTGTATATAATTTGTATTGTATATCTGGTCCTGAAATTGAAAAAAAAGACACCCGTGACGCACATGGCACAGCTTATGTGGCGCACAATGCCTAAAGCGCCCCTGCGCAGGCTAGTGGCGCACTAACACATGCGCCACAGAAGATAAGTCTTGTAGCACACCTGCGTAGGCTAGTGGCGTACTAACACATGCGCCACAGAAGATAAGTCTTGTAGCGCACCTGGACAGGTATCCGTGGTGCACTGGCATGTGCGCCACGCTTATCTCTGCACATGTATGGCGCACCAGGCATGCGTCACGCTTATCTCTGCACATGTATGGCGCACCAGGCAGTGCGCCAAAGCTATGAGATAGCCGCAGCGCAAGCCTAGTGGCGCACGGGCAGTGCGCCACAGGTGGCTTTTTCACGTGTGCCACTAACGAGTGTTTTCCTAATAGTGAATCCTTTGTGTAGGTTCATGTAGATTCAGAGTGAATCTATACACTAAAAATGGTCTAGATATATTCTTTTCATAAAACTAAAATATCTTATATTTTGAAACAGAGGAAGTACAAAACTAATAAGATTATTAGAGAAGTTCTTATGAAAGAGACTTCTCGAAAATCCTACTGTATGAAAGTTCTTTGAATCAAACAGTGCATTGGAGAAAAAATGGTAGGAAACCAGTGTAGTTGAGCAAACGACACCAACCAATCTGTTGAGCAACGGTAGTTGGGAAGTACATCACCCGTCGTTTTCTGCTTAGGCTGCAGAGTGCAGACTGCATCCTTTGGATTTATCTCCCGGTAGACTTACATAAGAACAGACAAAGAAGATCAAAGCGCCGACACATGGTGCACCAGCATATCTCATTCTCAGCCTCCAAGTTTGTATTGGTTCCACCGTGTTTTCTAGTCAGCCACCTGCAAAAGCGTGCGCCACAAAGGATAGAGAAGACGAGATCTCGATACTGACACGACCTTATTTTATCTCACCTGATGCTTATATTGTATACTACCTCCGTTCCAAAATAAAAGCCTGTTTAAACTGCTAGAAAGGCTTATATTATGAATCAGAGAGGTAGTAACTCCGTAGAAGTCTATAGTATTCCATCAACCAAAGGATGTATATAAACTGATCTGCCGGCCTGCGGCCTTCATAGTTCATATACCGATAATTAGTTTGTACAAATGGAAATTCGAGATTCAAAAATAACATCCTATAAGATGGGACCACGAGCTGATGGATGGTCATATAGCACAATAGAGCTCCTAATTTTCGTTGGCGTATAATCGTATTGTTGCTATGCTTGCAATTGCAAGCAAGAATGTGACCTGAATCCAACTTGTGCATCTATATCTATTGTAATTCGCCTACCGGCGCCTCGTTCAGCCATAGGTAATGAATGAACTCGTACAGCTTTCCGCTCACACTCACCTGCTTGGATGGAAGAAGATTGTAAAGTTACTGGCTTGTTTAGGCACTGGAGATAAGGAAAAGTAATGTAAGAGAGAAAGAGTGAAACAAACCTTGTAAGGTGTTGGATTTAGCCGCCTGATGTGATCTGGCCGCAGTTTTTCGAGCTGTTGCATGCAGCGGCTTCTGATCTTCTCCAGTGAGGGCAGCTCTGCTCTAGGTTTATCTACACAGAACGCAGATGTGAATATATGCAAGTGATGTTTAAATCAACTCTGCAGTCCACAACTTAACATGGTACTTGTTCAACTGTAACAATTACCAGCTACAGCACCAGAATGTACACGTAATTGGTTCATGTCAGCCTTTCATGACACTCTTTTTTAGCCCCCTTACAGTTTTAAAGAGCATCAAATAGCTATCCTGATTACTCATTTGGCAACAGTGACTTTCCAAATCAGCCATGAGCCATGAAGCCTGACAAAGTAGTTAAAGGATACAATAGATCCAAGATATACACTAGACACAAACTTGTAGGGGGGTAGTGGGACGTGGCTGGTCGTGTCATCAAATTGGAGGTGAAGTGTAACAAGGCTGCTCATGGTATTTATGTTGCCCTGTTGTTGGCTGCGTGTGTGCAGATGAGCTAGCTGTCATTGTTTTGTTATTTTTTTCATTTAATAGGGAGTAGTCCACAGTCTGACTTTTGCCTGTTCCCTTAAAAATCCTGGTATTTCTACTAGTAGTTTTTACCCTGTTTCCCTGATTAATAGGGAAACTTTATTTCTTCTATAATGACTTGCATAACTCCTGCCCTTCAAAGATTTTTCGAAGAAAACTTATACTAGTTTTAAGAAGAGATACAAGGTCCATACTTGAACTCCCAGGCCAGTAGCATTGTAGAAGCTCCTCAACATGCTGGGGGACAACATATGCTCTCTTGGATTCAAGGAAGGGGTGGCGACAAAGGATTCGCTCTCCTGCCTGGAATATTTCAATAATTATGAGAAAGAAATCAACAAAGAATATGAAAGGTGAAAATGGTGTTCCATGACAACAATGTAAAGCATATGCTCGACCGAAGTATTATCTCAATTCCATTCCATTCAGAGGTACATTATAATATCATATATACTTCCGTGATAGACAAAATGGTGTAACAGAGGGTGAATTGTTACCTTTGGTGATGGTTCACTTTCACGTATCATGATGTCTACCAACGGATAGCCTTCTTTGCCATACAATCTGAAACATCGCTTTTTACATGGAATAGAGACCTGCAAGGTACCACCTATATATATCAGTAAAGGATAATTATGCAGTTCTTTTAACATGTAAACAGTAACCATACTTTTGCCACATCCTCAGAGAGTTTGATACGAGGTCTACTGTTGATCTCAACTAGCTTAAAGACACATCCAAGAGCAGCTTGGGAATAACACGTTACAAGATATGTTCCGATACCAAAGGCATCAACTTCATGACCCTGCAATGAAGATGGAAAGTTGGAATTATATGCACTTCAAAATAAAATAGAGATAAATTGTGTATTCAATAAGAATTCGCTCTACAGAAGCACATACAAAAGCATGAAGCAATATAAGCACCAGAGTTATCCTGTGAAAGATGCACTTATCGCCATAGCAGTTCTATTGTAAACTAGCCTTACTGTTAAAAAAGATTGTCAACACACTCAGTAACAAAAATGATTACCTGTTTGTTCAAGGCATCAATAGTTTCCTCATTTAGGTCATTGCTAGCAGTAATGATCATCTTCCCAAAACAAGGGATATTGAACTCTTTTTCTATTGCCTGAAAGACTTTTCGAGCTTCGATAGACAGATAGGCCAGATCACCCGAATCTAATCTGATACCAGATGCTTTATACCTGCAGAAGGAAATATATTAATCCGGACTGAGTTTATACAACTGTAATAAAACAATGAGCACAGGATGCATTAATTTATAACATCATCTGTAACTTATAACCCAAAATATTAAAAACGAAAATATGTAGACGCCATCTTATATTCATGTGTGGTAGGATGGGCTTTCTGGTACTGTGATATGATAGAATATTTTGCAAGTACACGTAAGTCTGAAAACGCTGTTCAGTTGCACCACAGGAAAAAGCAGGAATCTGTCTGAAGGAATAGGTGTATGCCATAGATGTCATTGAAACAAAGGAAAAAATTTATAAGGTTAGACCTAAGGGAAATTTTCCTAAGCCCATAGGAAAAAATTCCTATGGTTTGTAATCCTACAAACCAAACAACTATGTATAGCAAAGATTACTATCAAATTTCTATAGAACTCCTTTGCACCAAAGAGGTTCTTTAAGATTATACCACCCCTAAATTTGATATTTCTCGGATTGAGTTTCTGATAAAATATAGCTTAATTTGTATATCCTTGAAAAAAACCTTTTCTGAATTCTGGTATTATACAATATAAATGGTTTCCATGATGAGCCAAGCTCCTATCCAGTAATTTGCAAAAAAAAAAAACTCATATACAATAACCCAATGCACATGGAATAAAGTGCCTAAGGATAGGCTCGGCATACCCTAAGTCGTGGAGTGCTAGAGCTACTGCACAGAAATTTGGAATCCCACTTCGCATAACCTGAAAGGAAAAAAGGAGTGAGAGTTTTGTCCAGATAACACAGGGGCAGCATAGATAAGTAAAATAATATGCACGCTGCAGGTGAAGAAATGTCAAATGATAGAAGATGGGGAACAGGTCATGTATGCACACTTGCAGTCATTTGTTACACACCACAAAACAAGTACAAAGTTGTACAAACATCAATTCGGAGTTGATTATGCCTTCTCGGAGTAGTGCCAGGCTGATGATCATTAAATACTTTTTCAGTAAGCTTTGGAATTCTTTGAATTGATAAAAAGAAATGAAGCACACGGTTGTTCAGAAATCGGGGATACTACCAGTGATCTGTCAAATCAAATAACAGTGTCGACACCTCCCAGTATATACTTGAAGTTGGATATACTTCCAATTTTAAATACAAGAGCGAGAGCTCAGAGGTAAAATAAAGGATGAAGGATGGTATGGTAACTTTATAAGAAAATCCACTAAGAAAATATAACCCAAGTAGCTTGAGGAGACAAATACAGAACTCTGATTGATAGAACTAAGGAAGTATGATGTACAAAGTTTCAGACCTCATTCAGACACAAATAACAGCGAAAACAAGAGAAAGGTTGGAGGCTGCAATAGGTTAACAACTCACATCATACGTGTCCACAAGAGCTAGGAAGCTGCTTGGAAAAGCTAATGCATAGGATGCAAATGCAGCCAGCTCACTCTGATTTGTGTCGCCAAAAACACTGGATAATGAATCTACTGCCTGAAATCAACAAGAGATAACATAAATAAAAATTGAAAACAACACAGCAAGGTTCTGCAATTAAACCTTAACACAAAATGACACGCATTTTGATGCATGTTCGAGAACAAAATAAGTACTGCAGTTATACCTGAACCTTGTGTAGCCACTCTTGCACTAAACTAACAAAATCCTTGCAGATTCTTGAGCCATCTTTGTTCCTTAGGGTCCTGTCTGGGATCTCAGTGAGGCTCTAGAAAATTTAAAACAAAAGCTGAATCATTCAACAACATATATTGGAATGAATTGCAGAAAAAATTAAATTAAGGATCTTCCAGAATGTCAGGGATATCAAAGTATGAGTTTCAATAGGTGCAAATACAAGGGGAAATACCAAATGCTGTGCACATTGCACATAAGTGATACATGAAAAGATTTGCTATGTTCAAAGGAATCCATGTCGTGATAATGATTATCCGAACATTTCAGGTCCCATGTTAAATTAAGAAGAGAAGGCGCCAGAAAGAAGATTGCTTCAAAAAAGAGAGAAAGAGAAAAACAAAAGAACATCCAAGTAAACATCCATCATAGAACAACTAGATGGTCATCAGGGTTTCAAAATTGAGTTGGACTACAGAGCGAATTATCACAGCATGATCCCGTTTAACATCTTCCATGTCAGCCTAACTCAAGAACGAGCAAAGAGCGTAGCAACAATGGCGTAATCGGACAGCATCGACGCTCGATGGAGCACATCGCATTAGTAGACGGTGCTTAGAATGTTCGTTCCACAGATTTAGAGTTCATAATTTGAAGGCTAGTATGACCAGGAAACGAATCTTCCAGCTTGAATACTGATACGACACGGAGCTTAGCAACCAATGTAGTGAAGAATTGTTTGGCCAATGCAACTGCAGTGTACTGATGCACAAACAAGGCGCTCTGGTGATAGCAAACTACTGCATGTTGAAAGCTTTTTTCAATTGGTGATTGGTAATATGAAGGATATTTTACTGACCATATATGAGCTAACATAAGCATGAGAATGTGTTCCACGGAGTGGTATGCCAAATAGATGTCCAGCCAATACATTACTGTAAAAAATAAGAGAATGAAATTAAATAAATGGTGAAAAATAGCAATACCAAAATTCACAGGATAAAATAACACCTGTAAGGAGAAGAAGAAAAACTAAGCAATGCAAAGAGACAAAGCACAAATATGCTGGACTTAAATAAATATTCTTGGGAAGTGAAATAACCTACCTGGTTGCATCAAAGCCACCCATAAAACAATACTTTGAAGCACTTATCGCACCATCAGGCCCCTGGAAAGATAAACCCAAAGCTATGTTTCAGACGTGGAAATAGCTAATGTTTGTATAAAAACATAGTTGGCATAATCCCCCAGAAGATAAGATCACACCTGTGCTCGTCTTAAACCAAATTCCATTAGAACCTTTGACTTTCCAGCAACATGACGGTGTCGTGCAGCATTGGTTGTTACCAAAGAGGCATAATTGATGAGGTTTACAAATGGAGTCTCAAGCAATTGAACCACCTGATTATGTTATAACGAGAGTAAGTTGCTATAGAAACAATTCAGCTTTTAGATAATGCTCAAAACAAAATTTAGGACAGACACTATTAGACACAATATCTAGCTAGGGGACTTTGTACTTACAGCAACAGGACCCTCAATTCTCATCAGTGGAACTTTTGGAAAGACTACTGAGCCCTCAGGAATGGAGTACACCTCCACATCAGAACAGTCGATTCCCCTAAGATAATCAAAGAAAGAATCCTACAAATTGCAAGTATATCAGTAAATAAGCATTTGTCAGGGCAAATAACTGAAGGAGTTATAGGAAGCATATTAAAAGTTGGGTAAAAACAGATTACACATCGAGCAGTACACAAGTTGAACCCTTTACCATCTGAGGTTGCATTTCTTTGTAGCCCATGCGGATCAGCCTTTTCTATACACAATGACGAACTAGAAGGCCTATTCAGACCTAACCTAGAAGGCTAACCTACGGACCATTTACCATTTGAAGAAAGAAACAAAGACTATTATATAGACACATATAGTGTTAAGCTGATACCTCACACATTGGCATGACTGATTTCAGGAAAGAAATCTCATCTTCCGTGAACTTAAAGTTCGCAATGAACCTAACACATTCTTCAAGACCAGCAAAAACAGTGAATTCTCCGCCAAATGGATTTTTCCTAAAGTACAGGTCAAACCTGTAAAAGGAAAAGGAATCAAATCAGCATGAGGTTAACCATGCCTGAGTTGTTAGCTGTAACAAGCTCTTTCTATTTGTAGTCCACATTTACAAAACTGATTCAACAAACAAGCTCATGGGGAAGTCGCACTTCCAAGAGAAAGTGAACCTAAATTGTATCCCACATTTATAAAGTTACAGTAATAGTGCTCCAACATGGACTGCATTTGATGGCCATACAAATCGCTATTAGGCATGCTCTCAGGTTTTCCAAAAAGAGCTAGAATGAGCCATTATAAAATTGTGAGATCCATGGAAAACTGTACTTAGATTAAAACTCTGCACTACATCTGTTCAGTTTCTAGAAGGATAATTTTGTAATTTCCTTTTTTAGCAAAAATTTATTTATTGTGTTTTTGTAGCTTCTGAGTTTTATTGCCATGTTGTTCATAGCAATATACAAAATTGCCAAGTACAAGTCCGAAGTACCTCCCAGAATATTCTGTCAAGTCACAAAATTAAATGATTTTTTATAACATTCCAGGCTTCTGAACTAAAGAACAAAAACAACGTCACCTTCCACTTAAAAATAATATAGGCACCACGCACCTAACCCCCAGCCAGAACAGTTAAATATGAAATCAAAGAACTATCAGTTTCATTTGTTTGCTCAAGTAGCAAAGTTCATTGTGTTATTACAGGAGCAAGGTTACTTGTTTATTTAACCATGTCACATCATTCAAATGTCCCCATCCATTTGTTTCCTCTGCATCAGGAGTATATTACACAATGATTTAGAAAATTCCTCCATCAACACACAATGACATAAGAAATAGCTGCCCAGATATGTTTGAATCCAGGTACCGCGTACTAAACAAAATAGAATAATTCTAACAGAAAGGCAGTTTCTGTAGCAACAAGGACAACTGGACCCAGATGAAAGCAACAGCAACTCCAAGCAATTAACGACAGCTGAACTCTCAACTTTGGCATGAAGTCATTATGGAAAGCACAATGAGAAGGGCTTTCCAAAGCAATGCATAGCTATGCAATGAAGAACCAGCCATTCAACTTCAACACTTCACAAGAACAAATATACACAGCACGCATAACAAAATTGTTGGATCCATTATTTTACATTTTATTACATCGTATCAAGAAAAGAATCCTCAGAAAATACCAGGTTTTACACCGAAAACTCCTAAGAAAACTAACAATGAAGATGCCCATCCAAAGATTCTGCTTCGCTAGTACGGTTTGTGCAACTGAGCTGCCGTATAAGTTAACATGTCATCTTTGACAAGGCAGATGATCAAAACTACACGTGAGAGAGCTTCACCTTTGACAAGGCAGATGAGCAAAACCAGAGCATCCGTTAGCCAACCACCAAATAATCAAACTATACCAACCACATAATTACGCCGTTTTAATCAAAAGGGGAGGGCGCAGAAGTTTGTGGGCACCAATTTCGTTGAGAACAAAAACCAATATCACATTGATTAAAATAAAAAATCGCCATTCACCGCAGCAATGACAGAATTGCATGAACATCCCAAATATCTCCGAAAAAACCAGAAATCTCGCCAATTCATTCCCCTGAACCTAACCTGGAACCATCCAACTCACCAACTTGAGCCAGATCACCACCTCACGATCCAATCCAATCGGCACAACCGAACCAGAGATACGGGGAGCGGAGGATACGAGGCAGAGGCGAGGATGCTTACACGGCTCGGTCGGCGTGCTTCCCGGCCTTCCAGTAGGCGTAGGCCATGGAGAACTGGTACTGATCGGTGAGCAACGCCGTCGCCATGGGGTTTGTTGGCGGCCCCACCTGCGCCCTCGCGGCCGCCGCCAGGGAACCGTTGGCACCGGCGCCCGAGGTAGGCGCCGTCGCCTCCATGATTAGAGTCTGGTAAGATTCTGCAGGCTACCTAGGTTTCTCCGGGCTGAGGCGTGGGAAGCTTCAAGAGGAGGGGAGGCGGGAGGAAGACAATTGGAGGCCGGGAGGGGAAGGAGGAGGAGGAGGAGGAGGAGACGGCAGGGACTGGTTTGGAATTCGGAGGTTTGGCTGGGAGCAGGGCGGTATTTATAAGGGTGGTAAGTTTCACACATATACCACTCGAAGTTGGTAATGCCATAAGAGTGCCCTCGCATGGTTTGACTTTGATGATCTTTCTATTGAAAGATTTTTCTGATCCTGCTTTTGCAAGATTAGTACTGCCAGATTTTTAATTATACCTAAATTTCGAAATAACCCTACGAGAAATTAGTGCTGTTTTCCTTGAATGACTGGTCATTTGGCCCGTGTCGTTTTCTCCAAGAAAGAACTCGGTTCCCGAAGCCTCTCTCGTCGGGCGTCTGCAGCGCCAACTAGGCAATTTGATGATGTGAAATATGAAAGAGAGCCTTGTGGTAACTAACTATGTTACCATAACATCACACACCCTAAAGTAATATGAGTCTACATGCTAATAAATAAGACCTTGCATGATACTAGTCACAAGTTACTTTCCACTATGAAGGTAGTAACATAGACTAGTAACTTATGCATGTTACTAGTCTATGTTACTCTCCACTATGATCAGCCTGATATGTCCCTCCTTTCCTTTCGCCTTGGGATCATGGAGGCGCGGCGGCGAGAGAGCTCTTTTTGTGTTGGTTAGGCCTCATGTCCTACCTAGTAAGACGTGCCGGTCTCGGAAGCCGTCTAGACCCTATTTTAAAAATGCGTATAGTATCGTTGGAGGCTGTGTGGAGGTGTGTTTCCGATGAATATCGTTAGATTTTATCGGTGTTCGTGTTGATGTATGTTTATTTTCATTGGCGACGGTTATCGCTCTCGTACGTTGCTCCTTTGGGATCTTAGCATGACGACTTTCCAACTTTGTCTACTACTTCCTCTGTCTTGAAAAAGATGTCACAAATTTGTGTGTATCTAGACACTATTTAGTATATAAATTTATTTAGATTTAGAAAAATTTGCGATACCCTCTACAAGACGGAGAGAGTAAAACAAGTTCTATTACATCGAGCTTTGCCCAGCTCCACTAGAGGAGCGGCGAGGATGACGGCGCACCTTCGGCTCGCTCGAGCGAGGGTAGTGGTGGTCTAAAGATCTGTTTCTAATTTTTATTATTTTTGAATATTCTTGTACTGCTATTGAGGATTATGAATAGATCGATGGACTTTCAAAAAAAAATCATAAAAAGACTCGTCGAAGATTAAATTGGTGTGAGTTTCAAGCATAAAGACATCCATTATTCAACTTTACAAATCCAAAGACGTCTCAAGGATTTGCTTCGTTATTGAGTGTGCTGGCTAACCCAACTTTTGACCACCGCATGAAATTCTAAAAATGTACTAGTACTATGAGTCCGGTGTACCAAATGAAAGTTGATTTCTTCCATAGCACTAGGACCAATCTAGAAATCGTACCCTACCGAATTCCGTTTCTGGCCAGGCTATTCAAGCCTTTTTGGACGTAATCTGGGGCCACCTTTTTATTACCCATCCGGTTGCTTTTTTCTTGGACAAAATATACTGACCAAAAGCCTAATCCTACATGACAGTGGGCCTCACGGTTTCTTGGTCCCACCGGAAGGGAGAAGCCTATATATAGGGTGTCCAATAGACGCACGGCATGTGACGGTTGGTGGGTGGCGGCTCTGTTTGTTTTTTGTCTGCGATTTTGTTTTGGACAGGTGTAGCCTGCGGGAATCTTCCTGGATCTCATGTCGTCGGTCTGGGATCTCATGTGGCCGTCGACGTCCGACGGCGGCTCCGGTGTTTTGGAGAGGCAGGAGAAATGCTGCATAAAATAATCTTTTCTTAAATCGAAAGGACGTGCCGAACTGCTTCGGCATTGCTGCACGAACACAAAAGAGACGTTGAAACCTACTGTACCTATGATTGTACCACCAATTGTGGTCGTGTGGGCGCATCGGCACATGTATGGTTGGCTATAGAGAATTTGTAAAAAGATTGCCTTTTGCTGCTTGACGATGGCGCGAGTGCAGACCCGTGATTCTACGCATTGGTCTCACGTGGCTCTTCAAAATTTTGGAGGCTGGTATAGATTACACATGTTTGGAGTCATAGAAAATATTGAGATGCAAAAGATGAAAAAATAGAGATGATGATTTTGTTAGTCTTCAAGCACTAACCAACTATTCCAAAAGACCGATCTTATGAAAAGAGTTAGCCAATCCACTTATACGGTTCAACATCCCCCTCGCGTGTGACGGGAAGACAAGTCAACACGTGTAAACAGAAAGTATGGAGCCAATACGTAGACAAGAGGGGGATAACAGCAATTATAGGATAAATTGTGGAAACCAGGACTCGAACTCAAAACCTTAAGCTCTGATACCATGTTAGTCTTCAAGCACTAACCAACTATTCCAAAAGACCGATCTTATAGAAAGAGTTAGGCAATCCACTTATACGGTTCAACAGATTTCAGAATATCGCGATGCAACTTTTAGCTTTATAGACAATCTTTGCTCTCTAGTATATTTTAAGTCAATCAGATCATTCGCTCAAAGAAATTATGGAGCAACTATCTTTTAATTAATAGAGAAATCATACGTCTATGGTTTTAGCACTATATAAATAAAATATGTAATTTGTCACAAAACAATTCTAGCCACTAGGATGCAATTTTTTACAAAAAGTAATTGTAAGTACATAACACGCTATAAACGTCCAATTATCTCTTGGTAGAAACCGCGTCCACTCGTGTGCACTTTTATAATGTCAAAAGACCTCAAGAGCGAAGAATATAGGAAAAGAACAAAAGGTAATGATAATAATGTCCA
Source organism: Avena atlantica (assembly GCA_910589765.1). Lineage (NCBI taxonomy): Eukaryota > Viridiplantae > Streptophyta > Magnoliopsida > Poales > Poaceae > Avena > Avena atlantica. The sequence continues at coordinate 373,958,537 of OU342734.1, read as the reverse complement.
AATGTATAATGGAAGTGAATGAAAAGAAAAGAAAGATACAAATCAATATCCAAACAAACTATACAAGCAAGACATATAAAAAACACCATGCAGTAGCTCTTGAGTTGAAGACCTTTTACTTAAGTCATGATCTTCATGTTAAATTAGGTTCCTTTGCTAACTATGCATGAGAAAGAGCAATGAGTATTATTATATTGCCCATTTTTTGTGGTATTCGGCTAGATACACATGGATCATGGTAGGCCCACCCCCGTGTGAGTAATGTGTAGAGCACAGAATCACGTAGTTATTCTTGCCTAAAGAAATAGAGGATGTAATAGTTAACACCACGAAAGAGACATTTCTTCCATAGTAACCATCCAATATCAGGTGAAGTGAGATCATCTTTATGCCCCAATTTTTTTACCTTATGAACTAAGAAAACTATTGCCGCCTTTCACTTTAAGATAATATAGGCGCGATACACAAAAAAATAAGTATGAAGCCAAAAGAGCTAACATTCTCATTTGTTTACCAAGTACCAAAGTTCATTGTTTTTTTACAAGAGGAAAGTTCACTGTGTATTTAATTATGTCAGAACATTCAAATGTCCATATCCATTTGTTTCCTCTTGCAACAGTGGTGCATTACACAATGTTTTAGCCAATTCCTCAATCTACACAATCGAGAACCCACAATAAAAAAAATAACTACCATGGTATGTAAAAATTAGGTATCGCATGCTAAAAATAGAAAAATCCTCAAAGAAAGGCCAATAAAGTATTTTTAGAACAAGGACATCCTAGCGCAAGGCTGATGGAGTTTCCCATGCAAAGGGAGGGGAGGAGGAAGGAAGACGATTGGAGAGGCGGAGGAGGAAAAACCCAGGATAGATTTGAAATTCGGAGGTTTGGCTGGGAGTCGGGGTAGGCATTCCGGTTTACCCGAAATTCTAGGTCGGGTTTTTCTAAATTCAGGTTTTTAGATATCACCAAATTTCACCCAAAAAAACAAAACCTAACATTTCAGGTACCCGAAAATTTGGGTTCAGGTTTTCCCGAATTGCCAAAGTAGGAGCGGCGCCTCAAAAACTTGTCGAGAAGGTAGATCTTGCGCTGTAGATTCCTATGGCCGAGGGGAAACAAATGAGGTGGATGGTGTGACATGATGGCGCTGCGTCAACGTGGGAGCGCTTCATCGGTAAACCCCAAGAGCAAGGTGTGATGCAGCACATCAGCAAGTCTTCCCTCAGTAAGAAACCAAGGTTATCGAACCAGTAGGAGGAAGGGAACGTCTCAAAGGTGTTGCAAGCAATGTGGAAACCTGCACAAAACAAACTCAAGACTTTGCCCCAACTAACAGTGAGGTTGTCAATCTCACCGGTTGTTGTAACAAAGGATTAACTGTATAGTGTGGAAAGTGATGATGGTTTGCAGAAAGTAAACAGTAACAGTGGAAGATGTATCAATGGTAAAGATTGCACCGGGGTCCATAGTTCACTAGAGGTGTTCTCCTTAGATAAACAAACATGACATGCAGGGTAAACAAAATACAGCAGGGCAATTGACAGGACTGAGCAAGGCATAACAATGCAATACTAGACATAAAGATCCTATGAGATTCGATTGGGCAATACAACAAGATACATAGACCGCCATCCAACTGCATCTATGACTAGAAGTCCACCTTTGGGTTATCATCCGAACCCCCTCCAGTATTAAGTTGCAAGCAACACAACTGCTTTAAGCAAAGTGTGTAAGGTAAACAATCCACTTGTTCCATGAACAAGAGACCGTTGTTTTCTTCCTAGTGGCAACATCACATCTACAACCTTAGAGATTTATGTCACTTCCCTTAGATTAAATAGAGTCATGAACCCACTATCGAGCATAAATACCCCCACTTGGAGTCACTAGCAACTACTTGACCAAGATAGCTACTAACAATAGAGAGCATGCAAGATCACAAACAACATAGGCATGATAGAATCAATAAGACAAAACCATTAATCAATCTGACATAGTAATCTCAATATTCATCGGATCCCAGCAAACACAACATGCATGATTACAAATAGATGAGATCTTGATCATGAACGGAGCTCACAAGATCTAGACATGAAAGCACAAAGTAGGAGAATACAACCATCTAGCTACTACATGGACCCGTAGTCCAAGGTGAAACTACTCACACTTCATACCGAAGGCTGACATGATGAAGAAGAAGGCCTCCGGGATGATCTCCCCTCCGGCAGGGTGCCGGGAAAAGCTTCAGGTCCCCCCAATCTAGGGACGATGGTGGCAGCAACTACAGATGGTTTCGTGGAATATTGATCAGGTACGTAGGGTTTAGGCATCGGGGGCTTCTTATAGGCAAAGAGGTGAGGTTGGGAGGCGGCCAGGGGGCCCACACCCTGCCCAGGCGGGTACCAGGGTGGGCCCGCGCCTGGGGGGTTCCGCCGCCCTGTGGTGCCCCTCCGTCTCTCCTCTGGAATCTGTGTTCTCCTCGGTGAAATATTGACTTTGGCTTTTGTCCCGTCCAATTCTGAGAATATTTCCTTACTAGCTTTTCTGGAATCAAAAATAGCAGAAAACAGGCAACTGGCACTGTGGCAACTTGTTAATAGGTTAGTACCAGAAAACATATAAAAAACACCTCGAAGTGTGGACAAAGGAAAATAAAGTAGATTCTAAGCAAAGCATGAAACCTAAAAAATTATAGATACGTTTCCGACGTATCATGACACTGCTCCACTATGACATCGGAGAAAGGCATGCAACATGGTGGAACCTAATGGCACAAAAGTACGTACACACCAATTCGTTGGAACTCCAAGCGTAGAGTGATGTGGCAAGGGTATTTTTCCCACAAGGATGACTCGAGGGTTTATATCGAAATCTCGGAGAAATAGTAGAAAATTCTATTTTTCTCCTCTTCAAGCAACCTATGAAACAAAATATTATTGCCCTGTGTCTCAAACACCACCAAGTGGTTGTCAAGCACTAGGTTTCATATTACAATTGGAAACAAATGTGTACATGATATAACTAAAGTAAATATATAGCAAGTAAAGTAAACATATGCAATATGAATGATGAACTAAATGCAATGCAAGTTTGTAGTGTGATGGTGTTGGTTGTGATGTAAACTAAATGAAAGAACTAAATGCAAGTATGCTAGATGTTTTTGTATTTCAAATTAAATGAGTGATGCAAGTAAAAAGGTGTGTGAATACAAGTAAAAAGTGTTTCTTATGATTAAAAACAGACCAGAGAGTTCATAGTTTCACGTGTGTACTCTCGGATAAACATGGTGATAAAGGATATGTTATTAGTGAGGTTGGAGATGCGTTCCAGTGGTGTTTCTCTCTGTGATGCGTCGTGCTTCGAGATCGCGATATAGGTAGTATATATAGGTGCTTTTAGGTCAAGACGGCATCAGTTCTTCTCGGTCGGCATTTGCAGGTAAAATCCAACCTCTAGGATCCTATGCTGATTTCAGAGGCCCCTTAGCTTTGGTGCAGCTGGCTCTCGGCACCTTGTCCAAGTGGCTTTGTCCCGGGGACGTTGTGCTTCTATGCATCACTACTTGCAGAAGCGGTGATGTTTTCTATGAGAGTTTCAAGGTCCCTAGTGCAAAAGTTTGGACCTATTTGTAATTTTTTCACTGGTCATCTCTATAACTGTTCAACCATTTCATGAAAGCTTTTAGGTCCCTCTGGGACCTCCCCTAGTTAAAAAAAAGAAAATTGGTGCTAGAGTGGGCTTTTGGGATTCTGGGCTAGGATGTTGCGGAGTGCGAAAGGCTACTAGATTTCTTGTGTAATTCGGGTTTGCTGGGATATTCGGGTTCCGGAAGTACAAACTCGAAATTCCTACATGAAATTCGGGTTCAGTATATTATGGTTTGGGTATTTCAGTCTTCAGGTATCGTGTTTTATGCCCAGTTAGAGCTAGGATAAAAATTGTATTTATTGCGGTGATAAGTTTTCGAGATATACAATTAGAAATTATAATGGCATATAGCTCGTCTCATGTTCTTTTCTTACTTTGGCACACCCTGCATGGTCAGTGATCCGTAATAATGAAAGTTGTCACACTCTGCATGGTCAGTGAACATGTAATTGGGTTTTCGAGTTCAGGCTATTATGGTTTGGGTATTTCGGTCTTTGAGTATGGGGTTTTATGCCCAGCTAGAGCAAGGAGAAAAATTGTATTTATTGTGGTGATAAGTTTTCGAGATATACAATTGGAAGATGGTAATGGCATATAGCTCCTCTCATATCCTTTTCTTACTTTGGCACATCCTGCATGGCCAGTGATCTGTAATAATGGTTTGAGCTATGGTGCAATCGTGTGATTTTCATCTACTCCCTCCGTTTCAAAATATAATATGTTTTAGGTTTATAAAAAAAATGAATCTAGACTTGTTTTAGTATGTAGATTCACTCAACTTTGGGATGAATCTACACACTAAAACAAGTCTAGATTCATTTTTTTCACAAACTTAAAACATCTTATATTTTGAAACGGAGGGAGTATTTGTGATACTTATTTGATGCGTTATAGGATTTATAACTATAGAAACAATACAAGATAGCAACCCATTAGGATATACCTAGATTGTGAAAGCAGATCCAACGAAAACGGAGGTATCTAATACCTTGGTGAGTGAGATGCTTTCTAAGGTGTCCAATTGTAATATTCTAAAATTATACTATCAACATATACCAAACCAGGGGCTGGTCCACATATAACTAGGGCTTTGCAACGAATACTAGGTGGAATTTTTATCTGCCAAACAAATAATTTTATCACATGTGTAGTACCTATGAAAACAAGATTTTCTTTGTTGTGGCGCCATCTTCTATAGCATAGCAGTGTGGTTTTTATGCTCTAGCTCCGACCACATTTCTTATTGTAGGCATTTTTGGATTCGTGTGCTTCTTAACTTAAGCTCAACAGTGCAATCTTTAAGAAATCACATCATTAATAAATGTGACGACTCGCCTTCCTCTCTTCTTACTACTACTAGTTGCTTTCAACATTGAACTGTCAGGTCATCATCAATGTACTATATAAAAATTACAATCAATGCTGTAGCTACCAGACATTGTAGCACTTGATCATTTTTAAGCTCTTTGTATTGTACTATGCTGATGTACAATATGATCTTGATCATGAGTATTACATCAAAGGACAATCCTGGACTAGAATATGCTTTACTCCAATAGCTCTAGGACGAAACTACTGATCGCACCGCTACCACATTCTGTTTTTGGCCAAAAGGTTCCACAATCTAGGCTACCTTTCAACCTTTATAGGTTATATGTGTGGAAAATATTGAATCCCTAATATTTCGGTGTATTGATTTGGCTCTCGTGGGGAGTATATATATATACGTACAAACTTGGAGGGCAAGAAGCCTATGACTTGGAATACAATATGATCTCTAAAGTCTTAGTCTATCTCTAGTTGTGTACGTATCCTAACATCCCCCCTCAGTCGGAGCGGGAGTGAAGCGGACGCCTGCGACTGGATTTGAAGTCTTGCGCTTTCGTCGTCTTCTCCTCCTTGTCATCATCACCTGCGTGGACATAATCATGGCTAGCACCTAGAGGCGGTGACTGCGTCCCCTTCTAGTGTCTCTCTTCCCTCCCGCAGTCACAGCGGGAGTGGTGTGGACGCAAGTGACGACACGGACGTTGTTGACTGGAGTTCTTGAGTTGCTGTAGACGTTGTTCTTAATGTCGATGCCGAGGTAGCCAATCGTGACGTAGCCGTGGTCGAGGTGGTGTGGTTGATGTCGTAGTCGTCATATGTTATGTGTCCGCCATTGCCGGAGGCGCAAAAAATTACGCGGTTTTTGTTGTTGTTGTTGTTGACGAAGCTGCCGTTGTGGACGTTTTGCACCTTGTAGAGGTACCGTCGGGGCGTCTCTTGGACGCGGTCATAAGTGAGACCACCAGTTTTGCCAAGACCGGAGGAACCCACCAAGCACACAAGGTTTTGCCAGAACCATATGCGCGGTCATAGGGGTGTCACAATTGTGATGCTTGTTTGTTGTTGCAGTCGTCGGGGTCATGGACGCGGCGATGCCGTCGTCGTGCCTTGCAGTATGTGTACTGTCAGAGGGCGTCGTAGTCGTATGTCCATTATGTGGACGGGTATAGCGGCGGCGGCGATGTGTCGACGAAGATGTTGATGAAGACCATATTGATGTAGACCTTCGCGATGATGGAGTAGCCGTATCGGCAATGATCGTCGCTCGTGTTGGAATTATGCCCTAGAGGCAATAATAAAGATGTTATTATTATAATTCTTGTTCATGATAAAGTTTATATTCCATGCTAGAATTGTATTAAGCGGAAACTTTAATACTTGTGTGGTTTATGAACAACACCGTGTCCCTAGTATGCCTCTAAGGACTAGCTCATTGATTAATGATGGTTAAGGTTTCCTAACCATAGACATGAGTTGTCAATTAATAATGAGATCATATCATTGGGAGAATGATATGATGGACAGACCCAAACTAAGCAGAGCAATTAGATCGTGTCATCGTGTTCATCTTTGCGAAGCTTTTCTTATGTCAAATATTGTATTCCTTAGATCATGAGATAATACAACTCCCTGGTATCGGAAGAAAGCTTTGAGGTCATCAAACGTCATCCTATGAGAGGGTGATCATAAAGGTGTCTCTCAGGTGATCAGAAAGTACTTGTTGGGTTGTATGTATCAAGATGGGATTTGTCCCTTCCAAGTCGGAGAGATATACTTCGGGCCCACTCAGTAATCGATATCAACACCGCTTGCAAGCATGTGGTTAAGGAGTTAATCACAAAGTGATATCGGATTACGGAACGAGTAAAGTACTTGCTGTGAACGAGATTGAACTAGGTATGACGGTACCGACGATCAAATCTCGGGCAAGTAAAATATCGCGAGACGAAGGGAATATATATATGGGATTGATTGAATCCTGGCATCGTGGTTCATCCGATATGATCATCGATGAATGTGTGGGAGTCAATATGGGTTTCCAGACCCCGCTATTGATTATTGATAGAAGATCATGTCTACATGTTTTCGAACCCGAAGGGTCACACACTTAACGTGTCTCGACACTAGGATAGATTGGATAATTGGTTTATGAGTTTTTGTTTGAAGTCTCGGATGGGATCCGGGACATCACGAGAGGTTCCGGAGTGGTCCGGAGAATAAGATTCATATAAGGCAATGCAGTTTTTGGAGTTCGGAATTGTTTCGGGTTAATCGGTATTGTACCGGAAGCTTCTAGAACCTTCCGGAGGGGGACCAACGTGGCCCCACCTGTCGGGAGGGGGCATGGGCCTATGAGGGAGTGCCCTGACCGCATTGGGCCAGGGGATCAAGGCCCCATAGGGCCCAGCCGGCCAAACAAGGGGAAACCCTAATTGGAGCTTCTAGAAGGAGGGGGGAAACTTGCCCCCCACTCTTCCCTCCTTGGCCGCCGGCCTAGTCTTGGGGGAGGGGCTAGGGTTGGCACCCACCCCTCTATATAAAGAGGGCTGGGGCGCACCACCCCTACACACCTTCCCCTCAAGCCTAGCCGCCCTGCTGTCCTCCTCTCTCTCTCTCCCTCCCGACTGCGTGTAGGCGAAGCCCTGCTGCAGAAACTCTCCACCACTTGCACCGCGCCGTCGCATTGTAGATCCAATCCGTCTCTCCACCATACTTCTGGACCGAGGAAGGAGGATACATCGAGGTGCCGCACGTGTGCATCTCTCAGAGGCATCGCCACTTGCAGTGTTAGATCGGAGGGGATCGCGAGGAGGAGAAGCGAGTACGACTACATCACCCATGTTCCGACGAACGTTCCGCTGTGCGAATCTTCAAGGGTATGAAGATCTCATATAATATCTCTCATTGTTTGCATCTCCTAGATTATATCTTGTCTTTCCCGTTCGCATCCGTAGAATTTTTTTGATTTACTATGCTGCGAAACCCCATCAGTGGTATCAGAGCTAGATCTATGCGTAGATGTGTTTCACGAGTAGAACGCAACATGGTTGTTGCGGGCGTTGATGTTTTCTGTTGCAAGCCTCTTGTTTGTGTTCTTCTTATGACGCGGGATAGTGAGATTGAAGCGGTCCAGGCCAACCTTACGCGACGTCGTTCGCGAGACAGGCTCCGCACTTGACGCGTGGCTTGTTCCACACATGCGGCTGGTGGATGCCAGTTTCTCTCACTATAGTTGTCATGGGATTAACACCGGAGTTTGGCAACCATAATATCACCGTTGTGGCTTTCCGTAGGTAAGAATCATTCTTAGCTTGCTACTCCCATAAGCCACGTAAAACATGCAACAACAAAGTAGAGGCGTCTAACTTGCTTTTGCAGGGAGTGTTTTCTGTGATGTGGTATGGCCCAGGATATGATGTGTTTATTGTATGCAATGATCATGTTTTGTAATGTTTCACGACTTGCATGTCGATGAGTACACAACCGGCAGGAGCCATATGGTTGTCTTTATAATTGTGTATGACCTGTGTGTCAACTTCTTATACGCCATGTAATAGTTTCACTTTATCGCTAAGTAGTTAGCAATAGTTGTAGTTGCTATTCGTGGTGGAGGCAATCATGGTGGAGTGATGGAGATCATTGCGCAAAGATTGGCTATACCATGTCACATAAAGTTATATGCATGTGATGTTTATCCCTTTTATGTATCTTATTATGCTTAGATCGCGACGGTAGCATTATAAGATGATTCCTCACTTAAAGATCAAGATAAAACTGTGTTCTCCCCATGTATGAACCGTTGCGAAAGTTCGTCGTGTCCAAGCATCACGTGATGATCGGGTGCTATAGACTCTACGTGCACATACAACGGGTGCAAGCCAGTTTTGCACACGCGGAAATACTTGGGTTTGACTTGATGAGCCTAGCATGTACAGACATGGCCTCGGAACACATGAACCGAAAGGTTAGGCATGAGTCATATGAATGATATGATCGACACTTCGTTGTCCACCATTAAAGCCACATCTCTTCTCGTGAAGATCGGATTAGGTGTGGTGAATTTGGATCATGTTCACTAAACAACTTGAGGGATGTTGAATTTAGTGGGAGTTCATCTAGTAATTTGATTAAAAGTTGAACTAGTTATCATGAACATAGTCTAATTTGTACTTGCAAATATTGTAGATCAAATGGCTAAGTCCAACTTCAACTTCAATGTTTTTGCTGAGAAGGAAAAGCTTAGAAACAATGGGTCTAACTTCACCAATTGGTTCCGCAATCTGAGAATCATTCTCTCTGGCGGTCAAAAGGACTATGTCCTTGAAAATGCGCTAGGTGACGCCCCTGCTGTAGATGCGTCGGCTGATGAGAAAGCTGTCTATCTGTCGCGCAAGGATGATTATGGTGTGATTAAGAGCACCATGTTGTTTGCTATGGAATCAGACCTTCAAAATCGTTTTGAATACTATCCCGGGCCCTTTGAGATTCTTGAGGAGCTGAAAACCATGTTTCAGACTCAGGCCCGTTCTGAGAGATATGAGATCTCTGAGAAATTCTTTAACTGCAAGATGGAGGAAGGGAGTTACGTTAGTGAGAACGCCATAAAGATGTCAGGCTACACTCAACGCCTTGAGCAATTGGACTGCAAGATTCCAGAGGAGCTCAAGATTGACAGGGTTCTGCAATCACTCCCTCCTAGCTACAAAAGTTTTGTAGTGACTCACAATCAGATTGGTTCCACTGATACGATCACCAAGCTCTTCGCAAAGCTGAAGGCTGCGGAGGTGGACATCAAAAAGGATAATCATGTGTTGATGGTCAACAAGCCCCCCACCTTCAAGAAAGGTAAGGGTGCAAAGAAGCCCTTCAAGAAAGGCGGCGGCAAGCGCGTTGCCCCTGCTGAGAAGAAGCTCAAGTCTGGACCCAAGCCGGACACTGAGTGCTTCTATTGCAAGGAAAAGGGTCACTGGAAGCGCAATTGTCCGAAGTACTTAGCGGACAAGAAGGCTGGCACCATCAAAGGTATATTTGATATACATGTTATTGATGTTTTCCTTACTAGCCCTCGTTGTAGTGCTTGGGTATTTGATACTGGTTTAGTTGCTAATATTTGTAACTCGAAACAGGAGCTACGGAATAGACGACGGCTTGCGAGGGATGAGGTGACGATGCGCGTTGGCAACGGATCAAGAGTTGATGTGATGGCCGTCGGCACACTCTCCTTAGTTTTACCTTCGAGATTAGTTTTAAACCTTAATAAGTGTTATTATGTGCCTGCGTTGAGCATGAACATTATTTCTGGATCTTGTTTATTGCAAGACGGTTATTCATTTAAATCGGAGAATAATGGTTGTTCTATTTATATGAGTAACATCTTTTATGGTCATGCACCTGTTGTGAATGGTTTATTTCTTCTAAATCTCGAAAGGGATGAAACACACATCCATAACATTGAGGCTAAGAGATGCAAAGTAGATAGTGATAATACTACTTATTTGTGGCACTGTCGTCTAGGTCATATTGGTGTAAAGCGCATGAAGAAACTCCATTATGATGTACTTTTGGAGTCTCTTGATTTTGAATCATTTGACACATGCGAACCCTGCCTCATGGGCAAGATGATCAAAACCACGTTCTCCGGTATGATGGAGCGAGCAACGGACTTGTTGGAAATCATACATACCGATGTATGCGGACTGATGAGTGTTTCGACGCGCTGTGGATATCGCTATTTTCTCACTTTTACCGATGACTTAAGTAGATATGGGTATATCTATTTAATGAAACATAAATCTGAAACATTTAAAAAGTTCAAGGAATTTCAGAATGAAGTGGAGAACCATCGTAACAGAAAGATTAAGTTTCTACGATCCGATCGTGGAGGTGAATATTTGAGTTATGATTTTCTCACGCATATTAAAGCAACGGTGTGTCTGAAATCCGGAATCGAACTCTATTAGATATGGTCCGATCAATGATGTCTCTTACTGATTTGCCGTTATCATTTTGGGGTTATGCATTAGAAACTGCTGCATTCACTTTAAATAGGGTACCATATAAATCCATTGAGACGACACCGTATGAACTGTGGTTTGGTGCTAAACCTAAGTTGTCGTTTCTTAAAGTTTGGGGATGCGAAGCCTACGTCAAGAAGTTGATGCCGGACAAGATCGAGCCCAAAGCAGAGAAATGCGTCTTCATAGGATACCCTAAGGAAACTATTGGGTATACCTTCTATCACAGAACCGAAGGCAAAGTGTTTGTCGCAAAGAACGGTTCCTTTCTTGAGAAGGAGTTTCTTTCGAAAGAAGTGAGTGGGAGGAATGTAGAGCTAGACGAGGTTGTTGAACCTTTTCTTGAATTGGAGAGTAGCGCAGCACCTGAAATTGTTCCAGTGCCGCCTGCACCAACAATAGAGAAAGCTAATGACAAGGATCATGAAGCTTCGGACGATGCTGCTATTGAACGTCGCAGGTCGACAAGGTCGTGTGCCCCTCCTGAGTGGTACGGCAACCCTGTCTTGACTGTCTTGTTAGTAGAAGACAGTGAACCTACGAACTATGAGGAAGCGATGATGAGCCCAGACTCTGAGAAATGGCTAGAAGCCATGAAATCCGAATTGGGATCCATGAGCGAAAACCAAGTATGGACTTTGGTGGACCCTCCTAGTGACCGAAAGGCCGTTGAGTGCAAATGGATCTTCAAGAAGAAAACGGACGCGAATGGTAATGTTACTGTCTATAAAGCACGGCTTGTCGCGAAAGGTTTTCGACAAGTTCAAGGTGTTGACTACAATGAGACTTTCTCTCCCGTAGCGATGTTTAAGTCCATTCGGATTTTATTAGCAATTGTTGCGTTTCATGATTATGAAATATGGCAGATGGATGTCAAGACTGCGTTCCTCAATGGCAACATTGATGAAGAGTTGTATATGATGCAACCCGAAGGTTTTGTCGATCCTAAGGATGCTGATAAAGTGTGCAAACTTCAGCGTTCCATTTGTGGACTGAACCAAGCATCTCAGAGTTGGAACCTTCGTTTTGATCAAGTGATCAAGAGCTTTGGATTTGTTCCAAATTGCTACGAAGCTTGTATCTACAAAAAAGTGAGTGGGATCTCGGTGACATTTCTGGTACTATATGTGGATGACATATTGATTATTGGAAATGACATTAACATGCTTAACGATGTGAAGAGTTATTTGAACAAGTGTTTTTCAATGGAAGACTTAGGTGAAGCTGCTTATATATTGGACATCAAAATCTATAGAGATAGACAAAGACACCTGATAGCTTTAAGCCAGAGTACATACCTAGATAAAGTTCTGAAAAGGTTCAGAATGGATAAGGCAAAGAAAGGTTCAGTGCCTATGTTGTCAGGTAAGATATTGATCAAGGCTCAGTGTCCAGCTACGGTAAATGATAGAGAAGCTATGAGCAAAGTGCCTTATGCCTCGGCCATAGGTTCTATCATGTATGCCATGCTGACGAGGTTTCGACTCGTCAATGCCCATTGTTATGGACTTGGGTTTTGGAGAAGATGGGGATGCTGGAGATCGTGGAACGTTTAACAGACAAGCAACCAGGGGACACGATATTTACCCAGGTTCAGGCCCCCGGAGGGAAAACCCTACTCCTGCTTGTCTGCTCTTGATTACGGCGGAACCGAAGGTTACAGGGGTGCGCAGATGCAATCTGGCGTGGTGGTGTGTATGAGGTATGATTCGAGAGCTCTAGATCTATAGATCTATCATGGAGGTGGAGATCATAGATCTATCTATTGGGGGGTTATGGCGTCTATAGGTCGTGCCCTCCTCGTTGGACCCTCCTAGCCTTTATATATGGGGAGGCTAGGTCTCAGGTACCGATACGAGTAGGTTTACAAGTTGTATTCAAACTCTAGTCTTGAGATTTCCTTGTCTTGTACGCTTGAGAGTCCGTGTCCACATGGGCTTCATATCAGCCGAACCGTCATAGGCGTCATGGACCCTGGCAGATCGTCGAGTGGGCCTTCCGTCGGGCTGGACCAGGTAGGCTAACATCGGGTACCCGTAGGGTATAACCATGTCAGTAGCCCCCGAGTGTTCAGTTGAATCGTAGATTCGGCTGAGGACTCTTCAATCTTTCGGGTGGAACTCTATCTTTCAAGAGAAATGTGTGGAGATTGTTGATGCGTGTGCCTAACTCTCCCGACGGATCAGGGTCAGTTAACTGTCTTAGGACAAAACAACACGATCTACTTCAGGTTCGAGTCCCTCGACTCGAACCCGGAACATATGCTGGCGTAATTCGACTCAGGCCGCAGAGGACTTACAGGAGTGGAATTCTAGTGAATTTAAATGATGTACCCAACGCGTCCGTCGGGATTTTTCATCGCGCCTGTTGGCACGGATTCGTACTAGCAGAGTGTTGGAGATATGCCCTAGAGGCAATAATAAATGTAGTTATTATTATATCTTTGTGTTTATGATAAATGTTTACATTCATGCTATAATAGTATTAACAAGGAAACATTAATACTTGTGTGATTTGTAAACTTAATTTGAAGTCCCTAGTATAGCCTCTATACTTCACTAGCTTGTTAGTTGATGGATGATTGTGGTTTCCCTATCATGAACATTGAGATGTTATCAACGACAAGATCATATCGTTAGGAGAATGATATGGTGGACATACTCCTATAGATAAGCGTAGCATAAAGATCAAGTCATTTCAATAGTTTAATTGCTATATGCTTTCTGATACATAGTAACCTAATTCCTTCGACCATGAGATCATGCATATCACCTTTACCGGATGGATGCTTTGATGACATCAAACACCACACCGTAACTGGGTGGTTATAAAGGTGGCATTGAGTGTTCGGAAAGTTTTGGTTGAGACACATGGATCAAGAGTGGGATTTGTCCATCCATATGACGGATAGATATACTCTGGGCCCTCTCGGTGGAATGTCATCCAATTAGCTTGCAAGCATGTGACTGGCTCACAAGGGATCACATATCACGGGAACGAGAAAAGAGTACTTATCGGTAACGAGGTTGAACTAGGTATGCAGAGATACCGACGATCATAACCTCGGATAAGTAACATATCGTGAGACAAAGGGAAATTGGTATCGTATGTAAGTGGTTCATTCGATCGCAAAGTAATCGTAGAAATATGTGGGAGCCATATGAATTTCTAGATTCCTCTATTGGTTATTGTTCGGAGAAGTGTCTCGATCATGTCCGCATAATTCACGAACCGTAGGGAGACACACTTAAGGATTCGACGTTGTTTGAGTAGTTATGGTATTATGAGAAAGAGACCGAATGTTGTTCGGAGTCTCGGATGGGATCCGGGATATAACGAGGTGATCCGGAATGGTCCGGAGAATAAGATTCATATAAGGAAAGTCCCGTTTCGGAGTTGCGGAATGATTCCGGTGTTTTCATCGAGAATGTTCTAGAAGGTTCCGGAATGTCCGGCACTCCGAGGGGGGGGGGTAGGGTACATGAATGTGTTATATCCAAGTTGGTATGATTGCATCATGTACTAAGTGTCATCGCTGTCCGAAATAAAGGGTTTATTCAAATCCTAGTTTGAAAAGTCAAACGGCTAGTTTGAAAAGTCAAACTGCCAGTTTTCGGAAAGAGGAGAAGGAGGATTGGTGGAGGCCGAATTGGGGGAGGGTTCCTCCCTTGGCCGGCGCACCACCAAGCCGACTTGGGGAGGGACTCCCCTCCCCTTGGCCGCCGGCCCCTCCCATCTATATAAGGAGGGGCAGGGCTCCCCTCCTAGCACACACAAGTTCCTATCTTCTACCTCCGGTTTAGAGCCGTTTCGGTTTAGAGCTTCTAATTGCTTTAGCCTTCGGTTTAGAGCCTTCTAATTGGTTTAGAGCCTTCTAATTGGTGTGTCTAATTACTAGACCACTAATAGCCTCTCTCATACTCCACCATACTCGCTCCGGCTTAAGGCGAAGCCCTGCGGGATTTCCCCTCTACTTCCGGTACCACACCGTTGTGCTGCCGGAATCGCGAGGAGAGTACTACAACCTCCGCTGCCTGCTGGAACAAGGGAGAGGAAGGTCTTCGTCGAGTACCGAACATGTGACTGACTGCGGGAGCGCTGCCGGAACGCAGCGCCGGAAGGATCGTCTACACGATCTTGAGATCGGGAAGAGTACGACTACATCACCCACGAGAATCCGCTCTCGTTAAACGCTTTGGAATCTTCGAGGGTAAGTTATTCCATCGACTCGTTGCTACAATCTAGTAGATAGATCTTGGCTTGTTTGTTTGTATGCGATAGAAATTTTTTGTTTTCCATGCTACGAACCCCTACAGTGGTATCAGAGCCGTGTCTATATGTAGATCTGTTGCACGAGTAGAACACAATGGTCATTGTGGGCGTTGATGCTTTTATTATCGATTGCTTCTTGTGTACTTTGCATCTTGCGGTATGTTGGGATGAAGCGGCCCGGGCTAACCTTACATGACATCGTTCATGAGACTTGCTCCACGCTTGACATGCAACTTGTATTGCATAAGTGGCTTTGCGGGTGCCTGTTTCTCCTAGCATAGTTAAGATCCAATTTACAACAGGTGATTAACAATACTAGTATCAATGTTGTGGTTCTTGTTCGTAAGTTAGAACGACACTTATTGAAAGCCCCAAACCACGTAAAATATGCAAAGAAAGTAGAGGCGTCTAACTTTGTTTTGCAGGGGTGTGCAGTGATGTGATATGGCCATGATTGTGATTATATTTGATGTATGCAATGTTCCTTATTGTAAGTCGGCAACCGGCAGGAGCCATATGGTTGTCTTTAATTTATGTTAAGACCCGCGTGTCTATTCAAAGTAGTTGTAATAGTTGAAGCCGGTGGACGACAACCATGGAGTAGCGTCATTGACCTTGATGCAATGCCGGTGATGATGGAGATCATGTTCGTGCTTGAAGATGGAGATCGGAAGCACAAAGAAGAAAGGCCATATCATATCACATATATATTGAATTGCATGTGATGTTAATCCTTTATGCATCTTGTATTGCTTAGTAGACGACGGTAGCATTATAAGATGATCCCTCATGCACATGAATTTCAAGTCATAAAGTGTTCACCCTTAGTTAGCACCGTTGCTAAAGCTTGTTGTTTCGAAGCACCACGTGATGATCGGGTGTGTTAGATTCTGCAAGTGTATACAACGTGAGCAAGCCAGATTTGCTCATGCGGAAACTAAGGTTTGATCTTGACGAGCCTATCATGTACAGACATGGTCTCGGAACACGGATCACCGAAAGGTAAAGCATGAATCATATAGTAGATATGATGAACATGATGATTGTTCGCCATTGAAACTATATCAACTCTCGTGATGATCGGTGTTGATGTAGTGGATTTGGTTCGTGTGATCACTAAAACAATGTGAGGGATATTGTTTTGAGTGGGAGTTCACCTAGTTTAATTACATTAATTAATTTGAACTCAATTTGTCATAAACTTAGTCTAAACCATTGCAAATATGTTGTAGATCAATGGCAGCCCCTACCATCAATTTTAATGCGTTCCTAGATAAAGAAAAGTTGAAAAACAATGGAAGCAACTTCGCGGATTGGTTCCGCAATTTGAGGATTGTCCTCACAGCTGGTAATTTGACCTATGTGCTGGATGCACCGCTGGGTGACCCACCTGCAGCTGATGCTCCCGATGAAGTAAAGAATGTTTACCTCGCTCGGAAGAATCAGTACTCCATAGTTCAGTGTGCTATCTTGTATGGTTGGGAATCGGAGCTTCAGAAAAGGTTTGAGGATTCAGACCCATATGATATTGTCGAGGATCTCAAATTGATTTTTGAGACTCATGCGGCAATTGAAAGCTATGAGGCTTCTGAAAAGTTCTTTAACTGCAAGATGGAAGAGGGCAGCTCCGTCAGTGAGCATGTGCTCAAGATGTCTGGGCATGCAAACAAACTTCAAAGCTTGGGTATAGTGATTCCTAATGCTTTGGGGATTTACCGTGTCCTCCAATCACTACCACCAAGTTACAAGAACTTTGTGATGAACTACAACATGCAGAACATGAACAAGACGTTGCCAGAACTCTTTGCCATGTTGAAATCTGCAGAAGTGGAGATCAAGAAAGAGCACCAAGTGTTGTTGGTCAATAAGACCACCAAATTCAAGAAAGGCAAGTCTAAGCAAAAGGGACACTTCAAGAAGGGTGGTAAGAAAGTTACTACGCCGGCAAAGAAGACCAAGGCTGGACCTAAGCCTGATACTGAGTGCTTTTACTGCAAGGGAGAAGGTCACTGGAAGCGGAATTGCCCAAAGTACTTGGCGGATTTGAAGAACGGCAACATCAAAAAGAAAGGTATATCTGATATACATGTTATTGATGTGTATCTCACTAGTACTCGTAGTAGTGCCTGGGTATTTGATACTGGTTCGGTTGCTCATATATGTAACTCGAAACAGGTGCTGCAGAATAAACGGAAGCTAGCGAAGAACGAGGTGACGATGCGCGTGGGAAATGGATCAAAGGTTGATGTGATCGCGGTCGGCACGCTACCCCTTCATCTACCATCGGGATTAGTTTTATACTTAAATAATTGTTATTTGGTGCCTGCGTTGAGCATGAACATTATATCGGGATCTTGTTTATTGCGAGACGGTTACTTGTTTAAGTCCGAGAATAATGGTTGTTCGATTTATATGAGTAATATGTTTTATGCACATGCACCTTTGATAGATGGTCTATTCTTATTGAATCTCGATAGTGGAAATACACATATCAACAACATTGAGGCTAAACGTTTGAAATCAAGCGATAATTCGACCTATATGTGGCACTGTCGTCTTGGTCACATTGGAGTGAAACGTATGAAGAAACTCCATTCCGATGGACTTCTTGAATCACTTGATTTTGAATCACTTGAAAGATGCGAAGCATCTCTGATGGGTAAAATGACTAAGACTCCATTTTCTGGTATGATGGAGCGAGCTACGGACTTATTGGAAATCATACATACCGATGTGTGTGGTCCAATGAGTGTAGCATCGCGCGGTGGTTATCGTTATGTTCTTACCTTCACGGATGACTTGAGTAGATATGGGTATATCTATTTCATGAAACATAAGTCCGAAACTTTCGAGAAGTTTAAGGAGTTTCAAAGTGAGGTAGAGAATCAACGTAACAAGAAGATTAAATTTCTATGTTCTGATCGTGGAGGTGAATATCTAAGTTACGATTTTGGCGAGCATTTGAAGAAATGCGGAATACTTTCACAATTGACACCGCCGGGAACACCACAGCGTAATGGTGTGTCCGAACGTCGTAATCGAACTCTCTTAGATATGGTTCGATCTATGATGTCACTTACAGATTTACCGCTATCATTTTGGGGTTATGCATTAGAAACAGCCGCATTCACTTTAAATAGGGCACCATCTAAATCCGTTGAAACGACACCGTATGAATTATGGTTTGGGAAGAAACCTAAATTGTCGTTCCTTAAAGTTTGGGGATGCGAAGCCTATGTAAAGAAGTTACAGCCGGACAAGCTTGAACCCAAAGAGGAAAAATGCGTCTTCATAGGATACCCGAAGGAAACTATTGGGTATACCTTCTATCATAGATCCGAAGGCAAAATCTTCGTTGCCAAGAATGGATCCTTTCTAGAGAAGGAATTTCTCTCGAAAGAAGTGACTGGAAGGAAAGTAGAACTCGACGAGGTTGTCGAACCTTCTCTCGAAATTGCGAGTAGCGCAGCACCGGAAGAAGTTCCCGTGGTGCCTGCACCAATAAGAGAGGGAGTTAATGATGGTGATCATGAAACTTCGGTTGAAGTTGCTACAGAGCCTCGGAGATCAACGAGAACTCGTACCACTCTAGATTGGTATGATCCCGTTATGAGTGTCATGTTGGTGGACAACACCGATGACCCCGAGACATATGAGGAAGCGATGATGAGCCCAGATTCCAATAAATGGCATGAAGCCATGAAATCCGAGATTGGATCCATGTACGAAAACCAAGTATGGACTTTGGTGGACTTACCGGATGGCCGAAAGGCTGTCGAGAACAAATGGATTTTCAAGAAGAAAACAGATGCTGATGGTAATGTTACTGTCTATAAAGCTCGACTTGTCGCAAAAGGGTTTCGACAAATTCAAGGAGTTGACTACGATGAGACTTTCTCACCGGTAGCGAAGCTAAAGTCTGTGAGGATTATGTTAGCAATCGCTGCATATTATGATTATGAGATATGGCAGATGGATGTCAAAACAGCATTCCTCAATGGAGACATTGATGAAGAGTTGTATATGATGCAACCCAAAGGTTTTGTCGATCCTAAAGATGCTAACAAGGTATGCAAACTTCAACGGTCCATCTATGGATTGAAGCAAGCATCCCGAAGTTGGAATCAACGTTTTGATAAGGTAATCAAAAGTTTTGGTTTTATACAAACTTATGGAGAAGCTTGTATTTACAAGAAAGTGAGTGGGAGATCTGTAGCATTCTTAATACTATATGTAGATGACATATTGTTGATTGGGAATGATGTAGACCTTCTTAATAGTGTCAAGGAATATTTGAATAATAGTTTTTCAATGAAGGATCTTGGCGAAGCAGCTTACATATTAGGCATAAAGATTTATAGAGATAGATCGAAACGCCAAATATCATTGTCACAGAGTACATATTTGGACAAAGTTCTAAAGAGGTTTGGAATGGAAGAAAGCAAGAAAGGGTTCTTGCCCATGTTGCCCAATACGACCTTGAGTAAAACTCAAAGTCCGACATCGGCAGAAGATAGAGAAAGGATGAGTAAGACTCCCTATGCCTCAGCCATAGGATCTCTAATGTATGC
This sequence comes from Avena atlantica, assembly GCA_910589765.1. Lineage (NCBI taxonomy): Eukaryota > Viridiplantae > Streptophyta > Magnoliopsida > Poales > Poaceae > Avena > Avena atlantica. The sequence goes on along the minus strand of OU342734.1, from coordinate 373,938,698 downwards.
CATGCTATGTACTAGACCCGACATTGCATATGCTGTTAGTTTAACTAGCAGATATCAAAGTGATCCAGGAGTGGATCATTGGACAGCGGTCAAAAACATCCTTAAGTACTTGAGAAGAACTAAGGATATGGTTCTTTCTTATGGAGGTGATGAACAGCTCGTTGTTAATGGTTACACCGATGCTAGTTGGAACACCGATCCGGATGATTCTAAATCACAATCTGGATACGTATTTATTTTGAATGGTGCAGTAGTTAGCTGGAGGAGTGCAAAGCAAAGAGTTGTGGCGAGATCTTCAACTGAATCGGAATACATGGCTGCTTCAGAGGCTTCACAAGAAGCGATATGGATGAAAGAGTTCATTACAGCGCTGGGTGTGGTTCCTAGTGCACTGGACCCAATGTCTATCTACTGTGATAACATGGGCACCATAGCCAATGCGCAAGAACCAAGGTCACACAAGAAGCTGAAGCACATCAAGCTGCGTTTTCACGCTATTCGAGAACATATCCAGGATGGGGATATAAAGATTTGCAAAGTACACACAGATCTGAATGTGGCGGATCCGTTGACTAAACCTCTCCCGAGGGCAAAACATGACCAACACCAAACTGCCATGGGTGTTCGGTATATTACCATGTAATCTAGATTAGATGACTCTAGTGCAAGTGGGAGACTGTTGGAGATATGCCCTAGAGGCAATAATAAATGTAGTTATTATTATATCTTTGTGTTTATGATAAATGTTTACATTCATGCTATAATAGTATTAACAAGGAAACATTAATACTTGTGTGATTTGTAAACTTAATTTGAAGTCCCTAGTATAGCCTCTATACTTCACTAGCTTGTTGGTTGATGGATGATTGTGGTTTCCCTATCATGAACATTGAGATGTTATCAACGACAAGATCATATCGTTAGGAGAATGATATGGTGGACATACTCCTATAGATAAGCGTAGCATAAAGATCAAGTCATTTCAATAGTTCAATTGCTATATGCTTTCTGATACATAGTAACCTAATTACTTCGACCATGAGATCATGCATATCACCTTTACCGGATGGATGCTTTGATGACATCAAACACCACACCGTAACTGGGTGGTTATAAAGGTGGCATTGAGTGTTCGGAAAGTTTTGGTTGAGACACATGGATCAAGAGTGGGATTTGTCCATCCATATGACGGATAGATATACTCTGGGCCCTCTCGGTGGAATATCATCCAATTAGCTTGCAAGCATGTGACTGGCTCACAAGGGATCACATATCACGGGAACGAGAAAAGAGTACTTATCGGTAACGAGGTTGAACTAGGTATGCAGAGATACCGACGATCATAACCTCGGATAAGTAACATATCGTGAGACAAAGGGAAATTGGTATCGTATGTAAGTGGTTCATTCGATCGCAAAGTAATCATTGAAATATGTGGGAGCCATATGAATTTCCAGATTCCTCTATTGGTTATTGTTCGGAGAAGTGTCTCGATCATGTCCGCATAATTCACGAACCGTAGGGAGACACACTTAAGGATTCGACGTTGTTTGAGTAGTTATGGTATTATGCGAAAGAGACCGAATGTTGTTCGGAGTCTCGGATGGGATCCGGGATATCACGAGGTGATCCGGAATGGTCCGGAGAATAAGATTCATATAAGGAAAGTCCCGTTTCGGAGTTGCGGAATGATTCCGGTGTTTTCATCGAGAATGTTCTAGAAGGTTCCGGAATGTCCGGCACTCCGGGGGGGGGGGGGTAGGGTACATGAATGTGTTATATCAAAGTTGGTATGATTGCATCATGTACTAAGTGTCATCGCTGTCCGAAATAAAGGGTTTATTCAAATCCTAGTTTGAAAAGTCAAACGGCTAGTTTGAAAAGTCAAACTGCCAGTTTTCGGAAAGAGGAGAAGGAGGATTGGTGGAGGCCGAATTGGGGGAGGGTTCCTCCCTTGGTCGGCGCACCACCAAGCCGACTTGGGGAGGGACTCCCCTCCCCTTGGCCACCGGCCCCTCCCATCTATATAAGGAGGGGCAGGGCTCCCCTCCTAGCACACACAAGTTCCTATCTTCTACCTCCGGTTTAGAGCCGTTTCGGTTTAGAGCTTCTAATTGCTTTAGCCTTCGGTTTAGAGCCTTCTAATTGGTTTAGAGCCTTCTAATTGGTGTGTCTAATTACTAGACCACTAATAGCCTCTCTCATACTCCACCATACTCGCTCCGGCTTAAGGCGAAGCCCTGCGGGATTTCCCCTCTACTTCCGGTACCACACCGTTGTGCTGCCGGAATCGCGAGGAGAGTACTACAACCTCCGCTGCCTGCTGGAACAAGGGAGAGGAAGGTCTTCGTCGAGTACCGAACGTGTGACCGACTGCGGGAGCGCTGCCGGAACGCAGCGCCGGAAGGATCGTCTACACGATCTTGAGATCGGGAAGAGTACGACTACATCACCCACGAGAATCCGCTCTCGTTAAACGCTTTGGAATCTTCGAGGGTAAGTTATTCCATCGACTCGTTGCTACAATCTAGTAGATAGATCTTGGCTTGTTTGTTTGTATGCGATAGAAATTTTTTGTTTTCCATGCTACGAACCCCTACACAGAGCGCAGTCGTGTGCGTTGCCAGGCCATCAGATGGTATTTGTAGGTCTTATCTTTGCGTCGCAGACGCAACATCCGAATGTTTATCACCGCGGAGGTGTTTCGGGCAGCCAAGGAGGACGTTGCTCACTTAGCATTAAATGGGGCAGAGTTGCCAAAAAAAATTGCACACTGATCCGAAGGATCACAGTTGAAGAATTCATAGGGTGCGCGACCAGCGCTCCCTATGGGAGTAGCCCCCGAGTGTCTGTTCGAGTCGTAGACTCGAGCGGAGACTTTAATTCAGACGTTGTTCAGTTGTAAGTCCGTAGGACACAAAAAATTTCGGATGCTTAAATCCGCCCTCCCTATGGGAGTAGCCCCCGAGTTGTGGCATCCCGCAAAACCACTACTAGAAAACGCGTTGAATTTGTGCATTGCATCGTCATCATCATGCATTGCTTGCTTAAAACTATTTCGCAAAGCCCGTTTTGTTTTATAAACGCCCCATCTTTAATCAAATATCAAACCCCGGTCTCCGGATTATTTTTGTTTGAGTGCTATCGGTTTGCAAACGGTGTTAACAAAACAAATAAAATTTATATTATTTTAGTGGGGGCAGTCGAACGGGCCAGATCGACCGAACGACCACCCCAGTTTAAATCGGTCCACCCTGCCAGCCCTACCTAAGTCCTAAAGCTACCCAAGCAACTCTACCCAGCCCCCTTCCACCTCACCCCAGCCACTCAGCGACCGCCACCTCACCCCTCCCCTATCCCCTAGCCTATCCCTGCATGCCACCTCTTCCCCACTCCCTCAGCCGTTCCCCACCTCACCCAGCACACACGCACGCCTCCCCTGCGCCTGTACCCACCCGGCCCCACGCCTTTTCCCTCCCTCTCTTCTTTCCTCACCCGAGCCAGCCTCACCCACTCTCCCTGCCCTATGGGACCCGCCCCTGACCCGCTACTTCCCCACACCCACCTCGTTCCTTGCTGCCGCGGGGCCCCACCCTGTCACACACCGAGCACCCACACCGCACCACCCCGCATCCCCGGCTCGCCGCCGCTCGCCTCCGTCACCGCCACCGTCAGGCCCGCCCATGCGCCTTCCCTCTCCGGCCTCGCCTCCCCGGCGCGCCGCCGCGGCCGTTTCCCCCTCGTTCCCGCGCTCGCGCCGCCCGCTTCCTCCGCGCGGCCGACCTCGCCGCCCCGACCCCGGCGCCCCCTCTCCGGCGAGCGCGCCCGCCCCAGTCCGTCCCGCGTCGACCCCGGCCCCTCCCGCGTCGGACTGGGCCTTCACCGCCGCCCGCCGGTCGCCGGAGCGCCCCGCCAGCACGTGCCCCGCCTGCAGATCCTCTCTGCGTCGGCCCCGCATCCTTGCCATGCGCCGCCGGTGGTGATGTCCCCGAGTTCGTCGGGCTCGCGCCGCCGTCCTCGACCGCTGAGCGCCGGCCCCGTACGCCTCCACAGCTACTCCTGTGCCCTGGTCGCCCGCGGGTGCTCTGTCGCGTCTCCGCTTCCAGTTCCCTGTTTTTCTTCGGGAAGTGTCAAGGAGTTTCTCTGTAGATTGGTGATGCTTGTGTGTGTGGAGGTAGACGTGCCGTGAAGAGGAATCGATGCCAAGTTTAGGGGTGGCAAGAATCATCTCGACGACAAGACCGTCTCACGGACGCCGAGACCCCCGAACCCGAAGGCCGATCCCGTACCCGGTGCCGCGCCAAGAGCTCCTTCTCGGGCCCCGATGACGCTAAGTTCTCCGCCGTAGATCAACAAGGCCTTCGACAAGACAAGGAACGCCAAGAACTTCAAACCGAATGCCAGACCGACGCCGACACCCGAGTACTCCGACAGGGACGCCAAGGCCCCCAATCTCGAGGATCCGCAACCCCGAGCCATGATCTCCTTCCCGGATGCGATGGCCGAGAACCCGGATGCTAAGGACGCCAAGCACTTCTTCACGGAACCGCCAAGATCTACCCCGTGGCCCGAGAACTTCCCGTCGAACCCTGAACCCTGAGATCGACCCCAAACCCCGGAGCCAAGACCGTCGAGACCCCTATGTGTGAACCTTTTCCCGAGCCCCTATTTTATAAATGCTAAATATAAAACTTGTCGCATCTCCATTGTTCATCTCGCATGCATATCATGTGGTTTGGGGGCCTTATGCCGATTCACCTCTTAATTAAATATGGGGCCCATATGCGGGTAAATCTAGCCTTATATTGGCCTCATTTAAATTTGTGCATCGAACCGTTGTCATATCTTGCCTGGTTAAAACAACATTTAAATTGCGGGGTAGTTAAACAACATGAACCACCTAAATAATGTCGGGACCCCGGTTCCGCTTAATATGACCTAATTGCGTCGCACCTTCGCCATGCCATACATCATACATGCATCATGCCGATCTTCTGCCGTTGTGTTAAATATTGCATCCGGTGTTTCTTCTAGTGTTTTGGTTCTTCGCGGATAAGGCCGTTGAGTTGATGTGAGTTTCGCCCCGATCTTCGGTTGAACCCTTCGACAATGTTTTCAGGCGAGCATCTCCCCCTTTCTACCTATCTTACTTTTATAGTATTTACTTCCCTCCTGTTGATCTATTGCTATCTGTGTTGCGATGCTCTAGTTTTCCGTACCCGTGATATCCCTTGCAGCCCTATATTGCCTCGGACACATCCTATTACCTAATGTTTGGTAGATAGTTGGACTTGCGCGTCGTAGTCGCTTGCTCAAGTGCTGTTGCGTGTCGTCAAGTGCCACAGTTGTTGATGTAATGCCGCATGTTGATGTTGGAGATGGTCATAGTTTTACTTATTGTTCACTTTAATTCCTGTTTAACAACTAAAATTGAAGTAAGCAGAGGCATCGGTGGGTGATAGATAATATTTGGTTTCCGAACGCCCACTTGTGTCCCGTAGGACCCCGAGTACTTGATACCTGTTCCTTGATTTATCGCGCTATCCACATATGGGGAGTATGGGCCCCCCTTAGCCAGAGCTTGATTCCGTCTTATTTCTTGGGGCCACAAACTAGTTTGAGGTTTTATTTACGATCCTGTACTTATGCCATGCTACTACTGTATTTACGATTGTGCGAGGAGCACACTGTACTGTTTAGGTAAGCGTAATATTTTCGCGGTATCGACAAGCCCAGCCACACTTTCGGGTTCCCAGTCGTTTACAGCCATTGTCGCAAACCTTGAGTCCGTCTCGGAGCTTGCTTACTTCGTTGCGGTTCTACTCAATGGGGTGGCCCCCTGAAATATTTCTGAATCTTGTGATTGCTCTGTCGTGAAGACCTCGTTGGGTTTTGATTTGGTTTTTCCGAGGTTGATCGTGTGTGTGTTGCTATTTGTGCACCCCGGCCGGGTTAAAACTTTCTGAAAGCCGTGTCCGCGGTTATGGACGACTTGGAGCACAGTATCTCGACCATAGACAAGCATAACTAAAGTTTACTGCTATAAATTTGAATTTACAATGACTAGTAATCAGCTTCACTATAATGGAATGGCTAAATAATACTGCCCACCATTGCTTGTTTGGAGTGTCGCTTGCGACCATTGTACCTGACTAGTGAGTATTGCAACTACAACGGAATGGCTGAATAAAAGTACCAACAACTGCTGGGTTTTTGGGTTATCTCATGCTAATTGTATCGGATTAGTAAGTGTTGCAACTACAACGGAATGAATAACTAAAAGTGCCCACTGCTTATTTTATCAGGATGATTATCTATACCTGACTAGTAATTGCTGCAACGAAAACTGAATAAATAAAACTGCCAACTGTGTGAGTTCCTCGGTTGACAGGGGAAACACCAGGCTGGGTATGTTTGGTGTTAGCTTCAGGTGGGATCCGGATAGGTCATTCTTACCCCTCTCTGATAACCGCCAGTTGTATCGAGTCTCTATAGGTTGTTCAGTGCATGCTGCCGCTGCCGCTCAGTCCACCATACCTATGTAGGCGAGGTCCGCCGAATTCTAGCCTCGCCGTGTACTGGCCTCAGTACTGACGCTCCTTCTTTTTCCTTGGCCCTTTGTCGGCACCCCTTTTGTTTAAGCAGGTTTGAGATCGACGTCGTTAGCAGGGTTACCCTTCCGGCTTGGCCTGGGCAGGGTTATGGACGCCATTGGTTATTCTTCAGGGCTCTTAGCCCCATTTGCATCTTGTCCGTAGCTGGACGCTATATCGTTCTGAAGGTGATTTGGATCTTTGTACTGTATATCTGTATTCTTGACTCATGGAGTCGCTGCTATATATATCTGTTCTGTGGGTCCCATCGAGGACTGTTGTGTAATGTTATTACTTCGTTTTCCACCCGCACGAAAGTGCCTGGTGGGCACCTTTGAATCGTTTCTATGCGGGTTTGGCGGTTTTCGGTAAAACTTGCATAGGGTCGATTCTGAGGGTGTTACAGAGTGGTATCAGAGCTCAGCAGTTACGATACCCCACAAGTCCAGCCTGTAGGATAACATAGATAACGGCCGAAGTAGAGTGTCAAAACTATTTTGCAAATCGGTTGGATAGTTCTGATTAGGTCTGATTTTACTCCTTACCCCTCTGCTATTCTCCTCTCACCTCCGCGTGTTTTGAATCCGCTCTCGTCTTTTTCTTCGAGTCCAGGATTTCTCGTGGTTGGGGTTCCGTCGTACCTTCAGGGTCTCGCTTCCTCCTTTGGTAACGGTGTTGCTACATCTGGTTTTCATGCTATCCGAGGAACCCTCGTCTGGTGGACTTCTCTTTGTTCCTTCTCGTGCCTTCCGGTGTTTTCCGACGCGACGTCATCCTCTACGCCAGATCCGGTGCAGAGTCTGCATCGCCCCTTTGTTTCCGAACCTCGCTTGTCGAGATCTTCAGTCTGATTCCGTGAGTTGGTTGCATAATCCGCCTATTCGTGCGCAGAGTAATGGTTTGGGTGCGCGATGGACTGATCACCATCCGACTACTCTTATCATTCGCTCTTGTACATCGAATCAGTGGATCCAGCAGTTTTACTCCATCCATCGGAAGTTAGAGGTGGCTTTATTTGCGATACCTCTACCTTCAGCCTTTTGTTCCCGGAGTGTTATCTCGACGATCACGGACAACGACCTCATGTTAGTGGTGTCGCAGGATCTACACGAAGCGAGAAGATGCGGATCGCCGACCGTCCTTCCGGTACCATGAGGCGGATCTCGAGGGCGAGATCCATCGTTAGTGGTGTCGAATTGTGGCATCCCGCAAAACCACTACTAGAAAATCGCGTTGAATTTGTGCATTGCATCGTCATCATCATGCATTGCTTGCTTAAAACTATTTCGCAAAGCCCGTTTTGTTTTATAAACGCCCCATCTTTAATCAAATATCAAACCCCGGTCTCCGGATTATTTTTGTTTGAGTGCTATCGGTTTGCAAACGGTGTTAACAAAACAAATAAAATTTATATTATTTTAGTGGGGGCAGTCGAACGGGCCAGATCGACCGAACGACCACCCCAGTTTAAATCGGTCCACCCTGCCAGCCCTACCTAAGTCCTAAAGCTACCCAAGCAACTCTACCCAGCCCCCTTCCACCTCACCCCAGCCACTCAGCGACCGCCACCTCACCCCTCCCCTATCCCCTAGCCTATCCCTGCATGCCACCTCTTCCCCACTCCCTCAGCCGTTCCCCACCTCACCCAGCACACACGCACGCCTCCCCTGCGCCTGTACCCACCCGGCCCCACGCCTGTTCCCTCCCTCTCTTCTTTCCTCACCCGAGCCAGCCTCACCCACTCTCCCTGCCCTGTGGGACCCGCCCCTGACCCGCTACTTCCCCACACCCACCTCGTTCCTTGCTGCCGCGGGGCCCCACCCTGTCACACACCGAGCACCCACACCGCACCACCCCGCATCCCCGGCTCGCCGCCGCTCGCCTCCGTCACCGCCACCGTCAGGCCCGCCCCTGCGCCTTCCCTCTCCGGCCTCGCCTCCCCGGCGCGCCGCCGCGGCCGTTTCCCCCTCGTTCCCGCGCTCGCGCCGCCCGCTTCCTCCGCGCGGCCGACCTCGCCGCCCCGACCCCGGCGCCCCCTCTCCGGCGAGCGCGCCCGCCCCAGTCCGTCCCGCGTCGACCCCGGCCCCTCCCGCGTCGGACTGGGCCTTCACCGCCGCCCGCCGGTCGCCGGAGCGCCCCGCCAGCACGTGCCCCGCCTGCAGATCCTCTCTGCGTCGGCCCCGCATCCTTGCCATGCGCCGCCGGTGGTGATGTCCCCGAGTTCGTCGGGCTCGCGCCGCCGTCCTCGACCGCTGAGCGCCGGCCCCGTACGCCTCCACAGCTACTCCTGTGCCCTGGTCGCCCGCGGGTGCTCTGTCGCGTCTCCGCTTCCAGTTCCCTGTTTTTCTTCGGGAAGTGTCAAGGAGTTTCTCTGTAGATTGGTGATGCTTGTGTGTGTGGAGGTAGACGTGCCGTGAAGAGGAATCGATGCCAAGTTTAGGGGTGGCAAGAATCATCTCGACGACAAGACCGTCTCACGGACGTCGAGACCCCCGAACCCGAAGGCCGATCCCGTACCCGGTGCCGCGCCAAGAGCTCCTTCTCGGGCCCCGATGACGCTAAGTTCTCCGCCGTAGATCAACAAGGCCTTCGACAAGACAAGGAACGCCAAGAACTTCAAACCGAATGCCAGACCGACGCCGACACCCGAGTACTCCGACAGGGACGCCAAGGCCCCCAATCTCGAGGATCCGCAACCCCGAGCCATGATCTCCTTCCCGGATGCGATGGCCGAGAACCCGGATGCTAAGGACGCCAAGCACTTCTTCACGGAACTGCCAAGATCTACCCCGTGGCCCGAGAACTTCCCGTCGAACCCTGAACCCTGAGATCGACCCCAAACCCCGGAGCCAAGACCGTCGAGACCCCTATGTGTGAACCTTTTCCCGAGCCCCTATTTTATAAATGCTAAATATAAAACTTGTCGCATCTCCATTGTTCATCTCGCATGCATATCATGTGGTTTGGGGGCCTTATGCCGATTCACCTCTTAATTAAATATGGGGCCCATATGCGGGTAAATCTAGCCTTATATTGGCCTCATTTAAATTTGTGCATCGAACCGTTGTCATATCTTGCCTGGTTAAAACAACATTTAAATTGCGGGGTAGTTAAACAACATGAACCACCTAAATAATGTCGGGACCCCGGTTCCGCTTAATATGACCTAATTGCGTCGCACCTTCGCCATGCCATACATCATACATGCATCATGCCGATCTTCTGCCGTTGTGTTAAATATTGCATCCGGTGTTTCTTCTAGTGTTTTGGTTCTTCGCGGATAAGGCCGTTGAGTTGATGTGAGTTTCGCCCCGATCTTCGGTTGAACCCTTCGACAATGTTTTCAGGCGAGCATCTCCCCCTTTCTACCTATCTTACTTTTATAGTATTTACTTCCCTCCTGTTGATCTATTGCTATCTGTGTTGCGATGCTCTAGTTTTCCGTACCCGTGATATCCCTTGCAGCCCTATATTGCCTCGGACACATCCTATTACCTAATGTTTGGTAGATAGTTGGACTTGCGCGTCGTAGTCGCTTGCTCAAGTGTTGTTGCGTGTCGTCAAGTGCCACAGTTGTTGATGTAATGCCGCATGTTGATGTTGGAGATGGTCATAGTTTTACTTATTGTTCACTTTAATTCCTGTTTAACAACTAAAATTGAAGTAAGCAGAGGCATCGGTGGGTGATAGATAATATTTGGTTTCCGAACGCCCACTTGTGTCCCGTAGGACCCCGAGTACTTGATACCTGTTCCTTGATTTATCGCGCTATCCACATATGGGGAGTATGGGCCCCCCTTAGCCAGAGCTTGATTCCGTCTTATTTCTTGGGGCCACAAACTAGTTTGAGGTTTTATTTACGATCCTGTACTTATGCCATGCTACTACTGTATTTACGATTGTGCGAGGAGCACACTGTACTGTTTAGGTAAGCGTAATATTTTCGCGGTATCGACAAGCCCAGCCACACTTTCGGGTTCCCAGTCGTTTACAGCCATTGTCGCAAACCTTGAGTCCGTCTCGGAGCTTGCTTACTTCGTTGCGGTTCTACTCAATGGGGTGGCCCCCTGAAATATTTCTGAATCTTGTGATTGCTCTGTCGTGAAGACCTCGTTGGGTTTTGATTTGGTTTTTCCGAGGTTGATCGTGTGTGTGTTGCTATTTGTGCACCCCGGCCGGGTTAAAACTTTCTGAAAGCCGTGTCCGCGGTTATGGACGACTTGGAGCACAGTATCTCGACCATAGACAAGCATAACTAAAGTTTACTGCTATAAATTTGAATTTACAATGACTAGTAATCAGCTTCACTATAATGGAATGGCTAAATAATACTGCCCACCATTGCTTGTTTGGAGTGTCGCTTGCGACCATTGTACCTGACTAGTGAGTATTGCAACTACAACGGAATGGCTGAATAAAAGTACCAACAACTGCTAGGTTTTTGGGTTATCTCATGCTAATTGTATCGGATTAGTAAGTGTTGCAACTACAACGGAATGAATAACTAAAAGTGCCCACTGCTTATTTTATCAGGATGATTATCTATACCTGACTAGTAATTGCTGCAACGAAAACTGAATAAATAAAACTGCCAACTGTGTGAGTTCCTCGGTTGACAGGGGAAACACCAGGCTGGGTATGTTTGGTGTTAGCTTCAGGTGGGATCCGGATAGGTCATTCTTACCCCTCTCTGATAACCGCCAGTTGTATCGAGTCTCTATAGGTTGTTCAGTGCATGCTGCCGCTGCCGCTCAGTCCACCATACCTATGTAGGCGAGGTCCGCCGAATTCTAGCCTCGCCGTGTACTGGCCTCAGTACTGACGCTCCTTCTTTTTCCTTGGCCCTTTGTCGGCACCCCTTTTGTTTAAGAAGGTTTGAGATCGACGTCGTTAGCAGGGTTACCCTTCCGGCTTGGCCTGGGCAGGGTTATGGACGCCATTGGTTATTCTTCAGGGCTCTTAGCCCCATTTGCATCTTGTCCGTAGCTGGACGCTATATCGTTCTCAAGGTGATTTGGATCTTTGTACTGTATATCTGTATTCTTGACTCATGGAGTCGCTGCTATATATATCTGTTCTGTGGGTCCCATCGAGGACTGTTGTGTAATGTTATTACTTCGTTTTCCACCCGCACGAAAGTGCCTGGTGGGCACCTTTGAATCGTTTCTATGCGGGTTTGGTGATTTTCGCTAAAACTTGCATAGGGTCGATTCTGAGGGTGTTACAGAGTGGTATCAGAGCTCAGCAGTTACGATACCCCACAAGTCCAGCCTGTAGGATAACCTAGCTAACGGCCGAAGTAGAGTGTCAAAACTATTTTGCAAATCGGTTGGATAGTTCTGATTAGGTCTGATTTTACTCCTTACCCCTCTGCTATTCTCCTCTCACCTCCGCGTGTTTTGAATCCGCTCTCGTCTTTTTCTTCGAGTCCAGGATTTCTCGTGGTTGGGGTTCCGTCGTACCTTCAGGGTCTCGCTTCCTCCTTTGGTAACGGTGTTGCTACATCTGGTTTTCATGCTATCCGAGGAACCCTCGTCTGGTGGACTTCTCTTTGTTCCTTCTCGTGCCTTCCGGTGTTTTCCGACGCGACGTCATCCTCTACGCCAGATCCGGTGCAGAGTCTGCATCGCCCCTTTGTTTCCGAACCTCGCTTGTCGAGATCTTCAGTCTGATTCCGTGAGTTGGTTGCATAATCCGCCTATTCGTGCGCAGAGTAATGGTTTGGGTGCGCGATGGACTGATCACCATCCGACTACTCTTATCATTCGCTCTTGTACATCGAATCAGTGGATCCAGCAGTTTTACTCCATCCATCGGAAGTTAGAGGTGGCTTTATTTGCGATACCTCTACCTTCAGCCTTTTGTTCCCGGAGTGTTCTCTCGACGATCACGGACAACGACCTCATGTTAGTGGTGTCGCAGGATCTACACGAAGCGAGAAGATGCGGATCGCCGACCGTCCTTCCGGTACCATGAGGCGGATCTCGAGGGCGAGATCCATCGTTAGTGGTGTCGAATTGTGGCATCCCGCAAAACCACTACTAGAAAATCGCGTTGAATTTGTGCATTGCATCGTCATCATCATGCATTGCTTGCTTAAAACTATTTCGCAAAGCCCGTTTTGTTTTATAAACGCCCCATCTTTAATCAAATATCAAACCCCGGTCTCCGGATTATTTTTGTTTGAGTGCTATCGGTTTGCAAACGGTGTTAACAAAACAAATAAAATTTATATTATTTTAGTGGGGGCAGTCGAACGGGCCAGATCGACCGAACGACCACCCCAGTTTAAATCGGTCCACCCTGCCAGCCCTACCTAAGTCCTAAAGCTACCCAAGCAACTCTACCCAGCCCCCTTCCACCTCACCCCAGCCACTCAGCGACCGCCACCTCACCCCTCCCCTATCCCCTAGCCTATCCCTGCATGCCACCTCTTCCCCACTCCCTCAGCCGTTCCCCACCTCACCCAGCACACACGCACGCCTCCCCTGCGCCTGTACCCACCCGGCCCCACGCCTGTTCCCTCCCTCTCTTCTTTCCTCAGCCGAGCCAGCCTCACCCACTCTCCCTGCCCTGTGGGACCCGCCCCTGACCCGCTACTTCCCCACACCCACCTCGTTCCTTGCTGCCGCGGGGCCCCACCCTGTCACACACCGAGCACCCACACCGCACCACCCCGCATCCCCGGCTCGCCGCCGCTCGCCTCCGTCACCGCCACCGTCAGGCCCGCCCCTGCGCCTTCCCTCTCCGGCCTCGCCTCCCCGGCGCGCCGCCGCGGCCGTTTCCCCCTCGTTCCCGCGCTCGCGCCGCCCGCTTCCTCCGCGCGGCCGACCTCGCCGCCCCGACCCCGGCGCCCCCTCTCCGGCGAGCGCGCCCGCCCCAGTCCGTCCCGCGTCGACCCCGGCCCCTCCCGCGTCGGACTGGGCCTTCACCGCCGCCCGCCGGTCGCCGGAGCGCCCCGCCAGCACGTGCCCCGCCTGCAGATCCTCTCTGCGTCGGCCCCGCATCCTTGCCATGCGCCGCCGGTGGTGATGTCCCCGAGTTCGTCGGGCTCGCGCCGCCGTCCTCGACCGCTGAGCGCCGGCCCCGTACGCCTCCACAGCTACTCCTGTGCCCTCGTCGCCCGCGGGTGCTCTGTCGCGTCTCCGCTTCCAGTTCCCTGTTTTTCTTCGGGAAGTGTCAAGGAGTTTCTCTGTAGATTGGTGATGCTTGTGTGTGTGGAGGTAGACGTGCCGTGAAGAGGAATCAATGCCAAGTTTAGGGGTGGCAAGAATCATCTCGACGACAAGACCGTCTCACGGACGTCGAGACCCCCGAACCCGAAGGCCGATCCCGTACCCGGTGCCGCGCCAAGAGCTCCTTCTCGGGCCCCGATGACGCTAAGTTCTCCGCCGTAGATCAACAAGGCCTTCGACAAGACAAGGAACGCCAAGAACTTCAAACCGAATGCCAGACCGACACCGACACCCGAGTACTCCGACAGGGACGCCAAGGCCCCCAATCTCGAGGATCCGCAGCCCCGAGCCATGATCTCCTTCCCGGATGCGATGGCCGAGAACCCAGATGCTAAGGACGCCAAGCACTTCTTCACGGAACCGCCAAGATCTACCCCGTGGCCCGAGAACTTCCCGTCGAACCCTGAACCCTGAGACCGACCCCAAACCCCGGAGCCAAGACCGTCGAGACCCCTATGTGTGAACCTTTTCTCGAGCCCCTATTTTATAAATGCTAAATATAAAACTTGTCGCATCTCCATTGTTCATCTCGCATGCATATCATGTGGTTTGGGGGCCTTATGCCGATTCACCTCTTAATTAAATATGGGGCCCATATGCGGGTAAATCTGCCTTATATTGGCCTCATTTAAATTTGTGCATCGAACCGTTGTCATATCTTGCCTGGTTAAAACAACATTTAAATTGCGGGGTAGTTAAACAACATGAACCACCTAAATAATGTCGGGACCCCGGTTCCGCTTAATATGACCTAATTGCGTCGCACCTTCGCCATGCCATACATCATACATGCATCATGCCGATCTTCTGCCGTTGTGTTAAATATTGCATCCGGTGTTTCTTCTAGTGTTTTGGTTCTTCGCGGATAAGGCCGTTGAGTTGATGTGAGTTTCGCCCCGATCTTCGGTTGAACCCTTCGACAATGTTTTCAGGCGAGCATCTCCCCCTTTCTACCTATCTTACTTTTATAGTATTTACTTCCCTCCTGTTGATCTATTGCTATCTGTGTTGCGATGCTCTAGTTTTCCGTACCCGTGATATCCCTTGCAGCCCTATATTGCCTCGGACACATCCTATTACCTAATGTTTGGTAGATAGTTGGACTTGCGCGTCGTAGTCGCTTGCTCAAGTGCTGTTGCGTGTCGTCAAGTGCCACAGTTGTTGATGTAATGCCGCATGTTGATGTTGGAGATGGTCATAGTTTTACTTATTGTTCACTTTAATTCCTGTTTAACAACTAAAATTGAAGTAAGCAGAGGCATCGGTGGGTGATAGATAATATTTGGTTTCCGAACTCCCACTTGTGTCCCGTAGGACCCCGAGTACTTGATACCTGTTCCTTGATTTATCGCGCTATCCACATATGGGGAGTATGGGCCCCCCTTAGCCAGAGCTTGATTCCGTCTTATTTCTTGGGGCCACAAACTAGTTTGAGGTTTTATTTACGATCCTGTACTTATGCCATGCTACTACTGTATTTACGATTGTGCGAGGAGCACACTGTACTATTTAGGTAAGCGTAATGTTTTCGCGGTATCGACAAGCCCAGCCACACTTTCGGGTTCCCAGTCGTTTACAGCCATTGTCACAAACCTTGAGTCCGTCTCGGAGCTTGCTTACTTCGTTGCGGTTCTACTCAATGGGGTGGCCCCCTGAAATATTTCTGAATCTTGTGATTGCTCTGTCGTGAAGACCTCGTTGGGTTTTGATTTGGTTTTTCCGAGGTTGATCGTGTGTGTGTTGCTATTTGTGCACCCCGGCCGGGTTAAAACTTTCTGAAAGCCGTGTCCGCGGTTATGGACGACTTGGAGCACAGTATCTCGACCATAGACAAGCATAACTAAAGTTTATTGCTATAAATTTGACTTTACAATGACTAGTAATCAGCTTCACTATAATGGAATGGCTAAATAATACTGCCCACCATTGCTTGTTTGGAGTGTCGCTTGCGACCATTGTACCTGACTAGTGAGTATTGCAACTACAACGGAATGGCTGAATAAAAGTACCAACAACTGCTGGGTTTTTGGGTTATCTCATGCTAATTGTATCGGATTAGTAAGTGTTGCAACTACAACGGAATGAATAACTAAAAGTGCCCACTGCTTATTTAATCAGGATGATTATCTATACCTGACTAGTAATTGCTGCAACGAAAACTGAATAAATAAAACTGCCAACTGTGTGAGTTCCTCGGTTGACTTCCTCGTTTGGACTCGAGGGGGAAACACCAGGCTGGGTATGTTTGGTGTTAGCTTCAGGTGGGATCCGGATAGGTCATTCTTACCCCTCTCTGATAACCGCCAGTTGTATCGAGTCTCTATAGGTTGTTCAGTGCATGCTGCCGCTGCCGCTCAGTCCACCATAACTATGTAGGCGAGGTCCGCCGAATTCTAGCCTCGCCGTGTACTGGCCTCAGTACTGACGCTCCTTCTTTTTCCTTGGCCCTTTGTCGGCACCCCTTTTGTTTAAGCAGGTTTGAGATCGACGTCGTTAGCAGGGTTACCCTTCCGGCTTGGCCTGGGCAGGGTTATGGACGCCATTGGTTATTCTTCAGGGCTCTTAGCCCCATTTGCATCTTGTCCGTAGCTGGACGCTATATCGTTCTGAAGGTGATTTGGATCTTTGTACTGTATATCTGTATTCTTGACTCATGGAGTCGCTGCTATATATATCTGTTCTGTGGGTCCCATCGAGGACTGTTGTGTAATGTTATTACTTCGTTTTCCACCCGCACGAAAGTGCCTGGTGGGAACCTTTGAATCGTTTCTATGCGGGTTTGGCGGTTTTCGCTAAAACTTGCATAGGGTCGATTCTGAGGGTGTTACACGAGTCCATAGTGGAGTCGTAGACTCGACGTAGGACTCGAAGAATAGGTCATTGGTGTAGTACCTTATTTATGCCTCGGGTGCGCGGCCAGCGATCCTGATAGGATTAGCCCCTGAATAGTTGCTCGAATCGTAGATTCGAGTGAGTACTTTTAACTGTTAGCCGAAGATTTTCTGTGTGCGCGACCAAAGCTCCAGTTTGGAGTAGCCCCCGAGTGTCTGGCGGAGTCGTAGACTCGGGCAGAGACTCTCTACTATCGTGTCATTATAGCCGACAATCTCGTGGGCGTACCGCTGACCCGAAAGTACATCGGGTGCGCGACCAGCGCTCCTGATAGGAGTAGCCCCCGAGTGTCTAGTCGAGTCGTGGACTCGAGTGGAGACTCATGCGAGGATAAACCACTGACCCAGAAGTGCATCGAGTCAGCGTTTCACGCATAAGGATGTAGGGTTTCGTAGCATGGAAAACAAAAAATTTCTATCGCATACAAACAAACAAGCCAAGATCTATCTACTAGATTGTAGAAACGAGTCGATGGAATAACTTACCCTCAAAGATTCCAAAGTGTTTAACGAGAGCGGATTCTCGTGGGTGATGTAGTCATACTCTTCCCGATCTCAAGATCGCGTAGACGATCCTTCCGGCGCTGCGTTCCGGCAGCACTCCCGCAGTCGGTCACACGTTCGGTACTCGACGAAGACCTTCCTCTCCCTTGTTCCAGCAGGCAGCGGAGGTTGTAGAACTCTCCTCGCGATTCCGGCAGCACAACGGCGTGGTACCGGAAGTAGAGGGGAGATCTTGCAGGGCTTCGCCTTAAGCCGGAGCGAGTATGGTGGAGTATGAGAGAGCTCCTCCGCGATCTAGGGTTTAGACACACCAAGGAGGAGAGGCTAGAGCCGGTGGCTAGGGTTCCAGGGACCCCAAGTCGGCGGCTAGGGCAAAACCCTAGGGGGCGGCGGCGACTATGGTGGTAGGCGCCAAGCTAGGGTTTGAGGAGAGGTACTTGTGTGTGCTAGGAGGGAGCCGTGCCCCTCCTTATATGGGTGGAGGGGCCGGCGGCCAAGGGGAGGGAGTGGAGTCCCTCCCCAACTCGGCTTGGGTGGTGCGCCGGCTTGGGGAGGAGGGACTCCCTCCCCAACTCGGTTTCAACCTCCTCCTCCTCCTCTTTCCAAAACTTGCCGTTTGACTTTCAAACTAGCCGTTTGACTTTTCAATTTAGGTTTTGAATAAACCCTTTATTTTGGACAGCGAAGACACTTAGTACATGATGCAATCATTCCAACTTGCAATGACACATTCATGTACCCCTTCCCCTCCGGAGTGCCGGACATTCCGGAACCTTCTAGAACATTCCCGATGAAAACACCGGAATCATTCCCCAACTCCGAAACGGGACTTTCCTTATATGAATCTTATTCTCCGGACCATTCCGGATCTCCTCGTGATATCCCGGATCCCATCCGAGACTCCGAACAACATTCGGTCTCTTTCTCATTCATTCCATAACTACTCAAACAACGTCGAATCCTTAAGTGTGTCTCCCTACGGTTCGTGAATTATGCGGACATGATCGAGACACTTCTCCGAACAATAACCAATAGAGGAATCTGGAAATTCATATGGCTCCCACATATTTCTACGATTACTTTGCGATCGAATGAACCACTTACATACGATACCAATTTCCCTTTGTCTCACGATAGTTTACTTACCCGAGGTTATGATCGTCGGTATCTCTGCATACCTAGTTCAACCTCGTTACCGATAAGTACTCTTTTCTCGTTCCCGTGATATGTGATCCCTTGTGAGCCAGTCACATGCTTGCAAGCTAATTGGATGACATTCCACCGAGAGGGCCCAGAGTATATCTATTCGTCATATGGATGGACAAATCCCACTCTTGATCCATGTGTTTCAACCAATACTTTCCGAACACTCAATGCCACCTTTATAGCCACCCAGTTACGGTGTGGTGTTTGATGTCATCAAAGCATCCATCCGGCAAAGGTGATATGCATGATCTCATGGTCGAAGGAATTAGGTTACTATGTATCAGAAAGCATATAGCAATTGAACTATTGAAATGACTTGATCTTTATGCTACGCTTATCTATAGTAGTATGTCCACCATATCATTCTCCTAATGATATGATCTTGTTGTTGATAACATCTCAATGTTCATGATAGGGAAACCACAATCATTTATCAACCAACAAGCTAGTGATGTATAGAGGCTATACTAGGGACTTCAAATTAAGTTTACAAATCACACAAGTATCAATGTTTCCTTGTTAATACTATTATAGCATGAATGTAAACATTTATCATAAACACAAAGATATAATAATAACTACATTTATTATTGCCTCTAGGGCATATCTCCAACAGTCTCCCACTTGCACTAGAGTCAACTAATCTAGATTACATGGTAATATACTGAACACCCATGGCAGTTTGGTGCTGGTCATGTTTTGCCCTCGGGAGAGGTTTAGTCAACGGATCCGCCACATTCAGATCTGTGTGTACTTTGCAAATCTTTATATCCCCATCTTGGATATGTTCTCGAATAGCGTGAAAACGTAGCTTGATGTGCTTCAGCTTCTTGTGTTACATTGGTTCTTGCACATTGACTATGACGCCCATGTTATCACAGTAGATAGACATTGGGTCCAGCGCACTTGGAACCACACCCAGCTCTGTAATGAACTCTTTCATCCATATCGCTTCTTGTGAAGCCTCCGAAGCAGCCATGTATTCCGATTCAGTTGAAGATCTCGCCACAACGCTTTGCTTTGCACTCCTCCAGCTAACTGCTGCACCATTCAAAATAAATACGTATCCAGATTGTGATTTAGAATCATCCGGATCGGTGTTCTAACTAGCATCGGTGTAACCATTAACAACGAGCTGTTCATCACCTCCATAAGAAAGAACCATATCCTTAGTTCTTCTCAAGTACTTAAGGATGTTTTTGAACGCTGTCCAATGATCCACTCCTGGATCACTTTGATATCTGCTAGTTAAACTAACAGCATATGCAATGTCGGGTCTAGTACATAGCATGGCATACATTAGAGATCCTATGGCTGAGGCATAGGGAGTCTTACTCATCGTTTCTCTATCTTCTGCCGATGTCGGACTTTGAGTTTTACTCAAGGTCGTATTGGGCAACATGGGCAAGAACCCTTTCTTGCTTTCTTCCATTCCAAACCTCTTTAGAACTTTGTCCAAATATGTACTCTGTGACAATGATATTTGGCGTTTCGATCTATCTCTATAAATCTTTATGCCTAATATGTAAGCTGCTTCGCCAAGATCCTTCATTGAAAAACTATTATTCAAATATTCCTTGACACTATTAAGAAGGTCTACATCATTCCCAATCAACAATATGTCATCTACATATAGTATTAAGAATGCTACAGAGCTCCCACTCACTTTCTTGTAAATACAAGCTTCTCCATAAGTTTGTATAAAACCAAAACTTTTGATCACCTTATCAAAACGTTGATTCCAACTTCGGGATGCTTGCTTCAATCCATAGATGGACCGTTGAAGTTTGCATACCTTGTTAGCATCTTTAGGATCGACAAAACCTTTGGGTTGCATCATATACAACTCTTCATCAATGTCTCCATTCAGGAATGTTGTTTTGACATCCATCTGCCATATCTCATAATCATAATATGCAGCGATTGCTAACATAATCCTCACAGACTTTAGCTTCGCTACTGGTGAGAAAGTCTCATCGTAGTCAACTCCTTGAATTTGTCGAAACCCTTTTGCGACAAGTCGAGCTTTATAGACAGTAACATTACCATCAGCATTTGTTTTCTTCTTGAAGATCCATTTGTTCTCGACAGCCTTCCGGCCATCCGGTAAGTCCACCAAAGTCCATACTTGGTTTTCTTACATGGATCCAATCTCGGATTTCATGGCTTCTTGCCATTTATTGGAATCTGGGCTCATCATCGCTTCCTCATATGTCTCGGGGTCATCGGTGTTATCCACCAACATGACACTCATAACAGGATCATACCAATCTGGAGTGGTACGAGTTCTCGTTGACCTCCGAGGCTCTGTAGCAACTTCAACCGAAGTTTCATGATCACCATCATTAGCTTCCTCTCTAATTGGTGCAGGCACCACAGGAACTTCTTCCGGTGCTGCGCTACTCGCAATTTCGAGAGAAGGTTCGACAACCTCGTCGAGTTCTACTTTCCTTCCAGTCACATCTTTCGAGAGAAATTCCTTCTCTAGAAAGGATCCATTCTTGGCAACGAAGATTTTGCCTTCGGATCTATGATAGAAGGTATACCCAATAGTTTCCTTCGGGTATCCTATGAAGACGCATTTTTCCGCTTTGGGTTCAAGCTTGTCCGGCTGTAACTTCTTTACATAGGCTTCGCATCCCCAAACTTTAAGGAACGACAATTTAGGTTTCTTCCCAAACCATAATTCATACGGTGTCGTTTCAACGGATTTAGACGGTGCCCTATTTAAAGTGAATGCGGCTGTTTCTAATGCATAACCCCAAAATGATAGCGGTAAATCTGTAAGTGACATCATAGAACGAACCATATCTAAGAGAGTTCGATTACGACGTTCGGACACACCATTACGCTGTGGTGTTCCCGGCAGTGTCAACTGTGAAAGTATTCCGCATTTCTTCAAATGCTCGCCAAACTCGTAACTTAGATATTCACCACCACGATCAGAACGTAGAAATTTAATCTTCTTATTACGTTGATTCTCTACCTCTCTTTGAAATTCCTTAAACTTCTCGAAAGTTTCGGACTTATGTTTCATGAAATAGATATACCCATATCTACTCAAGTCATCCGTGAAGGTAAGAACATAACGATAACCACCGCGCGATGCTACACTCATTGGACCACACACATCGGTATGTATGATTTCCAATAAGTCCGTAGCTCGCTCCATCATACCAGAAAATGGAGTCTTAGTCATTTTACCCATCAGACATGCTTCGCATCTATCAAGTGATTCGAAATCAAGTGATTCAAGAAGTCCATCAGAATGGAGTTTCTTCATACGCTTCACTCCAATGTGACCAAGAAGACAGTGCCACATATAGGTCGAGTTATCGCTCGATTTCAAACGTTTAGCCTCAATGTTGTTGATATGTGTATTTCCACTATCGAGATTCAATAATAATAGACCATCTATCAAAGGTGCATGTGCATAAAACATATTACTCATATAAATCGAACAACCATTATTCTCGGACTTAAACAAGTAACCGTCTCGCAATAAACAAGATCCCGATATAATGTTCATGCTCAACGCAGGCACCAAATAACAATTATTTAAGTATAAAACTAATCCCGATGGTAGATGAAGGGGTAGCGTGCCGACCGCGATCACATCAACCTTTGATCCGTTTCCCACGCGCATCGTCACCTCGTTCTTCGCTAGCTTTCGTTTATTCTGCAGCACCTGTTTCGAGTTACAAATATGAGCAACTGAACCAGTATAAAATACCCAGGCACTACTACGAGTACTAGTGAGATACACATCAATAACATGTATATCAGATATGCCTTTCTTTTTGATGTTGCCGTTCTTCAAATCCGCCAAGTACTTTGGGTAATTCCACTTCCAGTGACCTTCTCCCTTGTAGTAAAAGCACTCAGTATCAGGCTTAGGTCCAGCCTTGGTCTTCTTCGCCGGCGTGGTAACTTTCTTACCACCCTTCTTGAAGTGTCCCTTCTGCTTAGAATTGCATTTCTTGAATTTGGTGGTCTTATTGACCAACAACACTTGGTGCTCTTTCTTGATCTCCACTTCTGCAGACTTCAACATAGCAAACAGTTCTGGCAACTGCTTGTTCATGTTCTGCATGTTGTAGTTCATCACAAAGTTCTTGTAACTTGGTGGTAGTGATTGGAGGACACGGTAAATCCCCAAAGCATTAGGAATCACTATACCCAAGCTTTGAAGTTTGTTTGCATGCCTAGACATCTTAAGCACATGCTCACTGACGGAGCTGCCCTCTTCCATCTTGCAGTTAAAGAACTTTTCAGAAGCCTCATAACTTTCAATTGCCGCATGAGTCTCAAAGATCAATTTGAGATCCTCGACAATATCATATGGGTCTGAATTCTCAAACCTTTTCTGAAGCTCCGATTCCAAACCATACAAGATAGCACACTGAACTATGGAGTACTGATTCTTCCAAGCGAGGTAAACATTCTTTACTTCATCGGAAGCATCAGCTGCAGGTGGGTCACCCAGTGGTGCATCCAGCACATAGGTCAAATTACCAGCTGTGAGGACAATCCTCAAATTGCGGAACCAATCCGCGAAGTTGCTTCCATTGTTTTTCAACTTTTCTTTCTCTAGGAACGCATTAAAATTGATGGTAGGGGCTGCCATTGATCTACAACATATTTGCAATAGTTTAGACTAAGTTTATGACAAATTAAGTTCAAATTAATAATAAAGTTAATCTAGGTGAACTCCCACTCAAAACAATATCCCTCACATTGTTTTAGTGATCACACGAACCAAATCCACTACATCTACACCGATCATCACGAGAGTTGATATAGTTTCAATGGCGAACAATCGTCATGTTCATCATATCTACTATCTTTCGGGTGGAACTCTGTCTTTTGGGTGGAACTCTGTCTTTCAATCGAGTTGATATAGTTGATATAGATTCGGCTGAGGACTCTTCAATCTTTCGGGTGGAACTCTGTCTTTCAAGAGAAATGTGTGGGTATTGTTGATGCGTGTGCCTAACTCTCCCGACGGATCAGGGTCAGTTAACTGTCTTAGGACAAAACAACACGATCTACTTCAGGTTCGAGTCCCTCGACTCGAACCCGGAACATATGCTGGCGTAATTCGACTCAGGCCGCAGAGGACTTACAGGAGTGGAATTCTAGTGAATTTAAATGATGTACCCAACGCGTCCGTCGGGATTTTTCATCGCGCCTGTTGGCACGGATTCGTACTAGCAGAGCGCAGTCGTGTGCGTTGCCAGGCCATCAGATGATATTTGTAGGTCTTATCTTTGCGTCGCAGACGCAACATCCGAATGTTTATCACCGCGGAGGTGTTTCGGGTAGCCAAGGAGGACGTTGCTCACTTAGCGTTAAATGGGGCAGAGTTGCCAAAAAAATTTGCACGTTGATCCGAAGGATCACAGTTGAAGAATTCATAGGGTGCGCGACCAGCGCTCCCTATGGGAGTAGCCCCCGAGTGTCTGTTCGAGTCGTAGACTCGAGCGGAGACTTTAATTCAGACGTTGTTCAGTTGTAAGTCCGTAGGACACAAAAAATTTCGGATGCTTAAATCCGTCCTCCCTATGGGAGTAGCTCCCGAGTCCGTAGTGGAGTCGTAGACTCGACGTAGGACTCGAAGAATAGGTCATTGGTGTAGTACCTTATTTATGCCTCGGGTGCGCGGCCAGCGCTCCTGATAGGAGTAGCCCCCGAGTAGTTGCTCGAATCGTAGATTCGAGTGAGTACTTTTAGCTGTTAGCCGAAGATTTTCTGTGTGCGCGACCAAAGCTCCAGTTTGGAGTAGCTCCGGAGTGTCTAGCGGAGTTGTAGACTCGGGCAGAGACTCTCTACTATCGTGTCATTGTAGCCGACAATCTCGTGGACGTACCGCTGACCCGAAAGTACATCGGGTGCGCGACCAACGCTCGTGATAGGAGTAGCCCCCGAGTGTCTAGTCGAGTCGTGGACTCGAGTGGAGACTCATGCGAGGATAAACCACTGACCCAGAAGTGCATCGAGTCAGCGTTTCACGCATAAGGAACCATGAGTCAACGTAGCGGAGTCGCGCGATGTTTAGCCGGAAGGACTTGGCGTTCCGGATGAAGTCGACACCGTTGCTTCTGTCGGGTGCGCGGCCAGTGTCGTGTCTTTGTAGCATCGAGCGATGCAACCATCCCAGGAGGGACTCAACTCGGGTCTTGAGCTTATGGCGCAGCCAGTTGTTTGTCGGCTCCTGTTGGAGGACCCGATAGAATAGCTCGAGGCAGTCGACGACCTTGTAGGCTGTAGAAAATATAAAGAATTGTGAAGTACTTGTATCTTGTAAGAAATATTTGCATATCGGCTTATATAGTGAGATTCTGGTGCCGATCGAGTCGACACTTTTGCACTGTATGCTAGGCCTTTTCGTTAGCCTGATTATCCTTAGTCTCAGTACCTTGCCCAGGCACTCAAAGTTCAAGGATTCGACGATCAGGCAGAATCAGCTACTCGGGCTGTCGCGTTCGAGGTGCTCGAGTGCGTGGAGCCGATGGCACGTTAGGTTACTCGAAGAGGGCGCAACCCCCGAGTGTTTCGAGTGCGAGTTAGAAATAAAATAATCAACTCTGAGTAGAGGGAAACTTAGCTTTGTTGGTTGTCGTGGCGAAGTTGACGCGGTAGCGAGTCACGTGGCGGACGTAGTCGACGCGGCGCACCATGGTCATAGCAGCGATGGGTCTCTAGGGTCAATGACGGTAGCGAGCGCCACATCCGAAGATTGCCGCAATCGAAAATCGCATCAGGTCACCACATCCAAAGGATGCAGCGGGTCACCGCAGCCGAAGGCCACAGCGGGTCGCGCCGTGGAAAACCGCGGCAGGTCGCTGAAGCGGAGGGAGCCCCCGAGTCGTGGTCGCTGAAGCCGATGCGGCTAGTTGCGGCAATCAAAGATCGCGTCGGGTCGCCGCATCCGAAAGATGCAGCAGGTCACCGCAGCCGAAGGCCATAGTGGGTCACCAGAGCGAAGGGAGCCACCAAGTCGCTGGAGCCGAGGATCGTATTGGGTCGCCGCAGTCGAAGACCGCAGCAGGTTGCACGACGGAGTTGAAGGAGCCCCCGAGTGTAGCGTCAATGGCGAGTCGTGCGCCGGACAAAGTCGTCACGGGCGCGCAGCCTCCGAGCATAGTGCTGACAATGAAGGGATCGCAAGACCTCGAACAGAACCTCAGAGTGGAATTGCCGGAATTTTTGTCATCCGCACAGCTTGTAAAGACGACAAAACTGTAGCTGGTTATACTTTATCTGTCGCTGATACGTTTTCCTCATAATATTCTTCTTACGGAGTAGTATTTTTTCAGTCAGCCGTTCCTTCACACGCCAGGACGTGAAGTTCTTTTTTTGTTTTCGGCTGATCTGATCAAAGATCGAAAGCACCCGTTAAAGACCAGGCCTGCCTGCTTTGACTGATCTCTACCTTTTATTCTTTCACCTCTTTTTCTGGACCACTGGATTTTAATTTGCCTGAGTCCATGCTTGTGTCGGTTGATGCTTGGAGCTTGGCCGATTGTTCCAAGGTAGCAAAAATAAATGATGTTTGGTATTTGAGCTGCCGCACGTGAGCCGCCGAAACAGTTTGTCTTTGGTCTTTTCCTGAGAACGTGATGACTCTCCTTGGTGCTTGAGCCTAAGAGCCCTACGAACATTGCTTCTTGATTCTTTTGTGGTGAACGGACATACCACTCTTCATCGACCGTAGAACACGCTTGTTGGCAAATCATCCGTGTCGCTCACAGCGAAGGCGGCACGCGCGCCGTGTTGAATTTGCTGACGACGAAGCTGAGTGCGCAGATGCGTATGCAGACGCATCGACCGGATGTGATCCGATCTGGCCGATTTTAATGACAAGGGAACCAAATCAGATTCGCTTCTAATAGCCGACAAATCGTAGATTGCAGTGGATGGGACCGTCATGATCGCACAATCAGCGTCCCCAGTTCCCACAGACGGCGCCAATTGACGAGGTTTCGACTCGTCAATGCCCATTGTTATGGACTTGGGTTTTGGAGAAGATGGGGATGCTGAAGATCGTGGAACGGTTAACAGACAAGCAACCAGGGGACACGAGATTTACCCAGGTTCAGGCCCCCGGAGGGAAAACCCTACTCCTGCTTGTCTGCTCTTGATTACGGCGGAACCGAAGGTTATAAGGGTGCGCAAATGCAATCTGGCGTGGTGGTGTGTATGAGGTATGATTCGAGAGCTCTAGATCTATAGATCTATCATGGAGGTGGAGATCATAGATCTATCTATTGGGGGGTTATGGCGTCTGTAGGTCGTGCCCTCATCGTTGGACCCTCCTAGCCTTTATATATGGGGAGACTAGGTCTCAGGTACCGATACGAGTAGGTTTACAAGTTGTATTCAAACTCTAGTCTTGAGATTTCCTTGTCTTGTACGCTTGAGAGTCCGTGTCCACATGGGCTTCATATCAGCCGAACCGTCATAGGCGTCATGGACCCTGGCAGATCGTCGAGTGGGCCTTCCGTCGGGCTGGACCAGGTAGGCTAACATCGGGTACCCGTAGGGTATAACCATGTCACATGCTGTGTACTAGACCGAATGTGTCCAATGCTCTTAGTTTGACGAGCATATATCAAAATGATCCAGGAGTGGAACACTGGACAGCCGTGAAGAACATCCTAAAGTACCTAAATAGGACTAAACAAATGTTCTTAGTCTATGGAGGTGATGAACAGCTCGTCGTAAAGGGTTACGTCGACGCTAGTTTCGACACCGATAAGGACGCTAGTTTCGTCGTGCCTTGCAGTACGTGTACTGTCAGAGGGCGTCGTAGTCGTATGTCCATTATGTGGACGGGTATAGCGGCGGCGGCGATGTGTCGACGAAGATGTTGATGAAGACCACATCGATGTAGACCTTGGCGATGATGGAGTAGCCGTATCGGCAATGATCGTCGCTCGTGTTGGAATTATGCCCTAGAGGCAATAATAAAGATGTTATTATTATAATTCTTGTTCATGATAAATTTTATATTCCATGCAAGAATTGTATTAAGCGAAAACTTTAATACTTGTGTGGTTTATGAACAACACCGTGTCCCTAGTATGCCTCTAAAGACTAGCTCATTGATTAATGATGGTTAAGGTTTCCTAACCATAGACATGAGTTGTCAATTAATAATGAGATCATATCATTGGGAGAATGATATGATGGACAGACACAAACTAAGCAGAGCAATTAGATCGTGTCATCGTGTTCATATTTGCGAAGCTTTTCTTATGTCAAATATTGTATTCCTTAGACCATGAGATAATACAACTCCCTGGTATCGGAAGAAAGCTTTGAGGTCATCAAACGTCATCCTATGAGAGGGTGATCATAAAGGTGTCTCTCAGGTGATCGGAAAGTACCTGTTGGGTTGTATGTATCGAGATGGGATTTGTCCCTCCCAAGTCGGAGAGATATACTTCGGGCCCACTCGGTAATCGATATCAACACCGCTTGCAAGCATGTGGTTAAGGAGTTAATCACAAAGTGATATCTGATTACGGAACGAGTAAAGTACTTGCTGTGAACGAGATTGAACTAGGTATGACGGTACCGACGATCAAATCTCGGGCAAGTAAAATATCGCGAGACGAAGGGAATATATATATGGGATTGATTGAATCCTGGCATCGTGGTTCATCCGATATGATCATCGATGAATGTGTGGGAGTCAATATGGGTTTCCAGACCCCACTATTGATTATTGATAGAAGATCATGTCTGCATGTTCTCGAACCCGAAGGGTCACACACTTAATGTGTCTCGACGCTAGGATAGATTGGATAATTGGTTTATGAGTTTTTGTTCGGAGTCTCGGATGGGATCCGGGACATCACGAGAGGTTCCGGAGTGGTCCGGAGAATAAGATTCATATAAGGCAATGCAGTTTTTGGTGTTCGGAATTGTTTCTGGTTAATCGGTATTGTACCAGAAGCTTCTAGAACCTTCCGGAGGGGGACCAACGTGGCCCCACGTGCCGGGAGGGGCATGGGCCTATGAGGGAGTTCCCTGGCCGCATTGGGCCAGGGGCACAAGGCCCCATAGGGCCCAGCCGGCCAAACAAGGGGAAACCCTAATTGGAGCTTCTAGAAGGAGGGGGGAAACTTGCCCCCCACTCTTCCCTCCTTGGCCGCCGGCCTAGGCTTGGGGGAGGGGCTAGGGTTGGCGCCCACCCCTCTATATAAAGAGGGCTGGGGGCGCACCAACCCTACACACCTTCCCCTCAAGCCTAGCCGCCCTGCTGCCCTCCTCTCTGTCTCCCTCCCGACTGCGTGTAGGCGAAGCCCTGGTGCAGAAACTCTCCACCACTTGCACCGCGCCGTCGCATTGTAGATCCAATCCGTCTCTCCACCATACTTGCTGGACCGAGGAAGGAGGAGACATCGAGGTGCCGCACGTGTGCATCTCTCGGAGGCATTGCCACTTGCGGTGTTAGATCGGAGCGGATCGCGAGGAGGAGAAGCGAGTACGACTACATCACCCATGTTCCGACGAACGTTCCGCTGTGCGAATCTTCAAGAGTATGAAGATCTCATCTAATCTCTTTCATTGTTTGCATCTCCTAGATTAGATCTTGGCTTTCCCGTTCGCATCCGTATAAATTTTTTGATTTACTATGCTGCGAAACCCCATCAGCTCGAAGGCGTCCCTTGTGGCAACGATGATGTCGAAGCCTTGATCGGCGTAGTAGTGTTCCAGACCGGCCTGGCGTGTGGATGATGTCGATGTCGCTTCTCCATGGTTGTGCTCGATGAAGATCTTGGCTTGTAGCCTGGCATAGTCCACTAGTGCAGAGCCCCCCCTTTAACTCCGGTTGGGAGGGCCCTCTAACAGCGGTTCCCCAACCGCTGTTGAGGGTTCGGTGTTAGGGGGGGCTTTAACACCGGTTCTTATACGAACCGGTGTTAAAGGGTGGCGCACGTGGAGCTGCCGCAGGCCTCAGCCCCCCCCCCCCTTTAACACCGGTTCGTATCTGGAACCGGTGTTAAAGGTTCTTCTGCCGCGGCAGAGATTTAGGCCGGCCTAAATCTCTGTCGCGGCAGACTTCTGCCTCTGCCCTGTTCTGGGCGTATTTCTGCGGGAGGGGGGGAGCGAGGGGGAATCGATCGGGAGCGTTATACACATAAATCGTCATCGGTACATACGAGTACATGAATAATTAAGCAACTATTATTATACACAAACATCGTCATCGGCACATACATCGTCATCGGCACATACATCGTCATCGTTCATTTTGGTGGATATCTAAAGAGTTCTCCGCCAGGCGTGACGACCTCATCAAGTATGAACCCCGCCAATTCCTCTTGAATGGCTCGTATGCGTTCAAATGGTAGGAGTTGGTCCCGCATCCTTTCGATCTGAATATATATGAAGAATGGGTCGTCAATATATATATATATATAAGAATAAAACTCAACACAATTGATGGTAATAAAATAATGTTGTGGACTTTGTTTACTTACTCTAAGTTGTTCTAGTGCGGCTTGGCCCGTCGCACATATCGTGTTGCGAATGAACTCGCAAACATAGTACCCACATAAGTTATTGCCGTATCCCTGATGCACGCACTTTACGAGAATAGAGAGTTCAATCAAAATAATAATCAATAAAGCATGATATAATGGAATTGGAAGATAGCTAGTATTACTTACATTTTGGTCTACAAATTTTAGTTCTTCTAACCATTCACCCACGGCCCTGCCCGTGAACATTTTCCAAACCCTGTCCGACAAAGAAAATGGATAAAGGAGTAATTAATTACTTATTGTCACGAAAGTTGCCGATCTAGTGCGATAATATGATTGAAATTACCTCTGGAGCATCTCTCTAAAGTCTGCCCATAGCTCTTTTTCTTTTCGTAACGAGTCCATGACAAGGACTTTTCCTGAGTCGGGTTGAATGACTAGCAGAATAAAGTGGAACCTACGCACGCATAACTCATCATCAGTTACACTTAACATCGAGTAAGCCGAAACAGAATGTGTACAAGAGAGAGTGTAACAGTACTCACGAGAAGTTGTAAGGCAATAGTATTTCCCTTTTGGTTTGTTGTCTCAGTAAAGACTTTAGCAAGTAATCTTCTGTTTGCCCGGGTTTGTCTCTTACCACTTCTTCATGAACTCTATTTGGGTCAACGAACCCAATGTCAAAATGGCCTCCTTTCATGCATTCCATAACCTTTTTCCTGCATAATAGTATATACATATATGGTGAGCATATATATATACATGCAATTAATGAAGTGAATGAGATGAGATATAATTACAGAAATAGTACTTACACACAATAAAGGCTGATGGCAGATTTGTCGAGTTCCTTCTGATTGAATAGAAAATGCAAGTCTTGAATGTTGAAGTCGATCGCGTCGTCTCTGCACAAGAAAATCTGATCTCTTATATGCGCCGTGATCCATTCTTCTTTTCTCGTCTTGCAGAAATGAAGGTACCACTTGTGCAATTTTCGCATCTTTGTTGGTAGATTCTTGAGCTCCTCTTTCTTGACTAGATTCTTCCCATACTTCCATGGCTGTATGGGGTTGACATCGCATTTGGGCAAGTTGTCTCCCATGACATTCAAGTATGCAATGTAAGTCATCCCTATCTCATTGGCCTTTCTTTGTAGCTCTGCCTCGTAATCATCTACGGGAGGAGCGTCCCGTTTGTCAAACATTTGGAGCGGGGCGCATGATTGGTCTTCCTGCTCTCCGAGCATGGGAACTGTTTTCTAGGGTGCCTCACGACTGCTACTTTCAGTCTCCCTACGGCGCCTTGCATCCGCCTTCAAAATCTGGCGCTCGTAGTCCGGCACAAGTGGGGTTTCAGGTTTCAAAAGATTTTTGTAAAACTTCTCCACCACCGCCGGATCTATTTTCTCCTTTGGCTCGGCCCGTCTAGGTGCAAAGAATTTCTTGACCTGTTCTCCCGAGATCCTATTGGTCTCCTCGTCACTACGATTCCACGGTAAAACCGGCAATGGCTTGGCGGAAGGCTGCGGGACGTAGTTTTTTGAACTCTTTGGCGTACGGTTTCCTGCGGATTTCTTTGTGGCAGTGCTACTGATGCTCCTCGTGGTAGTGCTCTTCCGCTTACGCTGAGGAGATGGCTGAAGCACCGGAGATGGCTGACGGGCCGGAGATGGCTGTCGTGCAGGAGATGGCTGACGGGCCGGAGATGGCTGCCGCGCAGGAGATAGCTGAAGCGGCTCAGACTGCTGACGCTGCGGAGACGGTGGGGGTGCCAGTGACCACCAATTTGGAAGCACAACGTGTTCCTTCTTCCAAAGAATGGTTGTTTTCACTGCAAATTTGAGTTGAGTTTCCCCTTCACCTGTAGCATGGTCAAGCTATGCTTCCTCATATTCCTTCACAACCTCATCAACCCCGACAATAGCATAGCCATCTGGAATCGGTCGGCAGTGGTAAGTTCCACCAGCTACAGGAGGTAAGGCATAGCCGACAGCCACCTTAATGGATAAGCCCATTAATCTTACATGCAGCTCAGCGTGTTCGCTCTCCGTGATCTCATCAACGGGGTATCGAGGACCCGTCATTTCAAGCGTGGGCTGCACGTTCTCCGTGGAAGCCACACTGCTTTTCCGCGCAGAGTCTGGGCCGCGGGCAGCTTCCAATGCAGGCTCTTCGTGCCGCTGAGATGGGCCGGTAGCTTGATGGCTCTGTTGTGCATTCACTTGCGTCTGCAGCGCCGCAAGTGCATGTTCTATCTGTGTCATCCGCTCTGTACGCTCTTTTTCTTTTCTGCCGCGCCATCTGTAAGAGTCGCTCCAGTCGGCAAACCCATCCTTCCATGTCATACCCCCTGTGCCTCGTGCATGTCCAGGGTGTTCTTTTTTACCGATGGCGCGTGTGAGCTGGTCATTCTCTCTGTCGGGATGGAAGGTCCTGGCGGATGTTTCCTCGTATGCCGTGATGAGTTCAGTGACGGGTTTGGCAAGGATGGTTGGGAAGATACACAATCCTGTTTCTGGGTCCAACCTTGCCCCGATTCCGTAGAACCAAGTCTTTGCACGTAGGTCCCACCCATCTGTCTGGGGTGTGATCCCTCTCTCGCGCAGGGCCCTCTCAGCTTCCTCCCACTTAGGCCTCTAAGATATGTAGCCACCTGACCCCGTCCTCTTGTGATATTCCTTCTTCAGGGCATTAAGCGTATTGGTTTCTGACCTCTTTTTAGCTATAGCACTTTTTTATATGTCTCAAATTCGGGCCAGTGAGGTCTTATCTTCGCATAATATGCGTCTTCGAAATCTGGAGTCTCGCCAGATTTGACAAATTTGTTCAATTTTGTCTTCCAGTTGCGGAAAGCCTCAGCCATCTTCTTTAGAGTCCACTCTTTGACATTTTTCTTTATAACCGGGTTGTTTTCATCCTCCTCTGGCGGAAGGGTGAAATTTACCAACAACGAATTCCAAAGCGTTTCTTTGGATCTGTAATCAACAAAGGTACCATCGCCCTTCTTTGGCTTATTCCAATTTTCAATTATGATTGGGATATGGTCCCTAACAAGAACTCCAGCCCGACGTACAAATTTGTCTGCGGCCTTCTTGGGCTCCATCGGCCTGCCATCAACACGGACTGCTTCGATCGTGAACTTTGCACGATCTTTCAACCGCTGGCTCGCGCCTCGCTTGCTCTTTTTCGTAGAAGAAGATGGTTGCTGGCTGGTCGATCCAGAGGGCTAAAAGAAGAAAGAAGCGTTAATTAATACATGTAGAAGAAGATTGTTGGTGGAAGTCAGCTGAGGCTTAATCAATGCATATACCTCGCCGGACTTTGTAACCATTAAATTGCGTTCACCGGAGTCTTCATCTTCTCCATGACTAGTACTTGAGCTGTCGTCGTCATGTCCCTCCAAGTTCAGATATTGTGAGGTGTCCTCATCAATAATGTTCTCCATTATTTCTTCTTCTTCAAGGTTTCTACTAAGTGGATCCATAGTTTCTAAAACAATAATATTATCTAGAGTAAGAGTGTAAACATTCAAGTGGACTTGGATTCATACACAAATATACATATTATTCATACCAAAATACACAAATAAATACACAAATGAGTCAGAGGTCCAATTTGTATACAAGTTTTAATCTATGCACGTAGTACAATTTATCGAGCAAACAAGTTTTAATCAGGATGAGTCAGCAATCATACACGTGGCAGACACGTGGCGCTCACCGGTGGGGTGACGTTGTTCTCGTCGGGCGGCGGTGCTCGTCGGGCGGATGCGGCGGTCTCGTCGGGCGGCGGTGCTAGCGGCGGGCTCGTCGGGCGGCGGGCGGCGTCGGCGTTTAGGCGTGGCCTATGAGCTCAGAAGCGGCGGCGGCGAGACGCTCCTGCACGGGGAAGAGAGCGAGGTGGTCAGTTAGGGTTTAGGCGTGGCCTATTATAATATCTTTGCTATAAGCTATTTTATTTTTACTCCACATGCTTCTAATTCACATGTGCAAGGTTTAGATCGTCGGGGGTCGATGTCACTACGTTCATCTCGCCCATCTTTGGCACCCTGGAATCGTTCCGAGGGTCAATATATTATGCAAAGAACTGTGTTTATATCGTTCCGAGGCGTCGGCGTTTAGGCGTGGCCCAATCGAAGCCGCAGAGCATGCTGGCCAGGGCAAACTCCACGTTCATCAGCGCCGACCTAGGCCAGGAGGGGGGATGCCACATCGGAGCTGGCACCCCACCTAGGCCGCATCGCGAGCTCGCACCCCATGGCCACCACCGGAGCTTGCACCCCACCTAGGCCGCCCCCGCAGCCAAGAGGGGAGGCCGTCCCCGTACCGTGCCTGGGCCCTGGGCCTCCCCGACGAATCAGCCTCCCTGACCCATCCCCTCCACTTCCCTGTCATTGGCCCCAATCCGTGGACGCGCTCGCGTAGCCGCTCCTGCCCGCCACACCCGATGACGCGAGCTACCGGCTCCGGCGAGGAACTGCTCGGGGGCGAGCACGGGGGCGAGCACGGGGAGGCAACGGGCGAGCACGGCGATGACGGGCAGCTGCAACGGCGGCCAGACAGAGGCGGCCGGCGACGTGGCAGAGCGACAACGGCGACATGGCAGAGCAGCCTGCAAAGGGGGGCGCCGGCGACGAAACAGAGAAGGGGAGGAAACAGAGCATGCTCACCACGGCGTCGGCGTCGGGCAGCTGCAACGGCGGCCGGACAGAGGCGGTGGCGGTCGTCGGCTTCGGTGGCGCGCGAGGACGACGAGGGGTGGCGGTCGTCGGCTTCGGTGGCGCGCGAGGACGACGAGGCGGTGGCGGTCGTCGGCTTCGGTGGTGGCGAGGACGACGGCGAGGGGTTCGGGATCTGGCGGCGGTGGCGCGATCTGGCTCTGGGGGAAGAAAGGAGCGAAGTGGCGCATTTAATACCCCCCCTTTAACACCGGTTCGTGGCAGGAACCGGTGTTAAAGGGGGGGGGAATTCGTTTGCGCGCGTATTTATTACACCCCCCTTTAACACCGGTTCCTGCCACGAACCGATGTTAAAGGGGGGGGGGTGGGTGCGCGCGGGAAACGAAATAAATGCCCCCCCCCTTTAACACCGGTTCCTGTCTGGAACCGGTGTTAAAGGGGGGGCATTTATTTCATGCATTAAAGGGGCTTTTTTAATTCAAAAAATATGATATGAATTTAGAAAATTCATATCTTTTTCATTTCAACTCAGAAAAATATGAATAATATATCATAATTTTCAGAAAATAATATCTATCCATTCATGTAAATCATTTTATATTTACTTTACATGAATTTTTTTAAAATGATTAAAACACTTATTTCATGCATTAAAGGGGCTTTTTTAATTCAAAAAATATGATATGAATTTAGAAAATTCATATCTTTTTCATTTCAACTCAGAAAAATATGAATAATATATCATAATTTTCAGAAAAATAATATCTATCCATTCATGTAAATGATTTTTATTAGATCAAATCATATTTTAATGCCGCATCTTTTGTATTAACATTTTTGAATTTATTGGATATTTAAATGTCGCATCTTTTGTATACACTTGAATCTCACCAAGCCTCTCTCAACTTGCATTGTTTTTTGATCAATGTGTTGGTGGTTTTTTGAATTAGCCATTTGGTGGTTGCTTCACAAAACCGTCCGTTTTTTATGCTCGGAAAATGGAAAATGCCTTTTTGGTGCGATAAAAAGGAAAACTCCTCTTGCAAACTATGCCTTGATTCTAGCCATAACATTGGTCATTTGACCCGAAAGCCAAGAAACCTCGAATGAGATAGGTCATTTTGAGACAGTTACATAAAGCCGAACTGGAACTGAAAATTAAGATACATAAAAGAACTGAAAATAAAGATACATAAAAGAACTGAAAATTAAGATACATGGCCAGATTAAGTAACAATCGGCCGAACTTGTTTCGAAATGTTGGAGTGATTCAGTCATGCTCCTGCCTACACCTGTAATACTCGCCACTGTAGTCGTCGTACTCGCCGCCGCCGTCATCGCTGTCGTCGTCGGGGTCGCCGTAATTGAACCTCTGGAGAGTACACGTGGGCTGGACTTGAGGGTAGCGCGTGGGCTGGACTTGAGGGTAGCGCAGACGGGAGTTAGAGTCGGCGGCGGTGTCATAGGCCATGACGCTCTGGAGAGTCCGACCGCGCCACCATAGCCGACGGCCGGCCTCGTTGAAGTTAGGAGGAGGTGGGCCGTCCTCCTCGTGCCTGGCGAGCGCCCTCTCATGCCGATCCACGAAGAAGGCTTCCCAAGTAGGGAAATAGTCGGGATGCCATCTGGGATTCCTCCGCTGCTCCGGCGTGAGCTCGAAGTAGTAGTGGTTCGTGATGGCCATCCGGCGCGCCACACCTAGAGGGACAGGAGGAACCGGCACGCCTCCGACGCTCAGCATCCAGCCGACGGGGACACAGTAGCCCGGCGGGCAGGGGTAGTTCGAGGCGCAAAGCGCCTCCGCCTCCCTGGGGGTTAGTGCTACGGTGGAAGCCATGGGAAAGAGTGATGAGGTTGTAGATATGAGTCTAGAGATGTGCAATGACAATGGAGGCCAACCCCCTACATATATATATAGTGAACTAGCGGGAAGAACTGGAGGGAAGAACTGGCGGGAAGAACTGGCGGGAAGAAAAATGGCGGGAAGAAAAATGGCGGGAAAAAATGGCGGGATGAACCTTTAGTCCCGGTTGGAGATACCAACCGTGACAAAACACGAGTCAGCACTAATAATAGGGGTGAGTGCATGTCGACATTATGTCGTGCGGCGTGTACCTTGTCCCGGATGGTGTCACCAACCGGGACTAAAGATGAACCTTTAGTCCCGGTTGGAGACACCAACCGGGACTAATAATAGGGGTGAGTGTCGACATTATTTTGTAAGTGTCAACACTATGTCGAGCTGCTTGTACTATAAATAGGCATCCTTGTGAGTCCAGTCCTCCAGCCAGTTTGAGGCAGGGACACCACTACGGCCAGTTTCAGGGAGATGCCGACGGAGCCCAGTCCTCCGGCATCTCCGAGAAACTGGTCATAGAGGCACTCCCTAATATGTGAAATTAGTTAGCTCCCTGGTGTATTGATCTAGTTAGAGAAGTTACAAAGCTGCAAGATGGTTTTCGAGAGCAGGGACACCACTACGGCCAGTTTCAGGGAGATGCCGACGGAGCCTAGTCCTCCGGCATCTCCAAGAAACTGGTCATAGAGGCACTCCCTAATATGTGACCGCGCGTGTTTGGAGATCAGATCTTAATGGTAAGTACGAATCGGGACAACTTCTTCTTATAGTCCCGGTCCATCCACAAAACATGACTAACACTGAAGACATGTATTAATATTAAAAACATGAACTAGAGTTACATAATATGAGCATGAACTTCTTGGCATATGCCCTTCCTTATGATCGCTTCAGACGTAACCATGGAGCATCTTCTTTACTTAACGGAATGCTTGGGTCAGTTTTCACTGTGAAGGGCGGAATTTCATCAAACTTATTATAATCTTCTGACATGTCTGTCTTGTCCTCGATTCTCACGATGTTTATTTTCCCTGAAAGAACTATGTGACGCTTTGGCTCATCATATGATGTATTCGTTTGCATATTTTTTCTTTTTTTTGGTCTGGAGGACATGTCCTTCACATAGAAAACCTGAGCCACATCATTGGCTAGGACGAATGGTTCGTCTAAGTTCTTCATAAGATTGTTGAGATCCACCGTTGTCATTCCGTACTTCTTGTCTACCTCAACCCCTCCTCCTGTTAGCTTGACCCATTTGCATCGAAACAAGGGGACCTTAAAATTAAGTCCATAGTCAAGTTCCCATATCTCCTCTATGAACCCATAATACGTGGTCTTTTGCCCATTGTCTTCTGCTGCATCAAAGCGGACACCACTGTTTTGGTTGGTGCTCTTTTTATCTTGGCCTATCGTGTAAAATGTATTCCCATTTATCTCGTACCCTTGGAAAGTACATACAGTCGAAGACGGTGTCCTGGCCAACAAGTACAGCTGATCCCCAACAGTGGTGTTATTCGTGAGAAGTCTTTGCAGCCAGCCGCCAAAACTCGCCATGTGTTCACTTATAATCCATTCATCAGACTGCCCCGGGTGTTTGAGGATATTAAATTCTTGTGTTCATTAATATACGGGGCAACCAAGATAGATCTTTGTAAAACCGTGTAGTGTGCTTGATTGAGAGAATGCCCGTCCCTACATATCATTGCTTTACATCCTAGGGTGCCTTTTCCACGCAGTCTCCCCTCATGTCGTGATTCTGGAACACCAATCGCCTTAAGGTCAGGAATAAAATCAACACAGAACTCAATGACCTCCTCTGTTACATAGCCCTTGGAGATGCTTCCTTCTGGCCTAGCACGGTTATGAACATATTTCTTTAAGACTCCCATGTACCTCTCAAAGGGGAACATATTGTGTAGAAATACAGGACCGAGAATGGCAATCTCTTCTACTAGGTGAACCAGGAGATGCGTCATAATATTGAAGAAGGATGGTGGGAACACCAACTCAAAGCTGACAAGACATTGGGCCACATCTGTTTGTAACTCAGGTAGGCTTTCTGGATCGATTACCTTCTGAGATATTGCATTGAGGAATGCACATAGCTTCACAATGGGTACTCGAACATTTTCAGGTAGAAGCCCCCTCAATGCAATCGGAAGAAATTGTGTCATAATCACGTGGCAGTCATGAGACTTCAGGTTTTGGAATTTTTTCTCTGCCATATTTATTATTCCCTTTATATTCGACGAGAAGCCATACGGGACCTTGATACTGCTCAGACATTCAAAAAAGATTTCCTTCTCTGCTTTGGTAAGAGCGTAGCTGGCAGGAGTTAAGTGGCATCGTTTACCCTTCTCGTTCTCAGGATGCATAGGCTCTTCAGGGGCCTTCAGACGTTGCTGGTCCTGTCGTGCTTCCGGTGTATCTTTTGTCTTCCCATACACTCCTAGAAAGCCTAGCAGGTTCACGCAAACATTCTTCGTCACGTGCATCACGTCGATTGAAGAGCGGACCTCTAAGACTTTCCAATAGGGTAGGTCCCAAAATATAGATTGCTTCTTCCACATGAGCGCGTGTCCGGCATCGTCATTCGGAACAGATAGACTGCCAGGACCTTTTCCAAAGATTACTTCTAGGTCCTTGACCATACCAAATACCTCCTCACCGGTACGGAGGACAGGCTTCCTCCGGGGTTCTGCCAGACGTTTGAAATGCTTGCCTTTCTTTCTTACTGGATGCAGGTTCGGAAGAAATCGGCGATACCCTAGGTACACAACCTTCTTACATTTATCCAAATATACACTTTCAGTATCATCTAAACAGTGTGTGCATGCATTGTATCCCTTGTTTGTCTGCCCTGAAATGTTACTAAGAGCAGGCCAATCATTGATGGTTACGAAAAGCAATGCTCGTAGGTCAAATGGCTCCCCTTTGTGCTCATCCCACATACGTACACCTGGTTTGGCCCACAGCTGTAAAAGTTCTTCAACTAATGGCCTTAGGTACACATCAATGTCGTTGCCGGGTTGCCTCGGGCCTTGGATGAGCACTGGCATCATAATGAACTTCCTCTTCATACACAACCAAGGAGGAAGGTTATAGATACATAGGGTCACAGGCCAGGTGCTGTGACTACAGCTCTGCTCACCAAAAGGATTCATGCCGTCTGTACTTAGACCAAACCTTAAGTTCCTTGCGTCACGTGCGAAGTCCGGGTACTCTTGCTCGACTTTTCTCCACTGTGACCCATCAGCGGGGTGTCTCAACATCGCGTCTTTCTTACGGTCTTCCATGTGCCATCGCAACAACTTGGCATGCTCTTTATTTCTGAAGAGACGTTTTAACCGTGGTATTATAGGAGCATACCACATAACCTTGGCGGGAACCTTCTTCCTAGGGGCCTCGCCCTCAACATCGCCAGGATCGTCTCGTCTGATCTTATACCGCAGTGCAGTGCATACCGGGCATGCATCCAAATTCTCGTACTTCTCACCGCGGTAGAGGATGCAGTCATTAATGCAGGCATGTATCTTCTGCACGTCTAATCCTAGAGGACAGACAACCTTCTTTGCTTGGTATGTACTGTCAGGCAACTCATTATTTCTTGGAAGAAGATTCTTCATTTTTACCAACAACTTTGAAAATGCGCTGTCAGTCACACCATTCTCTGCCTTCCATTGCAGCAAATCCAGTGTGGCACCTAGCTTTTTGTGGCCATCTTCGCAAGTTGGATACAACAATGTTTTGTGATCCTTTAACATCTGCTCCAGCTTGTCCTTCTCCTTTTCAGTTTCACATTCTTCCTTTGCATCAGTAATGGCCCGACCAAGATCGTCATCAGCGGGCCCATCTGCTCCCTCTTGATCTTCATTATCTACCTCCGTTGCATTATCATCATATTCAGGATACATATTATGATAGTTTTCATCATCCTCTTCTTATTCGTTGTCTTCCATCACAACCCCTTTTTCTTCGTGCTTGGTCCAACAATTATAGCTGGGCATGAAACCGGATCGAAGCAGGTGGGCGTGAATGGTTCTGGTATTTGAGTAGTCTTTCTTGTTCTGACAGTGAACACACGGACAGCACATAAAACCATTGTGACCACGGTTTGCATTAGCCACAACGATGAAATTTTGGAGGCCCGTAATGTACTCGGAAGTGCGACGATCACCGTACATCCATTGCCGAATCATCTGCATTAATATGTAGTATATATCAAAAAATAATAGGGAGATGACCATTTATATATATAGTACATCAATGACACATGAAACTATAGTTGCCGACCTCGACCGAGACGGAAAGAGCAACAAGAAAGCTTATTTTAAGCTCTCGGGCATTTCACCGAACACCTCTAGTGCATATGAAAAAAACACAAACTAGCACTCTTCACACCCTCTTGCTAGGCTCCAAAATGTGAAAGAATGGAAGAGTGGGGTGTGTGTGGGCTGGGGTGGTGTCTTATATAGCCCCCCCTTAACACCGGTTTGTGCCACGAACCGGTGTTAAAGGGGGGGTGCGCGGGCCACTAGTGCAGGGACCTTTAACACCGGTTCGTGGCACGAACCGGTGTTAAAGGGGCTCCTTTAATGCCGCAGAGGCCACGCTGGTACGGCCCCCCTTTAACACCGGTTACGAACCGGTGTTAAAGCTCATTTTCGGGATCAACAAAAGCCCTCGTTTCCACTAGTGGTCGTACAACTTGACGTAGATGTTTAGGTCGATGTAGTCCGGCTTGATGCAGTGTAGACTTGGTGTCGATGTAGTCATGTTTTGAAGCAGTGTAGATCTTGATGTCGGTGTAGTCGCGTGTCGAAGCGGTGTACATGCCCTTACAGAGTCGTCGATTACAGGTTCGGCTTGGTGCAGATACTTGGAGCGGATGTTGAGCGTGTCGTCTCTCCAGATTGATCACCCTGGAGCCTGGCGTGCTTGAACGCTAACGTGAAGCGGGCTGTCCACGCGCATCGGCGATTGATCTCTGAGCGGAGGCATATCCAAATCTGATCGGCAGGACACTACACGCAAACATAACGCTCATGCATATACTTATCTCCATGTAGTATATTTTCTCATGTACGGACTCCTTGGCAGAATTCTTTGCATGCACGCGTGATGGCGTTGGCCTGCTGCTGTCCCGTGGATCATGCATGGTTGCGTGCAGTCTGCGGCGTGCGTGGCCACTGCCCATGGCCGCCATGTATGCTGTCCCGCGTGCGGCTCTCAGGACAGATGTACCGCACGTGTGACCCTAGGCGGAGCCCAGCGGATCGGAGCCGGCCGACACCATGCGTGAATAGCATTGATTTCGCCGGATGATTTGGGTCCTAAATAAAGGGATCTATTTAGCTAATTGAATATAATCTATGAAAGTGGAGAATTTCGAAAATTGGATCTAATCTAGAATTGAAATTGGATCTAATCTAATCTAAAGAACCGATCCGATCTTTGATCGATACCGGGTGCCGCGCCCCCGAGGAGATTGATCTCCCCGGTGCGGCGCGATGCGGAAGTGGTGGAAGAACCTAAGATCGGCGACGTGAGGCAAATCGCTCTGATACCATGTCGAAAATATTGAATCCCTAATATTTCGGTGTATTGATTTGGCTCTCGTGGGGAGTATATATATATACGTACAAACTTGGAGGGTAAGAAGCCTATGACTTGGAATACAAGATGATCTCTAAAGTCCTAGTCTATCTTTAGTTGTGTACGTATCCTAACAATATGCAAAGTATATACTCTCTGTTCTTAAATAAATAACTTGGGTTTTCTATATTTGTATGTATATATACTAAAATGTATCCATGTACATGCCAAATCCAAGCTATTTATTTTAGGATTGAGGGAGCATATATACTTCCATGAGACTACTACCCCATGACAACATATACTTCCGTGAGACTACTACTCCATGACAATGGGCCCTATAAATCACATGGTCGCAATAGCAGCATGACTGCGTGAGGCTTGCTGTGTCGCGGAGAGCATGATGCTATTTGGGATTTTTCTAAATATTATTGTTTTTCACTAATTCCACTAATAGTACTTAAATTTGAACTTTATTAGAAATAATATGTGGTCGTTCGACCTGCAAACAACAATGACTAATCATCCATAGCCAAGACTATCGTCTCTAGGTGTCTACAACCCTGGACAACACATTCCTGTCCACGCTCATAGTGGCTAGGCCTGGCCTTGTCGTCTTGAGACAGGCGAAGGGCTATCAATCGACCATGTAGCGGACGACTGGTCCAATCATCCACGCATTGGACGATAGGAAACAAATAGGAATCGAGCTGTCACACACCTTCGCCTTTCGTCTTCCTCTTCCTCCTTTCGCGTGCTCAGCTCAAAGTACCCAACAAAAAAAAGCCAAAATTTGCTCCTCTATCCCATAAAATAGCTAGAGGACGGAGGAGGCTAGGGCAAGCCCCGATCTACCGACGGGTTACTCATGAAGGCGTTTTGGGGCTG
This sequence comes from Avena atlantica, assembly GCA_910589765.1. Lineage (NCBI taxonomy): Eukaryota > Viridiplantae > Streptophyta > Magnoliopsida > Poales > Poaceae > Avena > Avena atlantica. The sequence continues at coordinate 373,895,753 of OU342734.1, read as the reverse complement.
TTTTGGTGGTGTTTGGGTGAAGCAATGGCAGATGTGCCTAGGTGAAGCAATGGTGGAGGAGAAGCAGACGGAGTTGCGTTTTTTGGTGGTGGTGGTGTTGCTTGGGTGAAACAAGGTTGCATGATGGTTGGGCTAGCTTCACACACACACCAAGGGTAAACTCTTTGCATTGCATCTGGGGGTCGTGAAGGGGAATGAATTCATCATCACTGTTCTCCTTAACAACTGCCATCGATGATCTAGCCATCTTTGCCTTGCGTATGACTAGGGGTCGTGAAGGAGGCATGAAGTTATCATCACCATATTCAGAAGCCATTGCACTCTTGAGGGAGTCAACATAGTAAGTCTTCATGTGAGACCCCTCCGATTGTGCACCAAACACTAACTTCATTCACCTGTAGTTAGGGATATCTTTGTTGAGAACTATGACACTTCATTGTAACAACAAGTATTTCATAGTATCAATTACGTTAACGCGAAAGGCATATTCTAATGGCAGAAAGGTTATTTTCCTCGGGTCTAAAGAGATAGAGAGGTTTCAAAGGCCTGCCTCAATAATTTTCAGCTCAACCAATCTTGCCCACAATCGACGAAACCTCAAAAGTTATTGGCGAATTCCTCTACCATCCTCTCCGGAAGCTGGTTTCTAGGTAAACTTTCACCGAACTCTGCGAGGTGGCTATTGACACAAATTAGTTCTTGGAAGCACATTCCTATCCTACCCTCCCTCCTATCACACAAACTTATTTTTGCGGAAGCCTCGATCACATAATATGTCATTTGTGGGTGGAAACCATGATTATATGGCGCGAAGAATGGGAAAAAAAGACATGTTTGGGTACATCATAACACATACAAAGAGAGAGTTATATAGGATGAGCCAGAGGACGTGATGGGAGCAAAAGGACAGGAGATAGCCCGGAAAAATATGGGAGACAAACAAATATGTTGAGAGATAATTGAAGTACCACTACTTATAAAAAGATATAACATATTTTATTAACAGCTACGACTGAGATGAAAATACATCCGAAACTTCTTTGCACACGATGTTTTATGCCCGATAATAGTCCGAGGATGCCATCCTGCTGCCCTTGTTGATTCTCTCTCCGAAGGAACGGCAGTACACAAAATCATCGTGTGTATAGAAGCTCTCGAATACATCGCTACAATCCACGCTACAGCTGAAATTAAGCTGAATCGCTACAACCCACGCTACAACTCAAATTAAGATATATCGCTAATAGCCACACCGCAATGAAATTAAGATACATCGCTGCTAGAACTTAAGTCTAGTGGTCCAAAGTCCAACGTGGCTGATTAGACTAATCGGATGACTAATTACACGCTTGGTACTGTGATCATGGCCGGACGACTGGAGTCTGGAGAACGATTAGTAGTGGTCATCCGTGGCTCGAATGACCGCGTATTATTTTTTATATTAAATTTACATATTGCTGTGAAATTAACAATAAAATATAGTACTCCCTTAGATTCATAATAAGTGTCGCCTATTTTCTACTAAGCTAGTATAAACTTTGTACTAAGTGGACGACACTTATTTTGGATCGGAGAGAGTAATACTTTTCATTTAAAAATCTGACATTCTAGTGGCTAATGAGTGGCGGTCCTAGTTTTTCTTCTTTCCTTCGATTGTTTTGTAACGGAAGCACGAGCCCGTTTTGTTCTTGGAGAGGTGCGAAGTAAAAACATGCGGGAATCTTCCTGGATCTCCTGGCTGGAGACCCGGATATCATGTGGCCGCCGCCGGCAATGGGACCCTGGTTTATGGTAGGGGCAAGGAATTTCGCATGTAGGGGCAATGGAGGAAAGCAAACATCATAACAATAATAATCCTTCTTAAATCGAAAGGTCGTGCCACACTAGCGCATCGATCGTAATCGGTTGCTGTTGTATCTCAAAACTTGTCTACGCAGATGTGAAGGAAACGTTGAAACTTGAAACCTGCTATGACTGAACCACATGGTGGGTTGGCTACCCAGAATGTGAAAAAAAATGGAGATTGGACGATTCACTGGCAGACCTATATAATTACATACATCCGCTTTCACCGTGGCTTTTCCACAGAAAAAAATACTCCCTCCGTTTAGAAATATAAGATGTTTTAGGTTTATAAAGAAGATGTATCTAGACAACTTTTAGTATATAGGTTTAAATGAATCTAGACCTAAAAGGTGTCTAGATACATCTCATTCACAAACATAAAACATCTTATATTCTAAACGGAGGGAGTAGTGTTTAAAATGGAGAAACTCAATAAAGCGGATTAATCTGGGCACTGCGATGTGACTATGTGAACCTGCTTGTCGAACACAATCACCAGTCCCTTTGCAAATTCCAATAGAGAAATCAGTAGAAATGTTGTGAGATTCGCTGATTTATTCTTGTATCCGTCGATTGCAACGTGACATGTTGCTATGGAGTGAGGCTTCCCTGTATTCACGAAACAACAACAACTCTGGATGCGTTTGTTGATATGGAGTATATATGTGTGTCTTCGTGATATTCACGAAGAAAGTGACGCCATGTTGTTTGAAATGACACATAAGCGGTGCTTGCTCCTGCGATCATGTCCCTCGCCTTTTTAGTCTCATGGTCGTGAAGCAAAGTCGCCGCACTGCGAGTCAAAGAAATTGTACTCCTTAATTTTGGTACATCTGATTTTTTTTAAATATACTCCTTAATTCTGGTACAGTACATTTGATGAAACATCTCTATCAGCATGTTTATCCAGTGTAAAAACTAATGCAGCATCGACCATGTCATGATCAAAAGTAAATCTGTGAAGCCCAACCACAACAAGTGTAGCTTTCATGGTCTTCCCACTCCTCTTATTTGCTTGCCGTGAGGACCCAGCTGAGAAGAAGACCTAAACAAAATTAGCAATCTATGATGGGCCACTGTGTAAAAATCTTGGACAGCTCAGTGGGATTGGCTAGGACAGCCTTCCCGTTCAACAGGTACAGCTAGACGATATGGGATGGGTACATGCAGCGACACCGTCGATGGATTTTGTGAGGAAACTATTGGGAGATGCTTTGCTAGCTTCGAGAATCCATCAGGAGTTTGACGTGAAAACGAGGTCTACATCGGTACTGGACAAACCTGTGCCTGTCACTTGATTACTTCTATTATGTCCTTGTGAGAAATCTGGTTATCTGGCTACGGCTGCGCCCGTGTCAAGGTCACGTCGTGCAACTTGCGACCCTGTAAACCACACGCTGCATTTGACCCTTGTTTTGTAGGAAAAGGCAGAATGGCACCACATCGCATAAGGTTGGAGTGAACGTTTTTTGTTTCCAGGACAACCGACAATCCAGCAAGAAAAGGTTCACACAAAAAAGACAATTATTTAAGTTTAATGTATTGTGAAATATTGCATATATAGAGAGAGACAGTAGAAACATATTTATTATTTAAGTTTAATGTATTGTGAAATATTGCATATATAGAGAGAGACAGTAGAAACATATTTATATAATCTTGTGGAATATAATATAAGTTGTACTCTGTGTTTAGTACCACTTATAAATTTCTGCGACGAGTGTAGCTAACTATAAAATAAACCCATCTAGGGTTTCGTCCCCCTCGCCGGCGACTTTGCCGGTCCGTTCCGCTTCGGTGGCCTTAGGGCCACGGAGGTGTGGCGGACCACGGCCTTTCGCTGGCGAGAGGTTTTTCATATTATCGCTAGAGAGGTTTTGGGTTTAACGATGCCCTTGAGTCCAGGCTTGCTACATGTTAATATAGGCCACCACGGGCAGATAAGATTACAGGAGGTTACATCGGTAGAGGAAAACTAGAGAAACGATCTGATCTTTATATCTAAGATCAATCGATACAAAACCACAATATATATATCTCTACCGTGACGACAGAGATATGTTACAAACTCTAACACTCCTCCTCAATCACAACTTCCTCATGTTGAGATTGTGTTTGAACTCTTCAAGCTGCCTCGTGGGTAGTGCTTTGGTGAAGCCACCCGCCACCTGATCTTTAGATGGAATGAATCTAATCTCTAGCTGTTTGCTTGCAACTCTTTCTCTTACAAAATGAAAATCAATTTCAATATGCTTAGTTCTGGCATGAAATATAGGATTAGCAGAGAGATAGGTTGCACCCATGTTATCACACCACAGACATGATGGTTGATTTCTTTGGATGCCGAGTTCTCCCAAAAGTGATTCAATCCAGATGGTTTCAGCTGTTGCATTTGCTAGAGATTTGTATTCAGCTTCTGTACTTGATCTTGACATCGTTGCCTGTTTTCTAGCACTCCAAGAAATAAGGTTAGATCCAAAATATACAGCAAAACCACCCGTAGATCTTCTATCATCTACACACCCAGCCCAATCAGCATCTGAGAAGGCACTGACTAAAGTAGATGATGATCTCCTGAAAGCTAGTCCAAGACTGACTGTACCAATGACATACCTTAGTATTCTCTTAACACCCGTCCAATGTACAGTTGTTGGTGCATGAATAAACTGGCATACCTTACTAACAGAGAATGCAATATCTGGTCTGGTGAGTGTCAAGTACTGAAGTGCTCCAACTATGCTTCTCTATCTAGTTCCATCTTCTGGTCCTAGAGGGTCTCCTTCTGTGACAGACAGTTTTTTTGATGCTGACAATGGTGTTGGTAATGGTTTGCATTTTCTCATTCCAACTTTGTCAAGCAGATCTAAAGCATATTTTTCTTGAGTCAAAGTAATGCCTTGATTAAACCATCTTACCTCAATTCCTAGAAAGAAGTGCAAATCACCAAGATCTTTAAGTGCAAATGTTGAGCTGATGTGGCATCCCGTAAAACCACTACTAGAAAATCGCGTTGTTTTTGTGCATTACATCATCATGACTGCATGCTCATGTCATCATGCCACATTGCATTTTGAGCATTGTCATCATCTTGCATTTGCTTGCATAAAACTAATTGCGGAAAAACCTGTTTTTGTTTTCTAAAACGCCCCGACTTGTTTTCAAAATTCAAACCCGGGTCTCCGGAATATTTGTTTTGTCTACCCGCGGGTTTGCAAAAGCCCGGTTTTAATAAATACATTGTTTAATTAATTTTAGTGGGGCAGTCGAACGGGCCGAATCGACCCGAACGACCACCCCCAGAATAAAACGGTCCCACCTAAATCCCTAAGTCACCCAACCTAGTCTACCCACCCCTCCAGCCACCTCACCCCACCCAATCCCCTCTCGCCACCTCATCTCCCCTCTCTCCCCTAACCAATCCTAGCCCTCCACCTGGCCACCTCCTCTCTCACCCCTCTCAGCAGCCCACCCAACCCACACAACCCCACACGCACTCACACCACACGCTAACCGCTGTCACCGGTCCCTCTCTCCCTGTCCCCCCGCCCTGGGTCCCACCAGCCGGCCCCACCCCCTGGCCGCGTGTCCCGCTTCCCCCCCTGGCCCGTCTTCCTCCTCCCGCCCGCTCCCTCTCACCACCGCGCGCTCCCTGCCTCTTCTCGGCTCGCTCCGGCCGCTCCCGCCTCCTTCCCCTCCGGCGCCAGGCCGCCGCTCCTCCTTCCTTTCCCTCTCTGCTCCTCCCGCCGCAGCGTGCTTGCCGGCCGCTGCCGCGCCCCCTCCCGCTCTCCTCTCCACCCGCCCGGCGCCGGCCCCGACCTTCCGCCGCCGCGGCCGCTCCGCCTGCCGCCAGTCTCCCTCCGCGCCCGCGCCCGGCGACCGTCCTCCTCCCTCGCCCTCGCGGCCGCGCGCCCCGCCGCTCGCCGGCCCGCGCCTCCCCCTCTTCTCCGACGCGCGCGCCCGCCTTCTCCCTCCTCTCGCCGGCGACCGCTTCCTCCGCTCCGCCTCGCGCCGGTGCCCCCTCCCGCCGCTCGCCGGCACCCGCCGCCAGCACGTCCTCCCCGCGTCGTCGCTCGCCCATGCGAGCTCTCCTCCGGCCCATGTCTCGCGCCCCCTCGCCCTCCTCTGGCCGCCGTCGGCCGTCCTCACCCTGACGCCGCCCTGCGCCTCGTCGGCGCCGCTCGCCTCCTTTCCCCTCGCCAGCAAGCTCTATCGCTCGAGCGCCGCTGATCTGGTCCCCGCGAGGTCGCCCGACGTCCTCGCCTTCTTTTCCCCAAGTTTCGTTGGCCTCCGTGCCCTGCTCCGGCCGTCGCCTCGCCAACCGCGACCTTGCTCGCCTGCGCAGTAACCAGCGTCCCGCGTCGGGCCCGCCTCAAGCCTTCTGCCGCCTCCTGTTCCTCTATGTGCCGTCCTCTCATCCATCTGCATCACCAGCCGACCTGCGCGTGAGCCTGCGGGCGCTCCTCCATAATCCCCGTTATCGCTGCTTTGTGCTTGTGTTGCTGACAAAGCCTCTTGTTGAGCCTTTGTGTACCGTGTGCAATCTTTGTGTCTATGAGTTTTGTGGGTGTCGTTTACTCGTGACCTGGACAAGAGTTCGCGATGCCAAGTTTAGCCAAGATCGTCTTCGGATGTCACCGCAAGATCTCCCTTTGATCGCCGCTCCTGGGACCAAGTTCACCTTCGATAACTGGAGCTGGAAACTGACGAGGTCTCCTTCACGGACCTGAAGACTGAACACTGGTGCGCCAAGTTCTTCTATGTGGGTGTCACAGCCTGGCAAACAAGAACAAGATGCACAAGGACATCGCCAAGGTCTACCTCCCGGACCCGAAGACCGCGATGACGTTGAACCAAGATCCCCATCGGACAAGATCGACACCGAGGCCCCGATGCGACAAGTACTTCATCCCGAACGCCATAACCGTCGACATGACCCGAAGACGCGGATGCGCCAAGATCTACCCCGTTACCCGAGAACGATCCCGCCGAGACCGAACCCGTCGAACCCTGGACCCTGTCGAACCCCGAACCCCCCGGAACCCCAAGAGCGTCGAACCCTAATGTGTGAACCCCTTCCCGAAACCCTATTTTTATAATATAACACAACTTGTCGCATATTAATTGTTCATGCATGCATCATTGTCGTGTGGTTTGGGGGCCTTATGCCGATTCACCTAATAATTAAATATGGGGCCCATATGCAGGCAAATCTAGTCTCATATTGGCCTCATTTAAACTTGTGTAGCGAACCAGTACTATCTTTTGCCATGTTTAAACAATATTTAAATTGCGGGGGTTCTAAATAACCTGAACCATTTAATTAAATGTCGGGACCCCCGGTTCCGCTTAATCTGACCTAATTGCATCGCACCTTTGCCATGCCATACATCATACATGCATCATGCCCGATCTTTTGCCGTAGCATTAAATATTGCATCCGGTGTTTCTTCTAGTGGTTTGCTTCTTCGCGGATAAGGCCGTTGAGTTGATGTGAGCTTCGCCCCGATCTTCGGATGAACCTTCAGCAATGATTTTTAGGCGAGCACCTCCCCCTTTCTACCTATCTTACTTTTATAGTATTTACTCCCTCCTGTTGATCTATTGCTATCTGTGTTGCGATGCTCTAGTTTTCGTGCCCGTGTTACCCCTTGCAGCCTTATATTGCCTTGGACACATCCTAATACCGGTTGATTGGTAGATAGTTGGACTTGCGCGTCGTAGTCGCTTGCTCAAGTGCTGTTGCGTGTCGTCAAGTACCACAGTTGTTGGAGTATTGCCGCATGTTCAATGTTGGAGATGATCATGGCTTTAATTATTGTTCACTTTAATTACTGTTTAACAACTAAAATTGAAGTAGGTAAGCAGAGGCACCGGTGGGTGATAGATAATATCTGGTTTCCGACCGCCCACTTGTGTCCCGTAGGACCCTGAGTTCTTGACACCTGTTCCGAGATCGAGCGCGCTAACCACAGGTGGGGAGATATGGGCCCCCCATTGATTATTACCTGATTTCAAAGTATTGTACTGGGGGCCACAAACTAGTTTGAGGTTTTATTTACTATCCTGTACTTATGCCATGCTTTACTGCTTTATTTACGATTGTGCGAGGAGCACACTGTACTGTTTAGGAAGCGAAGTGTTTTCGCGGTATCGACAGTCCCAGTTTTGGGATTTGCTGTCGTTTACAGCCACTGACGCAAACCCTGAGTCCGTCTCGGAGACCGGCCGACTTCGTTGCGGGTGTACTTAGTGGGGTGGCCCCCCGTGCTTGCTTTGGGTCTGGAAACGTCGTGACTTAGGCCCCGCCGACATACCGATGGGTGTATGTTAACTGATCTGGCAAAAAGGGTCAAAGTGCTTGTGGATACTTTGGTGCACCCCTGCAGGGTTTAATCTTTTCGAGAAGCCGTGTCCGCGGTTATGGACGACTTGGAGCACAGGTCTCGATCATAGACAACGAAAACTAAAGTTTACTGTTATAACTTGACTTGTATCCGATATGACTAGTAATCAGCTTCACTACAACGGAATGGCTAAATAAAAGTACCAACAACTGCTGGGTTTTGGGGTCATCTCATGCTAATTGTATCTGATTAGTAAGTGTCGCAACTACAACGGAATGATTAAATAAAAGTGCTCACTGCTTATTTTATCAGGACCACTATCTTTACCTGACTAGTAAATTGCCGCAACTATAACTGAATAAGTAAAACTGCCAACTGTGTGAGTTCCTCGGTTGACTTCCTCGTTTGGTATCGAGGGGGAACACCAGGATGGGTTTGTTGAAGGTAGCATCAGGTTGGGTCCGAATAGGTCTTTCTTACCCCCTCTCTGATAGCCGCCAGTTGTATTGAGTCTCTATAGGTTGTTTAGTGCATGCTGCCGCTGCCGCTTCAGTCCACCATACCTATGTAGGCGAGGACCGCCGAATTCTAGCCTCGCCGTGTACTAGCCTCGGTACTGACGCTCCTCTTTCTCCTTTGCCCTTTGTCGGCACCCCTTTTGTTTTAGCAGGTTTTGAGATCGACGCCGTTAGCAGGGTTACCCTTCCGGCTTGGCCTGGGCAGGGTTATGGACGCCATTGGTTATTCTTCAGGGCTCTTAGCCCCATTTGCATCTTGTCCGTAGCTGGACGCTCTATCGTTTTCAAGGTGATTTGGAGCTTTGTATATTAAATCTGTATTCTTGACTCATTGAGTCGCTGTTATATATATCTATTCTGTGGGTCCCATCGAGGACTGTTGTGTAATGTTATTACTTTGTTTTCCACCCGCACGAAAGTGCCTGGTGGGCACCTTTGAATCGTTTCTATGCGGGTTTGGCGGGTTTCGCTAAAACTTGCATAGGGCCGATTCTGAGGGTGTTACAGCTGAGATCTTGCAGAAGTGAAGTGATTGCTTTGTTGGAGGAACTAGTAACAATAATATCATCAACATATACCAACACAAAAATCATGATACCTAACTTGTTATATATGAATAGAGATGTATCTGCCTTGGATGCCAGAAAACCAAGTTCTTGCAGTTTGGAGCTTAGCTTGAAAAACCATGCCCTTGGTGCTTGCTTAAGCCCATATAGTGACTTGTCAAGTTTGCACACATGATGAGGTGCATTTGGATTTTCATACCCAGGTTGCTGCTTCATATAAACCTCTTCTTCCAGAACACCATGGAGAAATGCGTTCTTCACATCTAGTTGCCTCAGACTCCATCCTTTGGATACTGAAATAGCTAAAACAAGTCTAATAGTAGCAGCTTTAATAACAGGGCTAAAAGTATCCTCATAGTCTATACCATATCTTTGTGTGAATCCCTTTGCTGAAGGGTTCGCAGCATAGAAAACAAAAAATTTCCTACGATGGGAACAACTATGTACCAAGATCTATCTACTAGATACAAACAACGGGCGGATGTACATCCGTAGAGAACATACCCTTGAAGACCGACAAAGCTTAACGAGTCCAAACTCGTGGTTGATGTAGATGATCTCTTGCCTATCTCAAGATCGAGAGGAAGTCCTAGCGCCGCAAAACAGCAGCGCATCCGTGCTCGCACACACGTTCGAGGCACCGAGAAACCTCCGCCTCCTCGCTCCAGCGATGCAGCGGAAGCACAAATCTTTATTGCCGAATAGCCACCTGGAACATGTATCTCGCTAGTCCGAGACCATGGGGATAAATTCTAGAGGGGGAGAGAGATCCTTCACGAGGAGGTGTGAGTGAGAAGTGAGAGGAGGGGCTCCTTATATAGGGGAGGGGGGGCAGCCCAAGGGGGCATGGCCGCCGACCATGGAGGGTGCCCCCACCTCTCCCTCATTCATGTGGGTGGACACTCCACTCACAAAATGTCCCTTCAATTTTCTCCACTCAAAACCCACTCAAATTCCCATTAAATTTCCACCAAATTTAATGCAAACTCTCATTAAATAAAACTCTTTTATTTTATTCAGAATTTTGTCAATTACTTTAATGACAAACATTCACAAATAACCCCTTGCTAGAATTCTATTTCACATGCATAACCACTTTATGCAATTTCACCCGAAAACCTGTTTCGGTATCTAGTGAAATAAATTCCTGCACTTGTTCATTCTTTCGGCATGAAACTTTTGCTCTAATTGGATGTCGGTGTCTCTTAAGTGTGTCACCCTATGGTTCGTGAATAATGCGTACATGATCGAGACCCCTCTCGGATCAATAATCAGAAGCGGGATCTGGAGACCCATACTAACTCCCACACATTCAACGATGACTTTCTTGTGATCGTCGGAACCTTTTACGCTAGTATCTTAATCCCTTTGTTTCACGATATATTACATGTCCGAGATTCGATCATCGATATCTCCATACCTAGTTTGATCTCGTTACTGACATGCACTCTTTTCTCGTTCCCGTGATATAACATTCTAGTGATCAAATCACTTGCTTGCAAGCTAATCAATGCGATATCACCGAGAGGGCCCAGAGCATATCTATCCGTCATCGGGATGAACAAATTCCACTATCGATCCATGGGCCTCAACATAACACTTTATTAGTTCTGAATCCATCTTTATAATCACCCTGTTATGGTGTGACATTTGATGTTATCAAGAAACTCTTCCAGTGTTAGTGATTGACATGATCTCATGGTCTAAGGATTAGGATCACTTCGTAAGTTATTATAGCAATATAAACTCAATGACTTTGATCGTAATGCTATACTTCGGATGAATGTTCATCACATCATTACACTAATGTTGTGACCTCGTTATTAACAACATCCAATGTCCATGATCAGGAAACCTTTGATCATCTTGTTAATCAACGAGCTAGTTTATAAGAGAGGCATAACTAGGAACTTCCTTTTGTTTATTATGTTGGAGATATGCCCTAGAGGCAATAATAAATGTAGTTATTATTATATCTTTGTGTTTATGATAAATGTTTACATTCATGCTATAATAGTATTAACAAGGAAACATTGATACTTGTGTGATTTGTAAACTTAATTTGAAGTCCCTAGTATAGCCTCTATACTTCACTAGCTTGTTGGTTGATTAATGATTGTGGTTTCCCTATCATGAACATTGAGATGTTATCAACAAAAAGATCATATAGTTAGGAGAATGATATGGTGGACATACTCCTATAGATAAGCGTAGCATAAAGATCAAGTCATTTCAATAGTTCAATTGCTATATGCTTTCTGATACATAGTAACCTAATTCCTTCGACCATGAGATCATGCATATCACCTTTACCGGATGGATGCTTTGATGACATCAAACACCACACCGTAACTGGGTGGCTATAAAGGTGGCATTGAGTGTTCGGAAAGTATTGGTTGAGACACATGGATCAAGAGTGGGATTTGTCCATCCATATGACGGATAGATATACTCTGGGCCCTCTCGGTGGAATGTCATCCAATTAGCTTGCAAGCATGTGACTGGCTCACAAGGGATCACATATCACGGGAACGAGAAAAGAGTACTTATTGGTAACGAGGTTGAACTAGGTATGCAGAGATACCGACGATCATGACCTCGGATAAGTAAACTATCGTGAGACAAAGGGAAATTGGTATCGTATGTAAGTGGTTCATTCGATCGCAAAGTAATCGTAGAAATATGTGGGAGCCATATGAATTTACAGATTCCTCTATTGGTTATTGTTCGGAGAAATGTCTCGATCATGTCCGCATAATTCACGAACCGTAGGGAGACACACTTAAGGATTCGACGTTGTTTGAGTAGTTATGGTATTATGAGAAAGAGACCGAATGTTGTTCGGAGTCTCGTATGGGATCCGGGATATCACGAGGTGATCCGGAATGGTCCGTAGAATAAGATTCATATAAGGAAAGTCCTGTTTCGGAGTTCGGGAATGATTCCGGTGTTTTCATCAGGAATGTTTTAGAAGGTTCCGGAATGTCCGGCACTCCGGAGGGGAAGGGGTACATGAATGTGTCATTACATATTGGAATGATTGCATCATGTACTAAGTGTTCTCGCTGTTCCAAATAAAGGATTAAATTGAATCCTAAAACTGAAAAGTCAAATGGCCAGTTTGAAAGTCAAACGGCTAAAACAGGAAACTGTGGGAAACAAGCAAGAGGAGGTTGAAACCGACTTGGGGGAGGGAATCCCTCCTCCAACCGGCGGCGCCTCCACCAGGCCGAGTTGGGAAGGGACTCCCCTCCCTCCCCTGGCGCGCCGGCCCCCTCCACCTATAAAAGGAGGGGCAGGGCCTCCTCCTCTAGACACACAAGTTCCTATCCTCTAATCTAAATCCTAGCCCTAGACTCCGGTTTAGAGCCGTTTTGGTTTAGAGCTTCTAATTGCCCTAGCCTTCGGATTAGAGTCTTCTAATTGGTGTGTCTAAACCCTAGACCACTAATAGTTCTCTCTCATACTCCACCATACTCGCTCCGGCTTAAGGCGAAGCCCTGCGGGATCTCCCCTCTACTTCCGGTACCACGCCGTTGTGCTGCCGGAATCGCGAGGAGAGTGCTACAACCTCCGCTGCCTGCTGGAACAAGGGAGAGGAAGGTCTTCGTCGAGTACCGAACGTGTGACCGACTGCGGGAGTGCTGCCGGAACACAGCGCCGGAAGGATCGTCTACGCGATCTTGAGATCGGGAAGAGTACGACTACATCACCCACGAGAATCCGCCCTCGTTAAACACTTTGGAATCTTCGAGGGTAAGTTATTCCATCGACTCGTTGCTACAATCTAGTAGATAGATCTTGGCTTGTTTGTTTGTATGCGATAGAAATTTTTTTGTTTTCCATGCTACGAAACCCTACATATTAAACACACATGTATTAACGTTTCCATATTAATACAATTATAGCATGTAAAATAAACATTTAGATCTCCGTGACCACAACCTTTGAGGCACATTAGCTATGAGCATTATGGCAACCTCCGGAACCATTTCCGGCGCTGCGCAACTCAGCACATTTAGCTAAGGTTCGTTAACCTTATCAAAGTTCTATTGTCCTCCCACTTAACATTTATGAAAAATTCCTTCTTCAAGAGACTTCACGTTTCAAGCGACAAACCCTTTTGTCCTTGGTGTTATGGAGGAATAACCAATTATTATTCGAAATAACCTACAAAGACATGCTCATCCGACTTCGGTTGTAAACATCTTACTTATGTTTAGCATACCAATTTAAGAAATGACAATTTAGGTTTTACCCCAAACCATAACTTCCATGGTGTCATTTCAACGTATCTAGATGGAGATCTTTTCAGTGTAAAAGCGAAAGTCTCTAAAGCTTTAATCTTTTAAAACATAATGACAGTTTTATAAATAACACCTTTGATCCAACCATGTCAAAAAGGTTTCATTACAAATCTCAAACACTCCATATTCCTATGGTGTTTCGGGATATGTAAATCTAGGTGTTTTGCTAAACTTGCAACTCAAATAAATCCCTTTATGATAAAATCATAATTCATTTATTTTCTTGTTATACTTGTAACTCAAACAAATCCCTTATGATAAAATCATAAACCATTTATTTTCTTGTTACAATGATTTTCCACTTCATCTTGAAAGTCTTTGAAACGTTTTTCAAATATTTCATACTTCTTTCTCATTAAGTGAATATTCACTCAAATTTCCGGAGAAAGCATATGAAGTTGAAACCCATCGCTTATGACTACACATAATGGAATACATACATCGATATGTATAAATTCCAATAATTTAGTCGTTCGTTCTTCTTTGGCCTTTGAACGAAGTTTTAATTATCACGTGGAAAGTCTCACAAGCTTCACTTGATCAAATCAAAGACTCCAAAAATCCATGAATATGGAGATTCTTCATGTTTTCTTTCCAATATAATTTAAACAGCGATGTCACTTCGTAAGTGATCTTTCAATCATTTGTCTTGCGACATTTTAGCATTAGGTTTTATGGATGTGATTTCTCCAACTAGATTTGTAAATCATCCATCTTATATGGAATATGGTAATTATTTGAACAACCTTTGTTCTCATAATACCTGATTCAAATAACAATTATTAAAACAAATCTTGAAGTCAAGCTTTGATGTCAACGAGAAATACAAACAACGGTTTGTTTGTTTTCGAGGAACATCATCACATATTCTCTTGCTAGTTACTTAGGCCATTGTGGTTCATGAATTGCGTTGTTCCGTATGAAATTTAATACCAACCAATTCGGTATCCAATACCCAAGAACCACATTGTTTAACAAGCAAAGAATACAACCATAACATGTATATCATCCATATACCTAAATTGGATATTTCTAATCTTTTCTTTTCTGCCAAATATATTTTATAGATTCTCTTTCAGCATTTCCTTTTCCTTTTTAAAAGAATCTATCAACATCAAAAGTAGATCACCATCATCAAAATGATCGGTATTCTTTCAAAATCCATTCTTTAGTAATCTTTTAGTGTAGTAAACACTTTACATACATCTTCTATTCATCCTTATCATGAAGGCTTTCATGATCAAGCTAATGCAGCTTATAAAGACGAATCATGAGTATAACGTTACTTTCCAAAACCCTTTTGGATGATTAGGATGTCTAGCATCTCCAACCTTTGCAAATTCTCATCCAATATGAGAACATACATTATACTCTATCATATTGCAACCAAAACATTGTTTCAGATATCGTTATATCTACCACACATGATGGTTTCTGAAACAATTCTTTCAGCTCCTAGATAATCTTGATATTTAAATCAAGAATCATGGAGGCAAACATGATACTTAAGATACTAACACTGGAATTGTTACTCTCGATTTAATACTAACTATTAAATTTCACGGAGTAAATAGAGTTTGCTGAAAGTTTGCAATAGGACTTTAAACTTTAGATTGACACTCAACATAATACGATACCAGTTCGTAAAGTATATATCCAGAATTCTATAGTTCTATTATCTCAATTACAACTATGCATAAGATGGTGAACGAATGCCAATGACTACAACAAATTATGCAAATTCAGTTTCATTTAATTTATGATAAATTGAGTTCTACTAATCCAAATTAGAAATGAACTCCCACTCAAAAACGACATCCCTCGTGTCTTTTTGGTGATTACATGAACCAAATCCACTACACCAAGTCCGATCATCACGTGAGTCGGTGTAGCTTCAAAAGGCGAGCATCCATATGGTCATCATATCAAAACATATGACTCATGCTTAACCTTTCGGTCCGTGTTCCGAGGCCATGTCTGTACATGCTAGGCTCGCCAAGTAAGAACCTTAGTATTCGTGTGTGTAACTGTCTTACACCCGAGATATGCTCGTGGATTCAAGTACACCCGATCATCACGTGATGTCTTGAAGCGACGAAACATTGTCGGTGCATACTTAAGGAAGAACACATTCTTATCTTGATATCTAAATGAGGGATCATCTTATTATGCTAATAAAACGCCAAACAAGCAATATAAGATGCAATCAAAACATCACATGTTTATAAGTGAAATGATATGGTTCCCGCATATGATCTCCATCATGTTCATACCTCTATGTGTAAGGCCAAGGTCTATGGAACTTACACGCTATGTGTGTCGTAAGTGACATGGTTATACCCTACGGGTACGCGACTTCAGCATACCTGGTCCAGCCCAAGGAAGGCCCACAGTAGATATACGCTGGCCCATGAAGATTTTCGGGTGTCCAAGGCCCATGACGCCTTCGGATCCTTGGAGAGCAAGACTAGCATAGATAGGAAATTCGAAGGGGTAAAACCCTAGAACCTGTAACCGACTAGGACTATGCCCGGGACCTGCCTAAGTCTACATAAAGGCCAGGAGGGCACGTCCTAGATGCCTCGACTCATACTTTCGCACACACCTCCACGCTAGATCGAATCTACGCACCCTGTAACCTTCGGTTCCGCCGTAATCAAGAGCAGAAAAGCATGAGTAGGGTTTTCCCTCCGGGGGCCTGAACCTGGGTAAATATCGTGTCCCCTGGTTGCTTGTCTGTTAACCGTGCCACGATCTCCAGCATCCCCATCTTCTCCAAAACCCAAGTCCATAACAATGGGCATTGACGAGATTAAACCTCGTCAATTGGCGCCGTCTGTGGGAAGCGGGGCTGTTGATTGTGCGATCGTGACGGTCCCGACCCGATCGATCTACAACTCCGTGGCGACGGAGAATCACCTCCTCTTCGGCACTTTCGACTTCACCGCCCTCTCGCCGGCCACCATGAAGGATTTCGAGCCCGTAGGCGACGGACTCGAAATTTTGTTCGGGAGCCTCTGCTTCCAGGTGGGACAAACTGGCACACTCCGCCTTCCTGAGCGGGTGCCCGTGCCATCGATCAGGCCCGCCTCGTGGGCTCAACACCCCGTGCTACGCACATCACCATCGACATATGAGTTCTACAACAGTAGCTGCAACTCCGATCTGTCCGATCCGCCTTCGGATGAAGGGACCTACGGTTCCGGATCTGAAAGCTGCGGCAGCAGCGAACCGATCTACGAGCGCTACCAATGTGCCGCAGTCATCCAGGAGCAACAAACGCCTAACCCGCCGCCTAACACGAACCCGAACCCGAACCCGCAGGATAGAAACGGCGGAAATGGCGGGAACAGAAGAAGCCAGTCCCCCCCACCCGAAGGGGAAAACAACGGCCACGTCATCCAACTTAGCAAAGAAGGGTGGGTCCAGGCACGTCGTGCCGTTGCAGGCGACATAGTCCTACCTGTGGACTCCCCACGTGACCTACTGATGGCGTACCACTACCTCCTCATCGAGGAGCACAAGAAGCAAGTCAAGATGCAGGAGACGCTCGACAAACGCAAGCAAGCAGCCTCCGAGTCCAGCGCGCGACGAGCTGCGCTCTCCGCCATGGCACCCGACTCTAGCACGAACGGAAACCAGGGAAACAAGCACCGCTCACGGGTGGAGAACATGGATCCAAAGGAACGCCGTGATGTGACCCGAACTCTCCACACACCGTTCATGGATATGGATGCCGACGACAACATCATCCCGAAGACACCGCAAGCTGCGATCATGGCAGCCACTGCGTATCTCGCGGCCCACCAACCTCCGGAAGGGGACCCGAAAAGAGCCATGCATAAGTCCGCACTCACCGGACTCGGACTCGTCGGAGCTGCGCTCCACGAAGACGCTCCTGCAGAGCCAAAGAAGAAAGATTCCGGTCAGGCGCGACCGGAGCCCCACCCCTTCATCCGAAGAGGAGGAGGAGCACGACCTTCCTCGAAGGAAGAAGAGCTCGCATCGCCATAAACGCGACTACGATGCCAGAGACGCGCTTACACAGCGCAAAATCGACAAAGCACGAGCCAAACGCGCATGCTCGTCCGAGTCCGAGATGGATGAAGATGAAGGAGAACTCTGTGGAGCTAGATGCTTCAGCAGATCTGTTCGGCGAACACAAATGCCACGCAATTTCAAGCTTCCTTCGGATACTCCGAAGTTCAACGGCACGCAAGATCCAAAATCTTGGCTCAGCGATCATCTGTCATCCGTCAAGCTACATGGCAGTAACAAAGAAACCGCCATGCAATGCCTCCAGCTGCAGCTGACATGCGCGACGCGGGTCTGGCTCAGCAGCCTATCATCAGGATCCATACGAAGTTGGGAGGAGCTAGCTTACAACTTCATCCGAAATTTCAAGGGCACCAGCAAGAGGCCCTTCTCAATCGAAGAGTTGCGAGCCTGCACTCAGAGAACGGGGAATCTATTCACTCGTACATATTACGCTGGTCTACCACCAAGAACTCTGCAGCACATATCTCCGAGGAGAGGGCCATCGACGCCTTCAGAGACGGCGTCAAACGCCAAGATTTCAAGGAGGAACTTGGGCGTGTCAAGCCCAAGACACTCGACCACCTCATGGAAATTGCCAACAGTTGGGCAGACGGCGAAGATTGCATCCAGCGAGCGCAATCAGATGAAGAGGACGACTACGGCCGAAGGCGAGAACGCCGCAGCAAGAGGAGATCGCGTGTCTACGAAGACCGCGACGGACCCGACATGGTCGCGGCTGGCTACGCCGACCGCCGCAACGACAACAGCCGCAACAGCGGAGGAAATTTCCGCGACAGCGGACGACCAGCACAGTCGTGGCAACGCCGCGACCGCGACAACGGACCCTCAGCATTCGAAACTTTCGGGTCCATGCACCATCCACTTCTACATCGACAAACAAGATGGCAAAAAGAAAGCCAGTCACTTGCTCAAGGACTGCCGCGAGTTCCAGAAACTCAGCGAAAGCATGGTGCAGATGAGGCAACAAGCCCCAACCCCTGCGTTTGGAAACGCACCCGCGCCAGGAGAAATAGCACACGGAGCTACTCCACCGCCACCTATTGGAGGCCCAAACCAACCAGTCACACCAGCGCAAAACAACGCCGGGGTTGGATACCCCCACCAAAGGGAGCACTAAATATGATCCAGAAGGGACGCCCCACAAACAGGGTGCAGAAGAAAATCACCCGACAAATCAACTTGGCCGTGGCAACTCCGCCTGCAATCCCTGAGTACCTCAGTGGATCGGAGTCCTGCATCACATTCACTCGCGCGGATCACCCTTGCCTGATCCCTCGCCGAGGCCATGCTTCCCTGGTGCTGGAGGCGCAGATCGGAGGCTTCGAGATGAGCCGCGTATTCATGGACGGCGGCAGCGGCATAAACCTAATGTTCGCAAGCACTCTAGCAGCTATGCGGATCCCGCAATGCAGCCTGGAACAATCCGACACAACGTTCCATGACATTGTCCCAGGAAAGGGCATATTCCCCCTGGGCAAAATAGGGCTCGACGTTATCTTCGGGAAACCGGACAACTTCCGGCAGGAGCGCCTAGAATTCGAAGTGGTGGACTGGCCGTCGCAATACCACGCCATCCTGGGGCGTGTAGCATTCGCAAGGTTCCTGGCCGTCCCGCACTACGCATACCTACTACTCAAGATGCCAGGACCAAGGGGCATCATCACAGTCCACGGGAGCTTCACCCGATCGGACCAATGTGACAGGGATTTCACCAAAATCTCCCAGTCTTTCGGCATGCAAGACGAGCTTGTACGGCTACGTGAAGTAACGGACAATGGGGTACCCCCATTCACAAGGCAGAATGCACCTGACATGTCCTTCGACTCCACCGTCAACACCAAGAAAGTACAGGTCCATCCGACGGATGCCTCCAAGACGGCCTTGATCGCCAATGACCTCAGCACCGCATAGGAAGGCACGCTCGTCGAATTCCTCCGTGAGCGCTGGGAAATCTTCGCCTGTTTTCCTGCGGACATGCCAGGAGTTCCCAGGGAATTCGCCGAGCACGCACTCAATGTCTTCCCAGACACCAAGCCAGTCAAGCAGTCCATCCGAAGACTGTCGGAGCCACGAGCCGAAGCTATCGGCAAGGAAATCAATAGACTACTCTGTTGGAATTATGCCCTAGAGGCAATAATAAAGATGTTATTATTATAATTCATGTTCATGATAAAGTTTATATTCCATGCTAGAATTGTATTAAGCGGAAACATAAATACTTGTGTGGTTTGTGAACAACACCGTGTCCCTGGTACGCCTCTAAGGACTAGCTCATTGATCAATGATGGTTAAGGTTTCCTAACCATAGACATGAGTTGTCAATTGATAATGATATCATTTCATTGGAGAATGATATGATGGACAGACCCAAACTAAGCAAAGCAATTAGATCGTGTCATCATGTTCGTCTTTGCGAAGCTTTTCTTATGTCAAATATTGTATTCCTTAGACCATGAGATAATACAACTCCCTGGTATCAGAAGAAAGCTTTGAGGTCATCAAACGTCATCCTATGAGAGGGTGATCATAAAGGTGTCTCTCAGGTGATCGGAAAGTATCTGTTGGGTTGTATTTATCGAGATGGAATTTGTCCCTCCCAAGTCGGAGAGATATACTTCGGGCCCTCTCGGTAATCGATATCAACACCGCTTGCAAGCATGTGGTTAAGGAGTTAATCACAAAGTGATATCGGATTACGGAACGAGTAAAGTACTTGCTGTGAACGAGATTGAACTAGGTATGACGGTACCGACGATCGAATCTCGGGCAAGTAAAATATCGCGAGACGAAGGGAATATATATATGGGATTGATTGAATCCTGGCATCGTGGTTCATCCGATATGATCATCGATGAATGTGTGGAAGTCAATATGGGTGCCCAGACCCCGCTATTGATTATTGATAGAAGATCATGTCTACATGTTTTCGAACCCGAAGGGTCACACACTTAACGTGTCTCGACACTAGGATAGATTGGATAATTGGTTTATGAGTTTTTGTTTGAAGTCTCGGATGGGATCCGGGACATCACGAGAGGTTCCGGAGTGGTCCGGAGAATAAGATTCATATAAGGCAATGCAGTTTTTGGAGTTCGGAATTGTTTCGGGTTAATCGGTATTGTACCGGAAGCTTCTAGAACCTTCCGGAGGGGGACCAACGTGGCCCCACCTGTCGGGAGGGGGCATGGGCCTATGAGGGAGTGCCCTGACCGCATTGGGCCAGGGGATCAAGGCCCCATAGGGCCCAGCCGGCCAAACAAGGGGAAACCCTAATTGGAGCTTCTAGAAGGAGGGGGGAAACTTGCCCCCCACTCTTCCCTCCTTGGCCGCCGGCCTAGTCTTGGGGGAGGGGCTAGGGTTGGCACCCACCTGTCACATCCCAAGATTTTCCAAATCTTGTAATGTGAAAATAAGTTAATAAAGTAAAACTTTGTTTGATTTTTAGAGCCAGAAGAAACTTTTGAATTAAAATGGAACCTCAATCCATTTGAATTAAATAAAATCCTAAAAGGATTTAAAAGGATAGACATTTCATAAAGGGAAACAATCTGAAATGTTATTTTGAAACAATCAAATGAAAAGATTTGTTTTTCAAATGAAATAGAATTTTATAAATTAAGATTATGTTATAAAGCCAAATAAATCCTTAGCCAAACTTTGAGGATTAAAAACATTTTATTTTAAATAAAATAGCAAAGGTTTAATTAAAAATTTCTTAAATAAAATAATTAGTATCCAAACTCTTTTAAAATAAAAAGGTCTTACCAATTTAATTGAAACATCAAAACTTATTAAATTATTTAAAATAAGTTTGCTAAGTAATTTATATTCACAAATAAAATCTACTAAAATGTTTTGGCTTTATTATTCAAAATAAATACCTCAAATAAAATAAATCCTATTTGAAATAATAATGAAAGTCTATTATATTAATTAATAATGGACCCTAAAATAAAATGTTATTTTATTTTAAAACAAATCTCCAAGTATTCTATATTTCCCAAATAAAACCCACTAATTTGGTTTTGAAGATATTTAGTTTCAAATAAAGATTTTATTAATAAAATCAAACTCTATTTAATTTAATAACTAAGGCCCATTATATACAATTATTATTGGACCCTAAAGCAAAACAATATTTTGTTTTAAACAAGTATCCAAGTATTATTTACTTCCAAATGATACTCACTGATTTGATTTTTAAAATATTTGGATTTTAAATGAAGATTTTGTTAATTAAACAAAACCCTATTTTATTAATAAACCATAGTCCATTTTATTTAATTAAAAAAAATGGAACATAAAAATATTATTTATTTTGGAATGTTGGTTGATAAACAGAACCTAGTTCAAAGAATTGAAATGTGGTGTTTGTATGAATTTATTTGAATTGATTGAATTGTTGTTTGAAATCCAAATCAGTAAATAGAAAATAGAAAAACAAAGCAGACAGAAAAAAATAAAAGAAAACCAACCCAACCTAGCAACCCACGAAGCCCACCAGCGGCCCAGCTCTTTTCCCCTCCCCGAACCATTTTTCCCTCACTGCTGAAACAGCCCGCAAAGTCACTGACCGGTGGCCCCTCTTCTCCCTCCCTCTCTTTCGCTGACGAACGGGGCCCACTCCTCCTGTTCATCTTTCTCACCCACCCCGCGACGGATTCTTCTCCCTCTCCTCGCCGTTGCAGGCTTAACTCCTCGGCTTAATTCACCTTGATGCCACGAGTAAAAGCCGCAGTAAGCACGCGTGTTAAATCGCCAGTCCCTCCTCTCCGTTTCCCCTCTGGTTCCAGTTCCTCTCCGCCCCAGTGCTGCTCCAATTGGCCACTGCAACCTCACCAACTCCGGCGACCTTCTCCAGCGAAATCCGACTAGCACACACCGCCCGAGCCTCCCCGAGCACCCTGGCAGCTTCCCCACTCCCAGACCTTCCTCCCCGTACCACCCACTTGACCGCGGGCACCTCTAAGCCTCGCCAACGACAACCACCAGTACCGCCGCCGCGTCTGCCTTACTCCGGCGAGTCTTCCAGGTAACATCTGACCGCCCCCTTCCGTCTCGATGATGCACACATACTCGCCTCTCGCTTACGAACCTAACCGTACCCTCCGTTTGTCTTAGGGCGCTCCCTATCCTCGTCCACGACGACCACCTGACGACGTTCGCAACTCCGGCGAGGGATTCCGCCCAACCCAGTGGGCCCCTTCAACCACCCGTACCACGTTGAGCATCAGCGTCGCTCCACGAACCCGGTGAGCTTCCTCCCTCTCTCCCTCGCTTCCTGCATCGCCAGCGCCGCCGCCAACTGGCCGCTCCGCCGCTCGCCGGTAACATATCGCCGCCCATCTGTGGATGGTGTGCCTAGCACCGTTAGATCGTCATCGTAAGGCCACGATAGAATTTAACTGAAGCGGTAAGTAACCTCTGCGCGCCGCACGATTTAACTTAATCCAACGGCTGTCGTCGCGTGATCCAACCGAAACGGTACCGACGAATAGGAAGCCGCCGCGTGTCACCAGATAGATTGAAATTAGAATTTGAAATCAGAATTATTTACAAACTTCAAACCCTTATATCTTTTGATCCACACGTCCAAATTTGGCAAATTTTATATCAATGGATTCAGGAGAACAAGCCCTAGCCAACCCTACCCTTAGTTTAGCAAATAGTATTTGATAGATTGTTTGATTTTGCAGATTCTTTTGTGTGCTTGCTAACATTAGAAAAATCATTTAAAAATGAATTTTGAGATCAAAACTTTTGCCAAATGGATTGTTGTGATCTTACTGACCCTAGGAACCAACCCTTGGTGTTAGAAATGATTTTTGTAAAATTTAGGTTGGATTACTTCACTTAGTCATTTTCTAGCCAAATAAAAAGAATTGATTTTATTGTGGAAATGTTTATGGGAAGAAAACTTTGAGTAGATGGTTTGGACCAAACCTACTGACCAAAACACCAGGTTTTGCAATAGCAACTCATTTGGTGAACCCTATGGGCTAATGCCTTAGTAAAAATATTTCTACACCACATAAAATAACACTTTGTTTTGAAAATGGTTTAAAAGTAAAACCTTTTGCAAATGACTTGGCCACTTTAGGAAATGACCATTAGATGTACCCAAATGACTATGACCCACTAGGAACCATTTTTTTTAAAAAACAAAACAAAGCTTGGCATGCTTACATGCATTCCTTTGACTTTGTTATTTATGTGTGTTGTTTTGCTTAATTGGTAGATTGAGTTTGTGCCTTGCTTAATTGATTTGTAGTGACTTGAAGAGTGTGATTGTTGCAAAGATCAAGAAGTGAACCTATACTCTACCAAAAAGGCAAGTGATGCTTCATACTTTTTGTCCTATTACTTTCACTATGCATTAGTGATTTTGTTAAGTAAAACTTGCATGGATTTTGCTAAGTATAGATCTTGCTATAGGAAAACATAGTAATGAATCCTTAGTAGGATTTTCCTAAGTTAAAGATTCCTACTACTATCAAGCTTAGCCTAGCTAATAGAAAACATGGGTGGAAAATATATTCACACTATGGAAAAATATTCTAAGTCTGAGGACTTATGTTTTTGTTTAATAAAACAACTAAGTTAATGAATCCCCTGGGTGGAATGGGCTTGCTTGGTGGAGAATGGTTGAGTGGTTCACAATGCCATGGCTTGGATTGTGTATCTCACTTGTGGAATGCCACCCAGGAAACAAAGGGATTTGAGATGTCAAATGTTGAGAAGCTTCAAGTGCAACCACTTGGCAATATGGGCTCTGCCATGATCATATAGGTTGCAAGAACTTAGCCATATGGACAGTGGGTGGTAGTGTTTGATAGGTTGGAACGCGTCCATTTTGGTCTAAGGGAAGGCTTCTGAAAGATCTTGTCTTGGGAAACCAAGTCTTGTGGGGAAAGTGCACCACCTCTGTAGAGTGTAAAATCTAAGTACTTAGCCATGTCCCTGGTAAAGGACAATTTTGAGCATCAAGACATGGAAGCAATCAAGAATCTCATCATTCAAATTTCTAAATTAAAATCTTGTGGTTTGAACAAGGGTTGTTTGAATTCTTCAATCATTGATGGAGAGATGGCTTGGTACAAGGATCTTGAAATCTTTGATTGAGGAAAATGATTTTGTCAAGAAAAAACTTAGTATTTTCAAAATGATAAGAAAAATCTATTTTGAGCAATGCAAGCCTCAACTCCACTTAGCCAAATGCATATAGATGATAGACTCCACTATACTACCATAGTATCACTTGCCAATACAATTCAAATGTATTGACCCTTTGTGGCTGTAACTTGTATGTTGCAGGTTTGATTGATTTTAGTGAAGATTGTTTGATTAGGATTACAAAGTCTACAACCAACATCTGCCTGTGGCACTTTGAAGATGAAGGACCACTTGACCATAGTTATTCCGCTGCAATGTAATGAAATAGCCTAATGAGCTATGTTTGATGTAATAAACTTATGTTATTCCTGGTTATAAAGTTATATTATGACCTTTGTTTCTTGATATTACATCTTAACTGTGGATGCTAGCTATTGATCCAGGGACTAGCATTGTAAACACAGGAGGCTCTATCTTATTAAAGATTGGGACCCCTACACCACCCCTCTATATAAAGAGGGCTGGGGCGCACCACCCCTACACACCTTCCCCTCAAGCCTAGCCGCCCTGCTGCCCTCCTCTCTCTCTCTCCCTCCCGACTGCGTGTAGGCGAAGCCCTGCTGCAGAAACTCTCCACCACTTGCACCGCGTCGTCGCATTGTAGATCCAATCCGTCTCTCCACCATACTTCTGGACCGAGGAAGGAGGAGACATCGAGGTGTCGCACGTGTGCATCTCTCGGAGGCATCGCCACTTGCAGTGTTAGATCGGAGGGGATCGCGAGGAGGAGAAGCGAGTACGACTACATCACCCATGTTCCGACGAACGTTCCGCTGTGCGAATCTTCAAGGGTATGAAGATCTCATCTAATATCTCTCGTTGTTTGCATCTCCTAGATTATATCTTGTCTTTCCCGTTCGCATCCGTAGAATTTTTTTGATTTACTATGCTGCGAAACCCCATCAGTGGTATCAGAGCTAGATCTATGCGTAGATGTGTTTCACGAGTAGAACGCAACATGGTTGTTGCGGGAGTTGATGTTTTCTGTTGCAAGCCTCTTGTTTGTGTTCTTCTTATGACGCGGGATAGTGAGATTGAAGCGGTCCAGGCCAACCTTACGCGACGTCGTTCGCGAGACCGGCTCCGCACTTGACGTGTGGCTTGTTCCACACATGCGGCTGGTGGATGTCAGTTTCTCTCACTATAGTTGTCATGGGATTAACACCGGAGTTTGGCAACCATAATATCACCGTTGTGGCTTTCCGTAGGTAAGAATCGTTCTTAGCATCTACTCCCATAAGCCACGTAAAACATGCAACAACAAAGTAGAGGCGTCTAACTTGTTTTTGCAGGGAGTGTTTTCTGTGATATGGTATGGCCCAAGATGTGATGTGTATAATGTATGCGATGATCATGTTTTGTAATGTTTCACGACTTGCATGTCGATGAGTACACAACCGGCAGGAGCCATATGGTTGTCTTTATAATTCTGTATGACCTGCGAGTCAACTTCTTATACGCCATGTAATAGGTTTACTTTATCGCTAAGTAGTTAGCAATAGTTGTAGTTGCTATTCATGGTGGAGGCAATCATGGTGGAGTGATGGAGATCATGCCGGAACGCACAAGATGGAGATCATTGCGCGAATATTGGCTATACCATGTCACATAAAGTTATATGCATGTGATGTTTATCCTTTTATGTATCTTATTATGCTTAGATCGCGACGGTAGCATTATAAGATGATTCCTCACTTAAAGATCAAGATAAAAACTGTGTCCTCCCCAAGTATGCACCGTTGCGAAAGTTCGTCGTGTCCAAGCATCACGTGCTATAGACTCTACGCTCACATACAACGGGTGCAAGCCAGTTTTGCACACGCAGAAATACTTGGGTCTAACTTGACGAGCCTAGCATGTACAGACATGGCCTCGGAACACAAGAACCGAAAGGTTAAGCATGAGTCATATGAATGATATGATCGACACTTTGTTGTCCACTATTGAAACCACATCTCTTCTCGTGAAGATCGGATTAGGTGTGGTGAATTTGGATCGTGTTCACTAAAACAACTTGAGGGATGTTGAATTTAGTGGGAGTTCATCTAGTAATTTGATTAAGTTGAACTATTTATCATGAACATAGTCTAAATTGTACTTGCAAATACTATAGATCCCATGGCCAAGTCCAACTTCAACTTCAACGTTTTTTATGAGATAGAAAAGCTTAGAAACAATGGGTCTAACTTCACCAAATGGTTCCGCATTCTGAGAATAATTCTCACTGGCGGACAAAAGGACTATGTCCTTGAGAAAGCGCTAGGTGACGCCCCTGCTATAGATGCGCCGGCTGATGAAAAAGCTGTTTATCAGTCGCGCAAGGATGATTATGATTTGATTAAGATCGCCATGTTGTATGCTATGGAATCGGATCTTCAAAATCGTTTTTAAGAGTATCCCGGGCCCTTTGAGATTCTTGAGGAGCTGAAAACTATTTTTCAGACTCAGGCCCGTTCTGAGAGATATGAGATCTCTAAGAAATTCTTTAGCTACAAGATGGAGGAAGGGAGTTCCGTTAGTGAGCACGCCATTAAGATGTTGGGCTACACTCAACGCCTTGAGCAACTGGACTGCAAGATTCCAGAGGAGCTCAAGATTGACACTCCTAGCTACAAAAGTTTTGTAGTTGATCACAATCAGATTGGTTCCACTGATATGATCACTGAGCTCTTCGCTAAGATGAAAGTGGCGGAGGTGAACATCAAAAAGAATAATCATGTGTTGATGGTCAACAAGCCCCCCACCTTCAAGAAAGGTAAGGGTGCAAGGAAGCCCTTCAAGAATGGCGGCGGCAAGCGCAATGCTCCTGCTGAGAAGAAGCTCAAGTCTGGTCCTAAGCCGGACACTGAGTGCTTCTATTGCAAGGACAAGGGTCACTGGAAGCACAACTGTCCGAAGTACTTAGCGGACAAGAAGGATCGCACCATCAAAGGTATATTTGATATACATGTTATTGATGTTTTCCTTACTAGCCCTCGTTGTAGTGCCTGGGTATTTGATACCGGTTCAGTTGCTAATATTTGTAACTCGAAACAGGAGCTACGGAATATACGGCGGCTTGCGAGGGATGAGGTGATGATGCGCGTTGGCAACGGATCAAGAGTTGATGTGATGGCCGTCGGCACGCTCTCCTTAGTTTTACCTTCGGGATTAGTTTTAAACCTTAATAAGTGTTATTATGTGCCTGCGTTGAGCATGAACATTATTTCTGGATCATGTTTATTGCAAGACGGTTATTCATTTAAATCGGAGAATAATGGTTGTTCTATTTATATGAGTAACATCTTTTATGGTCATGCACCTCTTATGAATGGTTTATTTCTTCTAAATCTCGAAAGGGATGAAACACACATCCATAACATTGAGGCTAAGAGATGCAAAGTAGATAGTGATAATACTACTTATTTGTGGCACTGTCGTCTAGGTCATATTGGTGTAAAGCGCATGAAGAAACTCCATTCTGATGGACTTTTGGAGTCTCTTGATTTTGAATCATTTGACACATGCGAACCATGCCTCATGGGCAAGATGATCAAAACCCCGTTCTCCGGAATGATGGAGCGAGCAACGGACTTGTTGGAAATCATACATACCGATGTATGCGGACCGATGAGTATTTCGACGCGCGGTGGATATCGCCATTTCCTTACTTTTACCGATGACTTAAGTAGATATGGGTATATCTATTTAATGAAACATAAATCTGAAACATTTGAAAAGTTCAAGGATTTTCAGAATGAAGTGGAGAACCATCGTAACAGAAAGATTAAGTTTCTACGATCCGATCGTGGAGGTGAATATTTGAGTTATGATTTTCTCACGCATCTTAAAGCAAGTGGAATCGTTTCACAACTCACGCCACCCGGAACACCACAGCGCAATGGTGTGTCTGAACGCCGGAATCGAACCCTATTAGATATGGTCCGATCAATGATGTCTCTTACTGATTTGCCATTATCATTTTGGGGTTATGCATTAGAAACCGCTGCATTCACTTTAAATAGGGCACCATCTAAATCCGTTGAGACGACACCGTATGAACTGTGGTTTGGTGCTAAACCTAAGTTGTCATTTCTTAAAGTTTGGGGATGCGAAGCTTACGTCAAGAAGTTGATGCCGGACAAGCTTGAACCCAAAGCGAAGAAATGCGTCTTCATAGGATACCCTAAGGAAACTATTGGGTATACCTTCTATCACAGAACCGAAGGCAAAGTGTTTGTCGCAAAGAACGGTTCCTTTCTTGAGAAGGAGTTTCTCTCGAAAGAAGTGAGTGGGAGGAAAGTAGAGCTTGACGAGGTTATTGAACCTTCTCTTGAATTGGAGAGTAGCGCAGCACCTGAAATTGTTCTAGTGCCGCCTGCACCAACAATAGAGGAAGCTAATGACAAGGATCATGAAGCTTCGGACGATGCTGCTACTGAACGTCGCAGGTCGACAAGGTCGCGTGCCCCTCCTGAGTGGTACGGCAACCCTGTCTTGACTATCTTGTTAGTAGAAGACAGTGAACCTACGAACTATGAGGAAGCGATGATGAGCCCAGACTCTGAGAAATGGCTAGAAGCCATGAAATCCGAATTGGGATCCATGAGCGAAAACCAAGTATGGACCTTGGTGGACCCTCCTAGCGACCGAAAGGCCGTTGAGTGCAAATGGATCTTCAAGAAGAAAACGGACGCGGATGGTAATTTTACCGTCTATAAAGCACGGCTTGTCGCGAAAGGTTTTCGACAAGTTCAAGGTGTTGAATACGATGAGACTTTCTCTCCCGTAGCGATGTTTAAGTCCATTCGGATTTTATTAGCAATTGCTGCGTTTCATGATTATGAAATATGGCAGATGGATGTCAAGACTACGTTCCTCAATGGCAACATTGATGAAGAGTTGTATATGATGCAACCCGAAGGTTTTGTCGATCCTAAGGATGCTAGTAAAGTATGCAAACTTCAGTGTTCCATTTATGGACTGAAGCAAGCATCTCGGAGTTGGAATCTTCGTTTTGATCAAGTGATCAAGAGCTTTGGATTTGTTCCAAATTGCTATGAAGCTTGTATCTACAAGAAAGTGAGTGGGAGCTCGGTGACGTTTCTGGTACTATATGTGGATGACATATTGATTATCGGAAATGACATCAACATGCTTAACGATGTGAAGAGTTATTTGAACAAGTGTTTTTCAATGAAAGACCTAGGTGAAGCTGCTTATATATTGGGCATCAAAATCTATAGAGATAGACAAAGACGCCTGATAGCTTTAAGCCAGAGTACATACCTAGACAAAGTTCTGAAAAGGTTCAGAATGGATAAGGCAAAGAAAGGTTCAGTGCCTATGTTGTCAGGTAAGATATTGAGCAAGGCTCAGTGTCCAGCTACGGTAAATGATAGGGAAGCTATGAGCAAAGTGCCTTATGCCTCAGCCATAGGTTCTATCATGTATGCCATGCTGTGTACTAGACCCGATGTGTCCAATGCTCTTAGTTTGACGAGCAGATATCAAAGTGATCCAGGAGTGGAACACTGGACAGCCGTGAATAACATCACTACTAGAAAAATGCCTATTCGTGGCGCACATGAAAAGGCCTTCTGTGGCGCACTAGCAGTGCGCCACGGGCCTCGCGCTACGGCTATCTCGTAGCCGTGGCGCACTGCATGGTGCACCACAGAAGTTTAGATACAGGCCTGGCGCACATGCCAGTGCGCCACAGAAGTTTGGGCAGGTGCACCACGCGTATGAAACGATAACCGTGGCGCACTAGGTGTTGTGCGCCACAGATATAAATTTCAAAATTCAAAAAAAAGAAGCAGATCTGGATCTCGTCGTCAGTTCCGTCGCGCGTCGGTGCAGGTCGCCGTCATCTCCTCCTCGTCTTCACTTCATCGTCGTCATCGTTGGAACTGCAAGGAGGAGGAGGAGAATAGGAGGAAGAGGAGGAGAAGATGAGGAGGAGGAGGAGGAGAAGAGGAGGAAGAGGAGGAGGAGAAGGAGAGGAAGAGGAGGAGGAGAAGAAGAAGAAGAAAGGAGGAAGAGGAGAAGAGAGAGGAGGAGGAGGAGGAGAAGAAGAAGAGGAGGCCTCGTCATCGTCGGAACTACAAGGAGGAGGAGGAAGAGGAGGAGAAGAAGGAGCCCGCCGTCTCGTCGTCGGAACTGCAAGGAGGAGGCCGCCGCCGCCGCCATCACCATGTTCACTGCAAGGAGGAGGAAGAGGAGGAGAAAGGAGAAGGAGAAGGAGGAGAAGAAGAAGGAAATGAGAAGGGAGGAAAAGGAAAAGGAGAGAAGGGGAGGGAAGGTGGGCGGGGTGGGTATTCAAAATTTGAATCCCGCCCAAGCTTATCCGTGGAGCACTAGGTGGTGGTGCGCTACGGGTAAGCCGTCCTCTATTTTTTTTTCTGCAGGAAAAAACGGTCTTTTGACCGTAACTTTTTACTCTTTTAGAATTTTGAAAATCTAAAAAATCGCTAAACGACTCGTTGCGAGCGGATGAGAAATCTCGTTCTCGTCATTTTGGTATATTATACGATTTTTTTCGATATCGGATGCAAAAGTTACGGCCTTTTTACCGTAGCATGACTTTTTTTTGCAAATAAAGTCAAAACTCATGTTTGTTAATTTTAGTAGAAGCTATACCACATTACCTACCTAAATATGAAAGGATTTAATTTTTTGAAGTGTTTATCATTTTCTTTTATTTTTTGCAAAACCTAAAAAGGCGATCCACGGGGGGGGGGGGTGTGGAGTTGGTGCAGGATAGTTAGGCATAGGGCACTAGGGCAAGGTGCCCTATTACTAAGTTTATACATCTGTGGCGCACATGCCATAGTGCGCCACAGAAGTTTGTGGCCGTTTCACAGCAGAGGGGGGCGTGCGCTTAGGCGTAGCGCACCCCCCCCCATGTGCGCCACAGATGAGACTAACAACCGTGGCGCACATGACCCTAGTGCGCTACAGATGTTTGGCGTGCGGCCAACAGGCCCCTGGCCCACACACATCTGTGGCGCACTATAGTCATGTGCGCCACGGTTGTTCTAGTTACTAGTAGGGCACTGCCCACAGGTGAGCCACGCCTGTTTTAGCCGTGGGGCACTTCAACCATGTGAGCCACGGATGTGCTTATTACCTATAGTTGTTTTCCTAGTAGTGTAAAGTACCTAAATAGGACTAAAGAAATGTTCTTAGTCTATGGGGGTGATGAACAGCTTGTCGTAAAAGGTTACGTCGACGCTAGTTTTGACACCGACAAGGATGATTCCAAATCTCAGACAGGATACGTTTATATTTTGAATGGAGGAGCTGTGAGCTGGAGAAGCTGCAAGCAAAGCATGATCGCGGGATCTACAGTAGAAGCGGAATACATGGCTACTGCAGAAGCGTCAAGTGAAGGAGTTTGGATCAGAAACTTCATCACTGAGCTTGGCGTGGTTCCAAGTGCATTGGACCCACTGGAGATATTGTGTGACAACACTGGCGCCATACCACTCGCTAAGGAACCAAGATATCATCCAAAGACCAAGCATATCAATCGCAAGTTTCATATAATCCGAGATTATATTGCAGATGGAGATATGAAGATTAGCAAAGTACATACAGATCTGAATGTCGCAGATCCATTGACTAAACCTCTTCCACGTGTAAAACATGATCAACACCTCAGTGCCATGGGTGTGAGATTGTTACCAGATGTAAACTAGATTATTGACTCTAGTGCAAGTGGGAGACTGTTGGAATTATGCCCTAGAGGCAATAATAAAGATGTTATTATTATAATTCATGTTCATGATAAAGTTTATATTCCATGCTAGAATTGTATTAAGAGGAAACATAAATACTTGTGTGGTTTGTGAACAACACCGTGTCCCTGGTACGCCTCTAAGGACTAGCTCATTGATCAATGATGGTTAAGGTTTCCTAACCATAGACATGAGTTGTCAATTGATAATGAGATCATTTCATTGGAGAATGATATGATGGACAGACCCAAACTAAGCAAAGCATTTAGATCGTGTCATCGTGTTCGTCTTTGCGAAGCTTTTATTATGTCAAATATTGTATTCCTTAGACCATGAGATAATACAACTCCCTGGTATCGGAAGAAAGCTTTGAGGTCATCAAACGTCATCCTATGAGAGGGTGATCATAAAGGTGTCTCTCAGGTGATCGGAAAGTATCTGTTGGGTTGTATGTATCGAGATGGAATTTGTCCCTCCCAAGTCGGAGAGATATACTTCGGGCCCACTCGGTAATCGATATCAACACCGCTTGCAAGCATGTGGTTAAGGAGTTAATCACAAAGTGATATCGGATTACGGAACGAGTAAAGTACTTGCTGTGAACGAGATTGAACTAGGTATGACGGTACCGACGATCGAATCTCGGGCAAGTAAAATATCGCGAGACGAAGGGAATATATATATGGGATTGATTGAATCCTGGCATCGTGGTTCATCCGATATGAGCATCGATGAATGTGTGGGAGTCAATATGGTGCCCAGACCCCGCTGTTGATTATTGATAGAAGATCATGTCTGCATATTCTCGAACCCGCAGGATCACACACTTAACGTGTCTTGACGCTAGGATAGATTGGATAATTGGTTTATGAATTTTTGTTTGGAGTCTCGGATGGGATCCGGGACATCACGAGAGGTTCCGAAATGGTCCGGAGAATAAGATTCATATAAGGCAGTGCAGTTTTTGGAGTTCGGAATTGTTCCGGGTTAATCGGTATTGTACCGGAAGCTTCTAGAACCTTCCAGAAGGGGACCAACGTGGCCCCACCTTCCGGGAGGGGGCATGGGCCTATGAGGGAGTGTCCTGGCCGCATTGGGCCAGGGGCACAAGGCCCCATAGGGGCCAGCCGATTCTAGAGAGTTTAAATCGTTTAAACTAGAGATAAGGTTTCTAGAAGAGGGGAGAGTCCATGCCCCCCACTCCTTATCCTTTGGGCTTGGGGGAGGGGCTAGGGCTGCGCCCCCCCTCTATATAAAGAGGGGTGGGGGCACACCAAACCCCTACACCTCTCCTCCAAACCCTAGCCGCCTTGCTAGCTTTCCTCTCTCCCTCCCGACTGTTTGTAGGCGAAGCCCTGCTGCAGAAATTCTCCACCATATACACCACGCCGTCGTGTTGTAGATCCAATCTATCTCTCCACCATACTTGCTGGTCCGAGGAAGGAGGAGACGTCGAGGTGCTGCACGTGTGCATCTCACGGAGGCACCGCCACTTGTGGTGCTAGATCGGATCGGATCGCGAGGAGGAGAAGCGAGTACGACTACATCACCCACCTTCCGACGAACGTTCCGCTGTGCGAATCTTCAAGGGTATGAAGATCTAATCCAATCTCTCTCGTTGTTTGCATCTCCTGGATTAGATCTTGGCTTTCCCTCTGTTCGCATCCGTAGAAAATTTTGATTTACTATGCCGCGAAACCCTTCATACTCGCTGCAGACTTCATCGGGGAAATCAAAGAAAGCGAGTGGCTTGCAAACACGGTGATGGTCCCGAAGAAGGACACGGACATCCTTCGGATGTGCGTGGACTTCACGTCACTAAATAAGCATTGCCCAAAGGACCACTTCTCTCTTCCATGAATCGACCAGATCATCGATTCGACTGCAGGTTGCGAGAAACTCTCCTTCCTCGACGCCTACTCAGGCTATAACCAGATTCGGCTCAAAGTCGAAGATCAGGAGAAAACGGTGTTTATCACACCGTTCGGAGTATTCTGTTAC
Organism: Avena atlantica; assembly: GCA_910589765.1. Taxonomy (NCBI): domain Eukaryota; kingdom Viridiplantae; phylum Streptophyta; class Magnoliopsida; order Poales; family Poaceae; genus Avena; species Avena atlantica. Next base: position 373,861,219 of record OU342734.1, on the reverse strand, counting down.
AACACAATGCCCTTCGGGCTAAAGAACGCGGGTGCCACGTACCAGCGATGCATGCAGGCCTGCCTCAAGGACCAGATCGGTCGCAATGTCCAAGTCTATGTCGACGACATAGTAATAAAAACTAAGGAGGCAAGGACACTTATCGACGATCTCCGCGAGACGTTCGAAAACCTTGATCGCTACAGGATCAAGCTCAATCCTGAAAAGTGCGCCTTCGGCGTCCCATCAGGCCAGCTGCTCGGGTACTTCATCTATCAACGAGGGATCGAGGCGAACCCGAAGAAAATCAGAGCTATCATGACGATGGAGAAGACGAAAAACCTCAAGGGCATCCAGCAGCTCGCAGGACGAGTAGCGGCACTAAGCAGGTTCATCAACCGCATGGGCGAGAAGGCCCTACCATTCTACCAGCTGCTGCGCAAGGCAGACAAGTTCGAGTGGACACCAGAAGCCAACGATGCATTCGAAAGCCTCAAGCGGCTCCTCTCCACCTCGCCCATTTTGGTCACGCCAAAGGAGCGCGAGCCCCTGCTGCTGTACATAGCAGCCACACGCCAGGTGGTTAGCACCATACTCGTGGTCGAACGACCCAAAGAAGGCAGGACCCACGGGGTCCAGCGCCCAATTTACTACCTCAGTGAGGTACTAACACCAACAAAGCAGAGGTACCCTCACTACCAAAAGCTAGCCTACGGTGTGTTCATGACGGCTCGACGGCTGAGCCATTACTTCCAGGAGCACCAAGTGATGGTGGTCAACGAGGCACCCCTGAACAGCATCCTGAATAATCCAGAAGCCACAGGACGGGTGACCCTGTGGGGCATCGAACTGTCACCCTTGGACATCGTCTACGAGAAGCGACACGCAATTAAATCTCAAGTCCTTCCGGACTTCCTGGTACATTGGATGGAGCTGCAGCTGCCAGACACCCCAGACATGTCGCAGTCATGGACAATGCACTTCGACGGCTCCAAGCGCGAAGCCGGAGCAGGGGCAGGGGTCATACTGACCTCCCCGCAAGGCGACAAGATGAAGTACGTTCTTCGGATGAAATTCAGAGCCTCCAACAACGAGGCCGAATACGAAGCCCTCATCCATGGCATGAGGATGGCAAAGATATGCGGCGCAACACGCCTGGTCATCTACGGTGACTCCAACCTCGTTGTCCAGCAGACGATGAATGAGTGCGACGCACACGCCGAAAACATGATCGCATACCGCGCGCTCTACAATGCACTCGAAGGCGAATTCGTTGGCTGCGAACTTCGGCACGTTGGAAGGGAGAGCAACGAGGAAGCCGATAGACTCGCCAACATCGGCTCCACTTGCGCAAAAGTGCCACCAGGAGTGTTCCTCGAACAGATCTGCGTACCATCCATCAAGCGAAAGTTCCCCAAGGGATCACCCGAAGAAGCAGAACACTCGGGAGCTACGCTACCCGAAGGACACGAAGGACCCGAAAAACTGGACACAGAGGTAGCCATGGTCAACCTAATGCAGGTCATGGCAGTCGAAGAAGCTTGGACGCGACCATACCTCCAGTTCTTGATAAACGGAGAATTGCCTGACAGCCCAACAGACGCCCGACGCATATCTCGCCGGTCAAAAGCCTTCACCATCATCAACGGCGAGCTGTACAAGCGCAGCATCACGGGTGTACTTCAACGGTGCGTCACCATCGACGACGTCAAGGCCATACTCCAAGAGATCCATGAAGGCATCTGCGGCCACCACGCAGGAAGCCGCTCCCTTGTCGCTAAAGCTCTACGAGCAGGGTTCTACTGGCCAACAGCCATGAGCGACGCAAAGGACATCGTCCGAAGATGCAATGGATGCCAACGGTTCGCCGACAAACCGCACGCACCTGGGTCCGAGCTCAGGCCCATACCTATAGCTTGGCCTTTCGCTCAATGGGGCCTCGACATGATCGGCAAACTGCCAAAATCCTCGAAAGGGGGACACGTCTTCCTCCTGGTTGCAGTCGACAAATTCACCAAGTGGATCGAGGCCATGCCGGTCACCAACCAAAAAGTCAAAACTACCGTCAAGTTCTTCGAGTCCATTGTCTACAGGTTCGGCGTACCACACAGCATCATCACCGACAACGGATCGAACTTCATCTCCGAAGAATTCCAGGACTTCTGCGAAGGCCTTGGGATCAACATCACGTATGCCTCAGTGGCACACCCGCAAACGAACGGGCAAGTGAAAAAGGCCAACGGCCTAATCGGCGCCGGCATCAAGAAGTGCCTCATGAGCTCACTCGAACAAAAAGCTGGAAACTGGACGAAAGAGCTGCCATCCGTCCTGTGGAGCTTACGGACTACGCCAAACAGCTCCACCGGTTACACACCGTTCTTCATGGTACACGGAGCCGAGGTCGTGCTACCAGCCGAAGTATGCCACCAGGCCCCGCGGGTCGTCGCTTACAGCGAAGCCGAATCCACGATTGCACTTGAAGACGCTGTCGACACACTCGACGAAGCACGGGATATAGCAGCAGCTCGATCAGCGGTGTACCAACAGAGTCTCCGCAACTACCACAGCCGCCGGCTGCGCCCAAGATCCTTCGTCAAAGGAGACCTCGTCTTGCGACTCAAGCAAAAGCGACCGAATAAATTCGACTCACCATGGGAAGGACCCTACGTCATCACCGAAGTCATCCCAGGTGGCGCCTATCGCCTCAAGAACGTGGAGTCTAGAGTCGCATACTCCAACCCATGGAATATCTCGCACCTGCGATGATTCTATCTGTAGCAACCTACCCCCTTTTACTTTCAATAAGGCTTCCAGCCAAGGCTCTTCAGCCGAACAATGTACCTCCTCCATTACGATATAAATAAAGCTAAGTGTCTCGCCCCAAAACTCCGGTTCACTATTTTCTGCAACTGTACTACATGCTACAAACGCACTCAGGGGCTCCCCCCACCTCACAATTTCATCGACTGAGGACCAAACGTGTACACCTGAGTAGCTGACAACGTCAAGCAAACGAAAAGGACACGTACTCAATCAAAGCACTGCGTGCTCACAAACAAACAAACCTTTACAACAGAGGGCACAACACGCCCAGCCGAAATATACAAATGTTACATCTCTCTCTTTTTACAGGTACTACCTATGTTGAAATAATCTGGGCACGCTGCTCAAACAAATCTACAATCTGTTCGGCATACTGCCTTACAGCCGCGTAATGCGGACGCATGTCCCACTCGCCACCATCAGGGCGAAGAGGTGGCCCAGCGGCCACAGCAGCCAAATCCACGTCAGGCCGGTGCAGCCTTCACTCCTGCGACAAGCTGCTGCCGCACCAACTCCTTGACATTGCTTACGCTCCGAAACTTCGACAGAAGACCCACAAGGCTTGTCGGTACGGCATCCAAAGGGAACATGACGTGCAGCACCGAGGCAAGCGATGTCTGCACTTGGCGGAGCACCCGCGAAACTTGATGAACCCGATACTGCACCGTCGCCAGAGCTATGGCGCGATCACGATCCGTACAGAAGAAGCCGCAAGCCTCCATGTCCTGTTGAGTCAAGCAATTGACCCGAACAGCGACACGCTCCTTTTCCTTCCTCGGAGCAAGATTCGCACCTGCAACAATCGCACAAAACAAGAGTAAAACCAGCAGGCTCATCCGAAGAACCGAGCTATATCTCGAACCAAAGAACAACTTACATTATAGCTGCTCGGACAGCCGAACCAGCTCCGCCATCAAGTACTCCTCTCTGGCTGCACCACGATCCGCTTTGGACTTCCAAACGTCGGCATGACCACGTAACCCGAGCAACTCCCTCTCCAGACTACGCACACGATCCCGAAGGAAAGTGAGCTGCGAGGAATCATCCAAGGATGGTCGCAACGGCATTGCGGATGGGGCGTCAACAGGATCAGCACCCGAAGGAACCTAGAGCAACAGCAAAAGAAAGGAACACATACATTCAGCCAATGATAAGCCACAACTCAGAGGAATTCATTAAATATATAAGGCCACTACGTGGCACAAGGATGCTGTTCTTCAAGATATTTACAACAAAAGTAGACTGCAAACTACCCTACGTCTACTACGCCTAAGATGCGGGACCCTAAGTCGCCTCGGAGCCAGACTGCCTAGCTTTGGCCCCGCCCTGCTGCCGTAGTACATACTCAGACAGCAAATCAATGAGCTTGGGCCCATATCGCTCGCAGCGAGCAGAATAGGCAGCAAAGGCTACCTCGGATCCATCCGCAGCCGTCGGCATCCGAGAGGTGATCTGGGGCAGATCCAGCTCCTCTCCAGCCGCCAAGGCCATCGCCAGCCCGATGGACGCGCCGATGCCCTTCTGCTTGCGCTTGTACGCCGCAGGCGCTTCGGCTGACAGAGCCTCCGCCAGAGCATCCACATCATCAAGGGCTGCGCCCTTCAGGACAAGCTCCTTGTAGAAGCGACCAAGGACATCTTTCGCCTTGGCAAGGGAGTTGACGATGGTGCTGCAGCGGTCTTCGACCGCCATAGTGGCATCATCTAGAGCACTACCAGCACCGCGGTCGAACTTGATGCCTGCGGCATCTGAGACAAAAAATAAGAAGGAAAGCATGAAGAAAAGCAGCACAGAAGAAGACCCGAAGAAAAAGAAACAAGTACAAAACTAGCACTCACCCGAAATAGCCTTGGCAGCAGCCATGAGCTTCGCCGCCACCTCTCTTTCACGAGCAGCCGCAACGGTGGCCAGCTGCTCCTCACGATCTGCGGCCTCCTGCTGCAGACGCTCCTTCGCTTCGGCTGCCTTGGTCAGCTCTAGCTCGAGGCGTTCTTTCGCGCCAACGGCGGCTTCGGCCTTCTGCTCCGATTGACCAGGGCTCTTTTTGAGAGCGTCGACCTCACGGAGGGAATTGTTATGCTCCTCTGCATTCAAGACAAGCAAGTGTCAAAGAATAGGACCAGGATAAATAAGAGAGGCATTAAAAGGCAGATAAATACCTTGAAGCCGCCGAAGGTTCGCCGCCAGCGCCAGGCGCTCCTGCACCAACCGCTTGGCCTCCTGCACAAAAGGCTGAAGAAAAAAGAAATAGCAGTAAGAAAAGGGCTTGGGGGCTACGCCCAACACAAAGGAGTAAAAACAAAATTCGCACACGAAGACACTCGGGGGCTCCCCCCGTGATATGAAGCAGAAAAACTTACATGCTCTGATGTTGACTCCGAAGGACCGCCTGCGAAATTCTGAGGCGCAACCACCTGCACCTCCTGCAACGGAGGACCCGGAGGTGCGCCACCTGAAGTCGCCACCGTCTGAGGAGGAGGAGACGCAATTTTCGACTCCCCCATCATCTCCCGTGCACCACCACTGGAGGAATCATGGGAGGAATGCCTGCATACAAACCAATCAGCACAAGCACAACAATCATGAAGGAAAAAGGACAATAGTACAGCAAGAAACTTACGAGCCTAGTGAGCTCAGGTCAAAGACAGGAGGAGTCCTTTGGGCTCTCTTGTCCTCCTTCTTTTCTTCCTTCTTCTCCTCCTTTTTCTCTTCCTTCTTTCGCTTCGCTGGCGGGTGCGGCGCTACAGCCCACACAGGAATGGCAGGAATGGGAGAAGTAGAACCTCCATGACCGTCACTATGACGCTCAAGGCCCAGAGGGTTTCTGGGAGTCGGAGGAGTCGAGGCATCCGAAGATTCGCTGGAGCTCCGTGACCGTTTTCGCGTATGGTCCTCACTCGACTCATCGGCATCCTCCGCCGGAGATCGCGCCGACGGTAGCTCGGACACGGAATCAACCACTTCATTATCCGGGGCATTCGGATACCTTTCGGGCAACGCGGTACCATGCCCGGCACTTTGAAGCTCTGCAAAATCAGAAGGAACTTTGTTAGCAAACAAAGGAAATAAAAACACAGCCGACAAAAAGCACTACGTGCACAAATCTACACCTGCGGTACGACCAACGTCAAAGAAAATGGAGGAGTTTGTGACTTCCCCGGGATTTCTTCTCCGGCTTTGAACTTCAGCAGCGCGCGAAGGGCCCTGTCAAGATCCCCCTCGGACATTTTCTCAGCCGAAACCCTCGTCGGATCACGGCGCCCAGAATATAGAAACATCGGGTGCGCCCTCGCTTGGAGAGGCTGCCCCCGATGCTCAAGAAAAGTCCGGATGATGTCCATGCCGTTCACCTCCTTCTCCGGAATCAGCTGGAGATCCTCCACCCGACGGTAAAGGGCCTCTATCTCCGCCACCTCACCGTCCAAGATTTGGTTTTTCCAAGACCTTTTTCGCTCAATCATTTGGGAGGGGTCAAAGGGAACAAGACCAAAATCTTGCCCGGGCACTACGGAGTCGCGGATATAAAACCATCGCCTCCGCCAGTACTGGACAGATTCGGACATGGAAAAGGAAAAGAAGAGCAGATTGGGACTAAGGGAGATGATGAAACCCCCAATGGGATACACACCATCTGAACCAGATTGCCTCTTCACGGAATAGAGCTTCCGGAAGAGGCCAAAGTGCGGCTCAATGCCAAGCCAGCACTCGCAAAAAGTGATAAAACACGCAATGTGGAGAAGAGAATTGGGAGACAGATGATGAAGCTGAATCCCATAGAAGAAGAGCAGTCCACGAAGGAAGTCGTGGACCGGAAAAGAAAACCCACGCAAAACGAAGGCGAGAAACATAACCCGATACCCAGATGGGGGACGGGGGATTACCTCATTGCCGGGGAGTTTGACGGCCTCCCTATCTTGCGGGATCAGGCCCCGCTCGCGAAGCTTGCGGAGATCGCTCTCCCGCGTCTCCGATCGCCGCCAGTCACCATCAGTGACGCGAGTAGCGGCGGTGCCCTTCTTTCCTCCGGCGGCGCTGGTCCCAACCACAGATGAAGATTTCTTTAGTTTCCCCATTGCGCTACGGCGGCGCCGGCGGTGAAAACGTAGAAAGAACGACGGAAATGTGGAAGGAAATCCCAGTGCGAAGCAAGAATCGCTCGAGCACAAGGAGGCAGTGAACACAAGAACTGGTGCGGTGAAAACAAACCACGATTTCCCCCAATGATTATAACGGCGAAGACGACGAACGACAGCCGTCCATCCAGAAGACCTAACGCCAACAGTAGATCTGACCGTACACGTGTCAACATCACAACGAACCGTCGTTACCACGCCGTCCACTACGCGTGGAAATCGAGGAGACGCCGTAATTATCTCCACGCCGCGCGTGATCGGTCAATTCAAAGTCAGCAAGTGGGACCCATGTTCGTCCAGTCAAGTCATCTCTGGCGTAGCAGACGCTTGAGGTCATCAATCGTCAGCACTGATGTCATCAAAAGCTATACTAGCACCAACTACAATTCTTCGGCTCCACAGCTAAGAGTACTCACTCGAATCTTCGATTCGACTAAATACTCGGGGGCTACTCCTATTAGGAGCGCTGGCCGCGCACCCGGAGGATGAATAACGACAAAGTATTTTCTTCGAGTCCTACGTCGAGTCTACGACTCCACTACGGACTCGGGGGCTACTCCCATAGGGAGGGTGGATTTAAGCATCAGAAATTTTTTGAGTCTTACGGACTTAACAACTGAACAATGATTGAACTAAAGTCTCTGCTCGAGTCTACGACTCGAACAGACACTCGGGGGTTACTCCCATAGGGATGGGAGCGCTGGTCGCGCACCCTATGACTTCTTCGACTGCGATCTTTCGGATCAGCACGCAAAAAACTTTTTGGCATCTCTGCCCCAACAAGCGCCGAGTGAGAGATAATCTCCTTGGCCACCCGAAACACCTCCGTGGTGACAAATGTTCGGATGCTGCGTCAGCGACGCAAAGATAAGACCTGCAAATATCATCTGACGGCCTGGCAACGTACATGACTGCGCTCTCCTAGTACAAATCCATGTCAACAGGCGTGATGAAAAATCTCGACGGACGCGTTGGGTACATTAATTAAAATCACTGGAATTCCACTCATGTAAGTCCTCCGCGGCCTGAGTCGAATTACGCCAGCATATGTTCCAGGTCCGAGTTGAGGGACTCGAACTTGAAGAAGATCGTGTTGTTTCGTCCTAAGACAGTTAACTGACCCTGGTCCGTCGGGTGAGTCAACCACACGCGTCAAAAATCCTACACACACACACACACATATACTATTAATACATAGTTGCACCCGAAAGATGGAAGAGTCCTCAGCCGAATCTACGATTCGACTGATCACTCGGGGGCTACTGACATGGTTATACCCTACGGGTACGCGACTTTAGCATACCTGGTCCAGCCCAAGGAAGGCCCACAGCAGATATACGCTGGCCCATGAAGATTTTCGGGTGGCCAAGGCCCATGACGCCTTCGGATCCTTGGAGAGAAAGACTAGCATAGATAGGAAATTCAAAGGGGTAAAACCCTAGAACCTGTAACCGACTAGGACTATGCCCGGGACCTGCCTAAGTCTATATAAAGGCCAGGAGGGCACGTCCTAGATGCCTCGACTCATACTTTCTCACACACCTCCACCCAAGATCGAATCTGTGCACCCTGTAACCTTCGGTTCCGCCGTAATCAAGAGCAGACAAGCAGGAGTAGGGTTTTCCCTCCGGGGGCCTGAACCTGGGTAAATCTCGTGTCCCCTAGTTGCTTGTCTGTTAACCGTGCCACGATCTCCAGCATCCCCATCTTCTCCAAAACCCAAATCCATAACAATGAGCATTGACGAGATTAAACCTCGTCAGTAAGAGTATCATCTCATACTTCTACCTACAACATCACCATATCACAACACTAGCCCAACAACAATCTAAACTAGACGCCTCTAATTTATCCATTGCAAGTTTTATGTGGCTTAGGGCTTTCGAAGATAGAACCGTTCTTACCTACGAACATGAACCACAACGAGGATAACCAAATTGTTGACAACTTGTTGCAAATTAGATATTGAATATAGTAGGAGAGACAGACACCCGCTAGCCACTTATGCAAAACTAGTTGCATGTCAAGCGTGGAACAGGTCTCATGTGCGAGAACATGTAAAGTTTGTCTGGGCCGCTTCATCCCACTATGCCACCAATATCCAAAGTACAACTAAGAAGCAATAAAATGATCATCATCGCCCACATACTCATATGTGTACTACCCGTGCAAATCATCTACGCATAGATCCGGCTCTGATACCACTGAAGGGTTCGCAGCATAGAAAACAAAAAATTTCCTACGATGGGAACAACTATGTACCAAGATCTATCTACTAGATACAAACAACGGGCAGATGTACATCCGTAGAGAACATACCCTTGAAGACCGACAAAGATTAACGAGTCCAAACTCGTGGTTGATGTAGACGATCTCTTGCCGATCTCAAGATCGAGAGGAAGTCCTAGCACCGCAAAACAGCAGCGCATCCGTGCTCGCACACACGTTCAAGGCACCGAGCAACCTCCGCCTCCTTGCTCCAGCGATGCAGCGGAATCACAACTCTTTCTTGCCGAATAGCCACCGGGAACATGTATCTCGCTAGTCCGAGACCATGGGGATAAATTCTAGAGGGGGAGAGAGATCCTTCACGAGGAGGTGTGAGTGAGAAGTGAGAGGAGGGGCTCCTTATATAGGGGAGGGGGCAGCCCAAGGGGGCATGCCCGCCGGCTATGGAGGGTGACCCCACCTCTCCATCATTCATGTGGGTGGACACTCCACTCACAAAATGGCCCTTCAATTTTATCCACTAAAAAACCCACTCAAATTCCCATTAAATTCCACCAAATTTAATGCAAACTCTCATTAAATAAAACTCTTTTATTTTATTCAGAATTTTGTCAATTACTTTAATGAAAAACATTCACAAATAACCCCTTGCTAGAATTCTGTTTCACATGCATAACCACTTTATGCAATTTCACCCGAAAACCTGTTTCAGTATCTAGTGAAATAAATTCCTGCGCTTGTTCATTCTTTCGGCATGAAACTTTTGCTCCAATTGGATGTCGGTGTCTCTTAAGTGTGTCACCCTACGGTTCGTGAATAATGCGGACATGATCGAGACCCCTCTCGGATCAATAATCAGAAGTGGGATCTGGAGACCCATACTGACTCCCACACATTCAACTATGACTTTCTTGTGATCGTCGGAACCTTTTACGCTAGTATCTTAATACCTTTGTTTCACGATATATTACATGTCCGAGATTCGATCATCGGTATCTCCATACCTAGTTTGATCTCGTTACTGACATGCACTCTTTTCTTGTTCCCGTGATGTAACATTCTAGTGATCAAATCACTTGCTTGCAAGCTAATCAATGTTATATCACCGAGAGGGCCCAGAGCATATCTATCCGTCATCGGGATGAACAAATTCCACTCTCGATCCATGGGCCTCAACATAACACTTTATTAGTTCTGAATCCATCTTTATAATCACCCTGTTACGGTGTGACGTTTGATGTTATCAAGAAACTCTTCCGGTGTTAGTGATTGGCATGATCTCATGGTCTAAGGATTAGGATCACTTCGTAAGTTGTTATAGCAATATAAACTCAATGACTTTGATCGTAATGCTATACTTCGGATGAATGTTCATCACATCATTACACTAATGTTGTGACCTCGTTATTAACAACATCCAATATCCATGATCAGGAAACCTTTGATCATCTTGTTAATCAACGAGCTAGTTTATAAGAGAGGCATAACTAGGAACTTCCTTTTGTTTATTAAACACACATGTATTAACGTTTCCGTATTAATACAATTATAGAATGTAAAATAAACATTTATCATAAATAAGGAATACGATAATAACCACTTTATTATTGCCTCTCAGGCATATTCCCTTCATTTGCTACTAGCCTATCCTTGTATCTATCAATTGTTCCATCAGATTTTCTTTTAATTCTATAAACCCACTTGCATATAATATTACTACCTTGTTTATGTGGTATTAGGTGCCAAGTTTTATTTTCTACCAAGGCCCTATATTCTTCATCCATAGCCTTTTTCCAATCAGAATTTTTTAGAGCTATTTCCAGATTTTCTGGTTCACTAGCTGTACATAATAATCCATACCTTATGGTACCGTTGGTGTATGTTTTTGGTTTAGCATTACTGGTCCTTGACCTTGTACGGTAGATCACAGGTGCAGGTTGGGCAGCAACTGAATCTGTCGCAGAAGATCCTGAGTGCTGCTCTTCCCCGGATCCCGAGACAGATTCTATTGGCGACGCAGCTCCTGCGGACCCACGTGTGGACATCACATCTTTCTGATCCCATGACGGGCTCGATGGCGCTGTCCCTGAGGACACACGTGGCGACGCGCTTCGCTGGTTCCGCACGGGGCTCGGTGTCGTCCGCGTGTCACCACCGGACTGGCTGGAGGACAAGGTGGGGCTCGGTGTAGACGTCGCTATCGCAGGACCGTGCCGCGCGCTGGTACGAGATTGATTCTCACGAGGTGGAGACAGATCGCCAGCAGGTTCTGACGCCGCTAATCCCGAGGCGGATACTCCCGCCCGCGCGATCCGAGGAGGATTTTCCTCGTGCTTTGCGCCGCCTGGTGCTCCATGCGATAATAGTGGTCGCTGTTGGTGCAAACCTGCGCCGTTCTCCCTCGTTCCGGCACCGTTTTGCTCGGGATTTTTTTCTGCGTGCTGCTGGACCTGAGAGGAACTCAAAACACTAACAGGATTTATAGATTCATTAGTTGTTAGATCAGTGCAATGTCGTTCCCCCGGATGATCTAACGTGTCTGGATTTTGCAGATGATCAGGAAGGAGTAGAATTTCTCGACGAAGGAGGGATCCAGCGTTTGGGTGAAGATTGGAGAATGGAAACACCGTTTCATCAAAGACAACATCTCGGGAGATGTAGACCCTGCCAGTTTTGACATCGAGACACTTGACCCCTTTATGCATGTGGCTATATCCGAGAAAGACACATTGTGTGGAACGAAAAGCAAGCTTGCGAGAATTATATGGTCTAAGGTTGGGCCAGCAAGCACAACTAAAGGTGCGAAGTGAAGTATAATCTGGGGTTGTGTTGAGAAGACTTTCCATGGGAGTGCATGATTAATGACTTTAGAGGGTAGCATATTGATTAAGTATGTGGCTGTTTTGAAGGCTTCATCCCAGAATTTTAGTGGCATGGATGCATTTGCAAGAAGAGCAAGTCCCACTTCTACAATGTGACGATGTTTGCGCTCAGCTGAACCATTTTTTTGGTGTGCATGAGGGCAAGAGACATGATGTTCAATTCCAATTTTTTGAAAAAAGGAATTTAGCTTCTCATATTCACCACCCCAATCGGATTGTATGGCAAGAATTTTCTTATCGAATTGTCGTTCAACAAGGTTTTGGAAATTGTGAAAAATCTGGAAAACATCGGATTTTTTCTTGAGAAGATAAATTCAAACATATTTGCTATAGTCATCGATGAAGCTTACATAATATGTGTATCTTCCTACAGAACTTGGTGCAGGACCCCAAACATCTGAGAGTACAAGTTGTAAGGGAGAAGTGGATACACTAGTTGATCTTGCATAAGGGAGTTGATGACTCTTATCTTTTTGACATGAATCACAAATAGACTCAGTACTAGACTTGGTTGAACATGTAAGTTCATGACTACTAAGAATTTGTTGAACAATTCGAAAAGAGGGGTGACCTAAACGACAGTGCCACTGTGAAGCTGAAGGCTTGGTGGCGTTGAAGACTTGTTTATTTTCGATTGGTGAAGATGATATCAATGGATAGAGTCCTCGTACGCATCTACCCTTAAGCAGAGTTCTCCTCGTTGCCTGATCCTTAACATAAAAGTACCAAGGATGAAATTCAATATAGACATCGTTATCAAGGGTAAAACGATGGATAGAGACAAGTTTTTTTGTAGCATGGGGAACATGAAGAACATTTTTAAGATGTAATTGTTTTGATGGGGAATTGACAATTGCATGACCAACATGACTAATGCTCATACCTTGTCTGTTTGTAGCATGGATCTGATCGCGGCCAACATACTTTTCCTTCATGGTGAGCTTGTTAAGCTCGCCTGTGATGTGGTCGGTGGCATCGGTATCACCATACCAGTTGGTGTCCACGCCATAGGATGTCGAGTTGGCACCCTTATCCTCCTCTTCTTCTTCATCATCTGAGTAGTGATGCCAGCACTTCCAGGCACCATCCCCCGGCTTGCCACAGATCTGGCACGTGACGAGGTCGCGCTCTTTGTTGCCGCCCTTGCCGCCTCCACGGTGAGCATTGCCATTGCCACCACCACGGCATCCATGCCCGCGGTTGTTGTAGCCACGGCCTCCTCCGTGGCGGCCTCCACCATACTGGCCGTGCCCACGCTGGCCACCTCTGCCGCATGATGTCGAGTTGACGGAGGAGCCCCCACCGATGCCATCGGTAAGGAGCTCGATGTGGTTGTCGTAGGCGACGATCTGGGCATACAGCTCGCCCGAAGTGATCTTGCTGGCACCATGGACCCCGATGGCGGCGAAGAGGGGATTGTGGGTGTCATCGAGGCTGGCGAGGACATATTCCACCAGTTCCTCCTCGTCGATCGGCCGGCCTGCGGCCGCGAGTTCGTCGGCGTAGCCCTTCATCTTGTTGAAGAATTGGGCGGCCGTCATGTTCTCCTTCCTCGTTCTTGCGAGGGCGACGCGGAGGTTGGCAATCCGCGTGCGTGACTGAGCGGCGAACATCGTCTGGATCGCCACCCAGACTTCGGCAGCTGTGTTCATCCCAATCACGGAAACAAGGATATCAGGTGAAAGGGTGCCCAGAAAAAAAGACAGAACCTGTTGGTCGGTTTCCACCCATGCGTCGTAGGAAGGGTTTGGCTCCTCACTCGATTTGCCATCCTTTTCGACGCTGATGGTCTCGGATGGTGTAACACCCTCAGAATCGGCCCTATGCAAGTTTTAGCGAAACTCGCCAAACCCGCATAGAAACGATTCGAAGGTGCCCACCAGGCACTTTCGTGCGGGTGGAAAACGAAGTAATAACATTACACAAAAGTCCTCGATGGGACCCACAGAACAGATATATATATAACAGCGACTCGATGAGTCAAGAATACAGATATACAATGCAAAGATCCAAATCACCTGTAAAACGATACAGCGTCCGACTACGGACAAGATGCAAATGGGGCTAAGAGCCCTGAAGAATAACCAATGGCGTCCATAACCCTGCCCAGGCCAAGCCGGAAGGGTAACCCTGCTAACGACGTCGATCTCGAAACCTGCTTAAACAAAAGGGGTGCCGACAAAGGGCAAAGGAAAAAGAGGAGCGTCAGTACTGAGGCCAGTACACGGCGAGACTAGAATTCGGCGGTCCTCGCCTACATAGGTATGGTGGACTGAGCGGCAGCGGCAGCATGCACTAAACAACCTATAGAGACTCGACACAACTGGCGACTATCAGAGAGGGGTGAGAAAGACCTATTCGGAACCAACCTGATACTACCATCAAACAAACCCATCCTGGCGTTTCCCCCTCGAAACCAAACGAGGAAGTCAACCGAGGAACTCACACCGTTGGCAGTTTTATTTATTCAGTTATCGTTGCAGTAATTACTAGTCAGGTATAGATAATCATCCTGATAAAATAAGCAGTGGGCACTTTTAGTGAACCATTCCGTTATAGTTACAACACTTACTAATCAGATACAGATAGCATGAGATAACCCAAAACCCAGCAGTTGTTGGTACTTTTATTTAGCCATTCCGTTGTAGTGACGCTGATTACTAGTCATATCGGATACAAGTCAATTGATAACAATAAACTTTAGTTAAAATTGTCTATGATCAAGCACTGTGCTCCAAGTCGTCCATAACCGCGGACACGGCTTCTCGAAAAGATTTAACCCTGTAGGGGTGCACCAAAGTATCCACAGGCACTTCGACCCTTTTTGCCAGATCAGTTAACATACACCCATCGGTATGTCGGCGGGGCCTAAGTCACGACGTTCCCAGACCCAAAGCAAGTACATGGGGGCCACCCCACCAAGTCGACACCCGCAACGAAGTCGGCCGGTCTTCGAGACGGACTTAGGGTTTGCGTCAGTGGCTGTAAACGACAGCAAATCCCCAAACGGGGACTGTCGATATAGCGAAAACACTCCGCTTCCAAAACAGTACAGCGTGCTCCTCACACAATCGTAAATAAAGCAGTAAAGCATGGCATAGGTACAGGATAGTAAATAAATCCTCAAACTAGTTGTGGCCCCCAGTACAATACTTTGAAATCAGGTAATAATCAATGGGGGGCCCATATCTCCCCACCTGTGGTTAGCGCGCTCGATCTCGGAACAGGTGTCAAGAACTCGGGGTCCTACGGGACACAAGTGGGCGGTCCGAAACCAAATATTATCTATCACCCACCGATGCCTCTACTTACTTCAATTTTAGTTGTTAAGCAAGAATTAAAGTGAACAATAAATAAAGCCAAGGTCTTCTCCAACATTGAACATGCGGCAATTCTCCAACAACTGTGGTACTTGACGACACGCAACAGCACTTGAGCAAGTGACTACGACGCGCAAGTCCAACTATCTACCAAACAACAGGTAATAGGATGTGTCCGAGGCAATATATGGCTGCAAGGGATATCACGGGTACGGAAACTAGAGCATCGCAACACAGATAGCAATAGATCAACAGGAGGGAATAAATACTATAAAAGTAAGATAGGTAGAAAGGGGGAGATGCTCGCCTGAAAACATTGTCGAAGGTTCAACCGAAGATCGGGGCAAAGCTCACATCAACTCAACGGCCTTGTCCGCGAAGAAGCAAAACACTAGAATAAACACCGGATGCAATATTTAATACAACGGCAGAAGATCGGCATGATGCATGTATGATGGATGACATGGCAAAGGTGCGATGCAATTAGGCCATATTAAGCGGAACCGGGGTCCCGACACTTAATTAAACGGTTCAAGTTATTTAACTACCCCGCAAATTAAATGTTGTTTTAACATGGCAAAAGATAGCACCGGTTCGCTACACAAGTTTTAAATGAGGCCAATATAAGGCTAGATTTGCCCGCATATGGGCCCCATATTTAATTATTAGGTGAATCGGCATAAGGCCCCCAAACCACACAAATATGCATGCGAGTCCGACAATTTATATGCAACAGTTATATAGGTGACATTTATAAAATAGGGTTCTCGGATAAGGGGTTCACACTTTAGGGGGTCTCGACGAACTTGGGGTTCCAGGGTTCGGGGTTCGGTCTCAGGGTCCAGGGTTCGACGGGATCGTTCTCGGCAACAGAAGTAGATCTTGTCGCATCCGCGGTGGTCGGTCATGTTGTCGGTCTCGGCATTCGGGGTGAAGCACTTGTTGTACCGGTGGCGTTCTTGGCGATCTTCGGGTTCGGGCCTTGGCGCTTCGGATCGATCTTCAGAGGTCCGGGAAGGCGACCTTGGCGCTCGGGTTCGGTCTTCGGATCCGGATAGGAGGTCTTGGCGCGGCACCGGGTTTGGGGTGTCGAGGCTTGGTCTCCGGGGTTCATGAGGCGGACTTGGCGTTCGAGGGTTCCTCCGAATCCGTGGCGCGTCCGTGATGTAGATCTTGTCGGTCCCTGTCGGAGGCCTTCGGGGACGGGTCTCGGCGACTTGGCGCTTCGGTTTGATGTCGTCCTCCAGGTACCGCGGGCTCTCGGCGTAGATGGCATTGACGGGCTTGAGACCGAGAACGGTTACTGAACCATGGGTCCGGACGTTGTCTTGGTACAACACACAAGCACCAACACATACACGCAGGAGCACCACGCAGGGGCTGGACGGGGCGATGAACACTGCAGGGGCGGCGGGGCCCACGCGCTGGATGCGGGACGCGGGGCGGTGCAGGGGCTCGTGGCAAGCTCAGACGACGACGGCGGGGTGAACGGCGAGGAGGGCCGCAGGAGCGAGCGACGGCGCATAGGCGGGCGCCGGCGAGCGCGGAGGCGGGGATGCGGCCGCGGCGGTTGCGGGCTCGGGCGGCCACGGGTGGAGGAGCCTGGCGGAGCGGCGACGCCGGCGGAAGGGGTCGGAGGCGGCCGCTAGGGCGAGACAGAGACGGCCGGAGGCGGGGAGCCCGCTGGCGGCGGCCCGCCGGAGCGGAGGAGGGGGAGGTCAGGGGGCGAGGCTCGGTGGGCGCGGCCGGAGGCGGGCGCCAGAGGGGGCGGGGCGCCGCGGCTCGACGGAGGCGGGCGGGGCGCGCTCAGGCGGAGGAGGAGGACGCCGGCAGAGGGGCGCTCGGGGAAAGCGGCTCGGGGGCGAGCTCGCGCGGCGAGCAGAGCAGAGAGGGGAAAAGGGAGGAGGGAGGTGGCCGGACGGGGGGGAGAGGAAGGGTGGAGCGGCGGCGGCGGCTGGAGAGGGAGAGAGCGGGGAAGGAGGCAGGCAGGGGCCGGCGAGGGGCGGCGCACGCCGGAAAGGGGGAGGAAGAGGCGAGGGGCGCGGTGAGCGACGGAGGAAGGACGTGGGGGAGCGCGTGGGTGGGAGGCGACGGGTGGGTCCGGGGACGTGGGGAGGAGCGCGGCCGGGGGTCGGCTGGCGCGGCGCCGGCGCCGGAGGGGACCAGGGCGGGAGGAGGAAGAAGGAGGGTGGGGAGGCGAGCGCGGGGTCGGGGTGGGGCTGCACCGCTGCAGGCGCGCGTGCGTGCGGTTGGTGGGGCTTGGGGTGGGACCAGGCGTGGGCCAGCAGGGAGGGGTGGGATGAGAGGGTGAGAGAGGAGGCAGCGGTTTGGGTGATGTGGCGGCGTCTGGTTGGGTAGAGGGTAGGGAGAGGGTGAGGTGGCAACCAGCTATTGGGTGGGGTGAGGTGGAGGCAAGGGTTGGGTAGATAGGTTGGTAGTTTTAGGAATTGTTGGGGTGGACCGATTTGAAAATGGGGGTGGTCGTTCGGGTCAGGTCGGCCCGTTCGACTGCCCCCACTAAAAATAATTAAACATTTTATTCATTTCCAACAGGACTTTTGCAAACCGATAGCAGACAAAACAAATTAATCCGGGGACCCGGGTTTTGCATTTGAATTAAGACGGGCGTTTGGAAAACAAATTAGGTTTTTCCGAAAATAGTTTTATGCGAACAGATGCAAGATGATGACGATGCTCAAATGCAATGTGGCATGATGACATGAGCATGCGGTCAGGATGATGCAATGCACAAAAACGACGCGATTTTCTAGTAGTGGTTTTGCGGGATGCCACAGATGGCGCCTTGATCTTCAGGTCGAGGAAGCTCGTCAGACGAGCTCCACGAATTGGTGGGAGGACCTGAGATTGCCAGACGAGGTAGTTTACCCTCGTCAATTTCTCACTCACGGTGATGCCAACGAGAGTATTCGTCATGGCGGCACTAGGAGAGGATGAGGAGGCGAGGCACATCGATGTTTATTGGAAGGTAGGCTCTGATACCATATTATCGCTAGAGAGGTTTTGGGTTTAACAATGCCCTTGAGTCCAGGCTCGCTACATGTTAATATAGGCTACCACGGGCAGATAAGATTACAGGAGGTTACATCGGTAGAGGAAAACTAGGAAAACGATCTGATCTTTATATCTAAGATCAATCGATACAACAACCACAATATATATCTCTCTACCGTGATGTGACAGAGATATGTTACAAACTCTAACATTTCGTACTTTTTAGCCTGCTTTTCAGTGTATTCTTAGGGATGTTGAGGCGACGGCTACGTCCCGAAATCAAAATAAGGTCCTTCCCCCTCGCTCCGGTGGTGCATCTAGCCTCGACGGAGAGCGCGTGGAGTCGTTTGTTCAGCGGATCTCCCGGGACCCTCTTCGTTTTTGTTTTCATTGGTTTGTTCTCGGGTCAATCTCTTCCGATCTACGGTTGTCATCATTGGCAATGGTTGCTCTTCTGGTGTGTTTGTCCTTTGTGGCCTTAGCACGACGATTTCCCGCCTGTCTTCTACAACAAGCTCTACAACGACAAGCTTTGTCCGGCTTTGGTGATGGAGAGGCGAGGACGGCGACGCGCCTTCGGCTCATACTAGTGTATGCAGTCGTCGCTAGGTGGTCCAATGACCTATTTGTAAATTTTATTACTTTTGGATCTCTTTGTCAACTGTTGATAATTATTAATAGATCGGTGGATTCTTGCAAAAAAATCATATTTTATGATTTATATCTAGATCGTGAACGATCACATTTTCTGAATCAACATGTGTGTTTAGTTGTCGTCTACATGCATGAAAATTATCAAAGGCAAAGTATTACCCTAATCTAGCGTGGAGATTAATTACGAAGCTGCATAGCCTTTGTGCTAGAGTGCTCAAGGCAAATTATTACCCTAATGGAAGATTAGAAGATACAGTCTTCGCGGGTAACGCTTTCTCCACATGGCAGGCGATCTCGTATGGACTAGATTTGTTGAAGAAGGGCCTGATTTGGCGCATTGGCAATGGACAACAAATCAGGATTTGGAGTCCCTGGTTACCTAGGCCTCCCTCCTTCCGCCCAATATCGCAGAAAAATAGATGCCGACTTCGATTTGTCAATGAGCTGATTGATCAATATGGTCGTTGGAGAACTGATCTCTTAAACCAATACTTCATTCCAGCTGATGTGTCAGAGATACTAAAAATAATCCCATCACCAAGATTGTTGGACGATCGGCTGGCTTGGGCACCCCCCAAACATGGCCTCTTCACTGTTGGAAGCGCGTACAGATTTGGTATGGAGGAGTCTTGGGGAGCCTCTACTGTTTCTACTAGCTCTGCACCGGATGGTTCGAGGAAGATGTGGAATCTTATTTGGAAATCATCCGTACCCCCTAAGGTGCAACACTTCGCTTGGCGGTTACGGACTCATTGCCAACTTGGAAAAATAAGCACATTCGTAACTTGGAGGCCTCTGATTATTGCCCTGTTTGTGGTCGGGATCTAGAAAACAATTTCCATTCATCCTCAGGTGTAATATCAGTATGCAGATGTGTACATATATGGCGCAACTCTGGCACCTTTCATCGCCTGTCTCCATCATCAATATAGGTATAGCTTGGCTTCTGAATTTTTTGAGCAATCAGCCACATGCAATGATTAGCAGAGTTCTGATGACTTTATGAAAAATATGGCAAGTCCGCAATGAAATTGTTCATGATAAGCCACCACCTCCGTTGGATGTCTTCAGGCAAATTCTGGTGAGCTATCTAGATTTTATTTTCCAAATAAAGCATCATACGCTTGAAAATATTATCAAAGACAGGGTTATTATGGACCCCTATGAACAACTGGTGCACACAGTTCAGCAACATGTCATCCTGCCGGGTTGGAGTCCACCACTTGAAGGATGGGCTAAGTTGAATACCAATGGTTCTTTCAGAAGCGATGGTACTGAAGGTGTTGGTATCGTCCTTCATGACCACAATGGAGAAATTATTATATCGTCTTGCCGTCAACTGTCGTGTTGCCGTGATGCTCTTGGAGGTGAACTTGGAGCAAACTTGGAGCGCTGCAGGAAGATATTTCCCTAGCCCTACATTGGTGTAATCAGCCTTTGATTATTGAAGTGGACTGCTTGGAGATGGTTAATGCACTAAAGAATGGAGAAATGGATCGGTCTATATTTTCAACAATGATAGAGGTGATCAAAAGCTTGACGAAGGTTCGTCAGACGAGTATTACTCATATTAGGAGAAGCCAAAATAATAGTAGTCATTTCATGGCAAATTTGGCTAGATCTGAGGCTCGCACAGTTGTATGGCTTGGTTCCTGGCCTGATGGTCTACTGGGCATATGTCGTCGAGAATGTAATCCATGAATGTTGTTATGAGTAATATAAGTTTTTCCTCGCAAAAAAAATTCTCAAAGCTTTGAAGCATATAGATACGTTTTTCGTGATGTTTTCATATATGACTCATATGAACACGAGAGAAAATTCAAATCTCCAACTACATCACATATTTTCTTTTCAAACGATGCATTTAGAAAAAAAATTATATGTGGCTTTTTCCCTATATTTATCTCCTCCTACATTTTACATGTGGGAGATGGAAAATCCTAATAGTTGTTTGAAAATTCAAATGTATCTCATATTTCTATCTACAAACTACTTCTAACTATGTTTGATTGGATTTTCGACCTCATGGTTTTTTCAATTAATTTTTGTCATATTATTGATTTATTCTTTCCATTTCAGTTTTATTTATTTTTTGGAGTTGTAGTTACCTTTCAGATTTTATTTTTCATTTAGATTGATTTATATTTTTCTATTTCTAATGTTATTTTGTAGTTTTGGTGTGTATAATTTTGTGAAAGTTATTTCCAATTAATATACTTTCATCATCGATTGATATAATTTTTATAATAGTGATGTATTGTACTACAAAATTCTATTTAAAAATATCGGACATATAAAAAAAGCAAATATGCAACATCAGTAAATTTATTGTTTTGAACAACTTTACATCATATGAATGGACATTTTCAGGAACCATGAAACAAATATATTGAATGATCTAAACAGATTCTAGAATAAGAAAATTAAAAGAAACCTTTATTGTAAGATATTGAGAGTATGCTTTTTATATTCTTCAAAATCTAAAACATACAAGACCATAATAATAATAATAGGTGATCTGACCTATCTAGGCTAATAATAACCAACTGTAGAAGATGATTTCCCCGGAGGTCCTATATGCCGGCCTGGTCGACATGTACCAGGCGCCGCACGCCCCTAGGAGGGTATCATGACCGACCCAATGCCCATTTTCATTTTATTCCTTTATCTCTTTTCATGTTGTTTCTTTTTTTTGTGTGTGTGTTTTTAAAAATTAATTTAAATCCATCACATTTCTTGACATATGAATATTTTCAATTTTGTTTTTTCAATATGAAAATTTTCAAAATTAAACATTTTTCAAATTTGAACAATTTTCTAAATATAAACTTTTCTCAAATTTAAATATTTTAAAAATATATAGATATTCGAAGTTTTTAATCTAAACAGAAAATAAAATAAAAATAAACATAAACATAAACTGAAAAAAAAACCTAACAAAAAAGAAAACTGAACTAGGAAATTAAACTGGGTTGGCCCAAAAAGTGGGCCAGGGGGTGTGCAGGTCACCTACACGCACGAGGGCTGCATGAAAAACTCTATTCGACGCTCTAAGCTACGACCTCGGGACCAAACATGACCTTTAGTTTTCTTCATTTTTTTTCAGTTTCTGGTCGGTTGTTCCGGTTTCTGCAGTTTCTGTTTTGGTTTTTAACTATTTTTATTTTTCTTTTCTATATTTTGAAATTCGATTTTTTACAAATTTGAACAATTTTCAAATCTAAATTTTCAAACTCGAATATTTTTCAAATCCAAACAAGTTTTAAATTTGTTTTTTAACTAAGACAGTTTTCATATTTAAACAAATTTCGGACCTGAAAATTTCAAATCAAAACAATTTAAATCTGAAAGTATTTTCGAATTATAAACAGAAAAGAAAACACAAAATAAAATAAAAGAGAGAGAACATACCTGTACTTACTGGGCTGCGATGAAAGCATCCCATTTAGGGAAAGGAATCGGTCTGGGCGGCAAATAGGGCCTCCTGTTTAGGGAAATCACGGAAGTCCTATATGCAACTCATTTCAGCCAAGCAGGCCAGGACCATGGCAAGGTCCATTTAATAAGCCCATGTATGGCTCTAAAATCGTAAGCTGGAAACGGCAACAGCGAATAGTTACACTAATATAGACAAGGCCGTCTTGAAATATATCTAGGCCTTCTCATTATTTGGATTTAGTCCTCATCTTGTCTAATTCCTTGCAGACCACCTCTGTCTAGGCCTGTTTACAGGGATGTAAACGGCGTCCCCTTTAGCGCCTAATATTTTGCTGTCAGTTATAGGTTTGTGATTGTTAAAAGGAATAGACAAGTGTTATTTCTCTGCTTTTGCTTCTCCTGTCTTGCTGGTGAAAAAGAAAGATGGCACATGGCTCTTCTGTGTGGACTAAAGACACCTTAATGCATTGACTGTGAAAAACCAATTTCCCCTGCCTATTGTTGATGAGTTGTTGGATGAGTTAGCTGGTACTAAATACTTCTTCAAGTTAGATCAAGGCCTTCATATGGGGGCCAAAGGTCATAATATATAATACAGATATATGTGCAAATATGCAGTAAGCCCTCTAACGTATGGAGAAACTACTACAATATAAAAATATATACATATACATCTAATACACCCCGTCAAACTCATGGTGGGTCCACAACACTGAGTTTGGAGAGTAAGAAATCATGTTGCGCTCTGGTCTATGCCTTCATAAAAAATCCGCCAACTGTAAATCTGAAGGCACATACTGAAGCACAACAACCTGAGCCTGCACCTGAGCACGTGTATAAAAAGCATCAACACCAATATGCTTGGTAAGCTCATGCTTGACCGGATCACGTGCAACTCTAATAGCACCTGTACTGTTAGACAAAACCAGAGTGGGTGTGGTAAGAGAGATCCCAAAATCCGCAAATAACCACCGTAACCAGATCACCTTAGCAGTCAACAAGGCCATAGCACGCAACTCAGCCTCGACACTCGAACGGGAAACCGCTATCTGTTTCTTCGTCTTCCAAGCAATGAGTGAACCACCAAGAAACACACAGTAGGCAGTAAGTGAACGGTGATCCGAAGGATTACTCGCCCACGTAGCATCCGAATAGCACTGGAGCTGAAGGGAGCTGGAACTCGGAAAGAAAAGGCGACGAGTGATCGTACCACGAAGATAACGAAGAACACGAAGAAGATGACTATAGTGAACAGTGGTAGGAGCAGAAACAAACTGACTCAAAATATGAACAGGATAAGAGATGTCAGGACGAGTGACAGCAAGATAAACAAGACTCCCGACAAGATGACGATAACGTGTCGGATCAGGAAGAGGATCACCATCAGTAAGCTGAAGCTGAACATGAAGCTCCATAGGGGTCTCAACAGTGCGCTCATCCCCAAGAGCAACACGAACAAGAAGATCCTGAATATACTTTTCCTGGGAGATGTAAAATCCATCAGAAGTGGAGGAAACCTCAATCCCAAGAAAGTATCGAAGAGGACCAAGATCAGTCATAAGAAACTGATCACGAAGACGAGCCTTAACAAAGGCTATCTACTCAGAATCATCACCAGTAATGATCATGTCATCAACATAGATAAGAAGAAGAGTGCGTCCACGAGGAGAAGTGTGAACAAACAGCGCTGGATCATGAGCACTAGGGGAGAAACCAGCAGCAGTCACTATAGAAGCAAGGCGCTTAAACCAGGCACGAGGGGCCTGTTAGAGGCCATAAAGAGAACGTCGAAGACGACAAACCATCCCCTCGGGAACAGAATACCCAGGAGGAGACTGCATATAAACCTCCTCACGCAACTCACCATTGAGAAAGCGTTATGAACATCAAGCTGGGATACAGACCAGTGACGAACAGAAGCAACAGCAAGAAGAGTACGCACCGTGGTCATATGAGCCACAGGAGCAAAGGTCTCATCATAGTCACGACCATGCTCCTGCTGATCCACAAGACGCGCTTTATAACACTCAAGATATCCGTTAGAGCGGGTCTTAATCTTATAGACCCACTTACACGTGATAGGACGAACTGTTGGAATTATGCCCTAGAGGCAATAATAAAGATATTATTATTATAATTCTTGTTCATGATAATGTTTATATTCCATGCTAGAATTGTATTAAGCGGAAACTTTAATACTTGTGTGGTTTGTGAACAACACCGTGTCCCTAGTACGCCTCTATGGACTAGCTCATTGATTAATGATGGTTAAGGATTCATGGACATGAGTTGTCGATTAATAATGAGATCATATCATTGGGAGAATGATATGATGGACATACCCAAACTAAGCAAAGCAATTAGATCGTGTCATCGTGTTCATCTTTGCAAAGCTTTTCTTATGTCAAATATTGTATTCCTTAGACCATGAGATAATACAACTCCCTGGTATCGGAAGAAAGCTTTGAGGTCATCAAACGTCATCCTATGAGAGGGTGATCATAAAGGTGTCACTCAGGTGATCGGAAAGTATCTGTTGGGTTGTATGTATCGAGATGGGATTTGTCCCTCCCAAGTCGGGGAGATATACTTCGGGCCCACTCGGTGATCGATATCAACACCGCTTGCAAGCATGTGGTTAAGAAGTTAATCACAAAGTGATATCGGATTACGGAACGAGTAAAGTACTTGCTGTGAACGAGATTGAACTAGGTATGACGGTACCGACGATCAAATCTCGGGCAAGTAAAATATCGCGAGATGAAGGGAATATATATATATGGGATTGATTGAATCCTGGCATCGTGGTTCATCCGATATGATCATCGATGAATGTGTGGCAGTCAATATGGGTTTCCAGACCCCGCTGTTGATTATTGATAGAAGATCATGTCTGCATATTCTCGAACCCGCAGGGTCACACACTTAACGTGTCTCGACGCTAAGATAGATTGGATAATTGGTTTATGAGTTTTTGTTCGGAGTCTCGGATGGGATCCGGGACATCACGATAGGTTCCGTAGTAGTCCGGAGAATAAGATTCATATAAGGCAGTGCAGTTTTTGGAGTTCGGAATTGTTCCGGGTTAATCGGTATTGTACCGGAAGCTTCTAGAACCTTCCGGAAGGGGACCAACGTGGCCCCACCTTCCGGGAGGAGGCATGGGCCTATGAGGGAGTGCCCTGGCCGCATTGGGCCAGGGTCACAAGGCCCCATAGGGCCCAACCGGCCAGCTAGGGTAAAACCCTAACTAGACCTTCTAGAAGGGGGGGTTTCCTTGCCCCCCACTCCTCCTCCTTGTGGCCGCCGGTTTGGACTTGGGGGAGGGGCTAGGGCAGCCGCCCACCCCTCTATATAAAGAGGGCTGGGGGCGCACCACCCCCCCTCCCCACACCTTCCCCTCCAAAGCTAGCCGCCCTGCTGCCCTCCTCTCTCTCTCCCTCCGACTGCGTGTAGGCAAAGCCCTGCTGCAAAAACTCTCCACCATATACACCACGCCGTCGTGTTGTAGATCCAATCCGTCTCTCCACCATACTTGCTGGACCGAGGAAGGAGGAGACGTCGAGGTGCTGCACGTGTGCATCTCACGGAGGCATTGCCACTTGTGGTGCTAGATCGGATCGGATCGCGAGGAGGAGAAGCGAGTATGACTACATCACCCACGTTCCAACGAACGTTCCGCTGTGCGAATCTTCAAGGGTATGAAGATATAATACAATCTCTCTCGTTTATTGCATCTCCTAGATTAGATCTTGGCTTCCCTCTGCTCGCATCCGTAGAAAATTTTGATTTACTATGCCGCGAAACCCTTCAGTGGTATCAGAGCTAGATCTATGCGTAGATGTGTTTCACGAGTAGAACGCAACATGGTTGTTGCGGGCGTTGATGTTTTCTGTTGCAAGCCTCTTGTTTGTGTTCTTCTTATGACGCGGGATAGTGAGATTGAAGCGGTCCAGGCCAACCTTACACGACGTCGTTCGCGAGACCGGCTCCGCACTTGACGTGTGGCTTGTTCCACACATGCGGCTGGTGGATGCCAGTTTCTCTCACTATAGTTGTCATGGGATTAACACCGGAGTTTGGCAACCATAATATCACCGTTGTGGCTTTCCGTAGGTAAGAATCGTTCTTAGCATCTACTCCCATAAGCCACGTAAAACATGCAACAACAAAGTAGAGGCGTCTAACTTGTTTTTGCAGGGAGTGTTTTCTGTGATATGGTATGGCCCAAGATGTGATGTGTATAATGTATGCGATGATCATGTTTTGTAATGTTTCACGACTTGCATGTCGATGAGTACACAACCGGCAGGAGCCATATGGTTGTCTTTATAATCGTGTATGAGCTGTGTGTCAACTTCTTATGCGCCATGTAATAGTTTCACTTTATCGCTAAGTAGTTAGCAATAGTTGTAGTTGCTATTCGTGGTGGAGGCAATCATGGTGGAGTGATGGAGATCATGCCAGAACGCACAAGATGGAGATCATTGAGCGAAGATTGGCTATACCATGTCACATAAAGTTATATGCATGTGATGTTTATCCTTTTATGTATCTTATTATGCTTAGATCGCGACGGTAGCATTATAAGATGATTCCTCACTTAAAGATCAAGATAAAAACTGTGTTCTCCCCAAGTATGCACCGTTGCGAAAGTTCGTCGTGTCCAAGCATCACGTGATGATCGGGTGCTATAGACTCTACGCTCACATACAACAGGTGCAAGCCAGTTTTGCACACGCGGAAATACTTGGGTCTAACTTGACGAGCCTAGCATGTACAGACATGGCCTCGGAACACATGAACCGAAAGGTTAAACATGAGTCATATGAATGATATGATCGACACTTCGTTGTCCACCATTGAAACCACATCTCTTCTCGTGAAGATCGGATTAAGCGTAGTGAATTTGGATCGTGTTCACTAAACAACTTGAGGGATGTTGAATTTAGTGGGAGTTCATCTAGTAATTTGATTAAAAGTTGAACTAGTTATCATGAACATAGTCTAATTTGTACTTGCAAATATTGTAGATCAAATGGCTAAGTCCAACTTCAACTTCAACGTTTTTGCTGAGAAGGAAAAGCTTAAAAACAATGGGTCTAACTTCACCAATTGGTTCCACAATCTAGGAATCATTCTCTCTGGCGGTCAAAAGGACTATGTCCTTGGGAAAGCGTTAGGTGACCCCCCTGCTGCAACTGCGCTGGCTGATGAGAAAGCTGTCTATCAGTCGCGCAAAGATGATTATGGTGTGATTAAGAGCACCATGTTGTTTGCTATGGAACCGGAACTTCAAAATCGTTTTGAAGACTATCCCGGGCCCTTTGAGATTCTCAAAGAGCTGAAAACCATGTTTCAGACTCAGGCCCGTTCTGAGAGATATGAGATCTCTGAGAAGTTCTTTAACTGCAAGATGTAGGAAGGGAGTTCCGTTAGTGAGCACGCCATTAAGATGACGGGCTACACTCAACGCCTTGAGAAACTGGAATGCACGATTCCAGAGGAGATCAAGATTGACAGGGTTCTGTAATCACTCCCTCCCAGCTACAAAAGTTTTGTAGTGACTCACAATCAGATTGGTTCCACTGATACGATCACCGAGATCTTCGCAAAACTGAAGGCTGCGGAGGTGGACATCAAAAAGGATAATCATGTGTTGATGGTCAACAAGCCCACCTTCAAGAAAGGTAAGGGAGCAAAGAAGCCCTTCAAGAAGGGCGGCGGCAAGCACACTGCCCCTGCTGAGAAGAAGCTCAAGTCTGGTCCTAAGACGGACACTGAGTGCTTCTATTGCAAGGAGAAGGGTCACTGGAAGCGCAACTGTCCGAAGTACTTAGCGGATAAGAAGGCTGGCACCATCAAAGGTATATTTGATATACATGTTATTGAGGTTTTCCTTACTAGCCCTCGTTGTAGTGCCTGGGTATTTGATACTGGCTCAGTTGCTAATATTTGTAACTCGAAACAGGAGCTACAGAATAGACGGCGGCTTGCGAGGGATGAGGTGACGATGCGCGTTGGCAACGGATCAAGAGTTGATGTGATGGCCGTCGGCACGCTCTCCTTAGTTTTACCTTCGGGATTAGTTTTAAACCTCAATAAATGTTATTATGTGCCTGCGTTGAGCATGAACATTATTTTTGGATCTTGTTTATTGCAAGACGGTTATTCATTTAAATCGGAGAATAATGGTTGTTCTATTTACATGAGTAACATCTTTTATGGTCATGCACCTATTGTGAATGGTTTATTTCTTCTAATTCTCGAAAGGGATGAAACACACATCCATAACATTGAGGCTAAGAGATGCAAAGTAGATAGTGATAATACTACTTATTTGTGGCACTGTCGTCTAGGTCATATTGGTGTAAAACGCATGAAGAAACTCCATTCTGATGGACTTTTGGAGTCTCTTGATTTTGAATCATTTGACACATGCGAACCATGCCTCATGGGCAAGATGATCAAAACCCCGTTCTCCGGTATGATGGAGCGAGCAACGGACTTGTTGGAAATCATACATACCGATGTATGCGGACCGATGAGTGTTTCGACGCGCGGTGGATATCGCTACTTTCTCACTTTTACCGATGACTTAAGTAGATATGGGTATATCTATTTAATGAAACATAAATCTGAAACATTTGAAAAGTTCAAGGAATTTCAGAATGAAGTGGAGAACCATCGTAACAGAAAGATTAAGTTTCTACGATCCGATCGTGGAGGTGAATATTTGAGTTATGATTTTCTCACGCATCTTAAAGCAAGCGGAATCGTTTCGCAACTCACGCCACCCGGAACACCACAGCGCAATGGTGTGTCTGAACGCCGGAATCGAACCTTATTAGATATGGTCCGACCAATGATGTCTCTTACTGATTTGCCGTTATCATTTTGGGGTTATGCATTAGAAACTGCTGCATTCACTTTAAATAGGGCACCATCTAAATCCGTTGAGACGACACCGTATGAACTATGGTTTGGTGCTAAACCTAAGTTGTCGTTTCTTAAAGTTTGGGGATGCGAAGCTTACGTCAAGAAGTTGATGCCGGACAAGCTCGAACCCAAAGCAGAGAAATGCGTCTTCATAGGATACCCTAAGCAAACTATTGGGTATACCTTCTATCACAGAACCGAAGGCAAAGTGTTTGTCGCAAAGAACGGTTCCTTTCTTGAGAAGGAGTTTCTCTCGAAAGAAGTGAGTGGGAGGAAAGTAGAGCTAGACGAGGTTATTGAACCTTCTCTTGAATTGGAGAGTAGCGCAGCACCTGAAATTGTTCCAGTGCCGCCTGCACCAACAATAGAGGAAGCTAATGACAAGGATCATGAAGCTTCGAACGATGCTGCTACTGAATGTCGCAGGTCGACAAGGTCGCGTGCCCCTCCTGAGTGGTACGGCAACCCTGTCTTGACTGTCTTGTTAGTAGAAGACAGTGAACCTACGAACTATGAGGAAGCGATGATGAGCCCAGACTCTGAGAAATGGCTAGAAGCCATGAAATCC
Organism: Avena atlantica; assembly: GCA_910589765.1. Lineage (NCBI taxonomy): Eukaryota > Viridiplantae > Streptophyta > Magnoliopsida > Poales > Poaceae > Avena > Avena atlantica. The sequence goes on along the minus strand of OU342734.1, from coordinate 373,831,242 downwards.
GAATTGGGATCCATGAGCGAAAACCAAGTATGGACTTTGGTGGATCCTCCTAGCGACCGAAAGGCCGTTGAGTGCAAATGGATCTTCAAGAAGAAAACGGACGCGGATGGTAATGTTACCGTCTATAAAGCACGGCTTGTTGCGAAAGGTTTTCGACAAGTTCAAGGTGTTGACTACGATGAGACTTTCTATCCCGTAGCGATGTTTAAGTCCATTCGGATTTTATTAGCAATTGCTGCGTTTCATGATTATGAAATATGGCAGATGGATGTCAAGACTGCTTTCCTCAATGGCAACATTGATGAAGAGTTGTATATGATGCAACCCGAAGGTTTTGTCGATCCTAAGGATGTTGATAAAGTATGCAAACTTCAGCGTTCCATTTATGGACTGAAGCAAGCATCTCGGAGTTGGAACCTTCGTTTTGATCAAGTGATCAAGAGCTTTGGATTTGTTCCAAATTGCTACGAAGCTTGTATCTACAAGAAAGTGAGTGGGAGCTCGGTGACGTTTCTGGTACTATATGTGGATGACATATTGATTATTGGAAATGACATCAACATGCTTAACGATGTGAAGAGTTATTTGAACAAGTGTTTTTAATGAAAGACCTAGGTGAAGCTGCTTATATAGTGGGCATCAAAATCTATAGAGATAGACAAAGACGCCTGATAGCTTTAAGCCAGAGTACATACCTAGACAAAGTTCTGAAAAGGTTCAGAATGGATAAGGCAAAGAAAGCTTCAGTGCCTATGTTGTCAGGTAAGATATTGAGCAAGGCTCAGTGTCCAGCTACGGTAAATGATAGGGAAGCTATGAGCAGAGTGCCTTATGCCTCGGCCATAGGTTCTATCATGTATGCCATGTTGTGTACTAGACCGGATGTGTCCAATGCTCTTAGTTTGACGAGCAGATATCAAAGTGATCCAGGAGTGGAACACTGGACAGCCGTGAAGAACATCCTAAAGTACCTAAATAGGACTAAAGAAATGTTCTTAGTCTATGGCGGTGATGAACAACTTGTCGTAAAAGTTTACGTCGACGCTAGTTTTGACACCGACAAGGATGATTCTAAATCTCAGACAGGATACGTTTATATTTTGAATGGAGGAGCTGTGAGCTGGAGAAGCTGCAAGCAAAGCGTGATCGCGGGATCTACAGTAGAAGCGAAATACATGGCTGCTGCAGAAGCGTCAAGTGAAGGAGTTTGGATCAGGAACTTCATCACTGGGCTTGGCGTGGTTCCAAGTGCATTGGACCCACTGGAGATATTGTGTGACAACACTGGCGCCATAGAACTCGCTAAGGAACCAAGATATCATCCAAAGACCAAGCATATCAACCGCAAGTTTCATATAATCCGAGATTATATAGCAGATGGAGATCTAAAGATTAGCAAAGTACATACGGATCTGAATGTCGCAGATCCATTGACTAAACCTCTTCCACGTGTAAAACATGATCAGCACCTCAGTGCCATGGGTGTGAGATTGTTGCCAAATGTAAACTAGATTATTGACTCTAGTGCAAGTGGGAGACTGTTGGAATTATGCCCTAGAGGCAATAATAAAGATGTTATTATTATAATTCTTGTTCATGATAATGTTTATATTCCATGCTAGAATTGTATTAAGCGGAAACTTTAATACTTGTGTGGTTTGTGAACAACACCGTGTCCCTAGTACGCCTCTATGGACTAGCTTTTTGATTAATGATGGTTAAGGTTTCCTAACCATGGACATGAGTTATCGATTAATAATGAGATCATATCATTGGGAGAATGATATGATGGACAAACCCAAACTAAGCAAAGCAATTAGATCGTGCCATCGTGTTCATCTTTGCAAAGCTTTTCTTATGTCAAATATTGTATTCCTTAGACCATGAGATAATACAACTCCCTGGTATCGGAAGAAAGCTTTGAGGTCATCAAACGTCATCCTATGAGAGGGTGATCATAAAGGTGTCACTCAGGTGATCGGAAATTAGCTGTTGGGTTGTATGTATCGAGATGGGATTTGTCCCTCCCAAGTCGGAGAGATATACTTCAGGCCCACTAGGTGATCGATATCAACACCGCTTGCAAGCATGTGGTTAAGGAGTTAATCACAAAGTGATATCGGATTACGGAACGAGTAAAGTACTTGCTGTGAACGAGATTGAACTAGGTATGACGGTACCGACGATCAAATCTCGGGCAAGTAAAATATCGCGAGACGAAGGTAATATATATATGGGATTGATTGAATCCTGGCATCGTGGTTCATCCGATATGATCATCGATGAATGTGTGGGAGTCAATATGGGTTTCCAGACCCCGCTGTTGATTATTGACAGAAGATCATGTCTACATATTCTCGAACCCGCAGGGTTACACACTTAACGTGTCTCGATGCTAGGATAGATTGGATAATTGGTTTATGAGTTTTTGTTCGGAGTCTCGGATGGGATCCGGGACATCACGAGAGGTTCCGGAGTAGTCCGGAGAATAAGATTCATATAAGGCAGTGAAGTTTTTGGAATTCGGAATTGTTCCGGGTTAATCGGTATTGTACCGGAAGCTTCTAGAACCTTCCGGAATGGGACCAACGTGGCCCCACCTTCCGGGAGGGGGCATGTGCCTATGAGGGAGTGCCCTGGCCGCATTGGGCCAGGGGCACAAGGCCCCATAGGGCCCAACCGGCCAGCTAGGGTAAAACCCTAACTAGACCTTCTAGAAAGGGGGGGTTTCCTTGCCCCCCACTCCTCCTCCTTGTGGCCGCCGGTTTGGACTTGGGGGAGGGGCTAGGGCAGCTGCCCACCCCTCTATATAAAGAGGGCTGGGGGCACACCCCCCACACCTTCCCCTCCAAAGCTAGCCGCCCTGCTGCCCTCCTCTCTCTCTCCCTCCGACTGCGTGTAGGCGAAGCCCTGCTGGAAAAACTCTCCACCATATACACCACACTGTCGTGTTGTAGATCCAATCCATCTCTCCACCATACTTGCTGGACCGAGGAAGGAGGAGACTTCGAGGTGCTGCACGTGTGCATCTCACAGAGGCATCGCCACTTGTGGTGCTAGATCGGATCGGATCGCGAGGAGGAGAAGCGAGTACGACTACATCACCCACGTTCCGACGAACGTTCCGCTGTACGAATCTTCAAAGGTATGAAGATCTAATCCAATCTCTCTCTTTGTTTGCATCTCCTAGATTAGATCTTGGCTTCCCTCTGTTCGCATCCGTAGAAAATTTGATTTACTACGAAACCCTTCACGAACACCAGGAGGGGGAGAAACAAGATCCCAGGTGCCAGTGTGCTCAAATGCAGCAAGATCCTTAGCCATGGCCAGCTGCCATTCAGGATGATACTCAGCATCCCGATAAGAAGTCGGCTCGAAGTCAACAGAAAGACCGTACTGACTGGGAGAGTAACGATCGGGGGCACGACGCTGACGAACAGGACGAGAAGAGGGAAGCTCATCAGAAGAAGACGACTCAGGAGACAACGAGGAAGAAGAAGGTATAGCAGAGGAAGACTCCGGAGAACGAGGAGAACTAGACGGAGCAGAGGAGGATGGTGTCGAAGAAGAGACATCAGGGGGAGGAGATCCTGAAGAAGACACAATAGGAGTAGAAGGAGGTGTGTTGAGAAAGAGAAGAAAAGAGATATCTTCCACCGGGTAGGTACCAGCGGTGGGACGAGGATAGAAAGGACGCGTCTCATCAAAAGTAATATCACGAGAGATACGCATACGACGACCAACGGGGTCCCTGTAGGGTTTCGTAGCATGGAAAAAAAAATTCTATCGCATACAAACAAACAAGCCAAGATCTATCTACTAGATTGTAGCAACGAGTCAATGGAATAACTTACCCTCGAAGATTCCAAAGTGTTTAACGAGAGCGGATTCTCGTGGGTGATGTAGTCGTACTCTTCCCGATCTCAAGATCGCGTAGACGATCCTTCCGGCGCTGCGTTCCGGCAGCGCTCCCGCAGTCGGTCACACGTTCGGTACTCGACGAAGACCTTCCTATCCCTTGTTCCAGCAGGCAGCGGAAGTTGTAGCACTCTCCTCGCGATTCCGGCAGCACAACGGCGTGGTACCGGAAGTAGAGGGGAGATCTCGCAGGGCTTCGCCTTAAGCCGGAGCAAGTATGGTGGAGTATGAGAGAGCTCCTCGGCGATCTAGGGTTTAGACACACCAAGGAGTAGGTGCTAGAGCCGGTGGCTAGGGTTCCGGGGAACCCCAAGTCGGTGGCTAGGGCAAAACCCTAAGGGGACGGCGGCGGCTATGGTGGGCTGCAGCTTCTAGGGTTTGAGGTGAAGGACTTGTGTGTGCTAGGAGGGAGCCCTGCCCCTCCTTATATAGGTGGAGGGGCCGGCAGCCAAGGGGAGGGAGGGGAGTCCCTCCCCAACTCGGCTTGGAGGGGGCGCCGCCGGTTGGAGGAGGTATTCCCTCCCCAACTCGGTTTCCCACTTCCTCCTCTTTTCCTCTTTCCAAATTTAGCCGTTTGACTTTTCAATTTAGCCATTTGACTTTTCAAACTAGGATTCGATTAATCCTTTATTTGGAACAGCGAGGACACTTAGTACATGATGCAATCATACCAACTTGATACAACACATTCATGTACCCTTCCCCTCCGGAGTGCCGGACATTCCGGAACATTCTAGAACATTCCCGATGAAAAACACCGGAATCATTCTCAAACTCCGAAATGGGACTTTCCTTATATGAATCTTATTCTCCGGACCATTCCGGATCACCTCGTGATATCCCGGATCCCATCCGAGACTCCGAACAACATTCGGTCTCTTTCTCATTCATTCCATAACTACTCAAACAACGTCGAATCCTTAAGTGTGTCTCCCTACGGTTCGTGAATTATGCGGACATGATCGAGACACTTCTCCGAACAATAACCAATAGAGGAATCTAGAAATTCATATGGCTCCCACATATTTCTACGATTACTTTGCGATCGAATGAACCACTTACATACGATACCAATTTCCCTTTGTCTCACGATAGTTTACTTATCCGAGGTTATGATCGTCGGTATCTCTGCATACCTAGTTCAACCTCGTTACCGATAAGTACTCTTTTCTCGTTCCCGTGATATGTGATCCCTTGTGAGCCAGTCACATGCTTGCAAGCTAATTGGATGACATTCCACCGAGAGGGCCCAGAGTATATCTATCCGTCATATGGATGGACAAATCCCACTCTTGATCCATGTGTCTCAACCAATACTTTCCGAACACTCAATGCCACCTTTATAGCCACCCAGTTACGGTGTGGTGTTTGATGTCATCAAAGCATCCATACGGTAAAGGTGATATGCATGATCTCATGGTCGAAGGAATTAGGTTACTATGTATCAGAAAGCATATAGCAATTGAACTATTGAAATGACTTGATCTTTATGCTATGCTTATCTATAGGAGTATGTCCATCATATCATTCTCCTAACGATATGATCTTGTTGTTGATAACATCTCAATGTTCATGATAGGGAAACCACAATCATTTATCAACCAACAAGCTAGTGATGTATAGAGGCTATACTAGGGACTTCAAATTAAGTTTACAAATCACACAAGTATCAATGTTTCCTTGTTAATACTATTATAGCATGAATGTAAACATTTATCATAAACACAAAGATATAATAATAACTACATTTATTATTGCCTCTAGGGCATATCTCCAACAGTCTCCCACTTGCACTAGAGTCATCTAATCTAGATGACATGGTAATATACCGAACACCCATGGCTGTTTGGTGTTGGTCATGTTTTGCCCTCGGGAGAGGTTTAGTCAATGGATCCGCCACATTCAGATCTGTGTGTACTTTCCAAATCTTTATATCCCTATCTTGGATATGTTCTCGAATAGCGTGAAAACGTAGCTTGATGTGCTTCAGCTTCTTGTGTGACCTTGGTTCTTGCGCATTGGCTATGGCGCCCATGTTATCACAGTAGATAGACATTGGGTCCAGCGCACTAGGAACCACACCCAGCTCTGTAATGAACTCTTTAATCCATATTGCTTCTTGTGAAGCCTCCGAAGCAGCCATGTATTCCGATTCAGTTGAAGATCTCGCCACAACGCTTTGCTTTGCACTCCTCCAGCTAACTGCTGCACCATTCAAAATAAATACGTATCCAGATTGTGATTTAGAATCATCCGGATCGGTGTTCCAACTAGCATCGGTGTAACCATTAACAACAAGTTGTTCATAACCTCCATAAGATAGAACCATATCCTTAGTTCTTCTCAAGTACTTAAGGATGTTTTTGACCGCTGTCCAATGATCCACTCCTGGATCACTTTGATATCTGCTAGTCAAACTAACAGCATATGCAATATCGGGTCTAGTACATAGCATGGCATACATTAGAGATCCTACGGCTGAGGCATAGGGAGTCTTACTCATCCTTTCTCTATCTTCTGCCGATGTCGGACTTTGAGTTTTACTCAAGGTCGTATTGGGCAACATGGGAAAGAACCCTTTCTTGCTATCTTCCATTCCAAACCTCTTTAGAACTTTGTCCAAATATGTACTCCGTGACAATGATATTTGGCGTTTCGATCTATCTCTATAAATCTTTATGCCTAATATGTAAGCTGCTTCGCCAAGATCCTTCATTGAAAAACTATTATTCAAATATTTCTTGACACTATTAAGAAGGTCTACATCATTCCCAATCAATAATATGTCATCCACATATAGTATTAAGAATGCTACAGAGCCCCCACTCACTTTCTTGTAAATACAAGCTTCTCCATAAGTTTGTATAAAACCAAAACTTTTGATCACCTTATCAAAACGTTGATTCCAACTTCGGGATACTTGCTTCAATCCATAGATGGACCGTTGAAGTTTGCATACCTTGTTAGCATCTTTAGGATCGACAAAACCTTTGGGTTGCATCATATACAACTCTTCATCAATGTCTCCATTGAGGAATGCTGTTTTGACATCCATCTGCCATATCTCATAATCATAATATGCAGCGATTGCTAACATAATCCTCACAGACTTTAGCTTCGCTACTGGTGAGAAAGTCTCATCGTAGTCAACTACTTGAATTTGTCGAAACCCTTTTGCGACAAGTCGAGCTTTATAGACAGTAACATTACCATCAGCATCTGTTTTCTTCTTGAAAATCCATTTGTTCTCGACAGCCTTTCGGCCATCCGGTAAGTCCACCAAAGTCCACACTTGGTTTTCGTACATGGATCCAATCTCGGATTTCATGGCTTCTTGCCATTTATTGGAATCTGGGCTCATCATCGCTTCCTCATATGTCTCGGGGTCATCGGTGTTATCCACCAACATGACACTCATAACGGGATCATACCAATCTGGAGTGGTACGAGTTCTCGTTGACCTCCGAGGCTCTGTAGCAACTTCAACCGAAGTTTCATGATCACCATCATTAGCTTTCTCTCTAATTGGTGCAGGCACCACAGGAACTTCTTCCGGTGCTGCGCTACTCGCAATTTCGAGAGAAGGTTCGACAACCTCGTCGAGTTCTACTTTCCTTCCAGTCACTTCTTTCGAGAGAAATTCCTTCTCTAGAAAGGATCCATTCTTGGCAACGAAGATTTTGCCTTCGGATCTATGATAGAAGGTATACCCAATAGTTTCCTTCGGGTATCCTATGAAGACGCATTTTTCCGCTTTGGGTTCAAGCTTGTCCGGCTGTAACTTCTTTACATAGGCTTCGCATCCCCAAACTTTAAGGAACGACAATTTAGGTTTCTTCCCAAACCATAATTCATACGGTGTCGTTTCAACGGATTTAGACGGTGCCCTATTTAAAGTGAATGCGGCTGTTTCTAATGCATAACCCCAAAATGATAGCGGTAAATCTGTAAGTGACTTCATAGAACGAACCATATCTAAGAGAGTTCGATTACGACGTTCGGACACACCATTACGCTGTGGTGTTCCTGGCGGTGTCAACTGTGAAAGTATTCCGCATTTCTTCAAATGCTCGCCAAACTCGTAACTTAGATATTCACCTCCATGATCAGAACGTAGAATTTTAATCTTCTTGTTACGTTGATTCTCTACCTCACTTTGAAATTCCTTAAACTTCTCGAAAGTTTCGGACTTATGTTTCATGAAATAGATATACCCATATCTACTCAAGTCATCCGTGAAGGTAAGAACATAACGATAACCACCGCGCGATGCTACACCCATTGGACCACACACATCGGTATGTATGATTTCCAATAAGTCCGTAGCTCGCTCCATCATACCAGAAAATGGAGTCTTAGTCATTTTACCCATCAGACATGCTTCGCATCTATCAAGTGATTCGAAATCAAGTGATTCAAGAAGTCCATCGGAATGGAGTTTCTTCATACGCTTCACTCCAATGTGACCAAGACGACAGTGCCACATATAGGTCGAGTTATCGCTTGATTTCAAACGTTTAGCCTCAATGTTGTTGATATGTGTATTTCCACTATCGAGATTTAATAAGAATAGACCATCTATCAAAGGTGCATGTGCATAAAACATATTACTCATATAAATCGAACAACCATTATTCTCGGACTTAAACAAGTAACCGTCTCGCAATAAACAAGATCCCGATATAATGTTCATGCTCAACGCAGGCACCAAATAACAATTATTTAAGTATAAAACTAATCCCGATGGTAGATGAAGGGGTAGCGTGCCGACCGCGATCACATCAACCTTTGATCCGTTTCCCACACGCATCGTCACCTCGTTCTTCGCTAGCTTCCGTTTATTCTGCACCACATGTTTCGAGTTATAAATATGAGCAACCGAACCAGTATCAAATACCTAGGCACTACTACGAGTACTAGTGAGATACACATCAATAACATGTATATCAGATATACCTTTCTTCTTGATGTTGCTGTTCTTCAAATCCGCCAAGTACTTTGGGCAATTCCGCTTCCAGTGACCTTCTCCCTTGCAGTAAAAGCACTCAGTATCAGGCTTAGGTCCAGCCTTGGTCTTCTTCGCAGGCGTGGTAACTTTCTTTCCACCCTTCTTGAAGTGTACCTTCTGCTTAGACTTGCCTTTCTTGAATTTGGTGGTCTTATTGACCAACAACACTTGGTGCTCTTTCTTGATCTCCACTTCTGTAGATTTCAACATGGCAAAGATTTCTGGCAACGTCTTGTTCATGTTTTGCATGTTGTAGTTCATCACAAAGTTCTTGTAACTTGGTGGTAGTGATTGGAGGACACGGTAAATCCCCAAAGCATTAGGAATCACAATACCCAAGCTTTGAAGTTTGTTTGCGTGCCCAGACATCTTAAGCACATGCTCACTGACGGAGCTGCCCTATTCCATCTTGCAGTTAAAGAACTTTTCAGAAGCCTCATAGCTTTCAATTGTCGCATGAGTCTCAAAGATCAATTTGAGATCCTCGACAATATCATATGGGTCTGAATTATCAAACCTTTTCTGAAGCTCCGATTCTAAACCATACAAGATAGCACACTGAACTGTGGAGTACTGAGTCTTCCGAGTGAGGTAAACATTCTTTACTTCATCGGAAGCATCAGCTGCAGGTGGGTCACCCAGCGGTGTATCCAGCACATAGGTCAAATTACCAGCTGTGAGGACAATCCTCAAATTGCGGAACCAATCCACGAAGTTGCTTCCATTGTTTTTCAACTTTTCTTTCTCTAGGAACGCATTAAAATTGATGGTAGGGGCTGCCATTGATCTACAACATATTTGCAATAGTTTAGACTAAGTTTATGACAAATTGAGTTCAAATTAATAATAAAGTTAATCTAGGTGAACTACCACTCAAAACAATATCCCTCACATTGTTTTAGTGATCACACGAACCAAATCCACCACATCAACACCGATCATCACGAGAGTTGATATAGTTTCAATGGCGAACAATCGTCATGTTCATCATATCTACTATATGATTCATGCTTTACCTTTCGGTGATCCGTGTTCCGAGACCATGTCTGTACATGCTAGGCTCGTCAAGATCAAACATTAGTTTCCGCATGAGCAAATCTGGCTTGCTCACGTTGTATGCACTTGCGGAATCTAACACACCCGATCATCACGTGGTGCTTCGAAACAACAAGCTTTAGCAAAGGTGCTAACTAAGGGTGAACACTTTATGACTTGAAATTCATGTGCATGAGGGATCATCTTATAATGCTACCGTCGTCTACTAAGCAATACAAGATGCATAAAGGATTAACATCACATGCAATTCATAATATGTGATATGATATGGCCTTTTCTTCTTTGTGCTTCCGATCTCCATCTTCAAGCACGAACATGATCTCCATCATCACCGGCATTGCATCAAGGTCAATGACGCTTCTCCATGGTTGTCGTCCACCGGCTTCAACTATAACAACTACTTTGAATAGACACGCGGGTCTTAACATAAATTAAAGACAACCATTTGGCTCTTGCCGGTTGCCAACTTACAATAAGGAACATTGCATACATAATCACAATCATGGCCATATCACATCACTGCACACCCCTGCAAAACAAAGTTAGACGCCTCTACTTTCTTTGCATGTTTTACGTGGCTTGGGGCTTTCTATAAGTGTCGTTCTAACTTACGAACATGAACCACAACATTGATACTAGTATTGTTAATCACCCGTTGTAAATTGGATCTTAACTATGCTAGGAGAAACAGGCACCCGCAAAGCCACTTATGCAATACAAGTTGCATGTCGAGCGTGGAGAAAGTCTCATGAACGATGTCATGTAAGGTTAGCCCGGGCCGCTTCATCCCAACATACCGCAAGATGCAAAGTACACAAGAAGCAATCGACAATAAAAGCATCAACGCCCACAATGACCATTGTGTTCTACTCGTGCAATAGATCTACATATAGACACGGATCTGATACCAATGTAGGGTTTCGTAGCATGGAAAACAAAAAATTTCTATCGCATACAAACAAACAAGCCAAGATCTATCTACTAGATTGTAGCAACGAGTCGATGGAATAACTTACCCTCGAAGATTCCAAAGTGTTTAACGAGAGCGGATTCTCGTGGGTGATGTAGTCATACTCTTCCCGATCTCAAGATCGCGTAGACGATCCTTCCGGCGCTGCGTTCCGGCAGCGCTCCCGCAGTCGGTCACACGTTCGGTACTCGTCGAAGACCTTCCTCTCCCTTGTTCCAGCAGGCAGCGGAGGTTGTAGCACTCTCCTCGCGATTCCGGCAGCACAACGGCGTGGTACCGGAAGTAGAGGGGAGATCTCGCAGGGCTTCGCCTTAAGCCGGAGCGAGTATGGTGGAGTATGAGAGAGCTCCTCGGCGATCTAGGGTTTAGACACACCAAGGAGGAGGTGCTAGAGCCGGCGGCTAGGGTTCCGGGGAACCCCAAGTCGGCGGCTAGGGCAAAACCCTAAGGGGGCGGCGGCGACTATGGTGGGCTGCAGCTTCTAGGGTTTGAGGTGAAGGACTTGTGTGTGCTAGGAGGGAGCCCTGCCCCTCCTTATATAGGTGGAGGGGCCGGCAGCCAAAGGGAGGGAGGGGAGTCCCTCCCCAACTCGGCTTGGAGGGGGCGCCGCCGGTTGGAGGAGGGATTCCCTCCCCAACTCGGTTTCCCACTTCCTCCTCTTTTCCTCTTTCCAAATTTAGCCGTTTGACTTTTCAATTTAGCCATTTGACTTTTCAAACTAGGATTCGATTAATCCTTTATTTGGAACAGCGAGGACACTTAGTACATGATGCAATCATACCAACTTGATACAACACATTCATGTACCCTTCCCCTCCGGAATGCCAGACATTCCAGAACATTCTAGAACATTCCCGATGAAAAACACCGGAATCATTCTCAAACTCCGAAACGGGACTTTCCTTATATGAATCTTATTCTCCGGACCATTCCAGATCACCTCGTGATATCCCGGATCCCATCCGAGACTCCGAACAACATTCGGTCTCTTTCTCATTCATTCCATAACTACTCAAACAACGTTGAATCCTTAAGTGTGTCTCCCTACGGTTCGTGAATTATGCGGACATGATCGAGACACTTCTCCGAACAATAACCAATAGAGGAATCTGGAAATTCATATGGCTCCCACATATTTCTACGATTACTTTGCGATCGAATGAACCACTTACATACGATACCAATTTCCCTTTGTCTCACGATAGTTTACTTATCCGAGGTTATGATCGTCGGTATCTCTGCATACCTAGTTCAACCTCGTTACCGATAAGTACTCTTTTCTCGTTCCCGTGATATGTGATCCCTTGTGAGCCAGTCACATGCTTGCAAGCTAATTGGATGACATTCCACCGAGAGGGCCCAGAGTATATCTATCCGTCATATGGATGGACAAATCCCACTCTTGATCCATGTGTCTCAACCAATAATTTCCGAACACTCAATGCCACCTTTATAGCCACCCAGTTACGGTGTGGTGTTTGATGTCATCAAAGCATCCATCCGGTAAAGGTGATATGCATGATCTCATGGTCGAAGGAATTAGGTTACTATGTATCAGAAAGCATATAGCAATTGAACTATTGAAATGACTTGATCTTTATGCTACGCTTATCTATAGGAGTATGTCCATCATATCATTCTCCTAACGATATGATCTTGTTGTTGATAACATCTCAATGTTCATGATAGGGAAACCACAATCATTTATCAACCAACAAGCTAGTGATGTATAGAGGCTATACTAGGGACTTCAAATTAAGTTTACAAATCACACAAGTATCAATGTTTCCTTGTTAATACTATTATAGCATGAATGTAAACATTTATCATAAACACAAAGATATAATAATAACTACATTTATTATTTCCTCTAGGGCATATCTCCAACAGTCCCAATAGTGATAGCCCTTATGCTCATCATTGTATCCAAGGAAGACACACTCAACAGAATGATCGGTCAGTTTGGTGCGTTCGCGAGGATCAAGAAGAACATAGCAAACACAACCAAACAAGCGAAGCATGGAGTAGTCTGGAGACTGTCCAGATAGGCGCTCAAGAGGGATACCACCCTGCAGAGCGGCATATGGCTGAATATTGATGAGGTAAGCCGACATAGCAACAGCCTCAGCCCAGAAATATGGCGGAAGAGAGGAGGCAATCATCATGGAATGGGTGGTCTCAAGAAGATGGCGATGTTTACGCTCAGCAACGCCATTCTGGGCATGTGCGCCAGGACAGCAGAACTGAGCAAGGGTGCCCTGCTCAGCTAGAACACCTCGCAACATCTGGGAGATATACTCACCAGCAGAATCAGCACGAAAAACATGAATTGGGGTAGAATATTGAGTACGGACCATGGCTGCAAAACGCTGATATATGGAGAGCACCTCACTACGAGAGCGCGTAAAATACAACCAAGTGTACCGAGAGAAATCATCGATGAATAAAATATAGTAGCGATGGCCCCCTTTCGAAGCGAAAGGAGCCGGAACCCAAACATCTGAATGAACTAAATCAAAAGGTCGCTGATATACAGACGCGCTAGTAGGATAGGGAAGCTGAATCTGTTTACCCAACCTACAACCCTGAAAATGTAAAGACCCATCTCCTGAGACAGACCCCAGAAGACCACGATGAACTAATGACGATAGACGAGAGTCACAAAGGTGACCAAGACGATGATGCCACTGCTGAAAGGAGCTGGTAGCAGAGGCGACGACCGAAGAAGAACTGGTAGATGAAGTGGCAGCGGAGGGAACACGAAGTCAGTCTAACTCCCAAAGTCCTGAAGAGTCACGGCTGCGAGGGCCAGCTCCAACCAGGGCCTGCGTGCGACGGTCCTGGACAACACAAGAATCAGCATAAAAAATGACGCGACAACCAGAGTCAGTAAGCTGGCTAGCAGAGAACAGATTCATCTTAAGAAGAGGGACATGAGAGATATCAGGAACAGAAAAAGAAGAAGTAGAAAGAGTGCCCCGACTAGAAATAGGAAGAGAGGTACCGTCAGCTGTAAAAACGCGGACATGAGAAGGAAGAGAACGAAGAGCGGACAGAAAAGAAGACTCAGAGGTCATATGAAAGGAAGCTCCAGAATCCAGATACCATGGGGACGTACCTGACTGTGTAGAAGGTGGTGGTCGCGCAGTGCCTGAAGAATCAGTCATAGAACCAGCAGTGCCCGTCGAAGAAGAGCCTGTAGCAGCAAGCAGACCGCGAAGACTCCTGATAATGTCCTGATCGGAGAGAGCAACTGCTGAATATCCAGAAGGAGCCGCTGCCCACGAGCCTGGTGCTGCTGACGTAAACTGGGATCCCGTGTATAACAAGTGGCCCAAGTGTGGCCATCATTGTTACAGTAAGAGCAGTGACGAAGAGAACCATGGGGACCCTGACCACGAGCCTGCTGGTGCTGACTCTGGGCCTGAAGCTGCTGATACTGAATCTGACCCTGAAACTGCTGCTGCTGACTCTGACCCTGACCTGAAGGAGTGGGTAGTATCGGCGGCGGCATAGAGGACCGTGGCTGATTCAAGGGAGCAGACCACATAGGAGGACCACGAGTAGCAAGCAAAGATGTAACCGCAAGAAGACCAGCACCACGGAGACGGGTCTCCTCAGCCCGAAGCTCAGACAACACCTCAGAGAGCGGAACATGACTACGAGCATTCAGCTAAGCACGTCGGGGCTCAAACTCCTGGAGGAGCCGAGACAAAAACTCATAGATATGGTGAAACTCCAAATCCGAGCGCACAATCTGGCAGCATGAGCATGTGCCACAAACAACAGTATGAAGAGAATCAAGCTGACGCTAGATAGCAGCACTCTGAGTATAGAACTCATCAATAGTAGAATCACCCTGCTGGAGAGCATGCTCCTGGCGAACCATAGACAGGTAAAGAGCATCCCCAGACGGCTGATAGCGCTGACGAAGATGGACCCACTGAGTGGCAACAGTAGGGAGACTCATGAACTCAGCAACATACTGGGGCAAAACACTAGAGGTGAGAACAGCGGCAGCACGAGCATCCTCATCAAACCACTGAGTGTAAGCAGTCAGAGCGTGTCGATAGGCCTCGAGATCAGAAGAGTACTGCTTGAACTTCAGATCATAAGCAACAACAGCACTATCATCAACACTCTGAGCAGCATCCTTAGCCTCCTGATAAGCATCTGCACCGAGAACAATCGGTGTCGGCGGAAGAGGAGCCACATGAGCAGGGGGTCACGGCGGACAAGATACCTCGCCGGAGAGCACACCCCAAAGACGGAGACAGCGCATGTGAACGCGCATAAAGGCAGGAAAATCAGGATAATTCGCGCCATCGAAGATCACCGGGCAGCGAGGAATCGCAACATAACCCGATGAAGAAGACATCTCTCTCTCTCTCTCTCTCTCTCTCTCTCTCTCTCTCTCTCTCTCTCTCTCTGCACAGATCAGATCAGATCTGGATCGGATCGGCGCTGACGCAAGCAGACGTCAGCAGGACAACGAAGCTGAGGCAGACAGGCGGGCGACCGGCCGGTCATTGACGGGCGGGCCAGCAGGTGAGGGCCCGGCCGGTCAGTGACGGGCGGGCGACAGGGGTAGGTGCAGAGGAGGTTAACCGCGTGTGGACGTCGTGTGGCATCCCGCAAAACCACTACTAGAAAATCGCGTTGAATTTGTGCATTGCATCGTCATCATCATGCATTGTTTGCATAAAACTATTTTCGCAAAGCCCGTTTTGTTTTCTAAAAATGCCCCATCTTTATTCAAACATCAAACCGGGTCCCCAGATTATTTTGTTTTGTCCGCTGTCGGTTTGCAAACGGTGTTTTAAAAACAAATAAAAAATATATTATTTTAGTGGGGCAGTCGAACGGGCCGAATGACCCGAACGACCACCCCAGAAAAATGCAATCGGTCCACCTAACCCGCCCTTCTAATTCCTACAGCTACCCACCTATCTACCCACACCCCCCCTCCACATCACCCCCCCCAATAGCAACCTGCCACCTCACCCTCTCCCCTCCCCCTATCCACCCAGAAGCTGCCACTTGGCCTCCCTCTCTCTCTTCCCCCCCCCTCTCTCCCTGGACCCACTCAACTCACCCAGCCACACACACGCACCCACGCTCCTGCCGGCCCCCTATTTCCTCTCTCCTCTCCCTGTCCCGCGTGGACCGCGCCTGGCCCCACACCTGTCCCGCGTGCGCCCCGCTCTCTCCTCTCTCTCCCTTCTCGTCTCTTCTACCTCCGGCTCCCTCCCCGCTTTTCCCCTGGCGCTCGACGCCGCCCACCAGCTCCCCAGACCGTCGCCGCCTCGCTCACCTTCTCCCTCCACCTGCTCCGCCCTCGCCCCGCCGCCCCCTCAAGCTCGCCGGCCCCCTCCCTTCTCCGCTCCTCCGGCGCCGCCTCTGCCGGCCCTCCCCTCCCCGTCGTCCACCGTCCACCCGACGCCGTCAGTGCCGCCTCGCCTCCCTCGCCAGCGAGCTCGCCTCCTCCGCGTGCGCCCACCCCCTCGTCGGCCTCCTCCCTCCGGCCCTGTTCCCAGCGAACCCCTCGCCTCTGCAAGCCCCGCCGGCCGCACCCCTCTCCCCGGCCGCGTCCCGCTCGCCTCCGTCGAGCCGCGCGCCCCGGCTCCTCCTTCCCCGGCCGCGCGCGTCCCCTCGCCTGGCCGCCTCCACGCCTCCGACCCCGCCGCCTCAGCCAACCTCCTCCGCGCGGCCTCGTCGCCGCCCGCCTGCAAGCGCGTCCGCCGCCGGCCGCTCGAGCCCGGCCACCCGTCTCCGCCCTGCTCGCCGGCTCGCGCGCTCCCAGGAGCTGCTCTGCCTGGCCGTCCCCGGCTCGTCGTCGGCCTGGGTCCACCTGGCCAGTACCTTTGCCGCCAGTGGGCTTGTCCCTGGGCCCGCACGTCCTGCCCCAGCCTTCCTTCCCCTGGTGTCCGCCCCAACGCAGCCCTGGGTGCTGTTGTTTTGTTTGGTGCTAAGACGATTGCGATGGCGACCGTGTGAAGATGGATCAGTGGCGATTTATCCAACTCCAGCGACCTCCATCGAACAAGTCTGACGAGTACCTCACTAGGACAGCAAGACCGTCGGTGCGTTCCCAGATCATCACCGACAATCGAAACCGGAACCGACAAGTTCGCCTACCCGGACACCGTGCGACAAGACCTTCCTCATGGATTCGACGCACCCGAAGATCGCCTACCCGGAACATCAAGATCTCCCTCACGGAATCAGAAGACCGAACCCTCGGTACGCCAAGTTCACCGACACGGATGCGACAAGTATTTTCCTCGAGGACGCCGAGCACTGCACCCCGAACGCCAAGACCGTCCCGACTCGAGGACCCGACAAGACCCACGCGACGACAAGACCGACAACATGGCCCGACCACCGCGGATGCGACAAGAACTACCCCCGATATCCGAGAACGATTCCGTCGAGACCGATCCGTCGAGCCCTGGACCCTGAGACCGACCCCGAACCCCGGAACCCCAAGATCGTCGAACCCTAATGTGTGAACCCCTTCCCGAAACCCTATTTTATAACATAACAACAAATTGTTGCATATTTAATTGTCATCTCGCATGCATATTTGAGTGGGTTGGGGGCCTTATGCCGATTCACCTCATAATGAAATATGGGGCTCATATGCGGGCAAATCTAGTCTCATATCGGCCTCATTTAAATTTATGCATCGAACCGGTACCATATCTTGCCATGTTAATACAACATTTAAAATTGCGGGTTAGCTAAACAACATGAACCACCTAAATAATTGTCGGGACCCCGGTTCCGCTTAATCTGACCTAATTGCATTGCACCTTGCCATGTCATGCATCATACATGCATCATGCCGATCTTCTGCCGTTGTATTAAATAGTGCATCCGGTGTTTCTTCTAGTGTTTTGCTTCTTCGCGGATAAGTCCGTTGAGTTGATGTGAGCTTCGCCCCGATCTTCGGTTGAACCTTCAACAATGTTTTTCAGGCGAGCATCTCCCCCTTTCTACCTATCTTACTTTTCTAGTATTTATTCCCTCCTGTTGATCTATTGCTATCTATGTTGCGATGCTCTAGTTTCGTGCCCGTAATATCCCTTGCAGCCCTATATTGCCTTGGACACATCCTATTACCTGATGTTTGGTAGATAGTTGGACTTGCGCGTCGTAGTCGCTTGCTATATTGCTGTTGCGTGTCGTCAAGTACCACAATTGTTGGAGAATTGCCGCATGTTGTTGTTGGAGATGATCATGGCTTTACTTTTCGTTCACTTTAATTCCTGTTTAATAACTAAAATTGAATTAAGCAGAGGCATCGGTGGGTGATAGGTAAGATTTGGTTTCCGACCGCCCACTTGTGTCCCGTAGGACCCGAGTTCTTGACACCTGTTCCGAGATCGAGCGCGCTAACCACAGGTGGGGAGATATGGGCCCCCCATTGATTATTACCTGATTTCAAAGTATTGTACTGGGGGCCACAAACTAGTTTGAGGTTTTATTTACTATCCTGTACTTATGCCATGTTTACCGCTTTATTTACGTTTGTGCGAGGAGCACACTGTACTGTTTAGGATCGGGCCACGTTTCGCGGTGTCGACAGTCCCTGTTTGGGGATTTGCTGTCGTTCACAGCCGTTTGCCCAAACCCCAGTCCGTCTCGGAGACCGTCCGACTTCGTTGCGGGTGTCGACTTGGTGGGGTGGCCCCCACGTACTTGCTTTGGGTCTGGGAACGTCGTGACTTAGGCCCCGCCGACATACCGATGGGTGTATGTTAACTGATCTGGCAAAAAGGGTCGAAGTGCCTGTGGATACTTTGGTGCACCCCTGCAGGGTTTAATCTTTTCGAGAAGCCGTGTCCGCGGTTATGGACGACTTGGAGCACAGTGCTTGATCATAGACAACTATAACTAAAGTTTACTGTTATAAATTGATTTGTATCCGATTTGACTAGTAATCAGCTCCACTACAACGGAATGGCTAAGTAAAAGTACCAACAACTGCTGGGTTTTTGGGTTATCTCACGCTAATTGTATCTGACTAGTAAGTGTTGCCACTATAACGGAATGGTTAACTAAAAGTGCCCACTGCTTACTTTATCAGGATGATTATCTAAACCTGACTAGTAAAGTGCCGCAACTATAACTGAATAAGTAAAACTGCCAATTGTGTGAGTTCCTCGGTTGACTTCCTCGTTTGGTCTCGAGGGGGAAACGCCAGGATGGGTTTGTTTTATGATAGTATCAGGTTGGATCCGAATAGGTCTTTCTCACCCCTCTCTGATAGCCGCCAGTTGTATCGACTCTCTATAGGTTGTTTAGTGCTTGCTGCCGCTGCCGCTTCAGTCCACCATACCTATGTAGGCGAGGACCGCCGAATTATAGCCTCGCCGTGTACTGGCCTCAGTACTGACGCTCCTTCTTTTTCCTTTGCCCTTTGTCGGCACCCCTTTTGTTTAAGCAGGTTTTGAGATCGACGTCGTTAGCAGGGTTACCCTTCCGGTTTGTCCTGGGCAGGGTTATGGACGCCATTGGTTATTCTTCAGGGCTCTTAGCCCCATTTGCATCTTGTTCGTAGTCGGACGCTCTGTCATTTTCAAGGTGATTCGGATCTTTGTACATTATATCTGTATTCTTGACTCATTGAGTCGCTGCTCTATATATCTGTTCTGTGGGTCCCATCGAGGACTGTTGTGTAATGTTATTACTTGTTTTCCACCCGCACGCAAGTGCCTGGTGGGCACCTTCGAATCGTTTCTATGCGGGTTTGGCGGGTTTCGCTTAAACTTGCATAGGGCCGATTCTGAGGGTGTTACAGAGTGGTATCAGAGCTCAGCAGTTGCGATACCCCACAAGTCCAGCCTGTAGGATAACCTAGCTAACTGCCGAAGTAGAGTGTCAAAACTATTTTGAAAATCGGTTGGATAGTTCTGATTAGGTCTGATTTTACTCCTTACCCCTCTGCTATTCTCCTCTTACCTCTACGTGTTTTGAATCCGCTCTCTTCTTTCTCTTCGAGTCCAGGAATTCTCGTGGTTGGGTTTCCGTCGTACCTTCAGGGTTTCGCTTCCTCCTCTGATAACGGTGATGCTACGTCCGTTGTTCAAGCTGCCTTATGAACCCGTCTACGGTGTTACCCTTCTTTGTTTCTTGTTTGTGCCTTCCGGTGTTTTCCGACGCGACGACATCATCTACGCCAGATCCGATGCAGAGTCTGCATCACTCCTTTGATCCGAACCTCGCTTGTCGGGATCTTCAGTCTGAATCTTGAGGGTTGGTTGCATAATCTATCTGTTCGTGTACAGAGTAATGCTTTGAGTGCGGGATGGAGTCGCGACCATACCACTACTCTTATCATTTGCTTTGTATATTGAACGGTGGATCGATGCAATTCTACTCCTTCCATGAAAGTTAGAGGTGACCTTACCTTTAACTTCGTCTTTGTTTCCCGACGTGTTCTCTCGACGATCTCGGACAACGACCTCTCGTTAGTGGTGGCGCGAAGATCTACACGAAGCGAGAAGATGCAGATCGCCGACCTCCTTTCCGGTACCATGAGGCGGATCTCGAGGGCGAGATCCATTGTTAGTGGTGTCGAATTGTGGCATCCCGCAAAACCACTACTAGAAAATCGCGTTGAATTTGTGCATTGCATCGTCATCATCATGCATTGTTTGCATAAAACTATTTTCGCAAAGCCCGTTTTGTTTTCTAAAAACGCCCCATCTTTATTCAAACATCAAACCGGGTCCCCGGATTATTTTGTTTTGTCCGCTATCGGTTTGCAAACGGTGTTTTAAAAACAAATAAAAATTATATTATTTTAGTGGGGCAGTCGAACGGGCCGAATGACCCGAACGACCACCCCAGAAAAATGCAATCGGTCCACCTAACCCGCCCTTCTAAATCCTACAGCTACCCACCTATCTACCCACACCCCCCTCCACATCACCCCCCCTCCAATAGCAACCTGCCACCTCACCCTCTCCCCTCCCCCTATCCACCCAGAAGCTGCCACTTGGCCTCCCTCTCTCTCTTCCCCCCTCTCTCTCCCTGGACCCACTCAACTCACCCAGCCACACACACGCACCCACGCTCCTGCCGGCCCCCTCTTTCCTACCTCCTCTCCCTGTCCCGCGTGGACCGCGCCTGGCCCCACACCTGTCTCGCGTGCGCCCCGCTCTCTCCTCTCTCTCCCTTCTCGTCTCTTCTACCTCCGGCTCCCTCCCCGCTTTTCCCCTGGCGCCCGACGCCGCCCACCAGCTCCCTAGACCGCCGCCGCCTCGCTCACCTTCTCCCTCCACCTGCTCCGCCCTCGCCCCGCCACCCCCTCAAGCTCGCCGGCCCCCTCCCTTCTCCGCTCCTCCGGCGCCGCCTCTGCCGGCCCTCCCCTCCCCGTCGTCCACCGTCCACCCGACGCCGTCAGTGCCGCCTCGCCTCCCTCGCCTCCCTCGCCAGCGAGCTCGCCTCCTCCGCGTGCGCCCACCCCCTCGCCAGCCTCCTCCCTCCGGCCCCGTTCCCAGCGACCCCCTCGCCTCTGTAAGCCCCGCCGGCCGCACCCCTCTCCCCGGCCACGTCCCGCTCGCCTCCGTCGAGCCGCGTGCCCCGGCTCCTCATTCCCCGGCCGCGCGCGTCCCCTCGCCTGGCCGCCTCCACGCCTCCGACCCCGCCGCCTCAGCCAACCTCCTCCGCGCGGCCTCGTCGCCGCCCGCCTGCAAGCGCGTCCGCCGCCGGCCGCTCGAGCCCGGCCACCCGTCTCCGCCCCGCTCGCCGGCTCGCGAGCTCCCAGGAGCTGCTCTGCCTGGCCGTCCCCGGCTCGTCGTCGGCCTGGGTCCCCCTGGCCAGTACCTTTGCCGCCAGTGGGCTTGTCCCTGGGCCCGCACGTCCTGCCCCAGCCTTCCTTCCCCTGGTGTCCGCCCCAACGCAGCCCTGGGTGCTGCTGTTTTGTTTGGTGCTAAGACGATTGCGATGGCGACCGTGTGAAGATGGATCAGTGGCGATTTATCCAACTCCAGCGACCTCCATCGAACAAGTCTGACGAGTACCTCACTAGGACAGCAAGACCGTCGGTGCGTTCCCAGATCATCACCGACAATCGAAACCGGAACCGACAAGTTCGCCTACCCGGACACCGTGCGACAAGACCTTCCTCATGGATTCGACGCACCCGAAGATCGCCTACCCGGAACATCAAGATCTCCCTCACGGAATCAGAAGACCGAACCCTCGGTACGCCAAGTTCACCGACACGGATGCGACAAGTATTTTCCTCGAGGACGCCGAGCACTGCACCCCGAACGCCAAGACCGTCCCGACTCGAGGACCCGACAAGACCCACGCGACGACAAGACCGACAACATGGCCCGACCACCACGGATGCGACAAGAACTACCCCCGATATCCGAGAACGATTCTGTCGAGACCGATCCGTCGAGCCCTGGACCCTGAGACCGACCCCGAACCCCGGAACCCCAAGATCGTCGAACCCTAATGTGTGAACCCCTTCCCGAAACCCTATTTTATAACATAACAACAAATTGTTGCATATTTAATTGTCATCTCGCATGCATATTTGAGTGGGTTGGGGGCCTTATGCCGATTCACCTCATAATGAAATATGGGGCTCATATGCGGGCAAATCTAGTCTCATATCGGCCTCATTTAAATTTATGCATCGAACCGGTACCATATCTTGCCATGTTAATACAACATTTAAAATTGCGGGTTAGCTAAACAACATGAACCACCTAAATAATTGTCGGGACCCCGGTTCCGCTTAATCTGACCTAATTGCATTGCACCTTGCCATGTCATGCATCATACATGCATCATGCCGATCTTCTGCCGTTGTATTAAATAGTGCATCCGGTGTTTCTTCTAGTGTTTTGCTTCTTCGCGGATAAGGCCGTTGAGTTGATGTGAGCTTCGCCCCGATCTTCGGTTGAACCTTCGACAATGTTTTTCAGGCGAGCATCTCCCCCTTTCTACCTATCTTACTTTTCTAGTATTTATTCCCTCCTGTTGATCTATTGCTATCTGTGTTGCGATGCTCTAGTTTCGTGCCCGTAATATCCCTTGCAGCCCTATATTGCCTTGGACACATCCTATTACCTAATGTTTGGTAGATAGTTGGACTTGCGCGTCGTAGTCGCTTGCTATATTGCTGTTGCGTGTCGTCAAGTACCACAATTGTTGGAGAATTGCCGCATGTTGTTGTTGGAGATGATCATGGCTTTACTTTTCGTTCACTTTAATTCCTGTTTAATAACTAAAATTGAATTAAGCAGAGGCATCGGTGGGTGATAGGTAAGATTTGGTTTCCGACCGCCCACTTGTGTCCCGTAGGACCCGAGTTCTTGACACCTGTTCCGAGATCGAGCGCGCTAACCACAGGTGGGGAGATATGGGCCCCCCATTGATTATTACCTGATTTCAAAGTATTGTACTGGGGGCCACAAACTAGTTTGAGGTTTTATTTACTATCCTGTACTTATGCCATGTTTACCGCTTTATTTACGTTTGTGCGAGGAGCACACTGTACTGTTTAGGATCGGGCCACGTTTCGCGGTGTTGACAGTCCCCGTTTGGGGATTTGCTGTCGTTCACAGCCGTTTGCCCAAACCCCAGTCCGTCTCGGAGACCGGCCGACTTCGTTGCGGGTGTCGACTTGGTGGGGTGGCCCCCACGTACTTGCTTTGGGTCTGGGAACGTCGTGACTTAGGCCCCGCCGACATACCGATGGGTGTATGTTAACTGATCTGGCAAAAAGGGTCGAAGTGCCTGTGGATACTTTGGTGCACCCCTGCAGGGTTTAATCTTTTCGAGAAGCCGTGTCCGCGGTTATGGACGACTTGGAGCACAGTGCTTGATCATAGACAACTATAACTAAAGTTTACTGTTATAAATTGATTTGTATCCGATTTGACTAGTAATCAGCTCCACTACAACGGAATGGCTAAGTAAAAGTACCAACAACTGCTGGGTTTTTGGGTTATCTCACGCTAATTGTATCTGACTAGTAAGTGTTGCCACTATAACGGAATGGTTAACTAAAAGTGCCCACTGCTTACTTTATCAGGATGATTATCTAAACCTGACTAGTAAAGTGCCGCAACTATAACTGAATAAGTAAAACTGCCAACTGTGTGAGTTCCTCGGTTGACTTCCTCGTTTGGTCTCGAGGGGGAAACGCCAGGATGGGTTTGTTTGATGATAGTATCAGGTTGGATCCAAATAGGTCTTTCTCACCCCTCTCTGATAGCCGCCAGTTGTATCGAGTCTCTATAGGTTGTTTAGTGCTTGCTGCCGCTGCCGCTTCAGTCCACCATACCTATGTAGGCGAGGACCGCCGAATTCTAGCCTCGCCGTGTACTGGCCTCAGTACTGACGCTCCTTCTTTTTCCTTTGCCCTTTGTCGGCACCCCTTTTGTTTAAGCAGGTTTTGAGATCGACGTCGTTAGCAGGGTTACCCTTCCGGTTTGGCCTGGGCAGGGTTATGGACGCCATTGGTTATTCTTCAGGGATCTTAGCCCCATTTGCATCTTGTCCGTAGTCGGACGCTCTGTCATTTTCAAGGTGATTCGGATCTTTGTACATTATATCTGTATTCTTGACTCATTGAGTCGCTGCTGTATATATCTGTTCTGTGGGTCCCATCGAGGACTGTTGTGTAATGTTATTACTTGTTTTCCACCCGCACGCAAGTGCCTGGTGGGCACCTTCGAATCGTTTCTATGCGGGTTTGGCGGGTTTCGCTTAAACTTGCATAGGGCCGATTCTGAGGGTGTTACACGTCGGGTGTAGGTGCAGAGGAGGAGGACGACGAGACAGGCCACGCGGTCAGATCCACCTCAAGTGGGAGCAGAGGACGGCCGGGGCGGGGCCCGATCGGCAGCAGTAGGGTGCATACGGATCGGTAGCAGACGACCGAGATTTCGCGAGTAGCAGACGAGAAGCTGGCAGATTCGATCGGGACATGTCCGATCTGGGCGGCGGCGACGCAAACGGCCAGAATAGGAACCGGCGGTGGCCGGGGCGAGATGACGGCGGCGACGATTACAAGCAGAGGACCGGTGGGCACGGGAACCCTAAAACCGGCTCTGATAGCATGTTAGGAATAGACAAGTGTTATTCCTCTGGGGCCAAAGGCCATAATATATAATACAGATACAAGTGCAAATATGCAGGAAGCCCCCTAACATATGGGGAAACTACTATAATATACAAATATATACATATACATCTAACAAAAATTAACTTGGAAAAAGTAAGCCTACAACAAACTTATGTAGCGTTATGTGGCGCCAGCGGCTCGTCGTTTGACATCCCTACCTGTTTAGCATCTCCGGCCTCTAACTTTGCGGCGTGTTTGTCCAAAAAAAAGCTTTTCGATCTACGAGTTTGAACATACTCTACAGTTGGTGGGCCACTATAGCACTACTTGGAATTTTTTAATCTCTGCCCTTTGTGGGCTCAGAGCATCTTCATCGGGTCGATCTATCCCGTCCAAACGTGTCCGAAATCGTTCGTGTGGACATGCGGGGCGTTCCAGCGACCCGACCTATCCGGACAAACATGTCCGGCTCGATCCATCCATGTACGAATCTGACAGCAGTTGCATTGACGTGGACGTGCGTGTCCGCGCGTAACACTGACCCACCTATCCGCCATCGCGGCGTTGATTCAGAGGCGTGCAGCGGCAGCGATTCAGACACAACAGTAGCATCGATTCAGAGGCACTGGCAGAAGGCTGACCGGCGACAGCGTGCACCATCAATTGCGATGAGGCGACTCACTGACTGACCGGACGCCACGCTCTCCACCGCCGCTGCAGGCGCCACCTGACGTCTGCCCTCCTGACTAGACACTTCAATGCCCCTCTCTTCGGCCTCCGCGCCGGCATCTGATGCCGGTCCTTTTTAACTGACCGCCCGTGGCCATCTTCTCCCACAGAACACCATCCTCTCCTCCTTCCCTTTTGCGTTCTCCACTACCTGGAGCTAGCCATGGCCGGCGGCGATGGATCGACGGGAGGGCGTGCAGGATGCGAATGTCGAGGGAAGCGCGAACGACGCGGCCAAATCACCGCGCCACCATGCTCTCCCTCAACGTCGTCGTCACCCCAAGATTTCGACCAAGGAACCCAGTTCGTCGTGGGCATCCACCTCGGCATGCCACGTGACAGGCTGCTCCTGCCCCGCAGATTCCTGACACTGATCGGCGATGCGCCGCCCCGCTTGTCATGCTGCGGGCAACGGCTTCAGGACCACCAGGTACCCGATCGACCTGGAGTTCGACCACCTCGGCCAGTTGTACCTCGGCAACGGCTGGGAGTGCTTCGCCCGCTCGCACCAGATCAAAGCGGGCAACATCGTCGTCTTCAAGTACGACCGTGGAGGAAAGTTCGGCGTCAGCGTCTTCGACGACACCATGTGCCGCCGCTGCTATCACTCCGACTCCGACGAGTAGGCTAGGTTGTGCGTGTGCCATATACGATGTATCAATGTAGGCATTGTCCATTTGCAATGAAAATCTCTATTCAAGCCCTAAAACATTTTTTATAAGCACACCACACAACCTAAAACTACGCCCCGCCGCCGGCGCCGGGGGCGGAGGCTGCGATGCGTCAGATACACCATTCGTCATAGAGAGAGCGGATGATCGCCTCCTGCGTCTGCGTCTCCTCTTCAGCTCGATCGAGGCGGGCACGCAAGGAAGCGTCATCGGGATTGGCCCGCACCGCTTTCCGGAGGTCGCCACGCACCAATGCGAGCTGGTCCTATCGCCGATACTCCGGTAGAAAGACGTGTTCCGCCACCGCCATCGTGAAAGGCTCGCAGGTGGTCACATGATGGTTGTAGAAAGGGCGATGCGGCGGGGTGCGCATCCTGTAAATCTGCGGGCGGCCCGAAATCGAAGGAGGCAGCTCGTCCGGTAACTTCGGCGGGTTCCACGGGGGCAGCGACTGCTCGGGTACCTCTTCTCTGCCGGCGTCGGGGTTGCCACGGAGCTCGTCAGGTCAACACCGGCGGCCAGGCATGGTGGTTTTGTGCTAGGGGTGGTGCGGGTCTGGTCGAAGATATCTCGGCGACCTCTCTTTTTTATGGCGGCGCCTAGACATGACGGGAAACGGCGAGAAAGAAAGGCGGGAGACCCCGTGGCGGCGGAAAGACATTGAAAATACGTCGGCGTTGCGTGGCAATCGTGGACAGATAGGTCGTGTCGCTGGACGCAGTTGGTTCGAACAGACCTGATCATGACCCCAAATCGACCGCGGTCCAATCCAAACAGACAGAATTGAACCGTTTAAAACCAGATGCATGGAGATGCCCTCAGGGCACAGCACATACGTATGTGCATACGAGAGCGTGGGTCCACGCTTGTCCAGTAATCTGTTTCTTTCTTGCCATACATCTTGGTCATTTGCATTAGAGTGAGGTGATTTGCTCCTACTTCTACATACTTAGTGAAGAACACAGTCATCCTTTTAACTATATTAAACTGGACACTTAACACTCCCAAATCCCAACCCTCCAACTCGAAGGAGGTTTATTTGCCGCACGGCGGCTTGGTATTTCGTCATCAGTGACGGCGATGGTCTAGCATGGCACACCTCTCGATCTACATCAAATTAGTGCCTTGACTGACTTCTCTCTTATTAGTAGTATACATCGCAATCCTTTGGCATGCAGAGAATGTGTGGTAATTTTACAATCCCTTTATGACTCCTTAGTATTATTATATATGGCGTTTTAAGGAATATCAAATATGCACAATTACATAAGAGACGAAACAAACCAACAAAGTAGCAAACATTGGATATTTCCTCGTCGCCTTCTCTTTGTCGTGAGCCTTGGTTGTCACGACGACTTGAGACGCCATTTTTCATGGCTTTTATGAGACTCGTTCAATTGAAGCCACCTTCTGAATTTTGATTCAACATTGCAGCATGCACAACTTTCTCAAAGGCGATGGGGTCCTTGACTATCTAACTCTTTCATTTCTTGATTAACATAAGCAAAAGCAAAAGAAAGAATCAAAAACCAACTTGATCTCAGCCTGGATAACTGACATTGTATTTCGATGTGCCAAAAATCCGAGGAACCTATTCCCTTTGTTATGGTATCCTCCTAGCAAAATGGTTTCTCTAGTATCAAACTTTGGCTATGCGATGCGCATTCACATATCCGATAGAGAGGACCCAAGAGTATCCTGGTTGTCAATGTATCATCGATGGCACAACACCTTCTTTATCGTAGCACCTTCCCCATCCCAATTCACTTCTACCTCCATGGAAATCTGCAGCACCACGGATGCCTTATGGTGGAGTTCGAGTCTGCGCCATGGAACTCTAACATGTGCTAAAATAGGGGGAATGGGGCCCCTTGCTTGTCTTTGATGCGGCTCCGGCGAGATGGATTCATGGCCGGGGAGTTTGAATCTGCGAATGGTGGGCGCCTCCATTTGTATGCCTTCTCATGTTACGAATGTGTTTCTTCCGTGTTGTCTGTGTTGTCCAAATTTGTTGTATATGGTTGTTGTTTCAAGTTATGAGTACCGTGTCACATTTTTTTAGCCATTTGTTGCACTGAATGTGGATCTACTGCACACATTTGGAAAAAATTCTATGTGGACCGGCGGGTCAAAGATGTTTCGAGTGGTAAGTATTGCAAGTCGCTGCATACGAGAAGACGTACAAAAATTGCTGCCGGTCGACTTAAACATTACACCCGGTCTCTGTATAGACGCACATGGTGAGCGGTGACGTGCAGCCTATAGTACGATGCACGGTTCCAATCAAGTTCAAGTCTTCAAGATATGGCCTGCCGGTCGGGACCCAATAATGCACCTCGATGTCGTCAGGGATCACGTAGGCTGCGGCTGCGTTGATCCAAACCGGACTCCTGTGCTCCACATGCAACGGTTTCGCATGGAACCGATTGGGCGGTACTCAGGTTCGAGTGAGCAACCAGCACACACCTCTCCGCAGAGCAAAGAGACAAGATCACCATCTCCATCAGCAGATCAGAGGCACGGTAGTACACGGCGCGGGACCAAGTAAAGATAACTTTCTCTTTTCATGTGGACTCAGGGAGACCCGCGCACGCACATGATGACATGCACAAATCATGGTATTTTGTTCAGATAAGATAAATGCACCATGAAAAAACCCTCTCCCGCGGCCGCACTCTCGTCCCCATGAGGGTGACGGCGTGGCGCCCCTCTCTCCCCGCCCAACCCTCCCCCTCCTCCACCTTCCCCCGTCGCTGCCGCCGGCAGGGGTCGCCGAGCGAAGCCCGGGCGGCGCCGGCGACGGCGGCCCTCTTCTCCCCGCTCCTTGGGAGCTGGTCGGGGCCTCCCTCAACGACGGCGGTGTCCCCGGGGTTGCGACGATCCAGAGCCCTTCCGGGTGGTGCTGGGCGGCGGCGCCGGTGGCGAGGCTGAGACGCCGCGCGGCGTGGTGGCGCATCTGCTAGGGAGCGTGGCGGCGACGCCTTCCCCGGGCCCGATCTGGGCCTAGGTGGGCCGCGCGTCCGCGGCTGCTTCTCCCCGGTGGCGTATTGTCTTGCAGCGTCGGCATGGCAGGGCCCTCGGCAAGGCAGACCCGACGTTTGGCGTCGGCTCCTCCGGGCCCTTTGGGCCTGATCTGGACTTCGATGGGCCGACGCGTCTACTGCAGGGGCGCCCTCTGGACATGGTGGCGACGACGATGATCGGGATGGGGACAGCGGCACAGCGGCCTGCCTGTTGTAGCTAGGCGAAAGGGGCTTTACGGGCCCTTCGGGGGCCTGGCCGGGCCCGCCAAGACTGGTGTGACCCTGCTGCTCGGCCCAGTCGGCGACCGCCTTTTGGTGGTGGAGGTGGGATCCTCCCGCGTGGTTGCAGGTCTGCTGTCCCTAGCTGGTTCTATGTATTTTTCCTGTTTTCGGGTTGCTTGCTATGTCCACGTTGAGGCGATGACGATGGTGGCGCAAGATCGTGGTGGCGCAAGCTGGTGGGCGGCGAAGCTGATGGTGGAACGCCATATCGCCCGGGGTTTTTGTAGGTGGGGTTAGGGAGAAATCCTTGTCGGCTGGTTCGACTTCGTCGCGGTGCCATCCTCGGATGGCGCCATTCCTTCTTGAAGGGCGTCATGGATATCCCCGGCCTACTGTACTTCGAGTGCCGGGGGAAACCTTAGGGCCAGTGGTCTGGCCCGGGCAGCAACGCCGTGTCAACGGCGTTTCGCTTCTTGAAGGTGATGTCTTGGTAATAGGCGTGTCGGTGGGTGTGTCTTGAAGCGTGGTGGGACTATTCCGGTTGGCGCAGCGGTGGCGGGTCACCCTAGTCTCGTCGTATCGCCGTTTCTTCCATTTCTTCTCTTTTTGGGCGTGTTTTTGCTGATGTCCTAGCATTTTCAGTTTGGTTGTTTTATTTATATAAAGCGGGACGAAAGACTATTTCAAGAGACGTACTGCGCGACTGTGTATATACTCCTCAGCTAGCGCTTGCTACTTGCTAGCTCGTGGTGGAGTCGTGCTGGTTGTGTGCGCTAGTTTGTGACCTCTAGCTAGGCCACGGCCATGGCGAGCGCCAAGAAGCTGCAGGAGAGGGTGGCTCTCCCGAGAACGGCCTGGATACTCGCCGACTTTCTCATCCTCTTCCTCCTCCTCGCCCTCCTATCCCGCCGCGCCGCGTCGCTGTGGGAGGAGCACGGCCCGACCTCGACTTCCACGACGTGCCTCCCCGCGCTGGCGCTCGCGTGCGAGGCGTGGTTCACCTTCGTGTGGCTCCTGAACATGAACGGCAAGTGGAGCCCGGTCCGGTTCGACACCTACCCCGAGAACCTCTCGGGGGAGGAGGAGCTCCCGGCCGTGGACATGTTCGTGACCACGGCGGACCCGGCGCTGGAGCCGCCCGTGATCACGGCGAACACGGTGCTCTCGCTGCTCGCCGTGGACTACCCGGACGCCGGCGGCAAGCTGGCGTGTTACGTCTCCGACGACGGATGCTCGCCGGTGACCTGCTACGCGCTGCGCGAGGCCGCCGAATTCGCCGCCCTCTGGGTGCCCTTCTGCAGGAGGCACCGCGTCGGGGTCAGGGCCCCTTTCATGTACTTCTCTTCCGCGCCGGAGGTTGCGAAAGGCACGGCCGACCACGAGTTCTTGGAAAGCTGGGCGTTTATGAAGGTTAGTCAAGAACTCAAGCTTAATTAGCTGCCATGATCATGTGTCAGACTGTCAGTACGATAATGTTTGGTCTTACGTCCGTTATCACCATGCATGAGTCCATGACCATCCAAACCCATGCATCTTCTCCTGTGGTACTACTTGATTTCAGAGCGAGTATGAGAAACTGGTCACCCGAATCGAGAACGCCGACGAGGGATCCATACTGCGGGACGGCGATTTCGCCGAGTTCATCGAGGCAGAGCGAAGGAACCATCCTACCATCGTTAAGGTTCTCTGGGACAACAGCAAGGCCAAAACAGGGGAAGGATTCCCACATCTGGTGTACGTCTCGAGAGAGAAGAGCCCCGAACAGTACCACAACTTCAAGGCCGGAGCCATGAATGTTCTGGTGAGCACCCTCTTCTACTCGACACCGTATATTTTGCACTGTCACACAATCAACACATGGTGGACATAAAAAGTTCAGACAAGTGCAGAAGAACAGCGGTTGGTAACTGAACCGAGGATTTGGTTGTGCAGACAAGGGTGTCGGGCGTGATGACGAACGCGCCCGTCATGCTGAACGTGGACTGCGACATGTTCGCCAACAACCCGCAGGTCGTCCTGCACGCGATGTGCCTCCTGCTCGGGTTCGGCGGCGACGAGACGCAGAGCGGGTTCGTTCAGGCGCCGCAGAAGTTCTACGGCGGCCTCAAGGATGATCCCTTCGGCAACCAGATGGAGGTTATATACAAGGTTGCAATTGTTGCGTGCCCTCTTAAAGTTTTTCCCATTTTCTTGTGGTGGTGACTGAAGGGCCGACTTGTTCTGCGTCTTAAATGTTGCAACTCTCTTCTGATTTTTGTGGCATGTTCAGAAAGTTGGAGGTGGAGTCGCTGGAATCCAGGGCCTATTCTACGGCGGGACTGGCTGTTTTCACCGCAGGAAAGTCATCTACGGCGTGCCGCCAGCAGACGTCGTCGTCAAACACGAGAGATCAGGTAAAATCAGGCACACAAATAATGTTTCCATTTCAGTTCTACTAGCCTAGGCTAGGCTCATCACGAGTAACATCAAATGTGTGTTGTTAATTTGCCAGGTTCACCATCTTACAAGGAGCTGCAAACCAAGTTCGGGAGCTCAAAGGAACTGATCGAATCATCTAGGGACATCATCTCAGGAGACGTGCTGCTCGCTAGAGCAACAGAATCCATATCGAGCCGCGTGGAAGTGGCAAAACAAGTGGGCGCCTGCAGCTACGAGGCCGGCACCTGTTGGGGCCAGGAGGTACGCTTACTCTTACTTGCCATTGCCGTATTTTCTTTTGTAGGCTTTGCTACAGTAAACACATGGAGTATATCTTGCAGTTTGTCAGAGTCTAGTTCATTTTTGCAGATTGGCTGGGTCTACGGATCGATGACAGAGGACATACTGACCGGGCAGCGGATCCATGCGACGGGGTGGAAATCGGCGCTGCTGGACACCGCCCCACCGGCGTTCCTGGGATGCGCTCCGACGGGGGGGCCGGCCAGCTTGACCCAGTTCAAGAGATGGGCGACGGGGCTCCTGGAGATACTCATCAGCCGGAACAGCCCGATCCTCGGCGCCATCTTCAGGCGCCTCCAGCTCCGGCAGTGCCTCGCCTACCTGATCATACACGTGTGGCCCGTGCGGGCGCCGTTCGAGCTCTGCTACGCGCTGCTGGGGCCTTTCTGCCTCCTCACAAACCACTCCTTCTTGCCAAAGGTATCAGACGAAGGTTTCCGCGTTCCACTGGCTCTGTTCATGGCCTACAACGTGTACAACCTGCTGGAGTACAAGGAGTGCGGGCTCTCGGCCCGCGCCTGGTGGAACAACCACAGGATGCAGCGCATCACCTCGGCCTCCGCCTGGCTCCTCGCCTTCCTCACCGTGCTCCTCAAGACCGTCGGACTCTCCGAGACCGTGTTCGAGGTCACCCGTAAGGAGAGCAGCAGCAGAAGCACGACCGACGACGGCGGCGGCGCGAGCACCGGCGAGGCTGATGATCCGGGGCTGTTCACGTTCGACTCGTCGCCCGTGTTCGTCCCGGCGACGGCGCTCTCGATCTTGAACGTCGTTGCGGTCGCTGTCGGGGCGTGGCGTGCCCTTGCCGGGACGGCGACGGGCGTTCGTGGCGGCCCAGGAATGGGGGAGTTCGTGTGCTGTGGCTGGATGGTGTTGTGTCTCTGGCCGTTCGTGAGAGGACTTGTTAGCAGGGGCAGGTACGGGATCCCGTGGAGTGTCAAGGTGAAAGCTGGCTTGATCGTGTCTGTGTTTGTACACTTATGCACAAGGAACTAACATGTGGGGGTATCGAAATAATATTACTAGCTTGATTAACAATGTAAGAAACATAAAAATATTACTACTAGAAGTGTGACGGATCGAATGCAGTTCAACGACTAAACTTGGAAGAAAGAACTGGTTAGATCTTTGAAAGACCGCCGACAACGGTTCCTCTACAACATGCATGAAGCTTTTGGGAGCAGCTGATTCAATTCACTACCTCCTCTCCTCCGCTCTCGTCCCTCTCTCTTCCTTCTCTGGTTCTTCTTCCTCCGGGCCGATAGGCCCCTCCCCCCCTCCTCTCCGGCTGTGGCCGGCGTTGAGATTGGGTGAGGGACCCTTTCCCCTGTACAGCAGTAGTTAGGGTTGGCTTGTTTGGTGTGTGCCCCTGTGGCGTCTGGCGTCATGCCGTTCGGGATCTTGTCGTTGGGGTTCGGGAGTGACCTCCGGCGGCGGGTGGTGGTGATCTGCTTGCTCATGGTGCTCCATCGGTGGGAGCCGGAGATGAGCTGTGGTATGGCGACCACGATCCCCTCAATAAAGCTCCTTTTGCTCTACCCAGATCGAGGCGGAGCGGTTGGAGTTCTTCCCCCAAGCCATCGAGGTGGTGGTGTTAAGGGAAAGCTTCGATTCGCTGCGACCCTTTGCCGATCCGAGGAGCGGGAAGATGGGAAGACTGCGGCGGTCTTCTGGAGCGGATCCTCGGTGGCCCTTCGCCGGCATCGTGTCGGCCCGCCACCGACTCTTCTGGCCGAATGGCGGCTGCTCCGAGCTCTGGTACCGGCCACTGCCCGGTGCCATCTCACCTTCAACCTCCAGGCCGATGTGCCATGTCGGAGGCCCTTCATCTGCTTCGTCGCCGGGAGCCCCGGCTGCATCACACCAAGTGGTTCTGTCCCCGGTTGTGGTGTTGACGCCGGCGATCTGAAGCTCGAGCTCGTTTCTGGTGGAGAGGGACCCGATTGCTTTTCCTGTTTTAGTTTTGAGGTCCTGTATGCAATGTGGGAGGACTATTTTGTAATTTTTACTTTCTTTGAGATCCTCCATGTATTTTGTAAGCCCACCGTTGATGATTAATGCAGTGTTCCGGGTCCTTCGGGCCCCTTCCCGTGTTCAAAAAAAAAAAGATTCAATTCACTACATGTCGATCCGTACAAGTTCCCGTGAGGAAAACCATATGTAGGTCTAGGATTATCGTTTAGTTACTATTCACAATAGAATTTGATCTTTTGTTCCGATTGGATGGATTTAATTTTGTTGTATGATCTATGCATTTTTTCTTTGAATACTGGACGTGTCTTACACCGGTGTTCTAATCAGCTTTTCCCCGTGAAATCTTTAATATCAGGATCGCTGGATACTAGTATAACCTTATAAATTCTATTGAATTCGCGAGGTGGCAGCAAAGATGTCTAAATGGTAGAGAAATCGGTGGGCAGCGGCTACCTGGAGACTGGAAATGATGTTGCCGAACGCCACATCAAGTAACACTCGATGCCAGCAATGCGACATGAAGGGCTCCTGGTGGCACAATTTCGCAA
Organism: Avena atlantica; assembly: GCA_910589765.1. NCBI lineage: Eukaryota > Viridiplantae > Streptophyta > Magnoliopsida > Poales > Poaceae > Avena > Avena atlantica. The sequence continues at coordinate 373,796,304 of OU342734.1, read as the reverse complement.
ATCGCAAAAGGCAATGAGGTGGAGCATGCAAGGAAGGAGGGACGGGGAATGAATCTGATCTCTCAAATCCTCCCCAATTTTCTCAAGCATCGCCGGAAGAAGCACTTGGATGAACCTTCACTCGGGGAAAGGCCTAAAGCACACGTTTCTGAGGATATATAACCAAGACAAAGCTAAAGATAAAGGCTCTCCCCGAGTAGATTGACACAGAGACTAAAAACAACTTGAAGTAATAGGCCAGCGCGAAGACAGGTCCGGGGCACATGCTAGTTTGTATTCGACCATGTCTCCACTTGTAAGCCAACATGAGCACCATTTAAGTGTACTACGTCCGAGTATATACTAGGGGAGAGGCAGAGGGTTCACCTGATTAAACACCACCTGATGCTGCTCGTTGGACTAAATTGTGCCAATCTACAAATACATCTCACCTCAAATAGGAGAAGGTTTTCACCAGAAGGTGTTTCACATGAGTTGAACCCGGTCTAAATCTTCTTTGTGTGATTAACAATTGGATCTTCATGCGATGTGCCACTCCCTTTCATTATTTCTAGTAAAACACGGGCATTAACCGCCCGTCCGTCTGGCCATCTCACGGGCATCGACATGCGTGCTTTTGGGAGTTTTGAAGCGCTCGAGGATGGAGACATGCAGGTCTATAGATAGGACATGACGCACACTTCCTTGATGTTGTATATGCTTTCGTAATCGTTGACGATGGGGGAGATGAGGCTAAGGAGGTCAAGGACGATGAATATGTTGGAGAGAGGGTTGCAATCTTCTCTTCATATTGTACCATTGACGACACACCCGTCGACCGACCATTGTGACCCTATCCTCCACCATCTCCACCGTCATTGTCCTCCTTAGCACCGCCTCTCTCGTCATTGCTGCCATGGAAATCGAAAGACAACATTAAGCCAATGTGTGTATACATGCCTTACCTGGATAGGTTTCTTAGTTATGTCTTTATCTCCGTGATAGGTTTCTATGAACAGACGTGCCACAACCAGCCCAATAATCTGACTTGTAGCCCTTGGTGAATGTTGTCCGAAGCTTTATGTTGAAAAATTGGAGATAAACTTGGAGGAGGTTCCCTAACCACATATATATTACGCATGTCCTACTTGTGTAGAAATAAGGAAGTCAATCAGTGATATGATTGAAGCAAATAGATCAATTACGAGTTTTCAGCATATACACTTACTTTTTCATTAGCACGGAATAAGAATGCATTTGATAAAAGAGACACGATAAGCCCTCCGTGATCATGCAGAGGGACACTTGACCCTCTGGTACCTCCCATAAGACCTCTTATAAATGTTCTACAAGGTGGCGCCTAACGCATTAGCAAGTGGGAAAAGGAGGCTTGCCTATATGTTTCATGCTTTTCTAAACCACCACTTTGTCATACTTGTTGGCACTATCCAAATGTCCATGTGTTATTTGCAAGTTAATACATGGACAAAATTTAGTCAAATTCTCATTACACATAGTTTGGAATTCGAGTGCAATTGAGGAATAAAAATTAAACATACATTGGGGATAGCAACCACAAAATATGCACACCTCCCCTCTTGATTACGTCTTTGTCTATGTGTAAACAATGACATAAGATCGATAACAAAGTCTCATTATGAAGTGTTCCCAAAAATGATATCCTTATTATAAAATAACACCTAGAGTTAAATATGTGTAACATGTAGCAAAAATAATAATGTAAATTTTTTTGTACAATCAGCCTACCTAGAGATAAAATGCTAGCTAGAGACAAAATGTTATCATGTAAGACTAAAAATATCTAATGAACACATGTCTGAATAAATATATTGAATCATGTTAATATAACACAATAAAGTAAATCTAATTAACACATTAGTACATATGCTCCTAAATAATAATGGATCTAACTCGATGACAATATAACGAAATCCAGCCTTAAAAAATCGTGCTTAGAAATTAGAATAGATACATACTATAAATACAAGTTAAATATGCAAGCTAAGAATATAAGCCTTCGGGAGGGCGAGGGCAGTCGGCATCGTGTCCATGGTGGAGGGCGAGGATGAGCTGGCTTGACCCGAGGTATCCACGGCAGGTCCGTCCTACAAGTGCGTGGTGTCAGTTCTATCCGTGAGCCACCCGGGACACGGTCGGAGTTGTCCTAAAGTCAAAATCTTCTAAGTTTGACCAAGTTTATACATAAAAATATGAATATCTATAATATTAAATCAATATCAATAAACAACAGAAAGTATATTTTGATGTTTGACGTTTATACTTTTGTGTATAAAGTTGGTTAAACTTAAAAAAAAATAACTATTGGCTAGACTTATATATCTTACATTTTATGACGGAGGGGTGCTGTTAGCGTAGCGCCCTCGACGCACCCCTTGGGTGTTCCTCCACGCACCACCGTTTTCAAGGCCGTGGCATATGATCTAGAATAATACACCTAATGATGCATCAGGTTAGGTCTGAGTTTAAACATAAAAAATACTCAGCATACTACTTCCTCGTTGCGGCCAAGAAGAGCCACGTAGAGTGGAACTGCGAGAGGTGTCGCAACTCGCAACTCGCAGCGAGGAGTCCAAAAAAATGTCAAGGACATATCCAAGGCAAGGACGGAGATCTTGAGAAAAGCACGGCTATATCATATTTGCGCTCCTCATACATGTCACCAAATAGTAAGCCGCTCAATCAATTGCCATCATCCATGATCTTCTCAAGATCGTTGCCCTTGGAGATGCCATCGACTTTCTTCCTGGAGTCCCCCGTTGCGACACCCCTCGCAGTTCCACTCCAGTGATTCTTCTAGGCGCCAGGAATGAGAAATTCTACACCAAGAAGCAGGACGGCGGGGAAAGAAAATGGTGGTGACTGCGGCGCGAGTGGTGGAAAGCAAGATTTTCTTCATGGTGGTAACAAGTTGTTGGTGGTCCATTGCTATATAAGTGCGGGCGAGCCAGGGGCGGACCTACGTTATACCGAGCGGGGGCCTAGGCCCTCAGTCAATTTCCAGTTTCCCCCTTTGAAACCTACAATTTTACTACCTAGGCCCCCACTTAGATTAAAAATAAGGCCCTCTCTCAGCTTAGGCCCCCACTTGCTGATTGGGCTGGGTCCGCCCCTGGGGCGAGCTGTATACCGCAGGGGCCGGCCAGCCGTACGTGCATGGGTTTCACCAACGAATGGTGGAACGCCTAGCTAGCTATCTGGCTTGTTTGAATTTAGTTAATGGACCTTAACCATATGGCTTTGCTAATTTTTGGTTGTTTCTCAAATCAGATCTTCACGAAACAGTCAAGTTTAGGATATATATGGACCTCCATCGCACGCATGGTTTGAATCTTACTAATTGCGAGTACGACTTTACAAAGCGCGGTGAAAAGTCTCCCCCACACAATATCTCACTGTCTATCATTACTTAGAGAGAATTTCTTATTTGGCCGTACTTGAAATTTCAGTTCCTTTCTTGGCTTCGGGGATTTTTTCTTTCCTTTTTGACACTACATCTTTGTATTTTTCCTTTATAGGACCCTCTAGTTCATTTTGAGCACTAACGCTTTTACATAGCAAGACTAAAAGACGGTTTTACCTCTGGTATATTATGTCATAGAAAATATATATAAAAAAGCAATGGTTATGTTATATTGAACATGTACAGATAAAAAGGCAACGCAATACATGAGCTCTTCCTTTGAGCTAGGCGAGCGTACCTCTAGTCCTTGTCCCTTTCCCAGATCACGGTGCATGGTCCATGGTTGCATAAAAAAATTCGACAACACACAAGAGCATGCAGAGATACAAAGAAGAAGATTGATTGGTCTATGTATTGTAGGATGCCGTACTAGCTACTGCTTGCATGCCACCAACGTAACTCAATCAAGCTCTAGATGGATCAATCAATCGAGCACATGTAAATCAACTGATTTTTTTCGTAACAAGAAGCAAATTTTAATCAATAATCCATGTTCATGGTCATCGTGACAGCAAACAGAAGCTAAGTACTAACTCTACGTGTGCCGTGTGCCTACCTGATGTGAAAGGTTGCCTCGCGCAGGAGGAATCCCGCTCGTCAGCCCGCAGCTGGCGAGGTCAAGGGTGGTGTTATCAGTTTATAGTTGTTGAAGGGTAGAGGGAGGTGTTATCAGTTTATAGTTGTTGAAGGGTAGAGGGAGAGAGAGATTGCGGAATATGTTGGATGTATTATTGAGCCTCTCGGGCGAGTATATATAGACGTACATGGACCAACTTGAAGTACAAGATAAGTAACCTACTTGGAGTACAAGACAAGTAACCTAGTCTATCCCTAACAGATACGTATACTATAACATCCCCCCGCAGTCGTAGCGGTAGCATCTCTGAACAACTGGAACGTTGCGAACGGTCAGAATGGAGAGCCGAAGTAGACCAGTGCGCGGAAATCCCCCCGCAGTGGTAGCGGGAACGTCGTGGACGGTGTCACGTCGCAGAAGCTTGGACCGTAGAGGATGCTGGTGAGGAGCTCATGCGAGGTGGTAGCCCTTGTGCCGGTGTCGAGTGAGCCGAGAGCGATGGGTGCTGCAACCTTGGTCGAGGTAGCCGCGCGAGGGGTCGCCGTGGTCGATGTCGTGGTCGGGGTTGCCGGTGTCGAGGTAGCCGCATAGTAAGCCGCGTGCACGTAGTGCAGCCAGTAGAAGGACGGAGACGCGTCAGGGCAGTCGTCGGAGAGAGCGATGCCGAAGCCGATGCAGTCCGAGCCGTCGAGGACGAGGTGCGGCCATGGATTTGCCAAAACCAGGCGCACGTCGGGGACGAAGGCATACTCTGGTTGTGCCAAAACCGAGTATGCGAAGACGAAGTCGGTATGACGCAGTCGAGGCAGACGTAGAGGAGGTAATCGATGCTGATGAAGACCTTGTCAAAGCCAATGAAGACGAGGCGCTACAACCGAGCTTGCCAGACTCGGGAACGCGTCGGGGACGAAGGCACGCACCGGTGTTGCCAGTACCGGGCATGCGAAGAACGGGACCAGGAGAAACAACTTCACGCCATGTCAGAGAGGAGACTAGCAGAGGAGGACTCTACGACGGTTGCGTTGCACAGATCGGCGAGGTGCCGATGCATGCCGCGGTTGTCGGAGTAGACGAGTAGGTGTGGTCGAGGACGAGGCGAGGACGATGGCGACGAAGTCGTGCTGGACGAAGACGTAGAAGGCGGCGAACCAGCGACGACCAGGAGTGGTCAGACTGGATGCCTAGACGGAGGGGTAGTCGGCGGGACCTACGACAGCCAGGAGTGGCCATGCAGGCTACCTGTGGAGATGCGGCGGCGGTGCTCGAAGTAGGCGAGGAAGAACCCGGCGACGTGACGAAGACCATGCGCGGACGGAGGCGACCCGTGCCGAGGGAGGTGGCGCGGTGGAAGCTTGTGACGTCCTTGCGGGGTGATGGCGATGACCGCGTGCAGCGATGCTACTGCCCGATGGGGCGGCGTAGCTGCAGGGCGCGAGTCGGTGCAGCGGTGTGAGAACCACCAGCGACGGACACGCCTGAGAAGGCGCGTTGGTAGCCGGCGGCGGGGACCAAAGGCGGCGACGCTACGGCCCGAAGGGGCGACGCAGCGGCAGCCCGATGCTCGATCGGTGGTAGGCGCGTGCTCGGGGACGTACTCGGCGGAGACGAGCGCCACATCGGTTGATCAGACCGACGGCGGCGCTGTACGCGCCAAGTCCGTGACGACGGCAGATCGGAATCTGCGGCGTCGTTGTCGGTGCGATCCCGGGCGATGACGGCGAAGACAATCCGAGGGGGGGTCGGCCGCGGCAGCCTCCCGAGGAAGCCGCAGCAGCCGGCCGCGGTGCGCGGCAGTCTGTCATGAGATCGCGACGGCCTACCGAGGAAGGCACAGCGGCGCAGGTTACATGCGCACAGGCGCGGTGTAGATCGTCGATGCCGATGGTCGGAGTAGAGGCGCGGCGATGATGACGGCGATGGGCGACGCAATCCGATCTAAGATCGGTAAACCAAAAAAAGAAAACCGATCAAGAGATCGGAAAAAAAGACTTGCAGGGCAGCCGATCACGGATTGGTGGACGAACCCTGCGTACGGATTGCGCCGCCCCCGGCGGAGATCATAGAGATCGACCTCCCCGGGGGCGGCGCGGCGGAAGCGGAGGCGGCGGCTAGGTCAAGAACCGTGCCGCTCTGATACCATGTTGAAGGTAGAGGGAGAGAGAGATTGCAGAATATGTTGGATGTATTATTGAGCCTCTCGGGCGAGTATATATAGACGTATAGGGACCAACTTGAAGTACAAGACAAGTAACCTACTTGGAGTACAAGACAAGTAACCTAGTCTATCCCTAACAGATACGTATACACTAACAATAGTTACGGGTGATATTTAGGTGTAAGTATTTTGTCATGGCAGTCTTCTCTTACCGGTTGCAGGGTACATTACTCGAGTTAATAGCATAGAACTACCGGTTTCTAAGCAAAATTTCGGAAATCTACCAGTTTATGTTTTCGCAGCAAAAATCTGCTGCATTTGGCGTCCGTTTTCTTAAATAACACTAAACGCGCGTTGAACGCGAATTGACACAGAATCTGACAGGGATGGTCCACCATAATCGATGACGTGGCAGGTCTGGACGACGAGCGGCACGGCCGTTAACGCCCGTTACTTGGCGTTGTCCTAAGGTGGAAGGTTTCAGTTACTCATTCGTGTCCAAAGCGTTCGGCTGTACCTTGGGCGATGGCGACGACTCCCGGCGGCGCCGGCGGCGGCAATGGTGGCGGCAGAACAAGCTACGGCGGTGGAAGTGCTGATTTGTTCGCGGGCGACGCCGGCTCTATCCGCGGTGGCGTGGGCTCAACTGATTCGCCGTCGCCGGTGCTGAACCAGGAGGCAAGGTCAGCGGCTGCACTGGCGCGGGCGGTGATCTCGTCTACATCGAAAAGCATCCATCGATGGGCTTCCCTACTCGGTGGAGTCGAGTAAGTCATTTTTTCACTTATTCTCTCCCCATTTTTTTCCTCTGTCTAGTTATGATCTATTAATTCGCCACTCGATGGGCTTCCATAGTATTAAATATGTTGAATGTGGCTGTCAACCCTCTCCAATTGTGTTCAATGTGGCTGTCATCATCTAGTACCGATCTGTTAATTTGCATGAATATCATTTAGTACTGATCTGTTGAATGTGGTTGTCACCATCTGTTACTGAATATGCCATCTGGTTTTGTTTGTAATATTTTGTAGCCTAGATGATGACATTTGGGAGATGAGGTTTCATTTTTATGGGGAAGACAATCTGGAGAGGACACTTAGTAGATCTGACATAACAGTGTCGAATCTGGCAGCTTTAGTAGAGTGTCATGAGTATGGACATAGGGACATCATGTATTTTGTGAGGGAAAAGGGGAAAGGACAGGATGGGATGGTGGCAATTGAAAGCATGGCCAATGTAAGGGAGATGCTGGCCATTTATGAAGATGATAGTGTTTTGAATATCACTGTTCTCAGGAAAAATATAGAATGGCCAGCTGACCTTAACATTGGAGAAGAAGAACCAGAGATGATACAAGAACCAGTGAAACTATCAGTTGATTCAGATGGTGTGAGCTACAACTTAATATCAGATGATGATGATGATGATGATGATGATGATGATGATGATGATGATGATGAGCAAGAAATTGTGCCAGTGGCAATTGATTTTTCTGATGTGTTGTTCATGGGCACTCAAGAAAGCTGTAATTTTTAGAATGAAAAACAGAGTGTTGTTGTACAAGTTATCCATGAAGATGATTTAGAGAATGCTCACTTAGATAATGGTGATTCAGAGAATGGTGATTCAGAGAATGCTGATTCAGAGAATGGTGATTTAGATAATGAGGAGTGGATGTATCCTGGTCAGGTTAACTTTGAAGAGCACAAGAGAGAGCACAACAGACAGGTCGCTGCTGAGTTAGAACTAACTAAGAAATTAAGGAGTGAGAAGGGGGAGAAAGCTATGGACCATGAAGCTGTTGCAATAATGGAGAAGATGGAACAAATGAAGAAGCAGAGAGAGAACCATTTTCTGCATTTTTAAGGGGACACAGATGTGGAGGAGTTCTTTGATGATGGAGAAACTGAAAATGACATAGAAACAAATGAGGAGGCTGTTGAGGATGACTATTTTGCCAAGAAAAAGGAAGCTAGGCCAGGCCCAACTAGCAACTGTCACCATGAGGCAGAGGAAGCACCATTCCCTTCTTTCATTCCTTCCAGTGATGAGGACCTCAGTCCAGAAGATATAGGGGATAGTGATGATGATGGGGCAGTTCAGAAGTACACACTAGCAAGTGGCAAGAAGAGAAGGTTAAATAAGATGAAGAAGAGGATGTGGTATGATCCTAACAGAGTAGACCCACACTTGCAATTCTGCATCAAGCTTTGCTTCCAAGATGTTTACCAGTTTAGAGTAGCTTTCCGAAACTACCACATAGCCCAGCTCGGGAACTTCCACTTTCACAGGAACACTCCTTCCAGGATCATTGTGTGGTGCACTGATGAAGGAAAGAAACAGAGGTGTGAGTTCTACTTGACAGCCTCCAAGATTGCAAATGAGCAAACTTTTTGCATTAGGAAATTCAAGTCTGAGCACACTTGCATAGATCATGGTGAGAACACAAGAGTCACCATTGATTGGCTAGCAGCTCAATCTGTGCAGGCAATAAGGACAGACTCAAATACTTCTGTTGACACTTTGATAGACAATGCTAAGTTGAAGTATGGAGTTGAAGTGCCAAAGAGCAAAGCCTACAGAGCAAGAATGAAGGCATTTGCTTCTGTCATTGGAGATCAGAAGAAACAATATACTAGGCTGAGGGATTATTTGAATGTTATACTAGAGACCAACCCAGGCAGCAGGTGTGTAGTGACAACCAAGGAGCTTGTGGAACATCCTAGCCCTAACCCAAGATTCCATGGGTTATTCATATGCTTCAATGCTTGACTCCAAGGTTTTCTCAATGGATGCAGACCATTCATAGGAGTAGATGGGTGTTTCATCAAATTGAACACTAGGCAGCAAATTTTAGCTGCAACTGGGAGAGATGGAAACAACAACATCGTTCCAATTGCTTTTGGTGTAGTTGACAAGGAAGATCAAGCTAGCTGGCTTTGGTTCCTAACTCAACTTAGGTACTGTATTGGAGAAACTGGAAAATTTGGTAACTACACCATTATCTCTGACAGGCAGAAGGGACTGTTAAAAGCAATTTCACAAGTTTTTCCAAATTCTCCATAGAGATTTTGTCTCAGGCATATTTATGCCAACTTCCAGGCAGCGGGTTTTAGGGGCCCAGAACTAAAAAAATATATGGATGCAGCTAGCTACTCTTACACAAATAATGGGTTTGATTTGGCAATGGAATCAATGAAGAGGGACTGTGTAGAGGCATATGAGTGGCTAGTGAAAAATCCAGCCGAGACATGGGCAAGACACCTGTTTGACACTAACTCTAATACAGACCTAGTTGTGAACAATATCAGTGAAGTATTCAATAGGATGATCCTGAATGTGAGAAACAAACCAATTAGTACAATGCTTGAAGGAATAAGAAACAAACTCATGGTGAAGTACAGTGGCACTAGGGTGAAAGCAGCAGCATCAAGGTGGGATATAACTCCATTCTACACAGAGAAACTTGCAGAGGCCAAGAGGTGGTCCAGGGATTGCAATGCTCAAAACTATGAGATTGGTCTATGGCAAGTTACAAGTTCAAGTGGTAGAGTTGTTGCTGTAAATTTGATTAACAAGACATGTGGCTATATGAAATGGGATCTTACAGGGATTCCTTGCAATCATGCAGTTGCAGCTATCATGAAAGTACAGCAACATCCAGAGGATTATGTAAATGATTTCTTCAAAAAGCCCATGTACATTGAGACATTCAGGCATACAATCTACCCTGTTCCTGGCCCAGAAGATTGGACTAGGACCAACACACCAGACATAGATCCACCTGTATTCAGGGAGAAACCTGGTAGGAAACAGTCCAAGAGAAGGAAAGGAAAATTTGAGGTGCCTGCCCCTAGGGATACATCTAGAATGGGATCTATCACTTGCAGTAACTGCAAGCTAGTAGATCATAGGTATACTAGCTGTCAGGTAGCTTTGAGGCCAAGCCTGCAAGTAAGAAAAAGATCACCGGGTTAGTAGCTAGTACGTGTTCTTGTTTAATTGGTAATAATTTTTAGTGCAATTGTTAGTAGCTAGTACTTGTTCTTGTTTATTTGGTAACTAGTAATTATATATTAATTGTTAGTGCAATTGTATCAGGCTAGCAGGCAGGACTATACTAAATCATATGGTTCAGCAAGAAGGTCTCCAAGAGCAGGTCCTAGTGCTCCTAGTGCTTCATCAAGCAGGCATCAAATTCCAGCTCATAGTGCTCCAGCACCTACTGCTTCATCTACTCCAGTTCCTAGTGCTCCAGCAAGAAGTGCACCAAGGCCAGTTTCTGCTAATAGTGCACCAAGTACCAGGGCTTTCACAGCACCAAGACCAGTTTCTGCAACAACAAATGCTACCAGCACCAGGGTATCTTCCAGGGCATTCAAGCCTACACACAAGATGCAAGGTTACCTTACTGCTGGTAAATATGGCAGCTACAGGAAGAAGGGTCAGAAGCCTGTTGCTGACAGTCAAATGCTGGAAAATAATTCATGTTTCTTAGTTAATTTGATGGACCTATGTATTTGTGTTGCTAAATGTGTGTTGTACCTATCTATTTGTGTTGGACCTATGTATTTGTGCTGAACCTACCTATCTATGTTGTAAAACTATGTAAGACATATCCAGTTGATATGCAAAACTATTTGTGCTAAACTATGGAGCTTTTATTGATCATTGTGTACTTTATTTCATATGTAGTTTGCATCATGTACTGGTATTTTTCATATTAGCTTGCACCCTTTGAAAATGGTGCACTTTATTTGAAATCCAAGGCACATGCAGCTGAACAAAAAGAAAAAAGGGACTTTACTTCAAATCCAAGACACAAACAGCTACACAAACAGTGAATCAAATCATTTAAAGGTGCAATTACACAAATGTTTAACCAAGGGATTCAAGGTGCCATTACATAGCTAAGATTACAGTAATAAAATGGTTCCACAACTCAAAGCTTCAAGGATTACATAGATAGTTCCACAAGAAACATTACAGTAATAAAAGGATCACTCATCACAGATAGCTTTGATTTTCTTCAGCTTTACTTTGTTCACATCACTTGCCTGGAACATTTCATAGATGGTATACTCCAGCTTCTTATTTTCTTCCTTCTGGGCAACTCTTTCTGCCTCCCACTTCTTCTTCTCTTCCTTCAGGACAGCTCTTTCTGCCTCCCACTTCTTCTTCTTGAAAGGATACAGATGTTGCCTAGAGGGGGATGAATAGGCGATTAAAACTTTTCCTAGAGTGGCTCAACAAAGGCGGAATAAAACTAGCATTTACTTTGTCAAGCACAAAACCTAGAACAACTAAGGTTCACCTATGTGCACCAACAACTTATGCTAAGCAATACAAGCAACAATGTGATAGCAAGATATAGATTAATTCAAGCACGAAGGCTATCACAATGTAAAGTGCATAAGTAAAGAGCTCGGGTATAGAGATAACCGAGGCACGCGGGGACGACGATATTTTACCGAGTTCCTCCCAACATGGAGTACGTCTCGTTTGGAGAGGGGGTGGTATCTAAACACCTACGCCACAAAAGGCCTCCCTTATTCTCTGGTGAATCTTACCCCAATGGAATCGATACACGCTTCCACTATCGGTGCACTTGTTGGTGGCAAACCGGAACATCTCACAAGGTTGGGGCACTTCTCCACAACTTAATTGGAGGCTCCCAACAAACGCCACCAAGGCCACAACCTGCAACACCAACAAACTGTCTAGGGTTCCAAGAACCTAAGAGTAAAAATCTTCTTAACTTTCACTCACCAAATCCTCCAGGGAGAACTCAAACTGATGCACCAAATGCAATGGCAAGAACACAAGTAGTGCTCAAATCCTTCTCTCCCAAATTCCACCAAAGCTACAAAAGCTTGTGGGGGAATAAGAGAGGAAGAACAATGGAGGAAATCCACAAAAGACTCCAAGATCTAGATCCCAAGATGTTCCCCTCACTTTGAGGAGAGATGGATAGGTGGGATTGTAGATCTAGATCTCCTCTTTCAAATCCCTAAAGTATATGCAATAATCAAGGGAGTGATTGGAGGGGGAGCAAGCTCAAGAGGGTCAAGAATGAAGGAGAAAGCATGTAAAACTCGAGCACAGTCATTGGGGAAGAAGGGCCCCTTTTTATAGGCCCACAGATTTCTGACCGTTTTCTGCCCGTTGGGGACTTGCCAGACCGGAGACTCCGGTGTACAGACCGGAGACAACGGGTCTACACCGGAGATTCCGGCCCAACCTTCGGACTAGCCTCCGTACCACCTATCAGATTGTCTTAGGCTGAATTCTGGAGCCCCTCCGGGGACTCCTGCGGAAACTCCGGTCCACACCGGAGACTCCGGTCCACACAGATCGGAGACTCCGGTCTGGACCAAATAAGAGGCAAACTTCAAATGGCGATATCTAGAGTTTGGAAACTCCGATTGACCCGAAACCAATTTTGTTGGAAAGAGGACAACAAGAGCTACCCAACAAATATTGGATACCACCAAGAGAGAACATTTCATGTATTATAAAGTGATATACCTATCTTGGTGAGAAACCGGAAAACCTCAAAGATCAAAAACGCAATATGATATAAAAGGGAAATCCGTTTTTGATGAACTAGAGCTTGTTATGAATATTACCACAAGCTCTAGAACCTCACATGGATAAGATCCAAATAACAACCAAGAAAGGATGATGCTAAGTATGCAAAGGTTTGAGCTCTCTCGGAAAGATATGATCGAGTTACTCACTTGAGAGCCCCTCTTGATAGTACGGTTATCTATCCTATAAACCGGTCTCCCCAACTAACACCACGAGACCGGTAAGAAGGAAACCCTATCAAGATCATACCTTTGCATTGCATATTCCACTTGATTATGATGTAGACGGTCTTGTCCTTCTCAAGATGGAACACCTTTCTTGATTGCTCTTGTACGCACTTGCTTGATGAATACTTGCAAGTTACTCCCCCATACAACATGGGGAAACCTTTTGTTTTACCTTGTCTTAATCGATCCATGATCACCGAGGATGGCAAGCTTTAAGCATGAGATCTTCTAGATATTGCACATCTTTAGCTTGCACATCATTTCTTCTTTTCTTCATTATGTTGATGCCTTGAAGGTACACCAGAGATATTACTCCATCTTATTCTTCAAGACATACTTGCCATAGCTTTAACTCTCATATGACCAATTTGTGGACCATTCTTTGAACACCTTGGTCACCACATGATCCTCTTCACTTCTTCTCCAAACCTTGAAGCCAACATATGGTTCAAGCATTGCCTATGCACATTTCCTACAAGTACAACTCGATACAAGCATTAGTCCATAGAGATTGTCATTAATTACCAAAACCACACATGGGGGCCCACATGTTCTTTCACTTCTCTTCTAGCAGGGCATCTCTTTCAGTCTCTACCTTGTTTTGTTTGACCCTAAACACATCAGCCTGGGATTTTAACACATTCTTCAGTTCTTCTTTTGCATTTTTCAACATCTCAACCTCATTCTTCAAAGCTTGTATGTGCTTCTGCTCCTGAAGCTCACTACTCGTTCACTCATATCTCTCAAACATCATAGTGCTACTGCAGTCATCATACATTGACCACAACTTGCTTAGTGCATTATTGAGAGTGTCAGGCCACTCTTTATCTATCCAAGACTGGAAACCACAGTTGATTGCTTGCTGCAAATTAAACATAGCATGTGTATAAGCATTTCATTCAAATGTGAGCTAAACATAGCATGGGTATAACCCTGGAAACCACAGTTGATTGCTTTAGTTTTCAATGGTTTAAGCTACATGAGTAAACTAAACTATGTCAGTGCTTTAAGCTACATAAGTAAACTAAACTAAAGCATGCTTAAGCTTGAGTAAACTAAACTATGTCAGTGGCAGTAACTAAACTATGTCAGCTTGAGTAACTAAACTAAAGCTACATAAGTTCAAAAATATACATCTGCGCAGTAACTAAACTATGTCAGTGGTTTAAGCTTGAGTAAACTATGTCAGTAACTAAACTATGGCAGTTGTTTAAGCTTGAGTAAACTATGTCAGTGGCAGTAATCAAAAACTAAGCTTGGCAGTAACAGATTGAGAATGCTCAACAAGGATGGAGTAAATAACTTACATTTTCAATCCGCCACATGTAGAATCTCCTCCCTGTGTCTGTCCCATCAAAGGCTACGCATCTGCGTGGCTCGAGGTTGTGCATGTCACAGCGCTCGGCACCCACGGCTATCCCGCAAAACGTAGGATCATCAATCACATTAGGAGCATAGTCCAGGCACGTGAGGTCCTAATCAAAGAAGAAATCAACTTTAATCGACCTAATTTGACGACAAATCAACAAATCCCAATTTCGGACGAACCCTAATTTGAAAATGGGGGGAGGGAGATGGACTGGAGTTTACCCCTAGGTAGGAGTTGCTCGACTCAGAACCGTCGTGCCAGCTAGGCATGGCGACGGCTGCGCTAGACTGGGACGGCGGCGGCATGGCGGGGCGATCGGTGGTGGCGCTCTGTTGCAGGAGCGTGGGCGAGCGGGGAAGAAGACGGTCGGGAGGAAGACCCAGCGCGTTAGGACAGCGCCAAGTAGTAGGCCCCACTCCTGCCGTGAACGGGCGTTAACGGTTGTGCCGCTCGCCGTCCAGACCTGTCACGTCATCGATTATGGTGGGCCATCCCTGTCAGATCTGGTGTCAATTCACGTTCGGCGCGCGTTTAGTGTTATTTGAGAAAACGGACGTCAAATGTGGCAGATTTTTGCTGCGAAAACGTAAACCGGTAGATTTCCAGAATTTTGCTCAGAAACTGGTAGTTCTATGCTATTAACTCTACATTAGTCCAAGGAATAAAAAGTTAACAGAAGGAGCTAACAGAATTGACTGAAGGGTCATATAAGGAAACAAAAGAAGATATAGTGCCATAAAGGAAAGAAAAAAATTTCCAAGGCCAAGAAAGGAACTGAAATTTGAATTAGGGCCAAATAAAGAATTCTCTCTTAAACTTAAGTTTGTATTGGCAGTTTTCTTTTGACCCATAAAAATTCATATTTAGGATGTATATACCTCCATATAGGTGTACTCGGTCGAGCTGGATATATTTCACGTTCTGACCGACTGATCGCATCTCCTGTTATCGCGATCTATGTCTTTGCATGCCACGTTTTGAATTTTTGTTGCTGCTATATACCTTTCGATTTCCGCCTCCCGCGGACACGTGAGTATATGTGTACGGTTATTATATGTCTAAGAGGACCATACGAGCTTCAGATGGGTTCGTACGGTCTTCGAAACGAATCGGTATCGAGTTTTTGTTGTCAAAATTTGAAAATGAGGGAAAACACCGAAGCAAAAGTGATATTTATATTGTGTATATATTTCTTTGCATAAATGCTTGCTAAAACAAATAACCCTATCTTGGTCTTGGCGCGGCAAGCCTCACTTCTTTGCTATCACTATATTTTGAACAAGCTTAAGTGATGCCTGAATAGAACAGAAACCTTAAATATTATTCCCTCTGTCTTAAAATGGATGTCACAGGTTTATAAAAATTTGGATGAATCAAGATACTAATTTTTAGATGGAGGGAGTAGTATAAAACTTTGGGCCTGAATGGAACGAGAACCTCCTTGTCACCAGAAAAAGGCATCACGCCATTGCCTCCATCTTGCTCACCGACTATCTCCATTATTATCTTCCCAGAAGTTTCAGGAATTGCCTGTCTTTAGTATACATTATTACTCATGACCTCCTCATTGACATTTACCATGGACTCGTCGTTTGATGAGTAGAGAGTATCAACCGCAGTACCTGCAACATGGTCTTTTAGTGCCTCATCATGAAACATTTTTGCTCCTTCAATAATGATGTCCTTATCCAACATTGTTCATTTTAGATCACGGAAATATAAAACAGATATAGCACACTGTTTAGGCAGGTATTTTACCAATTTGCTTTCAAAACATTCACAATTCCGGAATTCCCATAATCCCTAACAAAATACATGGTAATCCAATAATCTGGACATTACGGATATAAACAGAATATAGTGTAACCAAATAAAATACTGTGAAAAGGAACTAGGTCGATCATATGAACCAATAGGGCATCTATCAAACCCCACAAGAATATTATAAATAAGAATAGTAGAATCTCGAATTCGGTGGAATAAAGACTATGGAGCTAATCAGCTAACACAACATTGTATGATAAACACAAGATAGATAGCAAAGAAGAGCCAACCAAAATGAATAGAAGAACACACATGATCTGTAGGAGCATGGACACCATAAGTGGCAGCAATAGTAGCTTCTGGCCGATTGACGATACCAACGTGCATAACAGCATAAGCGACGCCCAGAGAAGTGTGATCAACTCGCTGCCCCAGGCAACAGACTCCAAGTGCCCATCGAGGTTGTTCGACGGAGCTGCGTACAAGATGATCTTGGACCAAAAGGCCGCGAGTACCTTCCACACCATCTCCTCCACCTCAACCAAACCCGCCAACAACTTCCCAAGCTCCACACCTCTCTTCAGCACCTCATGCCTTTGATCCTACATCCAGCATCTCAACCAACTGTTGATACTCTATTTCATCTGCAATTTTTCCGATGAGGATGCACTCGGCGTCCTTCTTGATGGCCTTGTATAGGCTCTTGCACCAATCATCAGGGAATAACTCAGGTCAATCCACCAAGTAGGAGCAATATCGCGACATATGAGTTGCAGCAATCTTACGTTTGGAGGGGGTGGTCTGAATGTAATCTCACTTCAAAGATATTGGTGCAAATATGATGGACAAGCATGGTATCCATTGCACCTTTAATTTTTCCATTGAACTTCCAATGGAGGTTGTTGTTGACTTGGAGGCTTTGATGGAATGATTCCACACAATTTCTTATACTTCCCTCATAGCTTCTAAGTATTTTAAGAACAACAACATTCACCGCTCGGCACCGTAACCTTCTTCTTTTGGTCGGGCAGCTGCAAATAAGATGTTGAAGAAGAGAAAGTGGCATTTTCCTTGGGCGAAGCGGTGGGATTGAGGGCTGGTTCATTTTGTCCTCCCAATATGTTAACAACTTGCATCTACACCGCAAGAAAAGGCTAAAGCATTTATGCATGATAGGAGATCGTATCCAAGAACCATGCCTTATGTAGCAACATATTATGGTTATTTTTGGCCACTAGTGGAGCTTGCCAAGGTTGGCTTGAGGGGAGGGCCGTGTCCTCCTATGACTTACACTAATCTCTGTCATTGCTTTTGTCCATTTCGAGCACATATAAGCAAAAATTGCCTTTGCCTCAGTGAGAACATATAAGAGGTTGGCAGAGATGAATAGTAGTAGTCATAGAGAAAAGATAGCTCATCTAAAAACCCTCTCACCATTATCATCCTTGCGCAGCACCATAGAAGTCAAACGGCGGTGGGATGTTAGGGTTTGGCTGGGATAGGGTTTTGGGAGGGTAGTTTGGGTAGTTTAGGGTTTGCTTTGGTCTAGTGGGTAGTAGGTGCCTGTTGGCTGGGCCTTTGGGCCTGGCCGACTAGGCTGCCTCCCCACTAACAAAAATATTTTTATTATTTATTATTTTTCTTTCTTTTATAATAAACATTTGCAAAAAAGGTTTTAAATAAATAAAAGATCCGGATGGATCTGGGGTTTCGATTTGAACAAAGAGGGAATATATAGAAAACAAAAATAGGCTTTAAAAAAATAGTTTTAGACAGATATATGCATAATGACATGACGATGCTCAAATGCAGGTGGCATGATGACATGAGCATGCAGTCATGATGATGCACAAACAACAAGCAATTTTTATGGTAGTGGTTTTACCCGGGGTGCTATAACCAATCATCAGGGAATAGCTCAGGTCAATAGGCCACCAAGTAGGAGCAATATCGTGACATATGAGTTGTGGCAATCTTATGTTTGGAGGGGGTGGTAATCTCACTTCAAAGATAGTGCAAATACGATGGACAAGCATGGTATCCATTGCACCTTTAATTTGCCATTGAACATCCAATGGAGGTTGTTGTTGACTTGGAGGCTTTGATGGAATGATTCCACACAATTGCTTCTACTTCCCTCATAGCTTCTAAGTATTTTAAGAACAACAAATTCACCGCTCGGCACCGTAACCTTCTTCTTTTGGTCGGACAGCTAGAAATAAGATGCTGAAGAAGAGAAAGTGGCATTTTCCTTGGGTGAAGCAGTAGGATTGAGGGCTGGTTCATTTTGTCCTCCCAATGTGTTAACAACTTGCATCTACACCACAAGAAAAGGCTAAAGCATTTATGCATGATAGGAGATCGTAGCCAAGAACCATGCCTTATGTAGCAACATATTAGGGTTACTTTTGGCCACTAGTGGAGCTTGCCAAGGTTGGCTTGGGGAGAGGGTCGTGGCCCCCTATGACTTACACTAAGCTCTGTCACTGTTTTTGTCCATTTCGAGCACATATAAGCAATAATGTCCTTTGCCTTAGTGAGCACATATAAGAGGTTGGCAGAGATGAATAGTAGTAGTCATAGAGAAAATATAGCTCATCTAAGCACCCTTTCGCCATTATCATCCTTGCGCAGCAGCATAGAAGTCAAATGGCAACTACCTTGTGGAAGCTAACCTTTGCAATTCTGTACCTTGCAAATCGACACCTCAACATCTTGAACATTGATAATGAGAAATATACATCTTTTATTTGAGTTGTTTAACTAAGAACCATGCCTTCTAACTACCAAATTTTGTCAATTGTAACTGACCTTTTCTTCTCTTTTTTAGCCCCTTCTTTAGACGTCCGTACAAAGTAATACCCATGAGGTTGCTTCTCTATTTGTGTAGTCTCCTCTCCCATAACTAAAAGTGGAGGAGGTTCATGCTCATCATCTTGAACCTAGGTGAAGATCTTCGGCTAGCTTCTCTTCCTGGACAGACTCAATACACGAGAGAATATGTACAAGAAGACTATTATTGCCTCTGCAACTTGTCCTAGGTGCGGTCCCACCATGGAAAGCCGAGATCGCCTCTTCTTCGTTTGCCCTCACGCGCAGGAGGTATGGAATAAAATCAATATTCAACCGGCCTTCCAAGATTTCTCCGACTTGTGGACCGCTCCAGTACCTGCTGGGCTTCACTCCTTTGTTTGGCCGTCTATCGCTCTCGTCATTCTGTGAAAAATTTGGGATGCCAGAAACAGTATGGTATTTAGAAACGTTGATCAATCCTCTTATGTAACTATTTCCAAAACTGTGGACGACATCGCTGTATGGTCTCATCGTTGTAGGGATTTGGCTCAAAAAGTCACGTCGGCTTGTGGCGTGACTTCCTCTTGTCACGGCGCTCGTAAAACCTGTTGTTGATCTTTTGAAGTAATATATTCAGGTGGGGATCCTCCCCCCCCCCCCCCCCCCCCCCCCCCCGTTGATTGTTTCAAAAAAAAGAAACATACATCTTCCATTTGGGTTGTTTAACTGAAAACCATGCCGTCTAACTACCAAATGTTGCCAATTGTAACTAACATTTTCTTCTCTTTTGTAGCCCCTTCTTCAGACATCCATACAAAGCAATACCCATGGGGTTTCTTCTCTATCTGTATAGTCTCCTCTCTCATAACTAAAAGTGGAGGAGTTTCATGCTCACCATGATGGCTTCCATCCTGTGAATGCTTCATATAGCCAGCAACAAGCCTAGGAGTGCGTCCAAGAGAATATGATCGCCGGGTCATGTAAAATGCACATACCTTGAATATCATTTTTACATATATAATAACAGATGGTGGAAATAAAAGAAATCAAATTCCTTCTTTAATTTCACTGATAGCCTCGTCTAAGCTAAACCATGTGTGAATGTATTGTAGCCAATGAAATAAATTGCAAGGTAGGAAGTCCATGCCGCTTTTAGAAGAAGTATGAATGGAGAACCAGGCCGATCGACCAATGTATTTGTATTGATAGAGATAACTTGAAGGCTAGCGATGTGCAAAGCTGTGATTGTCGGTGATACAGCATCGCAAAACGCCACAATGGATGCCTTGTCAGACCTGAAGCCGGTGACATCAAGATTGCCAGACACATATACATAGTACTTCCTCCGTCCTAAAATAGATGACATGATCGGTAGGAATAGATGAAGTAGCTACTCCATCCATTTCAAAATATAAGATGTTTTAGATTTTATGAAGAAAATGTATCTAAACCGCTTTTAGTGCCTAGATTCACTCCAAACCTAAATAAACCTATGTACTAAAAGAAGTCTAGATACATTTATTTCACAAAGCTATAACATTTTATATTTTGAAACAGAGGGAGTACATGGTAGAAGAAGCCGGTGAAAGTTTTGAACGGTTTCACACGGTGTCAGTTTTGCACACCCTTAAGTGAAACCGCCAGAGGTGTCGCCACGGGGATTCCATAGACAAAGTCGATGAGAACTCCAAGGGCAATGGTCTCAAAAAAAATCATGGCTAGTCTGGGCTCTCAATCAAGTGCCATCATCCATGATCTTCTCAAGATTGTTGTCCTTGGATATGGCATCGACTTTCTTCATAGACTCCTCGCTCGCTGTGACACCTCTCGAGTTCCGCTCCACGTGATTCTTCTCGGCACGAGCAACAAGAAGAAGAAAGGCGACACTGAGAAGCAGGATGCCAAGGAAGGGGATGGTGGCGGAGAGCAGCGTCTCCATGGCCGAATGTTATATTTGCTTCTTCGTGCTAACGAAGTACAGGCGAGCGAAGCACCGGTGTCTGGTGACGGACAAAGCTACTATGCCGCAAGGACCGGCCGGCCAGCCGTAGCAGGACGGCAGGAGCCACCAGCTACCTACCTAGCTCGTGTAAGCTTAGTTAACGGACCATGTCCATACGGCTTTGTTAATTTTGGGTTGTTTCTCGATCTCATTTTCACAAAACAGAGACCAACATCGCTAAGAAGTTGTAACTGCCTTGCCGTTTTACAAACTCTTGAGAAGCTTCTAGTTGTAGCAGGGAAGAATAGCAGGGGAGTACTACTAGCTAAGACCAAAAATATAACCTACCAGTTGCTTAGCCATCTAGTATGTCTATTCTGAGCGTTTCTCCGTCCTTCTGCTGAAGAATTTAACCATAGCCAGCTGGAGTTGGCAATGGAATAATGCACCCCTTATTCAGAAGTTCAGAACCCAGGATCACTGAAATCTCGGTTCGTTCTTGTACCTGATAACCAACCAAACTTCCACTTATAACATCAGAAAACAAGACCCGGACGATCCTTTATCCATCCAAGATTATTTTGCTAAGATAAAAACCTTGAACCTTGAAAGCCACTGCATCAAATTTCTCCAAAAAAAAAAATGTACTACTACTACGTATCTGAAGTACATTTCCTACTTAACAGGCAGCTGCTACAGTCTTTCGTAGAAAAGGAGGGTGGCTTCCGCGGCCAAAACATCAACCTCTGACACTTGTGATACATGGTCGTCTGAGATGTAAACCCAGTGCTTGCCACGAGACTGTGTTGGATCATTGGCATCAGGATTTGACGCCACTCTCCTGTAAGCTGCATAATGCCCGCCTCCGCATATGCCGTAGTGCTCAACGACAGCTGAGAGTGTGTATAACTCCTTTCTTGGCGAGAATGATGTTGACCATGATGACGAAGTACTCGTAGCCACATCATCATTTCCCTGTAAAGACCGAGAGGGTAAATAAATTGATCAGATAGGTAGAGCTGGTGAGGAATGCAACTATCATCATTATCCATAGAGAAATCAAGAGGATAGATCCTTAGAAAGCAGACAACATGCCTTGTAAAGTGAGCAGCCACCGCCATTTGACACTTCATCCTTACATGGCTGACTCGATGAGTTCCCACCGGTAGGAAACATATTGATAGGCATCTGCGCATTTAGTTGTCGATACAGATGGCGAGATGGCAGGTCGTATATTTGCATGTTCGTAGCTGAAGGTCCAGGTCCCTGTCCAGTGCTGAATGTTCCTCCTGCAAATGGGGATAGATCCAGAACTAAAGGAAAAGAAACATGTCCCTGCAATCAAAGAACAGATCATTCAGCCACAATTCATAGAAATATATACAATGTCTCAAGTCTCTTTTCGTGCTTACCTCACGCTTTACAAGATCACCAGCTAGACTAACAGAAGCACGTTGCACATGAATGCACAAGATCTAGAAGAAGAAGAAGAAGACATTAATACACCAGGTGTCATGTCATCTTTAGACATTATTTCCATGAAACTTTCAAAAGGAGTATTTCAATTGTTGATACCTTCGGACAACGAGTGATAGCCAACTGCTTTGTTGCTTTCGAAGATACTGACCATGCTGTTTTCTCTGGACCAAATAACTGCTTGCAGCTGCAACTGTCATAATCGACACAGGTGCGCAGTTTATTAACTTTTTCCTGGTACAGATATCAATACGAGGTACCATATCAAACTCAACTGTGAAACAAGTGCAACTTCATGACAAAGTATGCGTGTAAAAATCACCTCGTCGACTTCTAATTTAAGAGAGAAATATTTGGCAGCAGCATTATGCCAACAATGATCACAACGGTAATTGTCAAGTTGCTCCAACACAGTGAAGTGCTTCAGGCAATCCACCAAACTACAACCATTGACCTAAATTGACAATAGAGCATTATGAATAATGGATGAACAGGAGTACTAATTGATGAATCTTGAATTAACAAAGCTTAATAAGGCTCACTTGGACATACAATATCTCCATTTATGTCAGGCACAGGTGAGAGAGGCAAGCAATGAAAATTCTCGAAGTCCAAGGACAGCTGTGAGAGATTAACAACAGTGAGGGCAGAAAATCAACACATCTGACCAACCGAACTATGCATGCTTCCAAGAAACTATAGAAACAAACTGCTCCTAGATATATACTGTCTTAGACAGCTACGTCTTAATTCCGAACTCTAATAATGTTAAGCCAGCAGTAATAGCACAGAGAAACACAGGACATAGCAGGAAACAAGGGCCAGATGAGCAATCCGGAAAAGGGCAGTTCCGCAGCCGGAGCCAAAGTAAACACAAGGCACAGCCATAAGAAGGGTTAGGGAAGTGTTTTTTTACTGGAGGATTAGGGAAGTAGAATATGTATTCCCTCCGTTTCAAAATATAAGATGTTTTAGGTTTGTGAAGAAAATGAATCTAGACTTGGGATGAATCTACACACTAAAAAAAGTCTAGATTCATTTTCTTCACAAACCTAAAACATCTTATATTTTGAAACGGAGGGAGTATATGATATAGCCTATTAAGCAACCATGTCCAGGATGACTGATTCCATGTAGATCTAGGAGTTTGGTTCAAGACAAGAGTTTCAGTAGTCCTTATACAAGATTAGCCTTTAGCCACGTACGTGTTAATGTTTATTCCTCCCTACTCTAGATACCATAATCTCCTTCAAGCTATGATGTCTGGCAATTTTTGGTAGTTCTCCCATGTGAACTATATATCATTCGTAGATTGCATAGTAACATACTCCCTCTGTTTCATAATATAAGATGTTTTAGCTTTGTGAAGCAAATGTATCTAGACTTGTTTTAGTATGTAGGTTCACTTAAGTTTAGAGTGAATCTGCACACTAAAAGAAGTCTAGATACATTTTCTTAAACAAACCTAAAACATCTTATATTTTGAAACGGAGGGAGTATTTCACAAATATACTAACATGTAGCTATAAAAAGTAGCGTTCCAAGGTGTGCATTTAGGGTTGCTACAAGACAAGATGTATTTGGTAGTAACAGGGGGTTGGGGTGGTAAAATGCATCTAGCTATAGAAACAAATAATGCATCTAGCTGTAGAAATAACAATAGCTAAGTAGTTCACAAACCACATGTTAATAGTTACAAAAGAAGGAGGCATAGATATCTACCACAGATGAACAATTTCTGCAAGATAATGTGCTGCCAATAGTCCCATCAAAGGGGCCAAATATGTTTTGTTTCCAGCGCTCGCATTCGGATTGGTTACCTTCCCTTTGCTTGTATACTTTGGAGTGAAATGAGGTAATGTCTGCCAGAGAGCTCTTATATGGTACGTAACAGTGGGAAAATTCATCCCTCACTGATGCCAAAAGATGACCAAAAGCTTCCGAAGCATCCTATGAGGGTAAAGCAGTTCTTGTAAAATCCATTTATATTATATGGTAAGTTTCAAGAGAAGCATGTATGGAAGAAAGCACTATGCCTGCTGTCTCGTCAGATTGAAGTGACTAACATAGAATCCCAAAGCATGCATTACACTTTGGGGGTTCAATACAATTCTTTCATCTCGAACTGTGCTCAGGTCTGCAAACATATACGCAGATTCATTAAGCAGTAATAAAAACATATGAGCAACCAACTGAAAGACGTTTACAGCCAATATACTGATTTATGAACAACAACAAAACTGTGATCTCAGACATTACAAATATAGCATTTGATTTCAAAATAAACAAAAGGAAATGTTCTTTACAATTATAGCATACAAAATGGACCAAGTGCATGATCAAGCACAACTATGAGAGCAGTAAGCAATTGATCATGCGATTGTACCAGGCAATACAATTCAATGATACGGGAGTTCAGCACTTTTTCAAACAGGTCCATAAAAACCAAGGAGGTCAGGTTAGGGAGAAACTGTGTTAGAAAGACACAATCTGTATCAATTCTACCATTGGGGGCCACATTCAGAGGAATATAGGTTCAGTACTACAATCTGAGCAGTAAGCAATTGATCATTCAATGATATGGGAGTTGAACACATAGTCAAACAGATCTATAAATATCAAGGACCCAGTTTATTATTGCATCCAAATTCCATACAATCTTGTATACTTGCATTAGGTCCAACATAACTACACAAATGCCCAGACTACTGATTCTAGACACACCACTGGAATTCCACAACGATAATCTTGGAGACGGTAACAAGCTTAACAGTCCATATTAACAATTTTACCTTCTAAAAGGGCACTTAAAGCAAAGATAAGAGGCATTTTTTCAGACTGTTCCTCAGGTAGCATGCCATCACTTGCAAGCAAATCATCAAGAGAGGACACAAAATGGTCGCAGCTAGCAAGTGCCTGTCAGGGAAACATTCTTTGATTTAGTGTGAATTCAAACCCGAAGATGATGCTCACACATT
This sequence comes from Avena atlantica, assembly GCA_910589765.1. Lineage (NCBI taxonomy): Eukaryota > Viridiplantae > Streptophyta > Magnoliopsida > Poales > Poaceae > Avena > Avena atlantica. Next base: position 373,770,951 of record OU342734.1, on the reverse strand, counting down.
AAGCACACCGAAATATGGAATCATTAGGAAGTAGAGTAGGAAGATACCTGGAGGATAACATTAAGAAAGCAATTATTTCCCAGATTTCTTAAGCCTGCAGCGTAGTATACTCTCTCTGATTCTGAAAAGAGCTTCCGAAGAATCCATGGCATGACCAAGCTGATATGGAGCGCTTTGCATAACCCAGCAATTCCTATCCCAAGTCCAACAGCAACAGCTGTAAGACTATAACCATGCCTGTGTCCTTCGTCAAGCGACACCAGCAGATTGCCGTGCTCAAACTTACCCATGGCTCGACTTGCCCTGCCCCACTATCCTTTGCATGAAACAAAATCAGTACTCATCTGTACCCGAATCAAGAGAAATAATCACATTTGGATTCATAGTGGAGACTATAAATCGCAATAGGCTCATACACAGGTAAAGGAATCTAACAGGATAATGAACAGACACAGACTTATACAAGTATCGGCTACCAAGTCCTGTAGGTCAAATCATATCGATCGTGCGCGCTGAAGACGACGGGACTAACCGAACCCTAGATTGATGAACTAGATTTGTAGAATGTGAGTGCCACGCAGCAAACAAATCGGCTACTAGCTGAACGGAGAGGCGGAATGATTTCGATTTGACTGCTTGCAGCCACGGCACAGAGAGAAACCCCCAGGAAAGAACTAGACCCCTACAACCAAGCTAGGGTTACTTACCGACAATACAGGGTATAGTAAGCACCAGTAGGCGTCCCTGGTTGCGCCCCGTTCGCCGTCGCTGAGGCCGCCGCCGACGAGGAGGAGGCGAAGAAAGTGGGCCTCCCTTGTCGCGTCCTGTTCGCCGTCACTGAGGCCGCCCGGGAGGAGGCAGAACAAATTTGTGAGGAAGAGAAGAAGAGCGGACGAGGGTGGGAAGGGGAGGAATCCGCGAAGGCGAGCAGGCGAGAGGAGGAAGAACGCAGGACTCCAGCTCCAGGGCGTTCGTAGGTGCGCTCAAGATCTGAACCGTGTTGATCTCGTCCGCTCGATCGCGATTACACGGCCAAGATTGAGACGGACAACGCTGACCCGCTTTGCACGAAACTTTTCCAAGTGTAATGCCGTATTTTTTTTTCCTTAAACCATCCCAAGGGATTTGATTATAACCTAAAAAAATGTCAGATTTCGATTGAACATATGTACCCACGAGATAGGTGAACAAACTCAAATATTTCCTTGTGGACTGCGATGAAAGAAGCATGGGAATTACATGGGGAGATGATAAGCATAAAACCATAGCTTTTCTAGTTAAATTTACGGCTTGGTGCCACTTTTCATTTTCGCGACAAAAACTACCACATTTTGAACGAATTTTCGCACCCGCATAAAACCATCGCTTTTCTAGTTAAGACCTTGATGACTCCATGGAGGATTTAACACAACCACAACGAGCTTACACATGATAAACCTTGCCCTCCCAGCGAGGGGTCACGCCGGTTCTTGGTAGGCTACCTGAACTCTCTCCTAGTAAAGCAGATTCCAGATATTGGGAAGGGGAACCCTCTCCTCCTAAGGCCTTGTTCGGTTAAACCATGTCTAGGGTGGATTGAAGTGTATTGAAGAGGATTAGAGGGGAATTTGATTTAGATGGGATCTAATCCACCTTGATCCATGCCAATCCCATCCATTTCCTTAGCAACCGAACAAGCCCTAATAAAGCAGATTCGGGTTGCAGATATTGGGAAGGGGAAAATGGTCGTCGATCAAGGTCGAGAATTTAAGAATATCAAGGTGGAAGATGGAAGGCACAAGGTAAAGAAGTGGAGTGGAGCGCTCTGGAGTGAGACGCAAAACTAAATGTCGATGGAGCTTTTTCAGCTAGTGGAGTATGATGTTGTGACATAAGTTGGCGACATCTTTCCACATTCAAATAATCAAATTATTAGTGCATATATGTTGAGAATTACACCACCTTACAAAAAAAATCTAAATAAACTAAGGCATTGCGAAAATTGATTGCCAACTAAGCGCTCTTTAGCTTGAACCGTTTTGCAGGTATAACAATCCATTTTGTTCTGTAGGGATCACGTCTTCTTTTGCTCTCAGAGGCGTAGAGGCCATGTTCTTGATAATCGCAGCGGATAGATCAAACTCAGCTTTGTACTTGGAGCAGCTGGCCTCGATCCACTGCTCCGCGAGGCTTGTTGATACATTGTCTTGGCTATCCCTCTCATGTTCTTCAATCGCCGGCCTTATCTCGTCGTACAGGACATCGATTTCAGCACCCGCCTGCTTCTTTACTTCCTGCCATATTTGAATCAGAAATGAGACCATGCAAAATTTAGAGATAAGCTGTAGTGTTCAAGAGAAGAGGTTACTGTTTGCTTTTACCTCGCAGTATAATATCTCCTCGCGCGCCGCAGCAGATGCTAACCGGTCACAAATATCTGCGACGTTCAGTTGCTTGCGCAGACCACGTTTAGCTTTTCCACCGCGAAATTTGGGTTTGGGTCTCATCAGGACCAATTCGGTATGACGGTTGTTGTTCTGGGGTGAGCTTTGATTCTCGAGCTTTGCAATTTTGTGCGTCGAATTTTGCAGGGTGTCATTGTCATCAGCATATTGTGCACCATATTCAGTTGATCCATTCTCGCTAAAATCACCCGCTGGAATAGCTCTCAGTGGTTCAACGGTCATTGGTGTGACTTCATCTGAGCTTGCTGTCAATGGTTCAACAGTCATCGGTGTGAGTTCATCTGAGCTTGCAATCAATGGTTCAACAGTCATTGGCGTGAATTCATTGGAGCTTGCAATCTCAGGATTCTCAGTGTTCTGGACTGTGCCGCTGTTGCTTTCTTGGGTCATTGGCTGATCTTCTGCTAAAAGGATGTCCCTTGGAATGCTTGTAGGTTCGTCATCAGCAGAGTCATAAAGAGGGATATTCTCAACAGAAAACCTGCAGATTAACATGTAGCATTTGCTGCTTAACTGGTCCTCAGAATCATTATATCCGTCAATATTTAGCACTACTATGTGGAATTCTCCAATCGTGTTCTATGTGAATAATGCCCCGAAGAGACCTCCTACACTTCATTTGTGAATGCAGTTTCAGTGAGAATTTCTGGTGAGCAATTGGGTTGGAATGGAACACTGATCTGGCAATTCATGACATGATCCAAGATGCTAAACACAGATACAATCATGACCACTTCATGGAGATTTCGATCATATAGGACGCTGGAGCATTTGGATTTTGGAATCAAAGAAATGGATACATATTCAGCAATCATCCCATCCAAAGTAATAGTTGCAAAGGAATTATAGAACTTCTTTTGCACTCATCATGCATAGAGCTAGGCCTAGCCTCAAGGAAGGCATGCAATCTTGGCTTGATGCTTAATAAACAGTTTCTGATATATTATGCGATATCTACTGTAATCCCATCATGTACATGTTTCACCCAATTAACCCTAAGAAAGTCAAAAGGTGCAGTAAGGGTCGTCACTACTGTTTTCACTCAAGAAAAACATTTAGCACTTCAAGCAATAAACATTTACTTGTCAGGACAGGTTTATCTTAATTTGTAGGGAAAGGTTATTGTTACACAGAATTGTCCAAGTAGCAAAGTTAATAAGATATAGCCTCTTTCTCAAAGGATTGGATCATTTGAGCAAACCTGATTTTAGTTAGCAAAACGCAGCTAGGAAAATTAAAGTTTCTCATCAAGGATATACCAATCAAAATTTGAAAATAACAATGGTATGTCAACTTGTATTCTGTATGGCAGACTAAGATACAAGCACGAGCGTACCTGTCATCATCATCTTCCCACAGGTATGTTGCCTCCTAAAACATGGCAGACAATAAACATTTATTATCCAATTGTTAGACACTCCATGTTAGCTCTAAAAAAGGTTGCATCAATGACCATAAATAAAGAGGACCTAATAATGAAACAAAACTGGTTCATTACACTAAATTAACCATAATGAAGTGACTATTGCAGATAGTGCTCAATATTCCAATAAGAGAACAGAAAAGTATTTTTAGATGAAGTAACACAGGAGTTGTGTCAGCACACATGTAAAAGCGGCAAACCAAAGACCTATCAATATTCAATACTTCTGTTCTGCAGTGTAATCTATATCTATATCTATCTATACCTAATAAAGCACGGAGTGTTTCTCCTCATTCCCACACTTTTTTGGACGGTTTGCCCCTGTTTCCAAATGGAATTACGAGCACTGCCACCGCTTATGTCCAAAAACGCTTCCTCCAGTCGAGTCCCCGTCTGACCAAACCAATCGTTGTGTTCCTGGGCCTTTATGCCACATTTGGAAATTTGAGCAGCGAGCAGGTAAGTGTTCCTAACGGAATTTCTTTGTGTTGGAATAGTCCCACCTCGCTCTCTTAAATCGAGTTTGCTTGGAATAACAAGTGGATTAGGGAATCAACAAACAAGCAGGAATTGGATCCTTTCTTCCAAGGAGGGGACTTGCACGGCTGTAATTAAACGAGATTTGTGGGCTGATTGCATGTTGCCTATTTATAAACGGTATCCCTTTCCATTCAAGGAGGGGACTTGCACGGCTGTAATTAAAGGGATCTGTGGGCCCACCTAGTGCAATAAACTAAAGGAGGACATGCACGGGAGAGTGTCTAGGCTGCGTCTTTTCAGACCTGCGGTGTCTAGGCACAGAGGAACAAAGCTATTTGCTTGGCGCTGGACGATGAGAGAGAGACTAGGGACGAGAGAAACCTGGGGCCGTGGATGGCCTCCTGATACGATAAGGGTAGGGGATGCCTTCGGCCAGGCCGGTCCACAGCGTCCTCCGTTTTTTAAAACCATTTTCTACTTTTTTATAGGAACGTGTAGGAATAAAACGAGAGGGGTTTGAAAAGAAAAGAAGGGGACTAAACTTGGTGTTTATCTAGGTAAAAAGATTTATTCTACGCCGGTCGATCAACTTGGGCAACATTTGAATCGTGCTGGCCTCTTTTGACAAAATTAATTTTTTCACTCCGGTTGCAACGCACGGGCACATTTCCTAGTCAGTCTAATGGAGACAAGGGGCAAAATATACAGTAAACTTCCGCAATTTTAACTGGAAGGCCAGAAAGATACCAGTGGTTTCTTCTTCAAACCTTAGTGTCCAACTTAAAACATGAAATATGATCTTCTCTTAAGTTAACGAGATCTATAACAGCGTAATTGTTTCACCCACCTGAAAACCACGTGATTTAGCCCCAAGAAACCCTGAACAACTGGCAGCTCCACAGAGGCACCGGACCATCGCACCACCAAACCACTCAAAGTTATAGTCATAGGACAATTCCATTCCGATAGGAATATCTTGCTTTGCAAATATGCCAACTCTTACTTCCCCGAGGACAGTCCATTTCCTTGTCTCACAGTTCGGTTGGCTGCATGTTCCATAACAAGCTGTTAGATTAGATACTTAAAATGAAAAAAAAAAAGTGAAAGAATCTGATGAACAAATGAATAAAATAAAATATATAAATACATGTAAGGACTTGTGTTCGCTACAAGCATACCACGAGTGGTTAATAAATCTGGCAAGACTCCCTTTCTTTGTTGCATCAATAGACTCATCAGCGTTGAGGTAAATAATATAAGCCTCCGTTAAACCTAATGGGGAAGAGCACAAAGATGTCATAGCAAGCAAAATGCACCACAATTCTAATATGGGAAGAGGTCGATTATCTGCATACCCTGGTCTTCATATGTTTGAGATCTCCGCTTAGCTACCTTTGATGATATTACTTCTCCACAGTATTCAATAACAAATTCTCCAGACTACAAATACCATTAGGACAACAATTAGTTACTGAAGCATATTTACTTGAATGGGCAGAACAAACATGAAGATAAATATAGTCACCGTAATGTTCTCATCAGCCAAAAGACCCCATCCACGCCCTTCAGTTTTTACCAACCTCGTTCTAGCGTATTGACATTTTTGAAATCGCTGCTAACAAGAAAATTGATCAAATGACAACAAGATTATAAGTAAACTGGCAAATAAGGACTATGGTACATAAAACACATCCTAAAATTAACTTTACTCCAGCACAACTGTGCATCAATTCACATGCAGCATCGCCATACTATGCATCAGTAGGAGGTGATGCAGCAGATAAAGGATTCATCGTATAAAAATCTTCCCTGATACTACATAAATTTCAACAGATTTGAGGGACACTAAGAATTTTCAATCTACTATTCATAATATGATATTTGAAGGCACAAAGTGTACCTTTCATAATATAAAACCAAGAAAATAAGTACTCCCTCCGATCCATAATAAGTGCCGTCCACTTAGTACAGAGTTTGTACTAGCTTAGTACAAAATGAGTGACACTTATTTTGGATCGGAGGGAGTAGTATATATTTAAATTTCATCAATCTATAAGACTATAATAACCAGATCATATTAGGTCTGTCTAAAATTAGATAGAATCCTTAGACACCTACCTAAGTAGGTCTTTAAATAAATTAAGAATATGCATAGATATCGTTTTCCTACTTGCCAACAGCTCCGTGCAAATAATCAAGAACCAGCGTTAAAATAAATTAACCAAACAAATCGACGATGATGGCACCTATACGGCAACACCTAAACAACAAAACACTAACCTGGTTCTTACAATATACACCACAGGGACAATAGCCAGGAGTGCACTCAGTGTTAGTGGAGACATTCCAGCACCTTTCCCCACACGCGCTGTCTGGATCCATCAGATCGTACTGGCACTCACATACAGCTATGTCCTCCTCCTTCTGCCGCTTGTGCCTTCAAGCAGGAATGGACAACAATGAGATTCGCATTACAATCTAAAGCTGCAAGACCCAATGCTTCCTGCAGCAGCGGGTTGATGGAAAAGAAAGTATAGAGAACAAAACCAGCAACCTTCTGTACGAAAAATCATTACTCTCGATGTAGATGTAAGGTGGTGGCTCAATGGGTTCTTCCTCCTGCAAGTGAAACCCAACGAGCTAAGTACAAAGATAACAGAATTACTGATAGCATTGTCCATGGAAGTGCCAACAAAAGCGTTTCTAAGCAGCAGGAATACCATTTGCGGTGTCAGTTCTTGGCCGGTGGAAGAACACTACGGCAACCTGGAAAGTAGGGTAACTAATCAACTGAGGCTGCAATTAGCAGGTTACAGTGGCGGACGACTGAGTAGAGCAAGAAAAATCTGCGAGCGAGTAGTGTAATCGCGACCCGTAAGACAATGTGGGTTGGAATTGGGGAGAAGCGGGACTAGGGCGTACCAGGACGTCTGGATCGGAAGGAGGGGGTCGTGGGGGTGTTGGAGCAGCCAGTCGTCTCTTCCACTCGCGTCCAGTCACCGTATCCGCCGCGTCCGAGATCCGGCCGCCGCCTTCTTCCAACACCGCTGAGTACAAAGGCCCGACGAGGGAGGCTTGCTTCGCCCACCGCCGAGACAACCAACCAAGCCCCTCCTCCGCGAGGTGCCCCGACGCCTCGGTCTCGAATAGGCAGCAGCAGAGAGGGACTCCAGCGAGGGAGACGGTGAGGGAGGGCGCCGCGGTGAGGCAGCAAGCGAAAGCAGGAGGGCGGCGCACCGCCGGGTGGGGTCACGTGTAGCTGCGACTGCGAGCCTTCTTGCAAATGAAAGCGTACTACAGTTTTTTCTTTAACAGCATGAAAACGTATTATAGTGGTTAAGTTTCCTCCTCTAAAATACATTGTTTTTTTTTTAGCCCGGACAACCCGCTTGTCCTCCCGTACCCTCCCTTCACCTTGAAAGTCCCTCCCACCAGTGCCAGACAAACCACTCCACTTCTCCTTCAAAAACTCCCTCCTAAATTTCCATTGGCGGGGGCAGAGGCGATGGATCTCGTCGCCACGTCCCATGATGCGTCCTCTGGGGTCCCGCCGCCAAGAAGAACGGTCGGCCGAAGAAGCCGGCCAATGATATGTCGTCGGCCTACGAGAAGCGGAACTCGACTCATCGCTGCCAAGCTCGACGTGGAGCGTCGGGAAGAGAACGAGCACATCCTCGTCGCATAGACCAGGGCCAACACCGACGAGCTCGTAGTGAATGTCGCCAAGAAGGCCGACATCATGATGAAGCAGGAGGCTCTGATCGCTGATTTCGGTGGCACCGTCGTTCTTCCATGTCGAGCGGCCAGCCACCAGGTCAGCCCAAGACGCCAGCCCCGCACACACCGTCTCTTGGCGGCCACGGTAGGAACGTGGCCACGCTCTCCCGGTATGTCTTCCCACGGCGTCGTCGGAAGCGGGAGAGCTCGCCATCGACATCAACTGTAGTCCCACGGCCGCGAACATAACTGTAGGGTTTCGTAGCATGGAAAACAAAAAAAAATTCTATCGCATACAAACAAACAAGCCAAGATCTATCTACTAGATTGTAGCAACGAGTCGATGGAATAACTCACCCTCGAAGATTCCAAAGTGTTTAACGAGGGCGGATTCTCGTGGGTGATGTAGCCGTACTCTTGCCGATCTCAAGATCGCGTAGACGATCCTTCCAGCGCTGCGTTCCGGCAGCGCTTCCATAGTCGGTCACACGTTCGGTACTCGACGAAGACCTTCCTCTCCCTTGTTCCAGCAGGCAGCGGAGGTTGTAGCACTCTCCTCGCGATTCCGGCAGCACAACGACGTGGTACCGGAAGTAGAGGGGAGATCTCGCAGGGCTTCGCCTTAAGCCGGAGCGAGTATGGTGGACTATGAGAGAGATCCTCGGTGATCTAGGGTTTAGACGCACCAAGGAGGGGCCAGGCCAGCGGCTAGGGTTTTCCCTAGGCGGCGGCGAGTTGCCCTAGGCGGCGGCGGCTATGGTGGGCGGCGGCTAGGGTTAGGGTTTAGAGGGCGTGGTGTTGTGTCCTTGGAGGGGCAGCCCTGCCCCTCCTTATATAGGTGGAGGGGGCGCGCCAAGGGGAGGGGAGTCCCTCCCCAACTCGGTCTCCAAGTGGGCCGGCGGTGGAGGGAGGGAACTCCTCCCCAAGTAGGTTTCCTACTTCCCCTCCACCTCACAAAATAGTCGTTTGACTTTTCAAATTGGCGTTTGACTTTTCAAACTAGGATTTGATTAAACCCTTTATTTTGTTCAGCGATGACACCTAGTACATGATGCAATCATTCCAACTTGTTATGACACATTCATGTACCCTTCCCCTCCGGAGTGCCGGACATTCCGGAACCTTCTAGAACATTTCCGATGAAAACACCGGAACCATTCTCCAACCCTGAAACAGGACTTTCCTTATATGAATCTTATTCTCCGGACCATTCCGGATCTCCTCGTGATATCCCAAATCCCATCCGAGACTCCGAACAACATTCCGTCTCTTACTCATCATTCCATAACTATTCAAACAATGTCGAATCCTTAAGTGTGTCTCCCTACGGTTCGTGAATTATGTGGACATGATCGAGACACTTCTCCGATCAATAACCAATAGAGGAATCTGGAAATTCATATGGCTCCCACATATTTCAACGATTACTTTGCGATCGAATGAACCACTTACATACGATACCAATTTCCCTTTGTCTCACGATAGTTTACTTATCCGAGGTTATGATCGTCGGTATCTCTGCATACCTAGTTCAACCTCGTTACTGATAAGTACTCTTTTCTCGTTCCCGTGATATGTGATTCCTTGTGAGCCAGTCACATGCTTGCAAGCTAATTGGATGACATTCCACCGAGAGGTCCCAGAGTATACCTATCCGTCATATGGATGGACAAATCCCACTCTTGATCCATGTGTCTCAACCAATACTTTCCGAACACTCAATGCCACCTTTATAGCCACCCAGTTACGGCGTGGTGTTTGATGTCATCAAAGCATCCATCCGGTAAAGGTGATATGCATGATCTCATGGTCGAAGGAATTAGGTTACTATGTATCAGAAAGCATATAGCAATTGAACTATTGAAATGACTTGATCTTTATGCTACGCTTATCTATAGGAGTATGTCCATCATATCATTCTCCTAACGATATGATCTTGTTGTTGATAACATCTCAATGTTCATGATAGGGAAACCACAATCAATTATCAACCAACAAGCTAGTGATGTATAGAGGCTATACTAGGGACTTCAAATTAAGTTTACAAATCACACAAGTATCAATGTTTCCTTATTAATACTATTATAGCATGAATGTAAACATTTATCATAAACACAAAGATATAATAATAACTACATTTATTATTGCCTCTAGGGCATATCTCCAACAGTCTCCCACTTGCACTAGAGTCATCTAATCTAGATGACATGGTAATATACCGAACACCCATGGCAGTTTGGTGTTGGTCATGTTTTGCCCTCGGGAGAGGTTTAGTCAATGGATCCGCCACATTCAGATTTGTGTGTACTTTGCAAATCTTTATATCCCTATCTTGGATATGTTCTCGAATAGCGTGAAAACGTAGCTTGATGTGCTTCAGCTTCTTGTGTGACCTTGGTTCTTGCGCATTGGCTATGGCGCCCATGTTATCACAGTAGATAGACATTGGGTCCAACGCACTAGGAACCACACCCAGCTCTGTAATGAACTCTTTAATCCATATTGCTTCTTGTGAAGCCTCCGAAGCAGCCATGTATTCCGATTCAGTTGAAGATCTCGCCACAATGCTTTGCTTTGCACTCCTCCAGCTAACTGCTGCACCATTCAAAATAAATACGTATCCAGATTGTGATTTAGAATCATCCGGATCGGTGTTCCAACTAGCATCGGTGTAACCATTAACAACAAGTTGTTCATCATCTCCATAAGAAAGAACCATATCCTTATTTCTTCTCAAGTACTTAAGGATGTTTTTGACCGCTGTCCAATGATCCACTCCTGGATCACTTTGATATCTGCTAGTCAAACTAACAGCATATGCAATATCGGGTCTAGTACATAGCATGGCATACATTAGAGATCCTACGGCTGAGGCATAGGGAGTCTTACTCATCCTTTCTCTATCTTCTGCCGATGTCGGACTTTGATTTTTACTCAAGGTCGTATTGGGAAACATGGGAAAGAACCCTTTCTTGCTATCTTCCATTCCAAACCTCTTTAGAACTTTGTCCAAATATGTACTCCGTGACAATGATATTTGGCGTTTCGATCTATCTCTATAAATCTTTATGCCTAATATGTAAGCTGCTTCGCCAAGATCCTTCATTGAAAAACTATTATTCAAATATTTCTTGACACTATTAAGAAGGTCTACATCATTCCCAATCAATAATATGTCATCCACATATAGTATTAAGAATGCTACAGAGCTCCCACTCACTTTCTTGTAAATACAAGCTTCTCCATAAGTTTGTATAAAACCAAAACTTTTGATCACCTTATCAAAACGTTGATTCCAACTTCGGGATACTTGCTTCAATCCATAGATGGACCGTTGAAGTTTGCATACCTTGTTAGCATCTTTAGGATCGACAAAACCTTTGGGTTGCATCATATACAACTCTTCATCAATGTCTCCATTGAGGAATGCTGTTTTGACATCCATCTGCCATATCTCATAATCATAATATGCAGCGATTGCTAACATAATCCTCACAGACTTTAGCTTCGCTACTGGTGAGAAAGTCTCATCGTAGTCAACTACTTGAATTTGTCGAAACCCTTTTGCGACAAGTCGAGCTTTATAGACAGTAACATTACCATCAGCATCTGTTTTCTTCTTGAAAATCCATTTGTTCTCGACAGCCTTTCGGCCATCCGGTAAGTCCACCAAAGTCCACACTTGGTTTTCGTACATGGATCCAATCTCGACTTTCATGGCTTCTTGCCATTTATTGGAATCTGGGCTCATCATCGCTTCCTCATATGTCTCGGGGTCATCGGTGTTGTCCACCAACATGACACTCATAACGGGATCATACCAATCAGGAGTGGTACGAGTTCTCGTTGACCTGCGAGGCTCCGTAGAAACTACAACCGAAGTTTCATGATCATCATCATTAGCTTCCTCTCTTATTGGTGCAGGCACCACAGGAACTTCTTCCGGTGCTGCGCTACTCACAATTTAGAGAGAAGGTTCGACAACCTCGTCGAGTTCTACTTTCCTTCCAGACACTTCTTTCGAGAGAAATTCCTTCTCTAGAAAGGATCCATTCTTGGTAACGAAGATTTTTCCTTCGTATCTATGATAGAAGTTATACCCAATAGTTTCCTTCGGGTATCCTATGAAGACGCATTTTTCCGCTTTGGGTTCAAGCTTGTCCGGCTGTAACTTCTTTACATAGGCTTCGCAACCCCAAACTTTAAGGAATGACAATTTAGGTTTCTTCACAAAACATAATTCATATGGTGTCGTTTCAATGGATTTAGATGGTGCCCTATTTAAAGTGAATGCGGCTGTTTCTAATGCATAACCCCAAAATTATAGCGGTAAATCTGTAAGTGACATCATAGAACGAACCATATCTAAGAGAGTTCGATTACGACGTTCGGACACACCATTACGCTGTGGTGTTCCCGGCGGTGTCAATTGTGAAAGTATTCCGCATTTCTTCAAATGCTCGCCAAACTCGTAACTTAGATATTCACCTCCACGATCAGAACGCAGAAATTTAATCTTCTTGTTACGTTGATTCTCAACCTCACTTTGAAATTCCTTAAACTTCTCGAAAGTTTCGGACTTATGTTTCATGAAATAGATATACCTATATCTACTCAAGTCATACGTGAAGGAAAGAACATAACGATAACCACCACGCGATGCTACACTCATTGGACCACACACATCGGTATGTATGATTTCCAATAAGTCCGTAGCTCGCTCCATCATACCAGAAAATGGAGTCTTAGTCATTTTACCCATCAGACATGCTTCGCATCTTTCAAGTGATTCGAAATCAAGTGGTTCAAGAAGTCCATCGGAATGGAGTTTCTTCATACGCTTCACTCCAATAGGACCAAGACGACAGTGCCACATATAGGTCGAGTTATCGCTCGATTTCAAACGTTTAGCCTCAATGTTATTAATATATGTATTTCCACTATCGAGATTCAATAAGAATAGACCATCTATCAAAGGTGCATGTGCATAAAACATATTACTCATATAAATCGAACAACCATTATTCTCGGACTTAAACAAGTAACCGTCTCGCAATAAACAAGATCCCGATATAATGTTCATGCTTAACGCATGCACCAAATAACAATTATTTAAGTATAAAACTAATCCCGATGGTAGATGAAGAGGTAGCGTGCCGACCGCGATCACATCAACCTTTGATCCATTTCCGACGCGCATCGTCACCTTGTTCTTCGCTAGCTTCCGTTTATTTTGCAGCACCTGTTTCGAGTTACAAATATGAGCAACCGAACCAGTATCAAATACCCAGGCACTACTACGAGTACTAGTGAGATACACATCAATAACATGTATATCGGATATACCTTTCTTCTTGATGTTCCCGTTCTTCAAATCCGCCAAGTACTTTGGGCAATTCCGCTTCCAGTGACCTTCTCCCTTGCAGTAAAAGCACTCGGTATCAGGCTTAGGTCCAACCTTGGTCTTCTTTGTCGGCACGGTAAGTTTCTTACCACCCTTCTTGAAGTGTCCCTTTTTGCTTAGACTTGCCTTCCTTGAATTTGGTGGTTTTATTAACCATCAACACTTGGTGCTCTTTCTTGATCTCCACTTCTGCAGATTTTAACATGGCAAAAAGTTCTGGCAACTGCTTGTTCATGTTTTGCATATTGTAGTTCATCACAAAGTTCTTGTAACTTGGTGGTAGTGATTGGAGGACACGATAAATCCCCAAAGCATTAGGAATCACTATACCCAAGCTTTGAAGTTTGTTTGCGTGCCAAGACATCTTAAGCACATGCTCACTGACGGAGTTTCCCTCTTCCATCTTGAAGTTAAAGAACTTTTCAGAAGCCTCATAGCTCTCAATTGCCGCGTGAGTCTCAAAGATCAATTTGAGATCACGGACAATATCACGTGGGTCTGAATTCTCAAACCTTTTCTGAAGCTCCGATTCTAAACCATACAAGATAGCACACTGAACTGTGGAGTACTGAGTCTTCCGAGCGAGGTAAACATTCTTTACTTCATCGGTAGCAGTAGCTGCAGGTGGGTCACCCAGCGGTGCATCCAGCACATAGGTCAAATTACCAGCTATGAGGACAATCCTCAAATTGCGGAACCAATCCACGAAGTTGCTTCCATTGTTTTTTCAACTTTTATTTCTCTAGGAACGCATTAAAATTGATGGTAGGGGCCGCCATTGATCTACAACATATTTGCAATAGTTTAGACTAAGTTTATGACAAACTGAGTTCTAATTAATAGTTAAATTAATCTAGGTGAACTCCCACTCAAAAAAATATCCCTCACATTGTTTTAGTGATCACATGAACCAAATCCACCACATCAACACCGATCATCACGAGAGTTGATGTAGCTACAATGGCGAACAATCGACATGTTCATCATATCTACTATATGATTCATGCTTTACCTTTCGGTGATCCGTGTTCCGAGACCATGTATGTACATGCTAGGCTCGTCAAGATCAAACCTTAGCTTCCGCATGAGCAAATCTGGCTTGCTCACGTTGTATACACTTGCGGAATCTAACACACCCGATCATCACGTGGTGCTTCGAAACAACAAGCTTTAGCAATAGTGCTTACTAAGGATGAACACTTAAGAACTTGAAATTCATGTGCATGAGGGATCATCTTATAATGCTACCATCGTTAACTAAGCAATACAAGATGCATAAAGGATTAACATCACATGCAATTCATAATATGTGATATGATATGGCCTTTCTTCTTTGTGCTTCTGATCTCCATCTTCAAGCACGAACATGATCTCCATCATCAGTGGCATAGCATCAAGGTCAATGACGCTGCTCCATGGTTATCGTCCACCAGCTTCAACTATTACAACTACTTTGAAAAGACACGCGAGTCTTAACAGAAATTAAATACAACCATATGGCTCCTGCCGGTTGCCAACTTACAATAATGAACATTGCATACATCAAATATAATCACAATCATGGCCATATCACATCACATCACACCCCTGCAAAACAAAGTTAGACGCCTCTACTTTCTTTGCATGTTTTACGTGGTTTGAGGCTTTCAATAAGTGTCGTTCTAACTTACGAACAAGAACCACAACATTGATACTAGTATTGTCAATCACCCGTTGTAAATTGAATCTTAACTATGTTGGGATAAACAGGCACCCGCAAAGCCACTTATGCAATACAAGTTGCGTGTCAAGCGTGGAGCAAGTCTCATGAACGATGTCATGTAAGGTTACCCCGGGCCGCTTCATCCCACCATCCCGCAAGATGCAAAGTACACAAGAAGCAATCGATAACAAAAGCATCAATGCCCATAATGAACATTGTGTTCTACTCGTGCAACAGATCTACATATAGACACAACTCTGATACCACTGTAGGGTTTCGTAGCATGGAAAACAAAAAAATTCTACCGCATACAAACAAACAAGCCAAGATCTATCTACTAGATTGTAGCAATGAGTCGATGGAATAACTCACCCTCGAAGATTCCAAAGTGTTTAACGAGAGAGGATTCTCGTGGGTGATGTAGTCGTACTCTTGCCGATCTCAAGATCGCGTAGAGGATCCTTCCGGCGCTGCGTTTCGGCAGCGCTTCCGCAGTCGGTCACACGTTCGGTACTCAATGAAGACCTTCCTCTCCCTTGTTCCAGCAGGCAGCGGAGGTTGTAGCACTCTCCTCGCGATTCCGGCAGCACAACGGCGTGGTACCGGAAGTAGAGGGGAGATCTCGCAGGGCTTCGCCTTAAGCCGGAGCGAGTATGGTGGACTATGAGAGAGATCCTCGGCGATCTAGGGTTTAGACACACCAAGGAGGGGCCAGGCCGGCGGCTAGGGTTTTCCCTAGGCGGCGGCGGCGAGTTGCCCTAGGCGGCGGCTATGGTGGGCGGCGGCGGCTAGGGTTAGGGTTTAGAGGGCGTGGTGTTGTGTCCTTGGAGGGGCAGCCCTGCCCCTCCTTATATAGGTGGAGGGGGCGCGCCAAGGGGAGGGGAGTCCCTCCCCAACTCGGTCTCCAAGTGGGCCGGCGGTGGAGGGAGGGAACTCCTCCCCAAGTAGGTTTCCTACTTCCCCTCCACCTCACAAAATAGTCGTTTGACTTTTCAAATTGGCGTTTGACTTTTTAAACTAGGATTTGATTAAACCCTTTATTTTGTTCAGATATGACACCTAGTACATGATGCAATCATTTCAACTTGTTATGACACATTCATGTACCCTTCCCCTCCGGAGTGTCGGACATTCCGGAACCTTCTAGAACATTTCCGATGAAAACACCGGAACCATTCTCCAACCCCGAAACAGGACTTTCCTTATATGAATCTTATTCTCCGGACCATTCCGGATCTCCTCGTGATATCCCGAATCCCATCCGAGACTTCGAACAACATTCGATCTCTTACTCATCATTCCATAACTACTCAAACAACATCGAATCCTTAAGTGTGTCTCCCTACGGTTCGTGAACTATGCGGACATGATCGAGACACTTCTCTGATCAATAACCAATAGAGGAATCTGGAAATTCATATGGCTCCCACATATTTCGACGATTACTTTGCGATCGAATGAACCACTTATATATGATACCAATTTCCCTTTGTCTCACG
The DNA here is from genome assembly GCA_910589765.1 of Avena atlantica. Taxonomy (NCBI): domain Eukaryota; kingdom Viridiplantae; phylum Streptophyta; class Magnoliopsida; order Poales; family Poaceae; genus Avena; species Avena atlantica. The sequence continues at coordinate 373,754,282 of OU342734.1, read as the reverse complement.
ATAGTTTACTTATCCGAGGTTATGATCGTCGGTATCTCTGCATACCTAGTTCAACCTCGTTACTGATAAGTACTCTTTTCTCGTTCCTGTGATATGTGATTCCTTGTGAGCCAGTCACATGCTTGCAAGCTAATTGGATGACATTCCACCGAGAGGTCCCAGAGTATATCTATCCGTCATATGGATGGACAAATCCCACTCTTGATCCATGTGTCTCAACCAATACTTTCCGAACACTCAATGCCACCTTTATAGCCACCCAGTTACGGTGTGGTGTTTGATGTCATCAAAGCATCCTTCCGGTGAAGGTGATATGCATGATCTCATGGTCGAAGGAATTAGGTTACTATGTATCAGAAAGCATATAGCAATTGAACTATTAAAATGACTTGATTTTTATGCTACGCTTATCTATAGGAGTATGTGCATCATATCATTCTCCTAACGATATGATCTTGTTGTTAATAACATCTCAAAGTTCATGATAGGGAAACCACAATCATTTATTAACCAACAAGCTAGTATTATGAAGAGGCTTTACTAGGGACTTCAATTTAAGTTTACAAATCACACAAGTATTAATGTTTCCTGTTTAATACTATTATAGCATGAATGTAAACATTTATCGTAAACACAAAGATATAATAATAACTACTTTTATTATTGCCTCTAGGGCATATCTCCAACAGTCTCCCACTTGCACTAGAGTCAACTAATCTAGATTACATGGTAATATACCGAACACCCATGGCAGTTTGGTGTTGGTCATGTTTTGCCCTCGGGAGAGGTTTAGTCAACGGATCCGCCACATTCAGATCTGTGTGTACTTTGCAAATCTTTATGTCCCCATCTTGGACATGTTCTCGGATAGCGTGAAAACGTAGTTTGATGTGCTTCAGCTTCTTGTGTGACCTTGGTTCTTGCGCATTGGATATGGCGCCCATGTTATCACAGTAGATTGACATTGGGTCCAGCGCACTAGGAACCACACCGACCTCTATAATGAACTCTTTCATCCATATCGCTTCTTGTGAAGCTTCCGAAGAAGCCATGTATTCCGATTCAGTTGAAGATCTCGCCACAACGCTTTGCTTTGCACTCCTCCAGCTAACTGCTGCACCATTCAAAGTAAATACATATCTAGATTGTGATTTAGAATCATCCGGATCGGTGTTCCAACTAGCATCGGTGTAACCATTAACAACGAGCTGTTCATCACCTCCATAAGAAAGAACGATATCCTTAGTTCTTCTCAAGTACTTAAGGATGTTTTTGACCGTTGTCCAATGATCCACTCCTGGATCACTTTGATATCTGCTAGTTAAACTAACAGCATATGCAATGTCGGGTCTAGTACATAGCATGGCATACATTAGAGATCCTATGGCTGAGGCATAGGGAGTTTTACTCATCCTTTCTCTATCTTCTGCCGTTGTCGGACTTTGAGTTTTACTCAAGGTCGTATTGGGCAACATGGGCAAGAACCCTTTCTTGCTATCTTCCATTCCAAACCTCTTTAGAACTTTGTCCAAATATGTACTTTGTGACAATGATATTAGGCGTCTTGATCTATCTCTATAAATCTTTATGCCTAATATGTAAGCTGCTTCGCCAAGATCTTTCATTGAAAAACTATTATTCAAATATTCCTTGACACTATTAAGAAGGTTTACATCATTCCCAATCAACAATATGTCATCTACATACAGTATTAAGAATGCTACAGAGCTCCCACTTACTTTCTTGTAAATACAAGATTCTCCATAAGTTTGTATAAAACCAAAACTTTTGATTACCTTATCAAAACGTTGATTCCAACTTCGGGATGCATGCTTCAACCCATAGATGGACCGTTGAAGTTTTCATACCTTGTTAGCATCTTTAGGATCGACAAAACCTTTGGGTTGCATCATATACAAATCTTCATCAATGTCTCCATTGAGGAATGCTGTTTTGACATCCATCTGCCATATCTGATAATCATAATATACAGCGATTGCTAACATAATCCTCACAGACTTTATCTTCGCTACAGGTGAGAAAGTCTCATCGTAGTCAACTCCTTGAATTTGTCGAAACCCTTTTGCGACAAGTCGAGCTTTATAGACAGTAACATTACCATCAACATCTGTTTTCTTCTTGAAAATACATTTGTTCTCGACAGCCTTCCGGCCATCCGGTAAGTCCACCAAAGTCCATACTTGGTTTTCGTACATGGATCCAGTCTCGGATTTCATGGCTTCTTGCCATTTATTGGAATCTGGGCTCATCATCGCTTCCTCATACGTCGCAGGGTCATCGGTGTTGTCCACCAACATGACACTCATAACGGGATCATACCAATCAGGAGTGGTACGAGTTCTCGTTGACCTGCGAGGCTCCGTAGAAACAACATTGAGGATGAGGCATTATTTGGAAACGATGGCACTTCCATGGGCGAGGGGTCCATGGCTGCGTCGTTGGCCGCTTCACTTGCAGTGCCACTTATCAACGGCAATAAGTTGAGCCAACGAACCGCGAGCTACACCATCGACGAGGACAAGATCCTATGCAAGGCATGGATGGAGATTTCACAAGATTCACTATATGGCGTCGAGAAAAAGGGTTTTGCCTAATGGAAAAGGGTGGGCAAGTTCTTCCATGAGCATAGGAAGTTCCAGAAAGACACCTTCTATAGCGATTGAAATGATCTCTCCCTCTCCAAGCGATGGGGCACCAGCCATACCGAGTGTAGCAAGTTCCAAGGTTTGTACCTGACGGCGACGAAAAGGCCAATAAGAGGCATGTTGCCGCTTGACATAGTAAAACATCTTCCTCTCTTTGTCGAAGTGTTGCATATGCATTGAGCCATTGTTGGCATCCATATGTGTAGGTCATGAAAGCAATGGAGCACTTTAAGAAGGTGAATGACAATGATACGTCAGAAATGTATCTATAATTTTTGATGTTCCATGCTTGTTTAGTATCTACTTTGCTTTGCTTTGTCTACACTTTGAGGTGTTTTTATATGTTTTCTGGAACTAACCTATTAACAAGTTGTCACAGTGCCAGTTGCCTGTTTTCTTCAGTTTTTGGTTCCAGAAAGACAGAAAATCATTATTCTCGGAATTGGACGGGACAAAAGCCAAAGTCAATATTTTACCGTGGGGGACACAAAGTCCAGAGGGGAGACATAGAGGCGCCACAGGGCGTCCAGACCCCCCTGGGCACGGCCAAGCCTGGCCCGCGCCTGGGGAGGGTGTGGGCCCCCTGGGCACCCTCCTGCCTCGCCTCCTCGCCTATAAGAAGCCCCCGATGCATAAACCCTAGGCACCCGATCAAAATCCATGAAACCGTCTATAGCCGCCGCCACCATCGTCCCTAGATTGGGGGGATCTGAAGTTCTTCCTGGCACCCTGCCGGAGGGGAAATTATCCCAGAGGCCTTTTTCTCTAGTATAAAGCGTGAGTAGTTCCACCTTTGACTACGGGTCCATGTAGTAGATAAATGGCTGTATCTCCTCCTTATGTTTTCATGTATAGATCTTGTGAGCTCCGTTCATGATCAAGATCTAATATATTTGTAATCATGCATGTTATGTTTGCGGGGATCTGATGGATATTGAGATTACTATGTCAGATTGATTAATGGTTTTGTCTTATTAATTCTATCAGGTCTGTGTTGTTTATGATCTTGCATGCTCTCCGTTGTTAGTAGCTATCTTGGCCAAGTAGTTGCTAGTGACTCCAAGAGGGTATTTATGCTCGACAGTGGGTTCATTCCTCTAGTTTCTAAGGGAAGTGACAGAATCTCTTCGATTGTAGATGTGATGATGCCATTAGGGAGAAAACAACGGTCTCTGGTTCATGGAACAAGTGGATTGTTTACCTTACACACTTTGCTTAAAGCAGTTGTCCGTTGCTTGTAACTTAATACCGGAGGGGGTTTATATGATAACTTGAAGGTGGACTACTAGTCATAGATGCAGTTGGATGGCGGTCTATGTATATTGTTGTATTGCCCAATCGAATCTCATAGAATCTTTTTGTCTGGTATTGCATTGTTATGCCTTGCTCAGTTCCTGTCAATTGCCCTGCTGTAATTTGTTTACCCTTCATGTCATGTTGTTTATCTAAGGAGAGCACCTCTAGTGAACTATGGACCCCGGTCCAATCTTTACCATTGATACATCTTCACTGTTACTTGTTTACTTGCTGCAAACCATCATCACCTTCCACAGCATACAGTTAATCCTTTTTACAGCAAACCAGTGCTTGACAACCTCACTGATTCGTTGGGGCAAAGTCTTGAGTTTGTGTTGTGCAGGTTTCCACGTTGCTTGCAACACCTTTGAGACATTTCCTTCCTCCTTCTGGTTCGATAACCTCGGTCTCTACTGAGGGAAACTTGCTATTGTGCTGCATCATACCTTGCTCTTGGGGTTTCCAACGAAGCGTCCCACGACAACACCGGGTGCGCGCACCAGATAACAAGGCCTTCACGCTTCCCATTGTTGGGGGTTGATCAAGGACTGCAAAAAATGAAAGCTTGGATATGCCCTTTGGAAAGAACTAGACGAGAAGAAGAAGGGCAATGTCAAGGGCAATGCTTCGACGGGCGGTGTCGTCAGCCTAGAAGACGACAATGGAGAATGCGTTGGCAACCCTGCAGGCAACGGGACTACCCCTCGTGCCCGCCGGCCTGGAGGCCACAAGGCTACGGAGGCCGACATCGCCCTCCGGGCTGGGTCCTTGGCCTTCTAGGAGACCTTGAGGCACATCCTGGAGAAGCAGTAAGAGGCCATCACCAAGATGGAAGAGAGCCGACACAAAGAGAAAGAGGAAACCGTCAAGACTTTTGTCGAGATCCAGACGAGGTCTATTGAGGTGGACGAGGCAAATGTCAAGGCTAGGCTAATGGAGATCGAGGCCAAGGCAAAGGCCATGGAGGCCGAGGCCAAGGCCAAGGAGGCCGAGGTTAGGTCTAGGGTGTTGGAGGCAGAGGCCAAGGCTAAGAAGGCCAAAACCAAGATCATGGCCATGCTCACCGACCTGGATACTATTGCCGACTCGATCGTAGGGCTTGGGTCATGAGGAAGTAGCAGATGTCAACACCCGGATTTTTAATCCCAGATGCCTGTTATGCCATACATCGCAATCCCAGGATTACCATTTTTGCGAGACATAACAGAATTGGATACCACAGTACATCATCCATTACAAACCGTACATAAGTCTTACACAAATAGGGATCTCATGATCCAGTTCTTAATACAACTTCAAGCAGCGGAGTACATAATAATAACGGTAGCGTAGGCGAAGCTCCATCTTCGGGGTCACAGGCAATGCTAACGATGGGAGATGATCCTAGTTGTCGTAACCTTCCTGGGGTCCATCCTCCAGGTACCCCTCTTCATAGTCTGGCCACGGGAATAGCCAGGGACAAAGCCATGAGTACCCTTTAAGTACTCGCAAACTAATACTAACAAGTGAAAGGGGTTTTTGATAATAGGACACTAGGCTCTAGGGTTGTTTTGCAAGAAGCCAGATTTATCTCTACTAAATTCAGAAGTAAGAGGGCTAATTGAAGTTTATAACACCTAAGTGGGAACTTGTATCTCATGCCACAACCCTGTTGTGGTCAAGTCAAAGTCTCAATTTATTTCACAAGTCATTTTGAAAAGTCTGACGGGGGAACAGTATGGACACTCCAACTGTCCATAACCGCGGACGCGGCTATTCGAATAGTTTGACACTCTGCAGAGATTCTACACTTTCACCACAACATTCGATACATCCGTCAGGAACAAATCCTGAATTCACCATACTCAGTATGCGGATAATTAATCCTAACCTTTCAATTACACGCCCTAGTATAAGCACCTCTCCTGTGAGTTTGACCTCCCAACCATGACCAACTGTCATCTTGGGTACTGCACAGGTGGACAATCTTCACAAGGTAGCCTCAGCTCAGACCTTGGCCGTGAGGGAACTAATACTAAGGTACATAAGTTTCCAGTCAAGCCCTACCCAATCTTCGGGTATTATGGTTGTACGATAAAATTGGAATGGTATCGCATCCAGACAACCATCAGTTTTATAAAGGGCTAAGGCTCATGCCTCAATATTTTCATCACCAAAATCATCAGGTGTTCGAAAACACATGTTCAAAACATTTCAATAAAATGATCCATCATTCCAAGGTTTTCATAACCATTTTTCCACCAAGTATTCTCATCTAAAGTTGATCAAGTTTTATGCTTAGCACTAGCATGTACAGGTGGGGGTAAGCACTAATGAGGTGTGGTAAACAAGGGGAGTTTAACTAAGTTTAATCTTATGCCTTAGGATGACATCAAGATTATCTAGCTTAGGCCAATTTTTATGCTCTTTATGCAACCTTCAATTATCTTTCTAATATCTACAATTTACTTAAGTAAGCTCTAAGTACTAGCTTTGATAAAGAAATAAAGTATAAAGCTTGTAAGTAAAATTAGGATTGGGTATCATCAAATATGTCTAACCAAGCATGCTTAGTGCATTGCATAGGTTATCTAACTTTCATAATTGCAAGTGTTAGCTTGCCTTGTGCAGAGCAGTGGTTGAAGTTCTCCTCGGCTTCTTCTTCGTAGTATCCTCCTTCCTCCTCGTATCCTTGGTCGGTACTAGCGTCTATAAATAAATACGATGTACACAATCACCAAACAATACTTAACTACTTGCAATCATCACACAAAAGGGTCCTATAGATGTTCTAGCATCATCACTAACATTACAAGATTAAAGCTTGGTTTAATTCCTTTTATTTTTAGAAAAGTAATTTCTACTCATTGAAAAACTACTTAAGATTTAATATTCTCCAAATCAAATATGGGATCATGTTAACACATGTCATCACCACATATTTTAGTCCACGGGAATGTGATTTAAAGTGGTGTCACAATTTAATAAGGTTTTACCCTTTTATTTTAATTAATTAATTAAAGTGGCTAGAAATGCCTATGGGGCATTCTTTTATTACTTGAACATTATTTCTTTAAGTAAACCTATATATTTTTATATATTCTGAAAGGTATGGTTAAATGTGATTTTTGAGAGTTGGAATCAACTCAAAAGCTAATTATGGTTTTAATTTGAAAAATGTTTGAATACAGAAAAGCTTCTGCCTTGTTATTTTTACTATGGATGATCTATAGATCCAAATGACATGAACCCAACGGGCTTGGATTCAGCACTTCCAGACCTTTCTAACAAAATTGGTTTCATTCAATTTGGTGCACTGAATCGACCTGGGTTGATTTTTGAAACTGGGTACAGAAGTGTGTTTGAAATAAAATGGAAAAGGTTAAATTCAAATAGTTGGGCTGCGCGGGAAACGATACTGGGCCGGCCTGCTAAGCGCAGCGCTTCCGCGGGCTATTTAAGTGGCTGTCCCCACGCGTCAGTGAGACAGATGGTGCGAAGCGGTATGGGGCGATGTGGTGCGTTCGATCTGGTTCTAATCCAACTGCTGAGAGTCATCGTCGACGTTGGGCAACGCCTGCGAGACAGAAACCTAGCGCGGCCAGTGGGGGTCGTTGGGGGCTCACCGGGGCTCAGGCGAGGGTCGGCGAGGCGGGCGAACAATGAAGTCGACGACGGCGAACTCAGGGGTGGTCGCGGCAGCTCCTGGGGTGGACGAAATCGACAGCGCCCTTCTCCTCCAGAGGCGGCCTGCTCCGGCGCAATTCCGGCGATGCGCTGCTCGCCTTGCTGTCGGACTGAGGTGGGATGGTTCTAGGTGAGAGAGGAGTGGAATGGTGTGAAGAATTCGAGCGGGGAAGGCCTCTATTTATAGTCGCGACGGTGAGACCGAACGACATGGGCAGGCGACGCTGGCGACACGGCTACGGTCTGCTAGAGGCATGGCCGGTGGTGGCGATCGCTTGGTGGTCTCCTGGCGATGCTCTACGGCTTTAATGCGCGCGTAGGGGCGATGCGGTTTGGTCTGGAACACGCGACACTCTACGCGGCAGAGGCGGCATCTTCGACGGCGAGCGGTGGCTGTGAGGCATGGGGCGGCGAACGGGGATGTCTGGCGGTCTCCTGGGACGGTGGTGATCGTGTATGCACGCGGCGAGGGCGGCGCGCGGTCTGTGGGCTTTGGTCGAGGGTGGCGCTTTGGCGCATGCTTGGCATTGTTGATAGAGGCACGGGCGCGGCGTTCCTGGGTGCTCTGGTCGGTGTCTTCGAGGCGGGGCTGGTCGAGAGGGGGCGATGAGGCATGGGTGATCTTCCAGACAAGGTTGGCACGGCTAGTTTCTCTCCTAGCTTGCTGTCGACATGGGGGTGACAAGGGTGGCTTCGACTGTTCACCATTTATGGCATTGCCAAGATTACAGTGGGGCTAGTGCTTGGTTAAGATTGTTAGATGATCTACTAAGGCTAGTGGTGCCCAGAGAGGGAACAAGTTAGGCTCAATTCACTGCTCAAAACAGTGTCTGGATTTTGTTTGATTTGTGTATGCAATGTGTTTGATGAAATGGCCGCAAGAATTCAAGTTTTGAATTTTGAAAAGTTTTTTGGTGGGTGTGCTAGGTTGGTGCTGGTGAGTCTGCAGATGCTTGGGTTTTGAAAGTTGAGCTTGTTTGAGTGTTTTTGAAAAAATGGGATCTTCTCATATGATAAAGATTCAATTTTGAATTGCCATTTAAACTATGCATTTGAAAGTTTCTGGATGATCACAAAGTGGGCCTTGATACTTTGTTATGAGTACAATCAAAGGGTGCAAATATCCAGAAAAGTTTCTGTTAGGTTCTGAAAGTTTGAGACAACCAAAGTAGGCATGGGAGTTAAATTGGTCAAAATGACCATTCACTCATTTAGCTTTGTTTTGATTTATTTGTCTTTGAGAAAAGTTTGGGAATTGTTTAGATGATGTTTATTTCACCTAAGAAACATTTTACAAGCAAATAAACACACAAACAAGGTGGTTCAAAAGAATTCAAAATGAAGTGCATACTCACATGCATGTTTCCATAATTTTATTTAGAAAAGTTTTTGTTAACCCTAATTTTGCTGATTAGAGTTTGATGATTCAAGTTTAGTATTTTTTGAATGTTACAACAGACCATCCGGGCTCGCGATGCTTGAAGGACAATGGCGACGGTGAATGCCACTTTTGGAAGAAACTTGCCATTTTTTGGACACTGTGTATGATATTGTCTTATTTTACACATTTCGGATCAACTGACCACTTGTTAGCGATGCCCAACGGGCAATAGCACACGTTTGCCATATTATTTCCTAGTTAATATACTCCCACGTAAGTGACATGGGTTTGTCTAAATTCAGATGTATCTGCATACTAAAAAGTGTCTAGACAAACCCAAATCACTTCTTTTAGGACAAAGGAAATATGTACTCCCTCTTTTTCAAAATATAAGATATTTTAGCTTTGTGAAGCAAATGTATCTATACTACTTTTGATATATAGGTTCACTCGTGTTTGAAGTGAATCTACACACCAAAACAAGTCTAGATACATTTTCTTTATAAACTTAAAACATCTTATATTAACGAAGTGAGTACTATTTACTTAACAATTTGTGTGTCTAAGCTAATTGGCAAAGATTAGCCAAATTGGCCATCGATGACGCCATCGCCAGGATAAACAGATAATTCGTGGCGCACCTGTATTGGCCATCCTTGGTGCACTAGGGTGCGCCACTAGGCGCACGCTGCGGCTAAAAATTAGCCGTGGTGCACTAGGTGGTGCGCCACACATATGTAAAGATAATCGTGGTTCACTAGGTGTTGTGCGCCACACGTATTAAAAGTTAGCCATGGAGCACTGGTTGTTATGTGCCACGGATACAAATTTGAAAATTCAAAAAAAGCGAGAGATTTGGATCTCGTCGGTGCCGTTGCCGTCAGTGCTGTCGCTCGTCGGTGTCGTCGTCGTCGCCTCGTCGGAGTGGGTACACCGCTGTCGCCGTTGCCTCACCTCGTCGGACAGGCCTCGTCGGATAGCTCGTCATCGTCGGAACTACAAGGAGGAGGAGGAGAGAGAGCCCACCGTCGCCGTCGGAACTGCAAGGAGGAGGAGGAGAAGGAGTAGAGAGCCGACGTCGTTGTCGCCGTTGCAAGGAGGAGGCCGCCACCACCATCTTCTCTACAAGGAGGAGGAGGAGGACGAGAAGGAGAAAGAGAAGGAGGAGGAGGAGAAGGAAAAGGAGAAGGAGAAAGAGAAGGAGAATAAGGAAAGGAGAAGGGAGGAGAAGGAAAAGGAAAAGTAGAAGGGAGGAAAAGGAAAATAAGAGAAGGGGGAGTGAAGAGAGGAGGGATAGGTGGGCGGGGTGGGGATTCAAATTTTGAATCCCGCCCAACTTACCCGTAGCGTACTAGGTGGTGATGCGATACTGGTAAGTTGTCCTCTATTTTTTTGCAGGAAAAACGGTTTTCTGACCGTAACTTTTTACTCTTTTTAAATTTTGAAAATATAAATAATCGCTAAATGACCAAAGGTTTTGGTCGTTGCGAGCGGATGCAAAATCTCGTTCTCGTCATTTTGGTATATTGTACGATTTTTTTCGACATCGTATGCAAAAGTTATGGCCATTTTATTGTGGCATGACTTTTTTTTCAGAAAAAGTAGAAACTCATGTTTGTTTAATTTTCTTAGAAACTAGACCACATTATTTACCTAAATATGAAAGGATTTTATTTATTGAAGTGTTTTTTTATTTTTTTTATTTTTTTGCAAAGTATAAAAAGGCGATCCAGGGGTTGGGGGTGGAGTTGGCCCTACGGCTAAGTTAACCCAGCAGCTAGCTGCAACACATATACTCAGAGCGCACTAGGTCAGGATGCGTTACGGATAAGTTTCACATCCGTAACGCACCTTGATCTAGTGTGCTACGAGTATGTGTGCTGCGGCCACCGTGTCCTGGACCACACATAGCCGTGGCGTATCACCCCCGTATGTGTTACGCTTACAACAGTTAGCCGTAGGACACTTGTGAGCAGTGCGTCATACCTATTTTATCCGTAAGGTATCACTGCATATACGTCATAGATGTGTGAATTATCTATAGCAGTTTTCCGGATCGCGGCGCCGGCTGAACAAGCTAAACCAGGACCCAAAATAGTCCACGATCCGATCTAATTAGACAAAATCAGATGTCAGTTTGAGTTGGACAGGTGAAGATGCCAAAGAAAACTGCTCTCGGTGGCCACGGACGTAATCATCGAAACAATCAAATGGATAACGGTATCCCTACAGTGTGCAAGTCTGAGCAAAAGCTTTGCTGATCCTGGATAAAAAGTGCCAAGGATTAGAGGAGACAACCTCATCGTCGCCCGATGCTCCTGTCTCTTAGAGCATCTCCACTCGTCTAAACAGGACACCAGTCCGGACGTCGAAATTATATCCGGACGCCGAAAAACGGCCCAGTCGCGTACACAGGGACTTGTTTTCGACCGGATTTAGGTCAACTTTGGTCTGGACTACCCAGGCCGAACCCAGGATCCCGGATACGCCTTTGGGACTCCGGACGACGAGTGGACCAGCCTGTCAGCGACAGAAGCCTAGTCGTCGCCATCCTTCCCGCCGTTTTTCCTTTTCCCGCCCTCGCCGCTACACCCCTCTCGCCATTCTTCCGGCCTATAAAAAGCCGTACATCTCGTCGTCTCTCTTCATAGCCCCCTCATACCACCACAAATCCGACGAACTTCGGACGTTCGCACATTTCTTCCTCCCCAACTCCGCCGAGAAGCCATGGCCGGTCGACGCACGCTGTCGCCGTGGGAAGCCCGGCTGCTCCGCGAGGCGAGCTATACGGCCCCGCCGGACACTCGTCCCCCCTAGGCTGGAAACTCAGCGCCGGCGGGATCCGCGTTCCGCCGGTGCCAGACGGGCAGGACCTCGCCGGAGAGATCCAGGCGGATATCGCCGCCATGGAAGACCCAGAACTCGCCGGAGAGATTGTTGGAGATATGCCCAAGAGGCAATAATAAAGTGGGTTATTATCATATCTTCATACTTATGATAAATGTTTACATACCATGCTATAATTGTATTAATAGGAAACATTAATACTTGTGTGATTTGTAAACATAAAAGAGTCCCTAGTAAAGCCTCTTGTTAAACTAGCTTGTTGGTTAATATATGATCATGGTTTCCTGATCATGAACATAGAGATGTTATTAACAACAGGGTCATATCATTAGGAGAATGATGTGATGGACATACTCCTATAGATAAGCGTAGCATAAAGATCAAGTCATTTTAAATAGTTCAATTGCTATATGCTTTCTGATACATAGTAACCTAATTCCTTCGACCAGGAGATCATGCATATCACCTTTGCCGGATGGATGCTTTGATGACATCAAACACCACACCGTAACTGGGTGGCTATAAAGTTAGCATTGAGTGTTCGGAAAGTATTGGTTGAGACACATGGATCAAGAGTGGGATTTGTCCATCCATATGACGGATAGATATACTCTGGGCCCTCTCGGTGTAATGTCATCCAATTAGCTTGCAAGCATGTGACCGGCTCACAAGGGATCACATATCACGGGAACGAGAAAATAGTACTTATCGGTAACGAGGTTGAACTAGGTATGCAGAGATACCGACGATCAAAACCTCGGATAAGTAAACTATCGTGACACAAAGGGAAATTGGTATCGTATGTAAGTGGTTCATTCGATCGCAAAGTAATCTTAGAAATATGTGGGAGCCATATGAATTTCCAGATTCCTCTATTGGTTATTGTTCGGAGAAGTGTCTCGATCATGTCCGCATAATTCACGAACCGTAGGGAGACACACTTAAGGATTCGACGTTGTTTGAGTAGTTATGGTATTATGAGAAAGAGACCAAATGTTGTTCGGAGTCTCGGATAGGATCCGGGATATCACGAGGTGATCCGGAATGGTCCGGAGAATAAGATTCATATAAGGAAAGTCCCGTTTCGGAGTTGCGGAATGATTTCGGTGTTTTCATCGGGAATGTTCTAGAAGGTTCCGGAATGTCCGGCACTCCGGGGGGGGGGGGAGGGTACATGAATGTGTCATTACATATTGGAATGATTGCATCATGTACTAAGTGTTCTTGCTGTCCCAAATAAAGGATTAAATTGAATCCTAAAACAGAAAAGTCAAATGTCCAGTTTGAAAGTCAAACGGCTAAAACAAGAAACTGTGGGAAACAAGCAAGAGGAGTTGGAACCGACTTGGAGGAGGAGTTTCTCTCCTCCAAGCCGGCGGCCAGCCCTAGGACGAGTTGGGGAGGGACTCCCTCCCTCCCTGGCGCACCAAGCCCCCTTCCATCTATACAAGGAGGGGCAGGGATCCCTTCCTAGTACACACAAGTTCCTATCTTCTACCTCCGGTTTAGAGCCGTTTCGGTTTAGAGCTTCTAATTGCTTTAGCCTTCGGTTTAGAGCCTACTAATTGGTTTAGAGCCTTCTAATTGGTGTGTCTAATTACTAGACCACTAATAGCCTCTCTCATACTCCACCATACTCGCACCGGCTTAAGGCGAAGCCCTGCGAGATCTCCCCTCTACTTCCGGTACCACGCCGTTGTGCTGCCGGAATCGCGAGGAGAGTGCTACAACCTCCGCTGCCTGCTGGAACAAGGGAGAGGAAGGTCTTCGTCGAGTACCGAACGTGTGACCGACTGCGGGAGCGCTGCCGGAACGTGGCGCCGGAAGGATCGTCTACACGATCTTGAGATCGGAAAGAGTACGACTACATCATCCACGAGAATCTGCTCTCGTTAACCGCTTTGGAATCTTCGAGGGTAAGTTATTCCATCGACTCGTTGCTACAATCTAGTAGATAGATCTTGGCTTGTTTGTTTGTATGCGATATAAAAATTTTGTTTTCCATGCTACGAAACCCTACAGTGGTATCAGAGCCGTGTCTATATGTAGATCTGTTGCACGAGTAGAACACAATGGTCATTGTGGGCGTTGATGCTTTTATTGTCGATTGCTTCTTGTGTACTTTGCATCTTGCGGTATGTTGGGATGAAGCGGCCCGGGCTAACCTTACATGACATCGTTCATGAGACTTGCTCCACGCTTGACATGCAACTTGTATTGCATAAGTGGCTTTGCGGGTGTCTGTTTCTCCTAGCATACTTAAGATCCAATTTACAACGGGTGATTAACAATACTAGTATCAATGTTGTGGTTCTTGTTCGTAAGTTAGAACGACACTTATTGAAAGCCCCAAACCACGTAAAATATGCAAAGAAAGTAGAGGCGTCTAACTTTGTTTTGCAGGGGTGTGCAGTGATGTGATATGGCCATGATTGTGATTATATATGATGTATGCAATGTTCCTTATTGTAAGTCGTCAACCGGCAGGAGCCATATGGTTGTCTTTAATTTCTGTTAAGACTCGCGTGTCTATTCAAAGTAGTTGTAATAGTTGAAGCCGGTGGACGACAACCATGGAGAAGCGTCATTGACCTTGATGCAATGCCGGTGATGATGAAGATCATGTTCGTGCTTGAAGATGGAGATCGGAAGCACAAAGAAGAAAGGCCATATCATATCACATATTATGAATTGCATGTGATGTTTATCCTTTATGCATCTTGTATTGCTTAGTAGACGACGGTAGCATTATAAGATGATCCCTCATGCACATGAATTTCAAGTCATAAAGTGTTCACCCTTAGTTAGCACCGTTGCTAAAGCTTGTTGTTTTGAAGCACCACGTGATGATCGGGTGTGTTAGATTCCGCAAGTGTATACAACGTGGGCAAGCCAGATTTGCTCATGCGGAAGCTAAGGTTTGATCTTGGCGAGCCTGGCATGTACAGACATGGTCTCAGGAACACGGATCACCGAAAGGTAAAGCATGAGTCATATAGGAGATATGATGAACATGTTGATTGTTCGCCATTGAAGCTATGTCAACTCTCGTGATGATCGGTTTTGATGTGGTGGATTTGGTTCGTGTGATCACTAAAAACAATGTGAGGGATATTGTTTTGAGTGGGAGTTCACCTAGATTAATTTAATTATTAATTAGTACTCAATTTATCATAAATTAAATCAAAGTGAATTTGCATAGTTGTTGTAGTCATTGGCATCCGTTTACCACCTTACGCTTAGTTATAATTGAGATGATAGAACTATAGAATTCTGGTTTGTTACTTTACGAACTGGTATCGTATTGTTTTGAAGTGTTAATCTAAAGTTTAAAAGTCCTATTGCAAACTTTCAGTAAGTTCCGGTTACTCCATGAAGTTTAATAATTGGTATTAAAAGAAGAGTGACAATTCCAAAGTGTTAGTATATGAGTATCATGTTTGTCTCCATGATTCTTGATATTCAAAAGATTATCTTAATATCAAGGTTATCTAGGATCTGAAAGAATTGTTTCAGAAACCATGATGTGTGGAAGATATTGTGATATCTGAAACAAAATTTTGGTTACAACATGATAGAGTATAATATGGCAAAAGTCATGTTCTCATATTTGATGAGAATTTGCAAAAGGGTTGGAGACACTAGTTGTCCTAATCCTACAAAAGGGTTTTGGAGAGCAACATTATACTCGCGATTCACCATTACAAGCTAAAAGTAGCTTGATCTTGGATAATTCCATGATAAAGGTGAATATTTGATGTAGGTAAAATGTTTACTACACCAAGAGATTACTAAAGAAAGGAATTTGAAAGAACACCAAACATTTGATGATGGTGATCTACTACAAAGTGCAAGTCCAAAGACATTTGTATTTAACTATACACGCTTTGGACTATGTGTCATATGTATGACTCCACTATTGATATTGATAGATTCTTTCAAAACAGAAAAGGAAATACTGAAAGAGAATCTCATAAATATATGGCAGAAAAGAAAAGACTAGAATTGTTCAGTTTCAGTATATAGATGATATACATGTTATGGCTATATTCTTTGCTTATTAAACAATGTGGTTCTTAAGTATTTGATACTGAATTTGTTGGTGTGAATCGTCATACGAAACAACACAATTCATGAACTACAATGGCCTAAGCAACTAGCAAAAGAATATGTGATGATGTTCATCGAGAACAAATAAAGGGTTATTGTGTTGCTCATTAAACATCAAAGTTTGCCTTCAAGATTTGTTTTATCAGGTATTATGAGAACAAAAAGGGTTGTTCAAATAATTGCCGTAATCCATAAAAGATGGATTTGCAAATCTCGTTGGAGAAATCACATCCATAAAACTAGTGCTAAAAATGTCGAAAGACAAATTGATTGAAAGATCACTTAGGAAGTGACATCGCCGTTTAAATTATATTTGAAAGAAAACATGAAGAAACTCCATGTGTATGGAATTTTGGAGTCTTTTGATTTTGATCAAATGACGCTTGTGAAGCTTTCCTAGAGATAATTAAAACTTCGTTCATAGGCCAAAAGGGAACGAATGACTAGCTTATTGGAACTTGTACATATTGTTGTGCGAAATCCATTATGTGTAGTCAAGAGCGATGGATTTCAACTTCATATGCTTTCTCCAAAAATTTGAGTGAATATATGAATATTTACTTAATAAGGATGAAGTATGAAACATTTGAAAAGTTCAAAGACTTTCAAGGTGAAGTGCAAAATCATTGTAACAAGAATATAAACAGTTTATGATAAAAATCATAAAGGAAGATATTTGAGTTACAGAGTTTAGCATAATACCTAAGATTTCAGGAATCGTTCCGTGGATTTGCATTTCCCGAAACACCATAAGAGTATGGAGCATTCGAGATATGTAATTAAACCTTGTTTGACATGGTAAGATCGAAGGTGTAATTCATAAAACTGCCCTTGTATTTTAAAGATTAAAAGCTTTAGAGATTACCATTTTTCCACTGAAAAGAGCTCCATCATAATCCGTTGAAATGACACCATATAAAGTTATGGTTTGGGATAAAACCCAAGTAGTCCTTTCTTAAACATTGGTATGCTATACATAAGAAAGATGTTTGCAATCAAAGTCGGATGAACCTGTCTTTGTATGTTATTTCGAATAACTGTTAAGTACTCCTCCATAACATTGGAGACAAAAATGTTTGTCACTTAAAACGTCAAGTTTCTTTGAGAAAGAATTTTTTGTGAAAAGTTAAGTGGGAGGACAATAGAACTTTGATAAGGTTAAAAGAACCTTAGCTATATGTGCAGAGTTGCGCAGCGCCGAAAAGTGTTCCGGAGGCAGCAATAATGCTCATGGCTCACGTGCCTCAAAGGTTGTGGTCACGGAGATCCAAGTTCCTATTGAAACAAGTAGGTCGGATGAACAATCAAATACCAAGATTTGAGGGTTGAATCATTATTTGAGAATAATGAACCGACTACATGCAAAGAAGCGATGATGGGCCCTGACTCCGTAAAATGGCTTGAAGCCATAAAATCCGAGATAGTTCCATATACGAGAGATCAAGATTTGAACTTGAAAGACCCTCTGGGAAGGTACAAGACCTTACAGTTGTGTTTGGATCTATAAATAAATAGACATGGATGTTGCACATCTATGAAATAGTCGACATGTTGGGAAAGAGTTCACAACAATGTTCAAGGGTTGTCTGTGACAAGATTTGATCTTTCATAGTGATATTTAGTCTAGACGGATTAATGTAGCAACCACTACATATAATTTGTTATATGGTAGTTGAATAAACAGAACAAGTTCTTCTAATAGAATTGTTACCTAGGACATGTGAATAACATGGTCCATAGAGGTTTTTGTTAATTCAAAGGGTGCTAAAAGCATATGCAAACTTCAATGGTTGAAATAAGCATAGCGGAGTTGGAATCTTCACTATGATAAAACTGTTAAAAGAGTTTAATTTCATCAGAGACAATGAAGATGCTTGCATTTGCAAGAAATTAAGTGGGAGCGCTAAAACATGTTTCTAATACATCATGTGGAAGACATATTGTTGATTGGAAATAATGTATCTTTTATTAACACATATTAAGAATTTCATCTCGATGAAAGACTTAGGCAAAACCCAAATATTAGGCATCAATAGACGCTAATATGGTTGTGCCAGAAGTACATAGACGAGATATTGAATGAGTTCAATATAGAAACTACAAGAAAGTTTCTTGTTGCACAGAAAGAATTGAATGAGTTCAATATTGATGATATATTCAAGTGTATTGACATTTGGCAAGTGAAACAAAATTCAAGTATAGATTGATACTTGATCACAAAGAGTATTTATATCAATCATGCTGTGATGTGTACAAATCCAGATATGTCCTATGCTCTAAATGTTATGAGCATATACCAGAATGATTCATAAGATGATCATTGGACAATAGTAAGGATATTCTTATAATCTTTTGGAAGAACTAAGAGTATATTATTTGTAAAAGTGACAAATAGATGGTTAGTTCATTGTAAAAGTACTACATTGATACTAGTTTTGTCACAAAGTACAAATTAAGTTTATCTCAATCTAAACTAAGGGTGGCACAATATAATGGAAAGTAAGTTCCATAATGGATTTGGATGAGTTCCAAAGTTAAGACATTGTGACAGATACTACAACAAAAGGCTAAGTATATGTCTGCTATTATAGCAGCTAAAGAGGGCATTTGGGTCAAGTAGTTTGTTATCAAACTAGGTGTAGTTCATAGCGGGATAATACTATGAAGATATATTGTACGACAATATTATCAACATGTTTTAACCCCAAAGAACTAAAGGTCTCACCAAAGGACCAAATTTATACAAAGTCATCTCATTAGAGAATGAGTGATGCGTAGAGACGCAAATACATGCAATTACACACGGATCTGGAAGTGTCAGATCCGGAGATCAGTTGACCACTAGCGAACGTGTACTTACAACACCGGAAAGCCATAGGTGTTGAATACACAAAGGTTTAAAACTAGATTATTGACTCTAGTGCAAGTGGGAGACTGTTGGAGATATGCCCAAGAGGCAATAATAAAGTGGGTTATTATCATATCTTCATACTTATGATAAATGTTTACATACCATGCTATAATTGTATTAATAGGAAACATTAATACTTGTGTGATTTGTAAACATAAAAGAGTCCCTAGTAAAGCCTCTTGTTAAAATAGCTTGTTGGTTAATATATGATCATGGTTTCCTGATCATGAACATAGAGATGTTATTAACAACAGGGTCATATCATTAGGAGAATGATGTGATGGACATACTCCTATAGATAAGCGTAGCATAAAGATCAAGTCATTTTAAATAGTTCAATTGCTATATGCTTTCTGATACATAGTAACCTAATTCCTTCGACCATGAGATCATGTATATCACCTTTGCCGGATGGATGCTTTGATGACATCAAACACCACACCGTAACTGGGTGGCTATAAAGGTGGCATTGAGTGTTCGAAAAGTATTGGTTGAGACACATGGATCAAGAGTGGGATTTGTCCATCCATATGACGGATAGATATACTCTGGGCCCTCTCGGTGTAATGTCATCCAATTAGCTTGCAAGCATGTGACTGGCTCACAAGGGATCACATATCACGGGAACGAGAAAAGAGTACTTATCGGTAACGAGGTTGAACTAGGTATGCAGAGATACCGACGATCAAAACCTCGGATAAGTAAACTATCGTGAGACAAAGGGAAATTGGTATCGTATGTAAGTGGTTCATTCGATCGCAAAGTAATCGTAGAAATATGTGGGAGCCATATGAATTTCTAGATTCCTCTATTGGTTATTGTTCGGAGAAGTGTCTCGATCATGTCCGCATAATTCACGAACCGTAGGGAGACACACTTAAGGATTCGACGTTGTTTGAGTAGTTATGGTATTATGAGAAAGAGACCGAATGTTGTTCGGAGTCTCGGATGGGATCCGGGATATCGCGAGGTGATCCGGAATGGTCCGGAGAATAAGATTCATATAAGGAAAGTCCCGTTTCGGAGTTGCGGAATGATTTCGGTGTTTTCATCGGGAATGTTCTAGAAGGTTCCGGAATGTCCGGCACTCCGGGGGGGGGGAGGGTACATGAATGTGTCATTACATATTGGAATGATTGCATCATGTACTAAGTGTTCTTGCTGTCCCAAATAAAGGATTAAATTGAATCCTAAAACAGAAAAGTCAAATGTCTAGTTTGAAAGTCAAACGGCTAAAACAAGAAACTGTGGGAAACAAGCAAGAGGAGTTGGAACCGACTTGGAGGAGGAGTTTCTCTCCTCCAAGTCGGCGGCCAGCCCTAGGCCGAGTTGGGGAGGGACTCCCTCCCTCCCTGGCGCGCCAAGCCCCCTCCCATCTATATAAGGAGGGGCAGGGCTCCCTTCCTAGTACACACAAGTTCCTATCTTCTACCTCCGGTTTAGAGCCGTTTCGGTTTAGAGCTTCTAATTGCTTTAGCCTTCGGTTTAGAGCCTTCTAATTGGTTTAGAGCCTTCTAATTGGTGTGTCTAATTACTAGACCACTAATAGCCTCTCTCATACTCCACCATACTCGCACCGGCTTAAGGCGAAGCCCTGCGAGATCTCCCCTCTACTTCCGGTACCACGCCGTTGTGCTGCCGGAATCGCGAGGAGAGTGCTACAACCTCCGCTGCCTGCTGGAACAAGGGAGAGGAAGGTCTTCGTCGAGTACCGAACGTGTGACCGACTGCGGGAGCGCTGCCGGAACGTGGCGCCGGAAGGATCGTCTACACAATCTTGAGATCGGAAAGAGTACGACTACATCATCCACGAGAATCTGCTCTCGTTAACCGCTTTGGAATCTTCGAGGGTAAGTTATTCCATCGACTCGTTGCTACAATCTAGTAGATAGATCTTGGCTTGTTTGTTTGTATGCGATAGAAATTTTTTGTTTTCCATGCTACGAACCCCTACAGAGATCCAGTCCGCTATCGCCGCTATGCAAGGCAGGATCAGGACAACCTGATCTTCTGGAGGCAGTTTTCCGCCGGCAGGCGCCTCGAGGAACTCGCCCGTCACGACGGACCGCCGGGCTCGCCGCCGCCGCCGCCGCGTAACAATATGGCTTACCGCCGCCGCTGGTTGAGCGTTCCAGGGTGGACGCTCGCCGGAGTCATGGCGCACATCGAGGCCGGCAACAACCCCCGCCTCGGCCTGTAGCTGCGGCGTCCGGCGTCGACCACGACGACGTTTTTTTTCTAAAACCGATGACTATGTGCCCCCTCTCCTACTTTAATGAATTCCGTCTATATTTCGCCGAGTTTAATTGAATTTAACCGAACTTAGGAACGCGGCTTAGATACGGAAGTGGGGGACTGAACGTACCCAAGCCGAAAACACGATTCGTCCGGCCGCGTCCGGTTTTTGGCCTGGGTACGAGTGAAGATGCTCTTAGTCCTAGACAGTCAATCGTATGGGTTTGAACAGCGCAGCTAGGAAACGGATCTGCCTTTCCTTGCCGCTGATCCATCCGTACAGTCTGTACGGCTGAACGCATCTAGACGCGGGCTATGTCCACATGCGCGCGCTAGCTGCTGAATTATTGAAAGCACGAGTTTGTCAAGAAAGGGCAGCCGACAACCATTCTCGTGCAGACAAATTCCACTAAACTCCACGTTATCTCGAAGTCTCCGAAAAGAGGAAGAAGGCCTACGTGCGCGCGCTGCAAGCCTGCAACTAGCAGCCGTCAGCCGAAAAAATAACATAGAGTTATTGAGAAGAACCATTTGGATACTGAAAACAATTTTTTATACGAGGCGTTGTTTAGACGGAAAACTCACACTTCCAAATGAATTTTTTCATAAGGTTTTTATATAAACTTGCTCTTGTCACATGTCCATGCGTTCAATATCAACACACGTGACACACCGATCAGCACACGCCATGTTACCATGAGAATTGGCTCTGATACCAACGAAACATCATTGGACACGGCTAGACACTATTTAGGACTCCCTTAAATTCATATTAGCTGACTGAAATTTAATTAGATTTAGATAAATCTAGACACTATTAGTATTAGTAGTACTCCCGCCGTATCTAAATAGATGATTTAGATTTATCAAAATTTGAATGAATCTAAACAGTATATAGATTCATTCAAATCTTAAAAAATCTGAGACATCTATTTTGAGACGGAGGGAGTATATAGGTTATCAAAATTTTGAGAAAGCCAAGTCAACTAATATGGGTCGAAGGGAGTATATAAATCCATCCAAATTTTAACAATCCGAGACATCTATTTTGGGATGGAAGGAGTAGATCGTTAGACTGGCCATATAGACCAACACTAATATTTTCGCGTACTTTGTGTCCTCACTCATGCACAACTGGAAATAACTTCTCGGTTAGTCACTCATACTCAAATTTCTTCGAACCAAGTACGTTTAATCTTAGAATTTTTTTCAGACGAGCTTTCAAAAAAATTGTAACTTATTGATATAAGTATCCTATCAATCATATTAAGTCGACACAAGCTTTCAAAAAAAAAAAACCGACACAACTACTAAAGACGTATAAGGCTGCAAGGATGCAACCATGCGCGAACAGCCCTCACACAAGGGCTAGTAGATACCTTTAAGTTTAGGCTCCCTTCCTTTCGTTGATCACCCTGATAAGCTAACTCGGAATTCTTTAGTTCTCTAAGGTCTGATATTTCATAGTGTCATGTTTTACCTGTTTTAAAGTGTTATTTTATGATTTTGTCTTTCAGCTTTGGCACGGTTGGACGTACCATCCATTTCCACTAGTCCTCTGCCATATCGGCTTATCGGTCGACCAGTCTTTTTGCGACAACTTCATAGACGTGTCATCACCATGATATTTTGTAGATGGTTTGCCTAGTTCGCTACACCGGTCTTGCTACTTGCATTATCCCTAGAGATTATAGAAACAACATTGATAAAATGACATATGGTGTGGGGAGTAATTATGTGACTGGATGAAGATTGTAATCCTCACAAGTCGGGATGAAATTGGTGGTGTGTGGGAGAGGGGGCAACTCAGTTAAGTTGCACAATAGTGCAAATGAAATAAATTCCTTTCTATTGTAGTTTAGCATGGAATACAATTATTCAGTTGACCCACATTGCTAGATTGTTGACCTATATAGATAAAACCATTTGGAATGCCCCCGAACGTTCTAGACATGATTTCTTCATAAAATAACACCCACACTCTATTAAGGAACGTGTTAGTCGTGTCTAACAAGATAAGAACATCCTAGTATTAAGTCGTTTTGACCTCTAAAGGAAAGAGGAGGTCTTACATATCTCTAACAGTTTGGTAATGACATCTAACCTACAAGGCTAGCGACAAGCGACGACAGTAAGGATTTGTTTGCAAGAATGCTATTTTTGGTAAAGACCTTGTATTTGATTCACATTTAAAGTAAAAATACATTTCAACGACAAATACTCCTCCAAACATATGCTAGGTTTGTGGGTCCCATTGCACGTGGGCGAGGTCAAATATTATAGACAAGAGAATAATACTCTAAGGATCCCACCTTCTAGAACAAGATGTGTCTAAGTACCAACAAATTATACTCCCTCCGATCCATATTACTTGTCACTAAAATGGATATGTATAAACATTTTTTAGTGCTAGATACATCCATCTCAACGACAAGTAATATGGATCGGAGGGAGTACTAAGTTTAGTCTCATTGAACCGAAATGATTAAAAGCATGAAAAATTCATACTCCCTCCGATCCATACTAAGTGCTACATACATCTAACTCAACAACAATTAATATGGATCAGAGAGATTAACTAATATTCCATATAGTATGAACTCGTGTAAAATATAATTTTTCTTTGGAACGTGGCGCCTTTGCATAGTGTACATGGATTAATCACATTTTTTTTAAAAAAAATGAAGACTGATAGTAGGTTTGGAGATAGATGGGTTATGCATTGGACACAAACTAAAATTACTTTTGAATTTATGGTGAGCTTCGTATGGTATTGAAGACGTGCACATTTGCCAGAAACTAGACGGGCTGGCGACCTGGCGTGCCACGCTGCGCTGTGTGCTTTGCATCTCTACATGCGTTCTGTTGCCTCTGTGTCTTTGCGTCGTGAGGGATTTTTATCTGTGTGAGGTTGTTTGGTAGTCCTTTGCTTTTGGTGGTTATCAGTGCATGGCACAAACGACTGTCCTTGTCGCACGATCGAACTAATCAGCGCAACGGCTTCTTAATCATGGCGAAAGACGAAGGCGGCCGTCGCACGCACGGGAGCAACATTGTGCATGCACTCTGTTCTTCCAAATTTCCGACGGTATCCGTACTCCTTGGACGCCGACCCGAACACATACGTGTAGAGGCCATATCCAGAAATTCTTGGAATCAAACGGCACAAGAAACGGTGACTCCAATAGCTCGAAATCTTCTGGTGAAGTCGGCGCAATCTCACTACTGCTGCTGTCAGTTTACAGTCCGCGCGCACCATTGTTTCTTCCTCTGTTTCCATCAAGTTCGCGACCGCCTCAATACGTCTCCGGTGTTTCTCTTCACGGCTGCTTCTTTCTGGATGTAACATCTCGAGACTGGAACAAACCATAGTCATTTTGATGCACCGAGCAGCTCGCAGCCATCGACAAAAGTTAGATCAATCTGTTCACTATCAGCGCATGCGCAGAAACAATTATTTTTCATTCTCTGATCCGGTCAACTTTGTGATCTTCTTAGTTCACCATAGCCGTAGCAATTCATCTTGTTCTATTCCTGGTACGACCACAGATCTAACGCGTCAGGCCTTGTTCAAAACGGAGTTCCTAATCTGTCGTAATCTTCTCTAGAAGATGGCCAGAACACACAGCAGATGACGAGGTTTAATCTCGTCAATGCCCATTGTTATGAGCTTGGGTTTTGGAGAAGATAAGGGTTCTGGAGATCGCGGAACGGTTAACAGACAAACAACCAGGAAACACGATATTTACCCAGGTTCAGGCCCCCGGAGGGAAAACCCTACTCCTACTTGTCTGCTCTTGATTACGGCGGAACCGAAAGTTACAGTGGTGCGCAGATGCAATCTGGCGTGGAGGTATGTATACGGTGGTATGAGAGAGATATCCTCCTCGTCGTGTCCTCCTAGCCTTTATATAGAGGTAGGCAGGTCCCGGGCATAAATCGAGTCGGTTACAAGTTTAGGGTTTGCTCATTTGAATATTCTATCTATTCTAGTATTGCTCTCCAAGGATCCGAAGACGTCATAGGCTTGGACCACCGAAAATCTTCATGGGCCACGTATATTCTTGTGGGCCTTCGCTGGGCTAGACTAAGTATGCTAATATCGTGTACCCGTAGGGTATAACCATGTCAGTAGCCCCCGAGTGTTCAGCCGAATCGTAGATTCGGCTGAGGACTCTTCAATCTTTCGGGTGTGGCTATTTTTGTTCATCAGAGAATGATTTTAGTATGTAAGGATTGTTGATGCGTGTGCCTGACTCTCCCGACGGATCAGGGTCAGTTAACTGTCTTAGGATAAAACAACACGATCTTCTTCAGATTCGAGTCTCTCGACTCGAACCCGGAACAGATGCTGGCATAATTCGACTCAGGCCGTTGAGGTCTTACAGGAGTCGAATCCCAGTAGTGTTTGAATGATGTACCCAACGCATCCGTCGGAATTTTCATCACGCCTGTTGGCAAAGATTTTTACTAGCAAAGCACAGTCGGGTGCGTTACCAGGCCATCAGAAGATATCTGTAGGTCTTATCTTTGCGTCGCAGACACAGCATCCGAAATTTTATCAACGCGGAGGTGTTTCAGGTGACCAAGGGGAGCGTTACTCGCTTAGCGTTGGTTGGAGCAAAGTTGCCAAAAAGATTTTGCATTCTGATCCAAAGGATCGAAGTCGAAGAATTCATAGGGTGTGCGACCAGCGCTCCCTATGGGAGTAGCCCCCGAGTGTCTGTTCGAGTCGTAGACTCGAGCAGAGACTTTAATTCATCCGTTGTGGGCTTCAGGTCCGTAGGACACAAATTTTTCGGATGCTTGAGTCAATCCTCCCTATGGGAGTAGCCCCCGAGTCTGTAGTGGAGTCGTAGACTCGACGTAGGACTCGAAGAATGGAGCATTGGCGTAATACGTTATTCATGCTTCGGGTGCGCGACCAGTGCTCTTGATAGGAGTATCTCCAGAGTAGTTGCTCGAATCGTAGATTCGAGTGAGTACTTTAGCTATTTAGCCGAAGGTTTGTAACCGTTGCCAGTATGGCTTTGATGACGTCAGTGCTGACGATCGGTGACCTCAAGCGTCTGCGGCGCCAGAGGTGACGTGACTGGATGAACGTGAGTCCCACTTTCTGACTTGGAGTTGACTGGTCCGCGCGACGTGGCGAGAATTATGGCGTCTCCTCGGTTTCCATGCGTAGTGGGCGGCGTGCGAGCGACGGTTCGGTTGTGTGCTGACACGTGGATGGTTGGATCTGATGCTGGCGCTAGGGCTTCCAGATGAACGGTCTCTGTTCATCGTCTTCGTCCTTATAACTGTGGGGAAAAATTGTGGTTTGTTTTCACTGTAGCCCCTTGCTTTCTACTGCTTCCATTTTCTTGAGGTTTTCTCGCCGCACGCTGGAAATTATCCGATTATTTCCCTCCTCTTCTGCGCTCGCACCGCCTCCGCCGTCGCGCTGCAATGGTGAAATCGAAGAAGATCTCCACCAGTGCCGCTGCCGGCGGCAAGAAGGGCACCGCCGCCACTCATGTTACAGATGGTGGGTGGCGGCGCACGGAGACGTGTGAGGGCGACCTGCGCAAGCTTCGTGAGCGGGGTTTAATCCCGCAGGACAAGGAGGCCGTCAAGATCCCCGGCGATGAGGTGTTTCCTCGTCCTCCTGCAGGGTTTCGGGTGATGTTCATCGCCTTCATTATTCGCGGCCTTTCTTTCCCAGTCCACGACTTTCTTCGTGGGCTATTGTTCTTCTATGTCATTCAACTCCACCATCTTTCCCCCAATTCTCTTCTCAAATCGCTTACTTTGTTGCTTTTTGCGAGTGCTGGCTCGGCATTGAGCGCACTTTGGCCTCTTCCGGAAGCTCTATTCCATGAAGAGGCAATCCGGCTCCAACGGAGTTTATCCGATTGGCGGCTGTGTCATTTCTCTTCGATCTACTGCTCTTTTCTTCTCTTTCTCTATGTCCGAGTCCGTCCAGAACTGGCGGAAGTGGTTTTATATCCGCGACTCCACAGTGGACGGACAAAACTTTGGCCTTGCCCCTTTCGACTCCACCCAGAAAATCCAGCCGAAGAGATCCTGGAAGAACCATATCCTGGAGGGTGAGGTGGAGGAGATAGAGGAGCTCTATCGTTGGGTGGAGGAACTCTAGGTGATTCCGGAGAAGGAGGTGAATGGTGTGGACATCATCCGCACCTTCCTTAAACATCGGGTGCAGCCACTCCAGGCTAGGGCGCACCCGATGTTCCTTTATTCTAGCCGCCACGACCCAACGAGAGTTGCGGCTGAGGAGCTCTCCAAGGGGGACCTTGACAGAGTCATCCGGCCACTGCTGAAGTACAAGGCCGACGACCTTCCGGGAAAGTCGTGGATCCCTCCGTTCAGTGCCTCTCGACCAGTTCCGCAGGTGTAGAACTGGGACGTGCGCATAGCGCTATTTTCGAGTGCGTTTCCTTTGCAATTATCTTTTCTGAAAGTTTGTCTTCATTATGCAGGAGTTCAAGGTACCTGGCATGGTGCCCCCACTACCCGAACGGTTTCCGGATGCGCCGGACAATGAAATCGTGGACTCCGTGTCCGAGCTTCCCCCGGCGCAGTCATCGACTGAGGAATCCCCCGTGGCGAGCGGGGGGTGGACCCGAAAGTGGGCACGGAGCTCGAGCGAATCTTCGGATGCCTTGACTCCGCCAACTCCTAGGGACCTGCCGTGCCTTGTCCGTCGCAGTGGAGGTGATGGTGCCTCTTCCTCTCCCATCCCGGTCGTTCCTGTACGGGCTGTAGTGCCGCAGCCGCCGGCAAAGAGGAAGAAGGAAGAGAAGAAAGGCCAGAAGGCCCTGCCTGTTTTTAACTTGAGCGACATGGACTCGTAAGTGACTTCGGATGCCTTTTGCTATCTTTCTTTGTCTTGTTGCTTTCTTGCCTTTGACTGTTGTTTTCCTTTGCAGCCACTCCTCTGAGGGATCTTTCAGTGATGCCACTCAGGAGATGGTAGGGGATTCGAAGATGTTGCCTCCTCCCTCTCAGACGGTGGCCACCTCTGGGGGCGCTGCTCCGAACCCCTCTCCGCAGGAGGCTCGGGTGATCATCTCCCAGAAGACTACAGTCGGACCTTCGGAGTCTCCGTCTGAGCATGTAAGTGTGTTCTCTCTTGCTATGGGGGGAGCCCCCGAGACGTATTTTCGCATGATCTGCTGATCGTTGCTTCTTCTTTGCGTGTCTCGGGGGAAGCCCCAGAGCGTTTTTCATATGCTTGATCTTTTGCTGGTTTCTTGGGTGCAGCCCCCGAGCACTTGGCTTGACAAGTTGTTTCTTCTTGCAGCCTTTTGTGCAAGGTGCGAACCAGCTGGTGAAAAAGCACCTGGCGTTGGAGGCCAGCCTATGGCAGCTTCAAGGTACATCCATAACTAATCCTCTATTTTTTTCGTCTGCTTGCTATCTTGCTGAGCTCATGTACGTTCTTTGGCTTTTCGCAGATGATAATAACACTGCCCTCCGCGAGCTTGATGCTCTCAAAAAGAGCCTTGGGTGAGCGGAGAAAAAGGCCGAAGATGCCGTTGGGGCGAAGGAGCGCCTCGAGCGGGAGCTAGCTGACGCAACTACGGCCAAGGAGCGCCTGCAGCAGGAAGCTACGGACTGCGAGCAGCAGCTCGCTACCGCCGCGGCTTCGCACGAGAAGGAGGTTGCCGAGAAGCTAGTTGCTGTTGGGCCACGCAGAGATAAAACAAAACTTTTTCCTCTAACGTGGTGATCCCAAGATCTAGCTGAGGTAGAAAGCCACGAGGTTTACCACTAGACGCGCGGTTGCGGATTACTGATGAAGCGCGTCAGTTGATGCAGTGCAGTCCTCACGATCCGATCGTCCTGGTGCTGATCGTACATCACCTCTGCTGGTATCCACACGTACAAGGAGGAGCACCGGCGGCGAACTGCTAGGTTCGTTACGGCGGCTGGACTGCTGTGGAGCTAGGGTTTCCAACACATGGAATGACCTAACCGAACAACGATTAACCTTTTCTGGGTTACTGTGCTCCACTATATATAGGGAGTGAACGTGGGCTCTGCTCGCGCGACCCATTCACTAAAGCCCATATAACATTAGTCACCGTGAGTCCAACTCACTAACTCAGTCCTAATCCGGTTTAGGTCCAACCCAACCAGATTATATGTTCAGATCCAATCCGAACTTGCTCCCGCTCTTAAGTGTGTGACCCCGCAGGCTCATGGTTACTTGGACACGATTAGAGTCCGACTCACAATCGATCAATCGGCATCGGCTCCTAGCAGAACATGCCGATTCCCAAGTACCAAAGAGTCATGACGACTTGCCTTTCCAATGCGACTTACGTCCGAGTCCCTTTTGCCTCACGATATACCTTGTCAGACTATAGGCGAATATATGTCATCCCTTAAATAGTCCGACTCTCTTCTTGATCCGAGATAAGTGATTCACCCGACTAACTCTTAGTCGATCGCCTCGGTTAACACTTAACCGAGTCGTGCATGGCCATGCTTTCCGAATCATATCTCACGAGAGGGCCCAGAGAATATCTCTCCGAGTGAAGGGGCAAAATCCCATCTTGGTTATTCATATCACGCAGCTTGATTCTCAGTCGACCTGAACCCTGCCTTTATAACTGCCTAGTTACGGATCAGCGTTTGACAGAACCTAAGTCGGTGATCCTCAACTCGGACTATGCAACAACCTCAGGTCTAAGGATTACATTGATTGAGATATACAAATGACAGCTTAGTTCGTTGTACCTCAATATGGGTCAATCCGACTCGCTAAACTCTTTAGCCTAGTCTGTGTAAGTTGGAATAGCATCTCCATGCCCATGACAAGTGGAACCGAGTCATCAAGCCAACTTTCACATTGGTCTAAGTTGTGTGTCCAGCACAACCTCAATGACCAAGGATATTTAGTACAAACAACATGAATGCATAGTTCCACAACTGAATCACATATTCAATGATACACATCAGATATTTATACAAGGACTACTTAATAACTTTATGAATAGAATGGGAAATATCATCATACATGATTGCCTCTAGGGCATATTCCCAACAGTCTCCCACTTGCACTAGAGTCAATCTTCCGACATCACATGTCTAAGCATCTAATGCCCATGGCTCTTAAGTGCGCCTCATGCTTCGGCTGGGGTAACGGCTTTGTCAACGGATCCGCAATATTTGCATCCGTGTGTACCTTGCATAACTTGATATCACCCTGATCCACGAACTGGCGAATCAGGTGGTACCGCATGAGTATGTGCTTGTTCTTCTGGTGTTGTCTAGGTTCCTTGGCTTGTGCAATAGCACCATTGTTGTCACAATATACGTCCAACGGATTGGACGAGCCCTGAACCACACCAAGATCCATGAGGAAATTCCTCATCCAGACAGCTTCTTTTGCTGCCTCCGAGGCGGCAATATACTCAGCCTCTGTTGTAGACGCAGACACAGTCTCTTGCTTGGAACTCTTCCAGCTCACAGCACCTCCGTTTATAATAAACACGTATCCGGATTGCGAACGAGAATCATCAGAGTCGGTGAGATAACTCGCATCTGTGTAACCCTTTACACTAAGTTCATCTTCACCACCATAAACCAAGAACATATCCTTAGTCCTTCTCAAGTACTTTAGGATATTTTTAGCCGCTGTCCAGTGGATCTCTCCAGGATCAGCCTGGTATCTGCTCACAACACTTAGAGCATAGGAAACATCCGGCCTAGTACAAATCATGGCGTACATGATGGATCCAACTGCAGAAGCATATGGAATCACACTCATCCGACTTCGCTCATCAGTTGTCGAAGGACACTGAGTCTTGCTAAGTTTTCACCATGGGACATCGGTAAGAACCCCTTCTTAGACGATTCCATGTTGAACTTTTTCAACACTTTGTCCAAATAAGTACTTTGACTCAATCCAATGAGCCTCCTTGATCTATCTCTATAGATCCGGATTCCGAGGATGTATGTTGCCTCACCCAAGTCTTTCATTGAGAAACTCCTTTCCAATGATTCCTTGGTTTCTTGCAACATCTGGACATCATTTCCAATCAGTAATATGTCATCCACATATAAGATTAGAAAATTTACTTTGTTCCCACTAAACTTCTTGTACAAACAAGAATCATGATCAACATTGATGAAGCCAAACGATTTGACTACCTCATCAAAGCGAATATTCCAACTCCGAGATGCTTGCTTCAACCCATAAATGGATTTCTGAAGTTTGCATACCTTGTCAGCATTAGCCAGATCGACAAAATCCTCGGGCTGTATCATATACACGTCCTCGGTTAAATTTCCGTTAAGGAAAGCCGTTTTGACATCCATCTGCCATATCTCATAGTCGAAATAGGCCGCTATAGCTAACATGATCCGAACTGATTTAAGCATCGCTACGGGCGAGAAGGTCTCGTCGTAATCAACTCCTTGAACTTGTCGGAACCCCTTCGCGACAAGGCGTGCTTTATAGATTGAAACATTTCCATCCATATCAGTTTTCTTCTTAAAGACCCATTTGCACTCGACGGGTCTTGCACCGTCTGGCAGATCAACCAAGTTCCAAACTTGATTTTCATCCATGGACTTTATCTCGGATCTCATGGCTCCAAGCCATGACTCGGAATCAGATCCCACCATCGCTTCCGAATAATTTTCCGGCTCATCACTGTCTAACAGTAACACATCACGAACACTTCGTAATCTTGCCGATCTTCGTAGTACAGGTGCTGCTGTCGGCTCAGCTGCCACGATCGGCTCAACCTCCAAGGTTTTTGCCGATTCGCTATTAGCCGATTCGCTATTAGCCGATTCCTCTCGAATTTCTTCGAGTTGCACCGTGCTCCCACTTACTCCCCGACTGAGAAACTCTTTCTCAAGGAAGACACCGTTCCGAGCGACAAACACTTTGCCCTCTTCTCGGTTGTAGAAATAGTAACCCAAGGTTTCCCTCGGATACCCCACGAAAATACATTTATCCGACTTGGCCGTAAGCTTGTCCGACTGAAGTCGCTTGACAAAAGCTTCACAACCCCAAATCTTAAGAAAAGACAAACTCGGCTTTTTGCCTGTCCACATCTCATGCGGTGTCTTCTCTACCGATTTTGATGGTACTTTGTTTAGTGTGAACGCCGCTGTTTCTAGACAGTAACCCCAAAATGATAAAGGCAGATCTGTCCGACTCATCATTGATCGTACCATGTCCAACAAGGTCCGATTCCGCCTTTCCGAAACACCATTCCTTTGTGGCGTTCCTGGCGGAGTAAGTTGAGGAACTATTCCACAACTTTTCAGATGGTCATCAAACTCATGGCTCATGTACTCGCCTCCTCGGTCCGACCGAAGAAACTTTATTTTCTTGCCGAGTTGATTCTGTGCTTCATTCTGGAATTCTTTAAACTTTTCAAAGGCTTCCGACTTATGTTTCATTAAGTAGATATATCCATACCTACTCAAATCATCAGTGAAGGTAATGAAGTACTCATAACCACCCCTGGCTGTCGTGCTCATTGGTCCACATACATCACTATGTACTAGTCCCAACAAGTCGGACGCCCTTTCGCAACTCTTTGCAAAAGGTGACTTGGTCATTTTGCCGAGTAGGAAAGATTCGCATGTCTCGAATGACTCCAAGTCGAACGAAGTTAGGAGTCCATCATCATGGAGCTTCTTCATGCGTTTCCAACTTATATGACCAAGCCGACAGTGCCAAAAGTAAGTCATATTCAGATCATTTGGTTTCAACCTTTTAACATTTATGTTATAAACCGACTCACCATCAAGATTTAAAATAAATAACCCGTCCTGGACGGGTGCAAAGCCATGAAACATGTCATTCAAATACAAAGAACAACCATTATTCTTGATATTCGACTCATAGCCTTGCCTCATCAAACATGAAGCAGAAATAATGTTTCGACTGAGCACTGGAACATAATAACAATTATTTAGTTCCATAATGAATCCGGAAGGTAAATGAAGTTGCATCGTGCCGACTTCCAACGCAGCAACTCTTGCTTTGTTGCCGACTCGAATATCAACCTCGCCTCTTGCTACGCTCCTAGTTCTTACCAGTCCCTGCAACGAGTTGCAGATGTGAATAACTGATCCGGTATCATATACCCAAGAACTATTAGGTGCATCAGCAAGATATATGTCTATAACATTGCAAACAAGTGTACCTGAGTCGGAAGTCATACCTCCACTCTTGGCTTTGTCGGCCAAGTACTTGCTGCAGTTCCTCTTCCAGTGGCCATCCGCCTTGCAGTAGAAGCAAGTGGATCCGGCTGAAGGAGATGGCTTAGTCCCTGAGGAAGCGCTTAGGACAGGGTCCTGAGCCTGCTTTCCTCCTGACTTAGCCTTCTTCTTAGTCCAAGAACTTTTCTTGAACTTAGCCTTATTCTGCACCATCAACACTTGACTGGTGCCCTTCTTGAGATCCGCCTCTGCCTGCTTGAGCATCCCATGCAATTCAGTGAGCTTCTTATCCATACCATGCATGTGGTAGTTCGAAATGAACTGCCCATATGCACTAGGAAGAGAGTTCAGAATTATATCCGTAGCGAACTCTTCGCTTATGGGGTAGCCAAGCCTTTCCAGAGACTGCACGTAACCAACCATTTTGATCACATGCGGACTCAGTGGATCACCATCCTTAAGCTTGCAACTCAGCAAAGCCTGAGAGACTTGATACCTCTCAGTCTTCGCCTGAGCCTGGAACATACTTTTGAGGCTTTCGATCATATCGTAGGCCTCAACATGCTCGAACTGCTTTTGCAAGTCCGGTTCCATGTGAGCAAGCATAAGACAGCTGCTATCCGTGGACTCATCCTTAGCCCGACGGTAGGCATTGGTGGCTGCGACAGTCGCATTCTCATTCGGCTCATCTGGAAGTGGGTTGTCTAGGACATGGTCCTTCTTTTCTTGTTTGAGAACAATTCTCAGATTTCGATACCAGTTGGTGAAATTAGTGTCGTTCAGTTTATCTTTCTCAAGAATGGTTCTCAACGCAAAACCGGATATCTGAGAGTGACTGCTACTTGGTGCCATGATCTACAACAGAAAATATGCAAAACACTTAAGACATGTATTCATAAAAGAGCAAGCATATTAAACATTTTAATATTTTATGCTCCCACTAGAACCAACACCCCTCCGATGGTTACTTAGTGATTCAGGATCCTAAATAAGCAAGTCGGCTAGTGAGCTTTAGCATCACCGCTAGCCGCCAAGTGATCTAGGTAGACAACTCCTTGTCAATCGCATCTCATGCGACTCCTGTTGGACGGGTGGCATCTCATGCCCCGGCTCCCATCCGACCTTTCCCCGAGTCCCACAACCGTTGTGATAGACCCGTCTAGCTTACCGAGTGTTTCTGCAGTAAGAGTCCGACTCGAACCCACCTAGTCGGAAAGAATTGGCAGCACCTCAATTTTATGAGCCCACTACCAAAAATGTCCGACTTGTGATGGTGCAAACACTGGCGGGAAAACCGACTAGACCTTCTTTGAGGGATTGAATTTTACCGACTATCTAATAGAGGTAAAACTGAGACATAACAATAACACAAAATAAAGCAATTATAATGTGAAATGGTATGGCTCTCTTCATGGCGATCTCCATCTCCACAAAGCCTGTAATCCGACTCGTGCCAACTCTTGTCACTTGCCGTCTTACTCCATGTCGCCGACATGTATAACGCCTTTCATGCCTTCCGGGTTCTCAAACAGCTACACTAGCTTAGTAAAGTAAATTACATAGAGAATCCGACACGCAGGTCGTTATACAATAAAATGACAGCACCTAGGCTCCAGCCGGCTGACAAAAACAGTGATTCGCAGATCACGTATGGATTACACACATACATCACATGCACATGAACCATACCATTCACAACTTCCTGCAAAAACAAGTTATGCATAGATACGATATCTACCGGCGTTGTGAAACTCGCAACGACATCTAAGGCGCTACGACAGGGCGAAGCCGGCGGTCCCGCTAGTCGGATAGCGGGCGGGGATCGAAGGGGCAGCGCCCCTCGCGGGTGCGGGCAGCGCCCGACGATTTTTCCGAAAACATATATCTCATCTACGATCCGAACATGGATTCCGACCATCATTCCGATTCGATCAAACTTTTTGATCTTCGATCGCCGCTTCTGGATTTACGTGTCACAGTCTACCCCGATGGCGGAAGCCGACCGGTAGGGGTATGTCGTTCCACGACCTCAGCAGTATGATCACGGAAATCAGATCTACCACTCCCCGAGTACAGTTGATCCAATCAACTTCATACAAAACCGATCTATCTCATAGATCGACCACCAAAACAACACATAGATCTCATCTATAGCCTACCGCATATCTCATATGCGAGATCTCGAGCCTAAAACCAGAAGCTATCGCTCTGATACCACTGTTGGGCCACGCAGAGATAAAACAAAACTTTTTCCTCTAACGTGGTGATCCCAAGATCTAGCTGAGGTAGAAAGCCACGAGGTTTACCACTAGACGCGCGGTTGCGGATTACTGATGAAGCGCGTCAGTTGATGCAGTGCAGTCCTCACGATCCGATCGTCCTGGTGCTGATCGTACAGCACCTCTGCTGGTATCCACACGTACAAGGAGGAGCACCGGCGGCGAACTGCTAGGTTCGTTACGGCGGCTGGACTGCTGTGGAGCTAGGGTTTCCAACACATGGAATGACCTAACCGAACAACGATTAACCTTTTCTGGGTTACTGTGCTCCACTATATATAGGGAGTGAACATGGGCTCTGCTCGCGCGACCCATTCACTAAAGCCCATATAACATTAGTCACCGTGAGTCCAACTCACTAACTCAGTCCTAATCCGGTTTAGGTCCAACCCAACCAGATTATATGTTCAGATCCAATCCGAACTTGCTCCCGCTCTTAAGTGTGTGACCCCGCAGGCTCATGGTTACTTGGACATGATTAGAGTCTGACTCACAATCGATCAATCGGCATCGGATCCTAGCAGAACATGCCGATTCCCAAGTACCAAAGAGTCATGACGACTTGCCTTTCCAATGCGACTTACGTCCGAGTCCCTTTTGCCTCATGATATACCTTGTCAGACTATAGGCGAATATATGTCATCCCTTAAATAGTCCGACTCTCTTCTCGATCTGAGATAAGTGATTCACCCGACTAACTCTTAGTCGATCGCCTCGGTTAACACTTAACCGAGTCGTGCATGGCCATGCTTTCCGAATCATATCTCACGAGAGGGCCCAGAGAATATCTCTCCGAGTGAAGGGGCAAAATCCCATCTTGGTTATTCACATCACGCAGCTTGATTCTCAGTCGACCCGAACCCTGCCTTTATAACTGCCCAGTTACGAATCAGCGTTTGAAAGAACCTAAGTCGGTGATCCTCAACTCGGACTATGCAACAACCTCAGGTCTAAGGATTACATTGATTGAGATATACAAATGACAGCTTAGTTCGTTGTACCTCAATATGGGTCAATCCGACTCGCTAAACTCTTTAGCCTAGTCTGTGTAAGTTGGAATAGCATCTCCATGCCCATGACAAGTGGAACCGAGTCATCAAGCCAACTTTCACATTGGTCTAAGTTGTGTGTCCAGCACAACCTCAATGACCAAGGATATTTAGTACAAACAACATGAATGCATAGTTCCACAACTGAATCACATATTCAATGATACACATCAGATATTTATACAAGGACTACTTAATAACTTTATGAATACAATGGGAAATATCATCATACATGATTGCCTCTAGGGCATATTCCCAACAGTTGCTGCTGCCAAAGCTATTTTGGGTGAGTGATTTTGCTTGTGTGTTCTATTTCTGCTGCCTTGTCTCTATGCTTTTCTTCGATTCTTACTGTGATTTTTCCATTTCTCTAGATGCCGCAGGCATTGAGTTCAACGCGGTGCCCTGGAGCACGGTAGTGCTTTGGATGATGCTACTGCGGCGGTCGAAGACCGCTGCAGTATTGTGGTTGGCTCTCTTGCCAAAGCCAAGGAAGTCCTCGGGCGCTTCTACAAGAAGCTCGT
Source organism: Avena atlantica (assembly GCA_910589765.1). NCBI lineage: Eukaryota > Viridiplantae > Streptophyta > Magnoliopsida > Poales > Poaceae > Avena > Avena atlantica. The sequence goes on along the minus strand of OU342734.1, from coordinate 373,717,120 downwards.
TCCCAAGGGCACTGCCCTTGAGGATGTCGACTTGTTGGCGGATGCGTTGTCAGTGGATGCGCCTGCAGCCTACAAGCGCAAGTAGAAGGGCATCGGCGCATCCATGGGGCTGGCAATGGCCATGGAGTCTGGAGCAGAGCTAGATCTTTATCAGGTCACCTCCCAAATGCCAATGGCCCCCTGACGGTTCCGAGGTAGCCTTCGCTCTCTTCGCCGCCCGCTGTAAGCGCTATGGGACGAAACTTATTGACCTTCTGGCGGAATATGCCGTGAAGCAGCAGGAGGAGGTCAAGGGCAGGCGCTCTGGCTCCGAGGCCACTCAGGATGCAGCTGCTTAGGCTTTGTATTTGTAGTTATAGGATAGTTACCTTCTACTATTGCTGTAATTCGCTTGATGAACACTTCCTGTGCCACACAGTGGCTTTTGTTGTATATAATGAGCCTTCGAGCTGTTGCCCAGTCTTGTGTTTTTATATATCCTTTCTGTTTTCCTTAGGGACCTTCGGGTGATGACCCCATCGATACTTCGTCTGCTCCGCAACCGCGACCATCCTTGGATGATGCGTTGCAACTTGTTTTTCTTCACGACCGTATCCGCAGTCTTGAGAAGGAGTTGCTTGGCATCTGAGGCCATGCGGATGTTTGGAAGTCGACGGAGCGAGATGCCGCGAGAGAGGAATATCTTATGGGGGAGCTGCGGTAGTTGGCCGAGCAGCTACAATGTAAGTTTCTTCGAGCTGTTGCTCATTTTCAGATGCGCCTGTTGGCGGGCCATATTACTTTGTAGTTGTTACAGGTGCTAACCTTGTTCCGAGGGAGGAGAACGAGCGCGTTGTAGTTCGGATCAATTGCCTGACCCAGCAAGATATGGAGGCTGGTGGATTTTTTTGGATGGATCGCGACCATGCCACGGTCCTTGCGACTATGCAGGATCATGCCCACCAAGTGTCACGGGTGCTGCGGCAGGTGAAGACTTCCTTGGTGTCGATTCTGCACGTCATGTTTCCTCTTGATGAAGCGCCATCGACTCTCTAGGCTTGCTGGCGAAGTTTTGAGATGTGCGTCATGTTAGGGAGCAAATGCGGCACCAGTTAGTTGCGGGGGTGAAGGCCGCTCTTTCCCTTGTGCGGTTGCATCGCCCTGACGTAAATCTTGCGGCTATGGCGGCTGGGCCGCCCCCTCGACCAGATGGTGGCCTATGGGACATGCGCCCACACTATGCGACTGTGAGGCAGTATGCCGAGGAAGTTGTAGATCTCTTTGAGCACCGTGCGCAGGTGATCATTCAGAATAGGTAGGACCTGAAAAAAGATAGATGTAAAATTTGTATATATTTTGACTGGGCGTGTTGTGCCCTTTGCTGTAAAAGGTTGATTTTATTAGCACGTGGTGCTTGTTTGTATGCATGCCCTTTTAGTTAGCCTGACGTGATCAGCTACTCAGGTGTACATGCGTTATGCTCAGTCAACGAAGTCGTGAGGTGAGGGGGAGCCCCCGAGTGTGTTGTAGCATAAAGAAATGTGAGTAAAAGATAAATTTTTGGGCGAGACACTTAGCTTTATTCGTATCGTAATGAGGAGGTACATTGTTCGGCTGAGTAGCCTTGGCTGAATAGCCTTATTGAAAATATAGGGGGATAGCTAGGGGTAGAAGCGTCGCAGTTATGCGACGTTCCATGGGTTAGAGTATGCGACTCCAGACTCCACGTGCTTGAGGCGGTAGGCGCCACCTGGGATGACTTCGGTGACGACGTATGGTCCTTCCCAGGGTGACTCGAACTTTTTCGGTCGCTCTTGCTTGAGTCGTAAGACGAGGTCTCCTTTGACGAAGGACCTTGGACGCAGCCGACGGCTGTGAAAGTTGCGGAGGCTCTGCTGGTAGACCGCCGATCGAGCCGCGGAGATGTCACGTGCCTCATCGAGTGTGTCGACGGCGTCTTCGAGTGCGGCCGTCGATTCGGATTCGCTGTAGGCAACGACCCGTGGGGCCTTATGGCGTCCTTCTGTAGGCAACACGGCTTCGGCTCCGTGCACCATGAAGAAAGGCATGTAGCCAGTTGAGCTGTTTGGTGTTGTGCGCAAGCTCCAGAGGACGGAGGGTAGTTCTTCTGCCCATGCCCCCGCAAGCCGCTCGAGTGGGATCAGTAGGCGCTTCTTGATGCCGCCGCCGCCGAGGCCGTTGGCCTTTTCGACCTGCCCGTTGGTTTGGGGGTGCGCCACGGAGGCGTATGATATGTTGATCCCGAGGCCTTCGCAGAAGTCCTAGAATTATTTGGAGATGAAGTTCGACCCGTTGTCGGTGATGATGTTGTGCGGCACACCGAACCTGTAGACTATGGATTGGAAGAACTTCACGGTCGTTTTACCTTTTTGGTGGGTAACGGGCATGGCCTCGATCCACTTGGTGAACTTGTCGACTGTGACTAGGAGGTAGGCGTGGCCTCCTTTCGAGGACTTGGGCAGTTTACCTATCATGTCGAGGCCCCATTGGGCGAAAGTCCAGGCCAAGGGTATGGGCCTGAGCTCCGATCCTGGTGCGTGCAGTTTTTCTGCAAACCTCTGGCACCCATTGCACCTTCGGACGATGTCCTTTGCGTCATTCATGACCATTGGCCAGTAGAACCCAGCTCGTAGAGCTTTGGCGACGAGGGCGCGGCTGCCCGCGTGATAACCGAAGATGCCCTCGTGGATGTCTTGGAGGATGGTTTTGCCGTCACCGATGGTGACGCACCTTTGGAGCACACCCGAAATGATGCGCTTGTACAACTCACCATTGATGATGGTGAAGGCCTTGGACCGGCGAGATATGCGTCGGGCATCTGTCAGGTCATCAGGCAGTTCCCTGTTTATTAGGTACTGCAGGTACGGCCGCGTCCATGTTTCTTCGATTGCCATGACCTGCATCAGGTTGACCACTGCGACCTCTGTGTCAAGATTTTCGGGTCCTTCATGTCCTTTGGGTAGCGCAGACCCCGAGTGCTCTGCCTCTTCGGGTGATTCCTTGGGGAATTTCCTTTTGATGGATGGCACACAGATCTGTTCGAGGAACACACCTGGTGGCACCCGTGCACAGGTGGAGCCGATATTGGCGAGTCTGTCGGCTTCTTCGTTGCTTTCTCTGCCAACATGCTGAAGCTCGCAGCCGTCAAAGTCTCCTTTGAGTGAGTTGTAGAGCGCGCAGTACGCGATCATGTTGGCGGCGTGCGTGCGCACTCGTTAATCGTCCGCTGGACGACGAGGTTCGAGTCACCGTAGATGACCAGGCGCGTTGCGCCACAGATCTTGGCCATCCTCATGTCGTGGATGAGGGCCTCGTATTCGGCTTCGTTGTTGGAAGCACGAAATTTCATCTCGAGGACGTACTTCATCTTGTCGCCCTGCGGGGATGTCAGTATGACTCCGGCTCTTGCTCTAGCCTCATGTTTGGAGCCGTCGAAGTGCATCGTCCATGACTGTGTCATGTCCGGGGTGTCCGGCAGCTGCAGCTCCATCCAGTGGACGAGGAAGTCCGGGAGGACCTGAGACTTGATCAGATAGCGCTTCACGTAGACTATGTCTAGAGGGGACAACTCGATGACCCACAGGGCCACGCGTCCCGTGGCCTCCGGTTTGTTCAGGATGCTGTTCAGGGGTGCCTCGTTGACGACCATCACCTGATGCTCCTGGAAGTAGTGGCTCAGCCGACGAGCCGTCATGAACACGCCATAGGCGAGTTTCTGGTAGTGAGGTACCTCTGTTTTGTCGGCATCAATACCTCGCTGAGGTAATATATATAGGGCGTTGCACCCCGTGAGTCTTGCCATCTTCGGTTCGTTCGACCACGAGCACGGTGCTTACCACCTGATGCGTGGCTGCTATGTATAGCAGTAGAGGCTCGTGTTCCTTTGGCGTGACCTGGACGGGTGAGGTGGAGAGCAGCCGCTTCAGATCTTCGAATGCGTCGTCCGCTTCAGGTGTCCACTCGAATTTGTCTACTTTGCGTAGCAGCTGGTAGAAAGGCAGGGCCTTCTCACCCATGCGGCTAATGAATCTGCTCAGCGCCACGATGCGTCCAGCTAGCTGTTGGACACCTTTGAGGTTCTTCGGTTTCTCCACGGCCATTATGGCCTAGATTTTCTTCGGGTTCGCCTCAATCCCTCGCTGGGAGATGAAGTAGCCAAGCAGTTGGCCAGATGGGACGCCGAAGGCGCACTTTTCTGGGTTCATCTTGATCTTGTATCGATCAAGGTTGTCGAACGTCTCGCGGAGATCATCGATTAGTGTCTTAGCCTCCCTTGTTTTGATTACTATGTCGTCGACATAGACCTGTATGTTGCGGACGATCTGGCTCTTCAGGCAAGCCTGCATGCACCGCTGGTACATGGCACCTGCGTTCTTCAGACCGAAAGGCTTTGTTGTAGCAGAACACTCCGAACGGCGTGATGAACGCCGTTTTCTCCTGGTCTTCGACCTTTAGTCGAATTTGATTGTAGCCTGAGTAGGCATCGAGGAAAGAGAGTTTCTCGCATTCTGTAGTTGAATCGATAATCTGATTGATCCGAGGGAGAGGGAAGTGATCCTTCGGGCAGTGCTTATTTAGCGATGTGAAGTCCGCGCACATCCGCAGGATGTCCGTGTCCTTTTTAGGGACCATCACAGTGTTGGCCAGCCACTCGCTTTCCTTGATCTCCTTGATGAAATCGGCGTCAAGTAGTCTGTTGACTTCGACTCTGATGGCTTCGGCTCGTGGCTCGGACAATCGTCGGATGGACTGTTTGATGGGCTTAGCATCTGGGAACACATTGAGTGCATGCTCGGCGAATTCCCTGGTAACTCCTGGCATGTTCGCAGGACACTAGGCGAAGATTTCCCAGCGCTCACGGAGGAATTCTACGAGCGCTTTCCTATGCGGTGTTGAGGTCGTTGGCGATCAGCGCCATCTTGGAGGCGTCCGTCGGGTGGACCTGCACCTTCTTCGTGTTGACTGTTGAGTCGATTGACATGTCAGGTGCGTTCTGCCTTGAGACTGGGGGTGCCCCATTGTCTATCACCTCTCGGAACCTTATGAGCTCCTCCTGCATGCCGAATGACTGGGAGATTCTGTTCAAGTTCCTGTCGCAGTGATCCGACCGGGTGAAGCTCCCATGGACCGTGATGATGCCTCTAGGTCCTGGAATCTTGAGTAGCAGGTACGCATAGTGCGGTAGTTCCATGAACCTTGCGAATGCTACGCGCCCAAGGATAGTGTGGTATTGTGATGGCCAATCCACCACTTCGAACTCGAGTCGCTCGCATCGAAAGTTGTCGGGCTTGCCGAAGATGACATCGAGCCATATCTTTCCCAGGGGGAATATGCCCTTCCCTGGGATGATGCCATGGAACGTTGTGTCAGATTGTTCTAGGCTGCACAGCGGGATCCGCATTGCTGCTAAGGTTCTAGCGAACATCATATTGATGCCGCTACCGCCATCCATGAAGACGTGGCTCATCTCAAACCCTCGGATCTGTGCCTCGAGCACCAGGGCAGCATGACCTGGGCAAGGGATCTGGCAGGGGTGATCCGAACGGCTGATTTCTCCTGGTCTTCGACATTGGCATCGGTGTCGTCATCGTTCGGCGGGAGGGATGGTTGTCTCCTGTTTTCGCCGTTTCTACCCTGTGGGTTGGGCGGCGGCGCGTGTGCACCCAATTCTGGTGGTTGCTCCATGTCGCTTTGGATGACTGCGGCGCATTGGTAGCATTCGTAGGTTGGATCACTGCTGCCACAACTTTCGAATCCGGAACCCTAGGTCCCTTCATCCGACGAGGGATTGCACAGATCTGAGTTGCAGCTGCTGCTGTCATATGACTCATCTGCCGATGCTGACGTGCGTAGCACGGGATGCGGAGCCCATGATGCGGGCCTGATCGATGGCAGTGGCACCCGCTCTGGGAGGCGGAGAGTGCCGGTCTATCCCACCTGGAAGCAGAAGCTCCCGAACAGGATCTCGAGCCCGTTGCCTACGGGCTCGAAGTCCTTCATGGTGGCTGGCGAGTGGGCGGTGAATTCGAAAGCGCCGAAGAGGAGATGGCTCTCCGTCACCGAGGAGTTGTAGATCGCTTTGGTCGGGACCATCACGATCGCACAATAAGCGCCCCCAGTTCCCACAGACGTGGCCAATTGACGAGGTTTAATCTCGTAAATGCCCATTGTTATGATCTTGGGTTTTGGAGAAGATGGGGGTGCTGGAGATTGCGGAACGGTTAATAGACAAGCAACCAGGGACACGAGATTTACCCAGGTTCAGGCCCCCAGAGGGAAAACCCTACTCCTGCTTGTCTGCTCTTGATTACGGCGGAACCGAAAGTTACAGGGGTGCGCAGATGCAATCTGGCGTGGAGGTATGTATATGGTGGTATGAGAGAGATATCCTCCTTGTCGTGCCCTCTAGCCTTTATATAGAGGTAGGCAGGTCCCGGGCATAGATCAAGTCGGTTACAGGTTTAGGGTTTGCCCTTTTGAATATTCAATCTATTCTAGTCTTGCTCTCCAAGGATCCGAAGACGTCATGGGCTTGGGCAACCCAAAAATCTTCATGGACCGTGTATATTCTTGTGGGCCTTCCTTGGGCTGGACTAGGTATGCTAATGTCGTGTACCCGTAGGGTATAACCATGTCAGCAGAAGCTGTCAAATTGGACGGTTCATCAGTTATCAGCTCTTGGCAGATCACACAACGCCCCTGTCTAATTCTGATTAAAAACATAATATACCTTTATTCCACATGACTGTGTACCTATCAAACACACAGGTACAGTATGCAAAAACCAAACAAACTTCAGCTTTGTTTTTAACTTCGCTGGCTCTAGAGTTGGCACAAACGCAAAATTTGATTTTTATAAGCCAAAAGATTATTTCTCTACATCCTAACAGGTCGGCCATTGTAACACCCTCAGAATCGGCCCTATGCAAGTTTTAGCGATTCCCGCCAAACCCGCATAGAAACGATTCAAAGGTGCCCACCAAGCACTTTCGTGCGGGTGGAAAACGAAGTAATACCATTACACATTAGTCCACGATGGAACCCACAAAACAGATATATACAACAATGACTCAAAGATTCAAGAATACAGATATGCAATACAAAGATCCAAATTACCTTGAAAACGATACAGCGTCCGAGTACGGACAAGATGCAAATTGAGCTAAGAGCCCTGAAGAATAGCCAATGGCGTCCATAACCCTGCCCAGGCCAAGCCGGAAGGGTAACCCTGCAACGACGTCGATCTCAAAACCTGCTTAAACAAAAGGGGTGCCGACAAAGGGCAAAGGAAAAAGAGAGCGGTCAGTACTGAGGCCAGTACCCGACGAGACTAGAATTCGATGGTCCTCGCCTACATAGGTATGGTGGACTGAAGCGGCAGCAAAGCATGCACTAAACAACCTATAGAGACTCGATACAACTGGCGGCTATCAGAGAGGGGTAAGAAAGACCTATTCGGATCCAACCTGATTCTAACACCAAGCATACCCATCCTGGAATTCCCCCTCGATACCAATCGAGGAAGTCATACCAAGGAAACTCACACAGTTGGCACTTTTATTCATTCCATTATCATTGCAACAATTACTAGTCAGATATAGATCGCATGGGTCATCCTGATATAATAAGCAGTGGGCAGTTTTAGTTAACCATTCCGTTGTAGTTGTAGTACTTACTAGTCAGATACATATAGCATGAGGCATCCCAAAACCTAGCAGTTGTTGGTACTTTTATTTAGCCATTCCGTTGTAGTTGCAATACTTACTAGTCAGATACAATGGTGACAGGTGACAATCTAAACCAGCAATTGTTGGCACTTTTATTTAGCCATTCCATTATAGTGACACTGATTACTAGTCATTATAAAGTCAAATTTATAGCACTACTTTAGTTATAGTTGTCTATGATCGAGATAATGTGCTCCAAGTCGTCCATAACCACGGACACGGCTTCCAGAAAGTTTTACCCTGCAGGGGGCACAAATAGCAACACACGCACGATCAACCTCGGGAAAAACCAAATAAAAACCCAACGAGGCATCACGACAGAGCAATTGCAAGATTCATATAAATTTCAGGGGGCCACCCCACTAAGCAACCCGCGACGAAGTTGGCCGGCTCCAAGACGGACCCAGAGGTTTGTGTCAATGGCTGTAAACGACTAGGAACCCGAAAGTGTGACTGGGCTTGTCGATACCGCGGAAACATTCCACATTTGTTCCTAAACAGTACAGGCGCTCCACGCGTAATCGTAAATAAAGCGGTAAAGCATGGCATAAGTACAGGATAGTAATAAAGCCCCAAACTACTTTGTGTCCCCAAGAAATAAATATGACTCAAGCTCTGGCTAGGGGGATTCATGGTCCCACATGCGGATAGTGCGAATATTCAAAGAACAGGTATCAAGTACTCGGGGTCCTACGGGATACAAGTGGACGGTTAAAAACCAAATAACATCTATTGCCCACCCGTGCCTCTGCATTATTTACCTACTTCAATTTTAGTTATTAAACGGTAATTAAAGTCATAATCATCTCCAACATTAAACATAAGGCATTACTCCAACAACTATGGAACATCGACCGCGCGACGCAACACCTGCGCAAGCAACTACGACTCGCAAGGCTGACTATCTACCAAACAACAGGTAATAGGATGTGTCCAAGGCAATTTAATGGCTGCAAGGGATATCACGGGTACGAAAACTAGAGCATTGCATCACAGATAGCAATAGATCAACAGAAGGAAATAAAGACTATAAAAGTAAGATAGGTAGAAAGGGGGAGAATGCTCGCTTGAAAAACATTGCCGAAGGTTCACCGGGGATCAGGTCGACACTCGCATCAACTCATCGGCCTAATCCGTGAAGAAGCAAAGCACTAGAAGAAACGCCGGATGCAATATTTAATACTACGGCAGAAGATCGGGCATGATGCATATATGATGTATGACATAGCAAGCATGCGATGCAATTAGGCCATATTAAGCGGAACCGGGGTCCCGACAATTATTAAGTTCATGTTGTTTAGATACCCCGCCATTTAATTGTTGTATTATCACGACAAAACATGGCATCGGTTCGCTACGCAAATTTAAACGAGGCCAATATAAGACTAGAAAAGCCCACATATGGCCTCCATATCAATTATTAGGTAAATAGACAAAATCCCCCAAACCACATGATCAAGAATGATTTAATATGCACAAGATGGATAACATATATTATAAAAAAATACGGGTTTGGAAAAAGGGTGTCACACATTGGAGAGGGCACGACGATCTTGGGGTCTCGGGGTTCGATGAGGTTCGGTCTTCGGGGCAACGGTCATGGCGTTCCAGGAGGACGATCTTGGTGGTCCAAGTCAAAGACCTTGTCCGCAATCCGACGAGTGTCACCAGGTCGGTAGGTTCTTCAGGCTCCTCTACATGCATCACCAAACTTGGCTTCGAGCTCATCTTTGTGCGTCGTCCTCGGTCCTTAGAGGGTATGGTTTGGCAGCGAACAACATCGGGACAACAAATAAAAGATCCAGAGACCAAAACTCCTGTAGGAATTTTGTCGAACGGTTAACGGGCAGTTGAACACCGGAGATCAACAGGATCCATGGAAACAGCTGCCACCTGGTCCCGTGGCGTCCGAAGACAGAGAAGGCCGCACTCTGGACCTCACAGCGACGCGCACAATGCGACAAGGGGCGCTGGCCCAGGGCGCTACTGATGCATGTCGACGGGCTCGCAGCGTCACAGACAGAGAGGTGGGAGGGCTAGCGGACGGCAGGGATAGGGTGCCAAGCGGGGCTCGCCAGGCGAGGACGAGGCTGTCGTTCCTAAGGAGGGAAGGCAACGGCGAAGGAGGGCTCGACGACACTGGGGAGGAGCTTGGGGAAAGCCGAGGTAGGCGCAGGGGCCCATGGCCGGCGAGCTCGCTGCAGGTAACAGAGAGGAGGCCTGCGGCCAGGTGTGCGCGAGCGGCGAGGAAGCTCGGGCCGGCTCGGCGGCGTCCGGGGGCGGCGGAGAAGGGCCGCGGTGGCGGGCTTGCCGGGAGGTGGAAGAAGGGGAGGAAGGGCGGCCACGACAGGGAGGAGAGCGCCGGGGAGGCGGGCCTGGTGCGGGACGACGGAGGCTGGCGGTGGCGAGGTTCTGGGAGAGGAAGGAGAGTGGGGTCGATGGGGATCGCGGAGGAGCGTTGCTCTGGCGGCGGGCGGTGAGAACAGAGAGACGGGGCGAGGGAGGAATCACGGGCGAGGAGATGCGGGGTGTCGCTCGCTTCCACGAAGTGGTGGGCCAGAGGGTTGGCGAGCATGCGGTTGGTTGTGGTGTGGTGTGTGTCGTGGGGAGCAACAAGGACAGGGTGGTGTGGAGTGTGGTGCGCTGCCGCTGGGAACTGGGTGGCGGCGGCTGGGAGGTTTGGGTAGAACGGCTAGGGTTTGGGGGTCTTGGTTTTAGGGTTAGGTGTGGGGTGGTAGGTGGCCTGCGGCTGGGCCTTTGGGCCTGGCCGGTGGCGGCCTCCTCTAGGGTTTCAAAATAGGGTTTTATGTTATAATATATTTATTTTGTTTTGTTTAAACCAAAACTGTTGCAACTATATTGTAGACAAAAATAAAATATTCGGACAGACCGGGTTTTGATTTGAACAAAGAGGGGAATATCTAGAAAACAAAATAAGCTTTTTATAAAATAGTTTTGGCAAACAGATGCATGCAGATGTCATGATTATGCACAAAGTATTATTTAGCATGCAATTTTCTAGTAGTGGTTTTACCCGGGGGCTACAGCCATCTACCAACACCGGAGGCCGAACACCTAAAACAGAAAACAGAAAACACACATATGAATATGAAGAACCTAAAACCTAAAACAGAGGAAGAAAACAGCAAAGAAAACCCCAAAACAATCACCAAAAAGATGAGGTCTCCTCCGATACGACACCTCTTGTGATTCACCCGCGACATCTTAGCAGACAAATAAGGAAAGAACAGATCGCCTGCGACCAAAAACAATTTCTAAGAAACGAAAAAACAAAATACCAGTAAGAAAAAAAAAGCATTGAACACACGTACCGGCTGGCCATAAAGAAACAGGCAGACCAACGAAAAAAATGCACCGACGTGAACGACACAGAAACAACCCCCCGCCGCCGACCAGACCGACGCCTTGCATTAGAAACCGAAGAGTCCGGCTCAACAGAAGACAAAACCAAACGCGACATCACACGGCGTCGCGCAACACCCTCCGCAACCGCTGGGGAAAACAGTACACAAATTAACCATATCATACCTCAACTAAAAAGGAAAAAATGGCAATGGAAGAAACATACCAGGACGCTTCCTCCCGGTCCCCCGCGAACCACCAGGAACATCGCCCATCAGAATACCAAATCAACCTATCAAAGGAAACCAAAGAACAACAAGCAATCCAGGCAGCTAGCAAACCAATAGGAAGAAATGAACATCATCAACATGAATTGACCAACAAACAAAAAAGAGAACAAAACCAAACAACCCACAAATAACAACCAACTGAACCAAAACAACCTGTCCATCTAAACATCATGCAAACCAAAGGGCTTAGATAAATTCCCTTCTTCCATTTCATAACCTTTTCTTTCTCCGTACGCAACCTCTACAAATCAAATCTAATACTCCATATAAACAAAATAAATTCCTTCCACAAACACACATAGACTCTTACCTGTTCCATAGCAATATGTGCGGCAGAAAATCACAAAGTCTGATGGGCTACTTGCATTTCTCAGCTCATACAATACACAGATTTTCACCATATACCAGATAATAAGTATAGCAAAACACCTTTCCCAACCTTTTACGCAAACAAAACCATAAAATATTGCAGTATTCAGTAATCTTTCTCACAAATTTCTACCTATATTCAGTCTCCTCATTTATCTGAAAAATAAAAACATGCAATCCCGCTCTCTTCCATGGTGAACTCGAGCTAGAATCTTGATGTTGCATATATAACGAATGAAGTTTTTACAGTAATATCCAGTAAATTCAAGTAAGTGGTGATAAAAACAGCCAACTTAGATTCCTTTTCAGTGTAATGTAAGAAGTATCTCTTATGAACAAAATCTCAACCTGAATAAACAATTAGCTGCCTACTTTCTGCCTTTCCTACTATTGTAATAGAACAATGACCGCTTTGTATCCCCGGTAAATACAATCTTGAACATGCAGAAAGGGAGGGCGAGGGCGCAAGTGCAGATTTCAGTAATCTACCTCACAGACTTGCACCTATATTCAATCTTCTCATTCATCCGAAAAATAAAAACATGCAATCCCTCTACCATGGTGAACTCCAACTACATACATCAGCAGAAACCCAACAACATGCATTGACATTCTAAGATTTCCCCTACACCTAAAAAACCAAAAAAGAAACAATACTCAAGTACAAATCCCGCACACTGCGCACCCAAATTTTTCCCCAACTAACAGCGGCCACACAAAAAATCAAAAAAACAACAAGAAGAGAAGAAGAAAACGAACCTTGAAGAAGGAAGGACGACCGAACGGCGACGCAACACCGGCTCAGCGGCGGAAAGACCGAAGACAAACAGAGCAGAGTAGACCAAGAACAGCGCCGCCGCCTCGAATCCCACGGTATCCAATCCCACAAATCAAGAACAGCACCTCCGTCCCCAACACCACACCGTCTCCAATCCTCTACCGGCAAGGAAAGAATGAAAGGAACGCCTCAAATCACAAACCAAGAACAACACCTCCGTCTCCAACCCCAAACCATCTCCAATCCTCCATCGGCAAAGAAAGAAAGAAAGAAAGGAAGCGGGTCAAACTCCGAAGATAACCAGGCAACAACCTCCCCCCGTCCCCACGAACAAACAAACCAAAAACAACCCACCCAAATTACAAAGTGGCTGACAGAAGGGGCCCTGAAAAAGCAGCCCACATGTCAGTCAGGAACAAAAAACACAGGCACGCCCTAGATGAACTCTCGGCCACAGCAAACGTCGAAGCCCAGCAGCGACGCGGCGCGAGAGGAAACCACGCATGCGAGGCCCACGTCCAGCGACAGAGAAAAGAGACGAACCACACGCAGAGAGAAGCGATCGCACGGGACGCCTCAAATCGCCGAGAGTGCGTCGCTTATCTCACGCTTAAGTCAGAGAATAATTAGACAATCTTAATGGTGATTTGGTGTAACTTTTGAGATTGTCAATATGTGATTCATTTGTATATATATATACAGCTCCACTTAATTTTATCCTAGTTCAAACTTGTTTAAGTTTGACCAAATTTATAGAAAAAGGTCAACATCTACAATAGTCAATGAATATATTATGAAAAAAAAATGTGAACTTAGTTATATTGATTTGGGACCTTATGGATGATGTTATTTTAATTTGGGATCATATTTAGACATTCTTTATTGGTCATGTCTCTTATTTTTTGCGGGGATGTCTCTTTCGTTTTCTTTGATATGGAAAGAAAAAGAAAAGGCTCTCATTTTCTTTGCCAAACGTCTTATTTTGCGAAAGAAACCAGAGGAAAACCCCCTGAATGCAACGATGAGCCACTGTGGGTTAGTGGGTCCAACGCGTTAATTTGTTCCGGCCGAGGAGGAGAAGGTGCCAACGATTGGTGTTGAGCTTCGCTGACGTATTCCTATCTTGCCTGCCTCGGTCACCTTCTGACTTCCAGATACGGTCAAGCACTCAAACTCAAGTCATAACTTCTGTCGCCGAAGCAAAGAGCTAGAATCCAAGACCGCCATGAACACACGTTTCCAAAGAAAAAAGGTTTTCCTTGCAGAGCGGGAGGGAAGAAGAGGCCAAGCTATTCTGAAGCCAGAGATCCCTTCGTGGCTAAGCACTAGCAGGGGCTTGCCCAAGCCCAAAGTCGGTTTCGCTCCCTCTGTTTGTTTATTATTACTATGCCAGCCATAATGCGGCCTAATTTGCTTCGGCATCCGTGCCGAGAACCTTCGTCGCTATCGGCTGACCCCTTGACGGGAGTTTAATCCAAGTACTAATCACCTGGCTGGCTGGCTGGCTTAATCCAAGTTCGCTTCGTCTTCTGAGGAAAGCTGCTTTGGATCATGGTGTGTTGGGGGGTTTAAGGAAACGACGGGAGCACGTGTATAAATAGGACTTGTCATGCTTGACCTGCGAAGCTATGATGTGCATGTTCGAACGCCGTGCCGCCGCCGCGACTGGGGACGACGAGAGTAGTAACGGAGCAATGCCATCGCCGACAACGACGGCGGAGGCTTATTCGGAGCAGGCCCAGGCGGCGGAGAACGCGGCCATCGTGTCGGCGCTCGCGCACGTCATCGCGGGTGGCCGCGGCCCGCCTGGGCCGGCGCCGCCGCTGGTCGTCATGCCGTGCCGCCAGCACGGCGTCGGCGCGTCGCGCCAAGGGACGGGGGGGCAGGGTAGGAAGTACCGGGGCGTGAGGCGGCGGCCGTGGGGCAAGTGGGCGGCGGAGATCCGGGACCCGCAGAAGGCGGCGCGGGTGTGGCTCGGCACGTTCGCCACCGCCGAGGAAGCCGCGCGCGCCTACGACGCCGCAGCGCTCCGCTTCCGCGGGAGCCGCGCCAAGCTCAACTTCCCCGAGGACGCCGCGGCCGCCGCCGCGCGTCGCGCCACCGACGCCGCGATGGCCGCGGCGGCCGCGTCCACGAAGCCGGCGGCGCTGCTGGAGTCGCAGCCGCAGCGTGGAGGCGGCGCCGTGGATTGCCTGGAGGGCGCAGCGGAGCCGAGCAGCCTGATGGGCTGGCACCTGGGGGGCGGCGCGAACGGCCGCTTCCTGGGCTCGTGGAGCATCGGGACGTCGCCCACGTCGTCGGGCTCCGACGCGGGGGCCGGGGCCGCCTCTGCTCCTCTGTTTCACTGCGGGAGTGGCTTGAGACAGAGCAGTGACAGCAGTTCATACAGGGATTAGTTTGGTTTTAATAGTACTGTAGTACTAGTACCAATTCTTTCGAGATGGGAGCATAAGGTTGGTCGGAGATGACCGATGAGCGTAGTTCATCATTTCCGCGTCATCGTCCGATCTCATGATTTTGCGATCAGCGGCATTCATTAGTGGAGTAGCAACTAGCGTTGAAGATTTGGATAATCATTGGTAGAGGAGCATTCTAGGGCATTGTAGGTTCTTAGCTTTCGTCCAGGTAGCTTAGCTAGCGACCTTACTAGGGCCCCAGAATATCCACTTGAAATTTATGTTGACACAAGGAAAATAAATCACTTGTCATGTTGACAGGTACAGTATTTTATCCTCAATGATTCTGTGCAAGCAGAAAGGTACTTGAGTGATGTAAAAAAAAATTGTCAACTTAATTTTGGATCTCATTCTCCGTCTGGTCTTGCTTTTTTTTAAATAATACATTTTTTAAATCATTTCTACTCCCTCCGTTTCAAAATATAAGATGTTTTAGGTTTGTGAAGAAGATGAATCTAGACTTGTTTTAGTATCTAGGTTCACTCAACTTTGGGATGAATCTACACACTAAAAGAAGTCTAGATTCATTTTCTTTACAAACCTAAAACATCTTATATTTTGAAACGGAGGGAGTAGATGTATTGCACGAGTTTAACTATTTATAACACTTTGTTCGCCTTGGTCAATCCGAATGGACCAATCGGCATGGGCCAAGCTGAGTGAGCTCCATTCTGCCAGGAGCTGACCAACTACATGTCGGCGCGTGGGGCCCCACTCGCCGGCCAAGTGCTCTATTCGGTCATGCCGGGCATTCGGCCAGGAGCAAGCTGAATGGATGGCCTCTGTTTGGTCATGAGTGGGAGCCCATTCGGCCTGCTCCTGACTGAATGGGCATTCGGCTTGGACGTGATTGAATGGAGCACTTGGCCGGCAGGGCCCCCACGGCTCCATGCGTCGATATGCATTCGGTTAGCTTCAGACCGAATGGAGGTGACTCGGTTTGGTCCATGCCGATTGGTCCATTCGGCTTGGCCAAGGTTGACAAAGTGCTAGATTTATAAATAACTAAAATCGTCCAATATATTTTATCCACAAATAATTAAAAAGGTGTATTATTTAAAAAAATTGCTCCGGTCTTTGCTTGTCATCCACGTGTAATGCTCAATCACTTGGGGGATGTTAGGGACGGGTTATCTCTCTGAAGAGATCTTGTATAATGCAATGGCATATGCATATTAGAGCATGACCAATCATAGACCAGTCCCCTAATCGAGTCCATGATCTCAACCCCTACAGAGTAAAATTGCTAAAACTTCTACATCCAGATTAAAAATAATTGCTGCCGGGGGTTAGGTCTCCCTGGACCGACGACCTCGCGTTTCATGGTCCCTCCCCCCCTCCTCACGCACGAGCAACGGAGATACCAACCCTAGTCGTTGCTGCTGTCGCCTCTTCCCCACCCGCCTTCCTCGCTACCCCGCAAAGCCCGTGCCGACGGCGGTTGACTCTCTCTTACCTGGTGCCTTTTTGCTCTCGCGTGAGGACGGCAATGGCGGCGGTGCTTCCATGGCGGGACAACAAACTCGACCGGCAACATGATGTCAACTCCTAGAGGCGTGGGCTGTCCCCGAGCATCATGACAGTGATGTCGGGCCCCTGATGGGCGGCACACAAGCTTTGTATGTGGGCGGCCGGATCGGGTATGGCGATTTAGCGGCAACATGACTGATGGTGGCCAACAATAGGGCATGATGGCAAGGTCCTGGCAGTGGCGGTGGGGGAATTCCCAAGAACTAGGTGAGGAGATAGGCTATGGATTTACCACTAGAGACGTGGATGTAGAATTTGATGAAGCACATCGGTGTAGTGTAGTCTGATCCTAGGATCAACTTTTCGAATCTATGTAAACGTCGTACGTGCAGTGTCTTTACTGGTATCCACACATGCAAAAGAAACACGGAGCAAGGGACTGCTAGATCTCTTTTTTTTTCTGATCTAGGAGTGGATAGAGTGACGTCTAGGTTATGAAACCATTCCCTTCCATTCCACTTATGTATGCTCCTAGGTGGGATCAACGCTTGAGGCCTATCTAGGCCATGTATCAAAATCCATATGGAAAGAATCCACACGGCCCTCGCCTATGTATGCTCCTATTCAGTTCAGGCGCCGTTTTCGCATGAGTCGACATGTGTTCAACCGTATTGCCACGCATTTGGAAGTCAATGACAACTACTTCAAGATGAAGCCAGATGCATGCGCCAAACTAGGGTTCTCCGCTATCCAAAAATGCATAGTTGCAACTGAGAAATTTGAGACAGAGAAACTCATGATCAACTGCAAGCCGATTTGGTTGGTCACGTGTGGATGCACAAAGAAAACCAAATGAAGTAAATCTCGAATTTTAGTAATTGTAGCTTGAACTTAATTCATGAAATATGTGAAATTGGCTCAAATCCGAGGGGACGATAAGGTTTGGGGATAGCCCGCTGGGTGCAAGAGGAGGATATGGGGCGGACTGCGGTACTTCCTCTCGCAAAGTGGTTTCCGAGCGGATAAAATGGAACCGAATATGGGGAACTCCCTTGGAGATGCTCTTAGAAAAAACTCAAGAATTGCCGAACCAGAGCGGTCAACCATCATTGCTTCCTCTATCAATTTTGCAATACCTAATCCTTCCCAAAACGATCGGGTTAGCGGGCAATTGAAGCACAAGTGCATAATGTCCTCTGCGTCCAAAGTACAGACATGACACCCACCCCTCGTTCCGACGTGGCGATTTACCAAAACTGATCTGAGTGGGAGAATCCCATGAAGAGCTCTTGCCATGTGAAAATGTTGATCTTGTTTGAGATGTTTAAGCCACGAAGTCTCCCAAACAATATTTTACTGATGTAGTTTTGCTAAGTCAATGAAATGTTAAAGGGTTTAAAAAATTCTAGAAGTATATTGATTGCCAAGCGCATGAAAATTCTCGTTTTGTTCTTGATAGCCCTGTCGAGATCATTTTTGTTTAATGATTTTTTGTTTGCCAAATGCAAAATGAAATTAACCTACTGCAAAATAAAATTCACTAAAGAGTAAATAATGGTAAAAGCATCGCCAAGAGCAAGAATGATATTTTTTTTAGATGCACGAGGTTGCCACACTTGCATATTTTATAAATTTTCAAATGAAAATATGTTAAAACATACAGAGCTAGTAGCTGAGAGGCTAAACTTTTTCAAAAAGGACGGTACTAGCATCCCCAGGGATTAGCTGATTTCATCCCCCAAAGTCCCAGTCAACCACGTGTCCCCTCTCTTTTATACATAATTCCCGATTTTGCTACAAAACGTTTGCTAAAATATTCGTCTTTTGCTACATTTAGTTCATTGTAGCAAAAACGGTTCGTCTTTAGAAAAGAATGTGCAACTATAACAAAATCGACTTAGCCGGAGACTCGCTGGAGACTTTCACCAGGAAACCGCGCTGGAGACCTCGTAGCAAAAACTTTGCGCTACTATAGAAAAACCATAGAAATGTTGCAACAAAAAAGTTATATTAATATAGCAAACATGATTTCGCCGAAGACTTTGCCATGACATCGTAGCAAAATGTTTGCCCTCTTGTAGCAAAATCATAAACCAATAGTAGCAAAAATATTGTGCCATTGTAGCATCATTGAAGCACTTTTTTTCGTGGTAAAAAATTACATTATACTGTGTAGCACAGAGAATATCAAAAGTAGCAAAATAAATACGGTTATGTAGCTGAAAGAATATAAAAATGTAGCAAAAAATAATAAAAACCTACCGTCCCTAGAAAAGGCGTGCGGAGGAGGGCGCGACAGCGATGGAGGCGCGGTGTCATCGGCCACAACTACCATTCGAGCGCGGCGGAGGAGGGCACGACGGAGGAGAACGTCATAGCGGAGGCGTAAGGCGGAGCGCGCGACGGCGCTGGCCACAACCACTATGCGAGCGGAGCGGAGAGTGAGGGCACGACGGAGGAGTGCACAACGGAGAAGAAGGGCACGGGGTGTGGAGGAGGGTGCGGCGGCTGCCCGGCGGTGTGGTGACACACTGATATAGGGCGCGTGTGAGCAGATCAACCCAGGGAATTGAATCATTTCCCTTCAAGAAACCAACTAAGCAAACAAAGCTACCCTATTCTTCATGCCCACATTGATATATTTGTAATTTTTATTACTTTTAGTCTTTTTTATACTGTTGTTGATGATTATTAATGGATCGGTGAAATTTTGTAAAAAAAAGCAGGCTATTTACATTGCTACGTAGATCATTATTCTGGTTTGCCGGGCAATTTGAAACAGTTGAAATGATTACACCTTCAAGACCATTCAGCTCAATCTCTATCGCTGTCGGAAGAAATTCAAAGAGGAATTGACATTAACGTCAGCTCGTATCTTTTTATGCTCCTTGAAAAACAACAAAAAAAGATGTATTGCCAATCGCATATGTAATGCTGTCAGCTCGTATCTTTTTATGCTCCTTGAAAAACAAAAAACAAAAATTGCCAACCGCATATGTAATGCGCTTGTGTATCATTGATGGCACCCATGTTGATCAGTGGTACTGCATATAGTGCAGTAATATTCCATGATTTTTTGATCGCTTAGTGCACATACCCATGCACGGGGCCAGCAGCACACGAGTAGTCTCGTGGACGGGGTGTGCCTTCATATTGGCACGCTGGTTCTGCTCCGCGGTGCTATTTGAGGTGGGCAGCGTGTCCTGGACTCTCCGGTATGGGACTAAACAAAAGTGAGCATGGCACGAGCGGCGCTCGCATTCCTCTGCGAGTCCTGACGCTAGACTGCCAGAGTGTATTTACTGGGCCCAGCCCGGGAGCCCGGGACTGAACCTTCAGCCTGTGGGAAATTTGCAGTCTCGGGAAGAAAGTCGAGCCTGGCTAGGCTGTAGGGGAGCTGACTTCTGACGACGGCTGCATGTGGAGGCAGCGAGGCCGGGTGCGCAGAGAGCTCGCCATCACCCCGTCGCGCCTCGCCGCACTGCTGCAAGGTACTCCGCGCCGGCCTCTCCTCCGCCGTGTGCCGCGCTGCCTACGGCTGCGCGCCCTCGTCTGCACCAATGCCCAGCCCCTCGTCGCACTGTTGCAAACCTCCACCAAGCTCCACCGCGCCGGCCTCTCCTCCGCCATGTCGGTCGTCCGCGCGCCTGCTGCCGCGGCTGCGCGCCCTCGTCTGCACCAACGCCCAGCCGCGCCTCTCCTCCGTGCGCCCCGTCCTGGAACTCCTGCGCCGGATCCGCCTTCGCCCACACCCGCTCCCACTCACACCGTCCTGCACGGCCACAGCAGCGCCTAGCCCGCTCGCCTCGTCTTGCTTGGGCCAGCGGCGGCAGAATAGCTGAGAGGGGCCGGCGGCGGTCGGAGATGGGAGGGGAGCTGAGCTCTGACGACGCGCTGATCTATAGAAAAAACAAATAGGGCATGGTGTGAACACACGTCAGATCTCAGAAGAATGCGGCGTCATCAGCTTCCGTACATACGGTGCGCGTGCGTGCAACGTTGGACAGCGAGGAGCGGCCGTCAGAGCATAGCCGATCGATCTCTGGGCACCTCCTCTGCGCTCTCCAGTCGCAGACCTTCCAGTTCTTCCTTCGACCATCCAGAGCTTTCAAACTGCATCGGAAAGTTTTGAATCGGGATTCTTATTACGCAACGCAAACAAACACGCCTCGATGCTAACCAGGTAGAAATAAAACCCCTCTCTGATCACCACCCGATCGCAGCACCGACGGTCCAGATCAGCTCCTCCACTCTTCCACGACAGCATCGCCGAACCAGAGCAAGACGAAGATGACGGCAGCGACGCTTCTCGGCGTTTCAGGCCAATTCCTCCTATGGTCTTGACCAAGGGAGCGAGGCAGAGCCAACCGAGGGATTATAAGGAGAGGGACATCACACAAGTCGATGTCTTTTTATTGTTTTTGATTTAGTACCATTTTACGTTTTGGAATAAAAATCTCCCGCATTTTGCTCGGAGATTGCAAAAAAGACTAAACTCGACTTAAGCCACACGGAAACTGACAGGGACCTGTTTGTCTGGGCTGAGATGGAAAAATTTGCTGAGATAGAGTGGGTATCAGGCCAGTTGAAAAATAAAAATAAATCTAAAAATTAGAAAAAAGAAAAAGAAAAAATGTGTTTGTGTCTCCTTCCTTGTGGAGCGCCGCCGTTGTGACCCCCTGCTGCCCCCATGGCCATCCGAGAGGAGCCGCCGGCGAGAGGAAGCGCCCAGCCCCACCCACGCCGTCTGTAGAAGGATCCCCCAGCTTGACCCGTGTCGCCGGTCCAGGATGAGAGGTTCTGGAGGAACGCACCTCCATCCTCTCAATGGAGGTATCGAACGGGCCGACGGATGCCGACATCAGTCGGAATCGGAGAACAAACGCGTCGAGCGTCGGGATGACTGGGAAAAAGATGAAGCGTTGGAGGCTTCCCGACACGATTCTTGCGGCGTGGAGGAGGAAGAAGAAACGGTAGCACCAACTGGCAACACCGGAGGACACCAGAGCAACGTCATCCACGAGACCGAGCCGTGTGCCGCCCTTCTTCTCCAATTCTGACGATATCCAATCGACGCACGAGCATCCAGCAGCGACACACAAGCATCCAGGGGCGACGGCGTCCAGGGCGGCCGTCATTGCGCGAGCATCTAGGGGAGGTGGCGGCACCGAGGGCATCCAGGCAGGCAAAAATCATCCAAGTGCGGAGGCGCAGGGGGCATCCAGGGCGGCGACAACGTCTGATAGGCTCCGGTGCACCGGTGACGTGCTTAGGTGGGAGAGGGTTGCATAGAGGAAGACGAATACACCTTGCTTATTATGAGATTTTTTATTTTTAATAATATGGACGAGCTCATCAATATTGCCACATCAGCTTTCCAGGTGGTCCCAATGTCAGAATGGTTGTCAATTCACGTTTAATGCCAGTTTAGTGTTTTATGAGAAAAAATATGATAGGTTTTTATCCGCGGAACAAAAAATGGTAGCACAGTTGAATTTTTACTTGTAATGTGGTGGTTTTATGCTAACAATTCTTGTTTTATCCGTGGGAGAACCGTAAGGAGACACGCAGGAGGCACTGCCACCGGGCCCCATGAGCTTAATTTGGTATCTACCCTGTTATAGTGACGAGATTAGTGTTTTGTGCAAAAATATAGTCTTAGATTGTCTTCTGCGCAAAAACGACACCAACAAGTGGTGTTACCTGCAATTTCCTCTCTCAAACCGCACATCCTCTCTCAAACCGCACAGTATCTTGAATCGCCTCTCAGAAAAATGATTCATCTATGGTGTTGCTCCCTGACAATAGCATCATTGCCTAGAGGCAGAGGAGGATGCAAGATGGAGGATGGCATGGCGGCGATGGAGGCGCGCGGTGTCACCAGACACAACTACCATTCGAGCGCGGCAGAGGAGGACACGATGGAGGAAAACATCATGGTAGAGGCGCAAGGCGGAGCGCGCGACGGCGCAAGGCGCTGGCTACAACCACTATGCGAGAGGAGCGGAGAGCGAGGGCACGGCGAAGGAGAGGACAATGGAGAAGGAGGGTGCAAGTTGTGGAGGAGGGTGCGGCGGCTGCCCGGCGGTGTGCTGACGCACCGATACAGGGCGCGTGTGAGCGCGGATCCACCCGGGGAACTAAATCATTTCCATTAAAGAAACCAACAAAGCAAACAAAGTTGCCCTATTCTTCATGCCCACATAGATAGTCTTAGAGCACCTCCACTCGGGTTCCCAGCAGGCCGTTTCCAGGGCATTCTGAACGACGAAAATTGGCCCTCTCGTGTTTCTAGTATGCCGGTTTCGTCCGAATTTGGCCAAACTTTCGTCCAGACTTCCTAGGCCGAAACTGGGGTGGCGGAACACCCTGAAAACACCGGACAAAGAGAATTTGGCAAAAAAAAAGGTTTGCCACGTGGACCTGCCTAGTCAGCGACTCGGAGCCGAGTCATCATCATCCTGATGACGCCCAGCACTGTCGTGGGACGCTTCGTTGAAAACCCCAAGAGCAAGGTGTGATGAGCACAGCAGCAAGTTTTCCCTCAGTAAGAAACCGAGGTTATCGAACCAGTAGGAGGAAGGAACCGTCTCAAAGGTGTTGCAAGCAACATGGAAAACTGCACAACACAAACTCAAAACTTTGCCCCAACGAAACAGTGAGTTGTCAAGCTCACCGGTTTTTTGTAACAAAGGATTAAACATATGGTGTGGAAGGTGATGATGGTTTGCAGCAAGTGAACAAGTAATAGTGGAAGGTGTATCAATGGTAAAGATTGGACCAGGGTCCATAGTTCACTAGAGGTTCTCTCCTTAGATAAAAACATGGCATGAAGGGTAAACAAATTACAATAGGGCAATTGACAGGAACTGAGCAAGACATAACAATGCAATACTAGACAAAAAGATCCTATGAGATTCGATTGGGCAATACAACAATATACATAGACCGCCGCCCAACTGCATTTATGACTAGAAGTCCACCTTTAGGTTATCATCCGAAACCCCTCCAGTATTAAGTCGCAAGCAATAGACAACTGCTTTAAGCAAAGTGTGTAAGGTAAATAATCCACTTGTTTCATGAACAAGAGACCGTTGTTTCTCCCTAGTAGCAACATCACATCTACAACCGAAGAGATTTCTGTCACTTCCCTTGGAAACTAGAGGCATGAACCCACTATCGAGCATAAATACCCCATCTTGGAGTCACTAGCAACTACTTGGCCAAGATAGCTACTAACAACGGAGAGCATGCAAGATCACAAACAACACAAACATGATAGAATCAAATAGATAAAACCATTAATCAATCTGACATAGTAATCTCAATATCCATCAGATCCCCGCAAACACAACATGCACGATTACAAATAGATTAGATCCTGATCATGAACGGAGCTCACAAGATCTATACATGAAATCACAAGGAGGAGATACAACCATCTAGCTACTACATGGACCCGTAGTCCAAGGTGGAACTACTCACTCTTCATACCGGAGGCTCGCATGATGAAGAGGAATGCCTTCGGGATGATCTCCCCTCCGGCAGGGTACCGGGAAGAACTTCAGATGCCTCCCGATCTAGGGACGATGGTGGCGGCGGCTACAGAAGGTTTTGTGGAGTTTTGATTGGGTTCCTAGGGTTTCTGCATCAGGGACTTTTTATAGGCGAAGGGGCGAGCCAGGGGGCACCAGGGGGACCACACCATGCCCAAGCGTGGGGTGGGCCAACCCGCGCCTAGGAGGGTCTGGCCGCCCTGTGGCGCCCCTCCGTATCATCTTCTGGATTCGTGTCGCCCACGGTAAAATATTGACTTTGACTTTTGTCCCGTCCAATTCCGAGAATAATGGTTTTCTGCCTTTCTGGAACAAAAAACAAAAGAAAACAGGCAACTGGCACTATGGCAACTTGTTAATAGGTTAGTTCCATAAAAGGTACATCAAAATGTAGATAAAGCAAAGCAAAGTAGATACTAAACAAGCATGGAGAATCAAAAATTATAGATACGTTTCCGACTTATCAAACATCCCCAAGCTTAACTCCTGCTCATCCTCGAGTAGGTAAGTGATGAAAGAATAATTTTTGAGGTGACATGCACCGTCAAAACCAAGATCAAACCATTTGCAAGCATTGAAAGCTGGGACCAAAGAACTCTAAACATATGCATAAAAGATGGAGTTCTAACAATAAGAAAAAATAACTATGCATGCAACATGAAAGGCTACAAACAAAGATCATGAATAACATACATTGAAAAACGTTTATTTGTTTCACATACAGAAAACATGGCATACTTGTAGGGGTTCGTAGCATGGAAAACAAAAAAATTCTATCGCATGCAAACAAACAAGCCAAGATCTATCTACTAGATTGTAGCAACGAGTCGATAGAGGAACTCACCCTCGAAGATTCCAAAGAAGTTAATGAGAGCGGATTCTCGTGGGTGATGTAGTCGTACTCTTGCCGATCTCAAGATCGTGTAGACGATCCTTCTAGCGCTGTGTTCCGGCAGCGCTTCCGCAGTCGGTCACACGTTCGGTACTCGATGAAGACCTTCCTCTCCCTTGTTCCAGCAGGCAGCAGAGGTTGTAGCACTCTCCTCGCGATTCTGGCAGCACGACGGCGTGGTACCGGAAGTAGAGGGGAGATCTCGCAGGGCTTCGCCTTAAGCCGGAGCGAGTATGGTGGACTATGAGAGAGGCATTGGCGATCTAGGGTTTAGAGGCACCAAGTAAGGAGGCTAGGACGGCGGCTAGGGCTTGGGGATTAACCCCAACTCGGCGAGTTGGAGGTGCCCTAGGCGGCGGCAGGAGGGATGGTGGCGCCGGTGGCTTGGGGCTAGGGTTTGGGTGGTGTTGGGTGTAGGGAAGAGGGGCACCCCTGCCCCTTCTTTTATAGGTGGGAGGGCGCCGGCCAAGGGGAGGGAGTCCTCCCCCAAGTCGGCCTCCTTGGCCAGCGGGTGGAGGGAGAGGAACTCCTCACCAAGTAGGTTTCCTACTCTCCCTCCACCAAGCAAAACTGCCGTTTGACTTTTCAAATTGGCGTTTGACTTTTTCAAACTAGGATTTGATTTATCCCTTTATTTTGCTCAGCCATGATACCTAGAACATGATGCAACCATTCCACATTGTTATGACACATTCATGTACCTTCCCCTCCAAAGTTCCGAACCTTCCGTACCCTTCTAGAACATTCCCGATGAAAACACCGGAATCATTCCCCAACTCCGAAACAGGACTTTCCTTATACGAATCTTATTCTCCGGACCATTCCGGATCTCCTCGTGATATCCCGGATCCCATCCGAGACTCCGAACAACATTCGGTCTCTTACTCATCATTCCATAACTACTCAACAACATCGAATCCTTAAGTGTGTCTCCCTACGGTTCGTGAATTATGCAGACATAATCAAGACACTTCTCCGAACAATAACCAAATAGAGGAATTTGGAAATTCATATGGCTCCCACATATTTCTACAATTACTTTGCGATCGAATGAACCACTTACATACGATACCAATTTCCCTTTGTCTCATGATAGTTTACTTATCCGAGGTTTTGATCGTCGGTATCTCTGTATACCTAGTTCAACCTCGTTATTGATAAGTACTCTTTTCTCGTTCCCGTGGTATGTGATCCCTTGTGAGCCAGTCACATGCTTGCAAGCTAATTGGATGACATTCCACCGAGAGGGCCCATAGTATATCTATCTGTCATATGGATGGACAAATCCCACTCTTGATTCATGTGTCTCAACCCATACTTTCCGAACACTCAATGCCACCTTTATAGCCACCCAGTTACGGTGTGGTGTTTGATGTCATCAAAGCATCCTTCCGGTGATGGTGATAAGCATGATATCATGGTCGAAGGAATTAGGTTACTATGTATCAGAAAGCATATAGCAATTGAACTATTAAAATGACTTGATCTTTATGCTATGATTATCTATAGGAGTATGTCCATCATACCATTCTCCTAATGATATGATCTTGTTGTTAATAACATCTCAATGTTCATGATAGGGAAACCACAATCATTTATTAACCAACAAGCTAGTATTATGAAGAGGCTTTACTAGGGACTCTAATTTAGTTTACAAATCACACAAGTATTACTGTTTCCTTGTTAATACTGTTATAGCATGAATGTAAACATTTATCATAAACACAAAGATATAATAATAACTATATTTATTATTGCCTCTAGGGCATATCTCCAACAGTCTCCCACTTGCACTAGAGTCAACTAATCTAGATTACATGGTAATATACCGAACACCCATGGAAGTTTGGTGTTGGTCATGTTTTGCCCTCGGGAGAGGTTTAGTCAACGGATCCGCCACATTCAGATATGTGTGTACTTTGCAAATCTTTATGTCACCATCTTGGACATGTTCTCGAATAGCGTGAAAATGTAGCTTGATGTGCTTCAGCTTCTTGTGTGACCTTGGTTCTTGCGCATTGGCTATGGCTCCCATGTTATCACAGTAGATAGACATTCGGTCCAGCACACTTGGAACCACACCGAGCTCTGTAATGAAATCCTTCATCCATATCGCTTCTTGTGAAGCCTCCGAAGCAGCTATGTATTCCGATTCAGTTGAAGATCTCGCCACAACGCTTTGCTTTGCACTCCTCCAGCTAACTGCTGCACCATTCAAAATAAATACGTATCCAGATTGAGATTTAGAATCGTCTGGATCGGTGTTCCAACTAGCATCGGTGTAACCATTAACAACGAGTTGTTCATCACCTCCATAAGAAAGAACCATATCCTTAGTTATTCTCAAGTACTTAAGGATGTTTTTGACCGTTGTCCAATGATCCACTCCTGGATTACTTTGATATCTACTAGTCAAACTAATAGAATATGCAATGTCGGGTCTAGTACATAGCATGGCATACATTAGAGATCCTATGGCTGAGGCATAGGGAGTCTTACTCATCCTTTCTCTATCTTCTGCCGTTGCTAGAATTTGAGTTTCACTCAAGGTCGTATTGGGCAACATGGGCAAGAACCCTTTCTTGCTATCTTCCATTCCAAACCTCTTTAGAACTTTGTCCAAATATGTACTTTGTGACAATGATATTAGGCGTCTCGATCCATCTCTATAAATCTTTATGCCTAATATGTAAGCTGCTTCGCCAAGATCTTTCATTGAAAAACTATTATTCAAATATTCCTTGACACTATTAAGAAGGTCTACATCATTCCCAATCAACAATATGTCATCTACATATAGTATTAAGAATGCTACAGAGCTCCCACTCACTTTCTTGTAAATACAAGCTTCTCCATAAGTTTGTATAAAACCAAAGCTTTTGATTACCTTATAAAAACGTTGATTCCAACTTGGGGATGCTTGCTTCAATCCATATATGACCAGTTGAAGTTTTCATACCTTGTCAGCATCTTTAGGATCGACAAAACCTTTGGGTTGCATCATATACAACTCTTCATCAATGTCTCCATTGAGGAACAATGTTTTGACATCCATCTGCCATATTTCATAATCGTAATATGCACCGATTGCTAACATAATCCTCACAGACTTTAGCCTCGCTACTGGTGAGAAAGTCTCATCGTAGTCAACTCCTTGAATTTTTCGAAACCCTTTTGCGACAAGTCGAGCTTTATAGACAGTAACAATACCATCAACATCTGTTTTCTTCTTGAAAATCCCTTTGTTCTCGACAGCCTTTCGGCCATCCGGTAAGTCCACCAAAGTCCATACTTGGTTTTCGTACATGGATCCAATCTCGGATTTCATGGCTTCTTGCCATTTATTGGAATCTAGGCTCATCATTGCTTCCTCATATGTCTCAGGGTCATCGGTGTTGTCCACCAACATGACACACATAACGGGATCATACCAATCAGGAGTGGTACGATTTCTTGTTGACCTGCGAGGCTCTGTAGTAACTTCAACCGAAGTTTCATGATCATAATCATTAGCTTCCTCTCTTATTGGTGTAGGCGCCACAGGAACTACTTCCGGTGCTGCGCTACTCGCAAGTTCGAGAGAAGGTTCAACAACCTCGTCGAGTTCTAGTTTCCTTCCAGTCACTTCTCTCGAGAGAAATTCTTTCTCTAGAAAGGATCCATTCTTGGCAACGAAGATTTTGCCCTCGGATCTATGATAGAAGGTATACCCGATAGTTTCCTTCGGGTATACTATGAAGACGCATTTTTTCGCTTTGGGTTCAAGCTTGTCCGGCTGTAACTTCTTTACATATGCTTCGCAACCCCAAACTTTAAGGAACGACAATTTAGGTTTCTTCCCAAACCATAGTTCATATGGTGTCGTTTCAACGGATTTAGATGGTGCCCTATTTAAAGTGAATGCGGTTGTTTCTAATGCATAACCCCAAAACGATAGCGGTAAATCTGTAAGTGACATCATAGAACGAACCACATCTAAGAGAGTTCGATTACGACGTTCGGACACACCATTACACCATAGTGTTCCCGGCGGTGTCAATTGTGAAAGTATTCCGCATTTCTTCAAATGCTCGCCAAACTCGTAACTTAGATATTCACCTCCACGATCAGAACGTAGAAATTTAATCTTCTTGTTACGTTGATTCTCTACTCACTTTGAAATTCCTTAAACTTCTCGAAAGTTTCGGACTTATGTTTCATGAAATAGATATACCCATATCTACTCAAGTCATCTGTGAAGGTAAGAACATAACGATAACCACCGCGCGATGCTACACTCATTGGTCCACACACATCAGTATGTGTGATTTCCAATAAGTCTGTAGCTCACTCCATCATACCAGAAAATGGAGTCTTAGTCATTTTACCCGTCAGACATGCTTCGCATCTTTCAAGTGATTCGAAATCAAGTGATTCAAGAAGTCCATCGGAATGGAGTTTCTTCATACACTTCACTCCGATATGACCAAGACGACAGTGCCACATATAGGTCGAGTTATCGCTCAATTTCAAACGTTTAGCCTCAATGTTATTTATGTGTGTATTACTACAATCGAGATTCAATAAGAATAGACCATCTATCAAAGGTGCATGTGCATAAAACATATTACTCATATAAATCGAACAACCACTATTCTCGGACGTAAACAAGTAACCGTCTCGCAATAAACAAGATCCCGATATAATGTTCATGCTCAACGCAGGCACTAAATAACAATTATTTAAGTATAAAACTAATCCCGATGGTAGATGAAGAGGTAACGTGCCGACCGCGATCACATCAACCTTTGATCCATTTCCAACGCGCATCGACACCTTGTTCTTCGCTAGCTTCCGTTTATTCTGCAGCACCTGTTTCGAGTTACAAATATGAGCAACCGAACCAGTATTAAATACCCATGCACTACTACGAGTACTAGTGAGATACACATCAATAACATGTATATCAGATATACCTTTCTTCTTGTTGTTGCCGTTCTTCAAATCCGCCAAGTACTTTGGGCAATTCCGCTTCCAGTGACCCTCTTGCTTGCAGTAAAAGCACTCAGTATCAGGCTTAGGTCCAGCCCTGGTCTTCTTCGCTGGTGAGGCAACTTTCTTACCGCCCTTCTTGAAGTTTTCCTTTTGCTTAGACTTGCCTTTCTTGAATTTGGTGGTCTTATTGACCAACAACACTTGGTGCTCTTTCTTGATCTCCACTTCTGCAGATTTCAACATGGAGAAGAGTTCTGGCAACGTCTTTTCCATGTTTTGCATATTGTAGTTCATCACAAAGTTCTTGTAACTTGGTGGTAGTTATTGGAGGACACGATGAATCCCCAAAGAATTAGGAATCACTATACCCAAACTTTGGAGTTTGTTTGCGTGCCCAGACATCTTAAGCACATGCTCACTAACGGAGCTGCCCTCTTCCATCTTGCAGTTAAAGAACTTTTCAGAAGCCTCATAACTCTCAACTGCCGCATGAGCCTCAAATATCATTTTGAGTTCACGGACAATATCATGTGGGTCATGGTTCTCAAACCTTTTCTGAATCTCCGATTCCAAACTATACAAGATAGCACACTGAACTGTGGAGTACTGATTCTTCCGAGCGAGGAAAACATTCTTTACCTCATCGGTAGCATCAGCTGCAGTCGGGTCACCCAGCGGTGCATCCAGAACATAGGTCAAATTACCAGCAATGAGGACAATCCTCAAATTGCGGAACCAATCCGCGAAGTTGCTTCCATTGTTTTTCAACTTTTCTTTCTCTAGGAACGCATTAAAATTGATGGTAGGGGCCGCCATTGATCTAAAACATATTTGCAATAGTTTAGACTAAGTTTATGACAAATTGAGTTCTAATTAATAGTTAAATTAATCTAGGTGAACTCCCACTCAAAACAATATCCCTCACATTGTTTTAGTGATCACACGAACCAAATCCACCACATCAAAACCGATCATCACGAGAGTTGATGTAGCTTCAATGGCGAACAATCAACATGTTCATCATATCTACTATATGACTCATGCTTTACCTTTCGGTGATCCGTGTTCCGAGACCAGGTCTGTACATGCTAGGCCCATCAAGATCAAACCTTAGCTTCCGCATGAGCAAATCTGGCTTGCTCACATTGTATACACTTGTAGAATCTAACACACCCGATCATCACGTGGTGCTTCGAAACAACAAGCTTTAGCAACGATGCTTACTAAGGATGAACACTTTAAAACTTGAAATTTTGTGTGCTTGAGGGATCATCTTATAATGCTATCGTCGTTAACTAAGCAATATAAGATGCATAAAGGATTAACATCACATGCAATTCATAATATGTGATATGATATGGACTTTCTTCCTTGTGCTTCCGATCTCCATCTTCAAGCACGAACATGATCTCCATCATCACCGACATTGCATCAAGGTCAATGACGCCGTTCCATGGTTGTCGTCCACCAGCTTCAACTATTACAACTACTTTGAATAGACACGCGGGTCTTAACAGAATTTAAAGACAACCATATGGCTCCTGCCGGTTGCCAACTTACAATAAGGAACATTGCATACATCAAATATAATCACAAAGTTAGACGCCTCTAATTTTCTTTGCATATTTTACGTGGTTTGGGGCTTTCAATAAGTGTCGCTCTAACTTACGAACAAGAACCACAACGTTGATGCTTGAACTATCAAGTGCCCGTTGTAAATTGGATCTACACTATAATGGGAGAGACAGACACCCGCAAAGCCACTTATGCAATACAAGTTGCATGTTCAGCGTGGAGCAAGTCTCATGAATGATGTCATGTAAGGT
Source organism: Avena atlantica (assembly GCA_910589765.1). Lineage (NCBI taxonomy): Eukaryota > Viridiplantae > Streptophyta > Magnoliopsida > Poales > Poaceae > Avena > Avena atlantica. The sequence goes on along the minus strand of OU342734.1, from coordinate 373,685,419 downwards.
TAGCCCGGGCCGCTTCATCCCATCATACCTCAAGATGAAAAGTACAAAAGAAACAATTGATAATAAAAGCACCACCGCCCACAATTACCATTGTGTTCTACTCGTGCAACAGATCTACATATAGACACGGCTCTGATACCACTGTAGGGGTTCGTAGCATGGAAAACAAAAAATTTCTACCGCATGCAAACAAATAAGCCAAGATCTATCTACTAGATTGTAGCAACGAGTCGATAGAGGAACTCACCCTCGAAGATTCCAAAGCGGTTAACGAGAGCGGATTCTCGTGGGTGATGTAGTCGTACTCTTGCCGATCTCAAGATCGTGTAGACGATCCTTCCGACGTTGCGTTCTGACAGCGCTTCCGCAGTCGGTCACACGTTCGGTACTCGATGAAGACCTTCCTCTCCCTTGTTCCAGCAGACAGCGGAGGTTGTAGCACTCTCCTCGCGATTCCGGCAGCACGACGACGTGGTACCGAAAGTAGAGGGGAGATCTCGCAGGGCTTCGCCTTAAGCCGGAGCGAGTATGGTGGACTATGAGAGAGGCCTTGGCGATCTAGGGTTTAGAGGCACCAAGGGAGGAGGCTAGGCCAGCGGCTAGGGCTTGGGGATTCACCTCAACTCGGCGAGTTGGAGGTGACATGGTTATACCCCGCGGGTGCATGACCTCAGCATACCTAGTCCAGCCCAAGGAAGGCCCACGGCAAAAGTACGTTGGCCCATGAAGACTTTCGGGTGGCCCAGGCCCATGGTGCCTTCGGATCCTTGGAGAGAAAGACTAGAGTAGATAGGAAATTCAAAGGGGTAAAACCCTAGAACCTGTAACCGACTAGGACTATGCACGGGACTTGCCTAAGTCTATATAAAGGCCAGGAGGGCACGACCTAGATCTCTCGACTCATACTTTCGCATACACACCTCCACGCCAGATTGCATCTGCGCACCCCTGTAACCTTCGGTTCCGCTGTAATCAAGAGCAGACAAGCAGGAGTAGGGTTTTCCCTCCGGGGGCCTGAACCTGGGTAAACCTTGCGCACCCCCGTGTTGCTTGTTTGCTAACCGTTCCACGATCTCCAGCATCCCCATCTTCTCCAAAACCCAAGTCCATAACAATGGGCATTGATGAGATCATACCTCGTCAATTGGCGCCGTCTGTGGGAACTGGGGGCGCTGATTGTGCGATCGTGACGGTCCCAACCCGATCGATCTACAACTCTGCAGCAATGGAGAGCCATCTCCTCTTCGGCGCTTTCGACTTCACCGCCCACTCGCCGACCACCATGAAGGACTTCGAGCCCGTAGGCGACGGACTCGAAATCTTGTTCGGGAGCTTTTGCTTCCAGGTGGGGCAAACTGGAACCCTCCGCCTCCCTGAGAGGGTGCCCCTACCATCAATCAGGCCCGTTTCATGGGCCCCACACCCCGTGCTACGCACAACATCATCAGCAGATGATTCCTATGACAGCAGCAGCTGCAACTCCGATCTGTGCGATCCGCCATCGGATGCAGGGACCTACGGTTCCGGATCTGAAAGCTGCGGCAGCAGCAGGCCAATCTACGAGCTCTACCAATGCGCCGCAGTCATCCAAAGCGACGTGGATCAACAAACACCCAACCCGCCGCCTAACCCGCCAGAACGAAACGGTGGGAACAGAAGAAGCCAATCTCCCCCACCCGAAGGGGAAAACAACGGCGGCCACGTCATCCGCCTTAGCAAAGAAGGATGGACCCAGGTCCACAAAGCTGTGGCAGGCAACATAGTACTGCCCGCAGACGCCTCGCGAGATATGCTGATGGCCTACCACCTGCTCCTAATCGAGGAGCACAAGAAGCAGGTCAAGATGCAGGAGGTGCTTGACAAACGCAAGCAAGCAGCCTCAGAGTCCAGCACGCTACGAGCCGCGCTCTCCGCCATGGGTATCGGCTCCAGCTCGAACGCCAACCCAAGCAACAAGCACCGCTCTCGGATGGAGAACATGGATCCCAAGGAGCGCCGCGAGTTGACGCGAACTCTCCACACATCCTTCATGGAGATGGACGCTGACGGCAACATCATCCCGAAAACGCCGCAGGTTGCGATCATGGCATCCACTGCGTACCTCGCGGCCCACCCACCTCCTGAGGGGGACCCGAAGAGGGCCATGCACAAGTCCGCACTTACCGGACTCGGACTCGTCGGATCCGCGCTCCACCAGGAAGCTCCCAAGGAGCCAAAGAAGAAAGCTCCGGTCAGGTTCGACCGCAGCCCCACCCCTTCATCCGAAGAGGAGGAACATGACCTTCCCCGAAGGAAGAAGAGTTCGCGACGCCGCGCGTGACTACGACGCCAGAGATGCGCTCACACAACGCAAAATCGACAAAGCGCGAGCTAAGCGCGCATGCTCGTGTGAATCCGAGATGGACGAAGACGAAGGTGAACTCTGCGGAGCTCGATGCATCCGAGATAGCGCATGGAGCTCCTCCACCTGTAGGAGGCCCGAACCAACCGGTTGCACCAGCACAGAACAATGCTGGAAACGGGTATCCCCCGCCGAAAGGAGCACTAATGATCCAGAAGGGGCGCCCTACGAATAGGGTGCAGAAGAAAATCACCCGACAGATCAACCTGGCCGTGGCAACTCCACCCGCCATCCCTGAGTACCTCAGCGGATCGGAGTCCTGCATCACGTTCACTCGTTCGGATCACCCTTGCCAGATCCCTCGCCCATGTCATGCTGCCCTGGTGCTGGAGGCGCAGATCAGAGGTTTCGAGATGAGTCGCGTCTTCATGGACGGCGGCAGCGGCATCAACCTGATGTTCGCAAGCACTCTAGCAGCAATGCGGATCCCGCAGTGCAGCCTGGAACAATCAGACACAACATTCCACGACATCGTTCCAGGGAAGGGCATATTTCCCCTGGGCAAGATATGGCTCGACGTCATCTTCGGCAAGCCGGACAACTTCCGACTGGAACGGCTCGAATTCGAAGTGGTGGACTGGCCATCACAATACCACGCCATCCTCGGGCGTGTAGCATTCGCAAGGTTCCTGGCTGTCCCACATTATGCATACCTGCTACTCAAGATGCCAGGACCGAAGGGCGTCATCACAGTCCACGGGAGCTTCACCCGATCAGACAAATGCGACAGAGATTTCAACAGAATCTCCCAATCATTCGGTATGCAGGAGGAGCTCCTTAGGCTCCGCGAGGTGACGGACAATGGGGAACCCCCAGTCGCACGACAAAACGCACCTGACATGTCTTTCGACTCCACGGTCAACACAAAGAAGGTGCAGGTCCACCCGACGGATGCCTCCAAGACGGTGCTGATCGCCAACGACCTCAGCCCCGCATAGGAAGGCGCGCTCGTTGAATTCCTCCGTGAGCGCTGGGAAATCTTCGTCTGGTGTCCTGCGGACATGCCAGGAGTTCCCAGGAAATTCGCCGAGCATGCACTCAACGTCTTTCCATACACCAAGCCCGTCAAACAATCCATCCGAAGACTGTCCGAGCCACGAGCCGAAGCTATCGGCAAGGAAATCAACAGACTACTCGCTGCAGACTTCATCAGGGAAATCAAAGAAAGCGAGTGGCTTGCAAATACAGTCATGGTCCCAAAGAAGGACACAGACATCCTGCAGATGTGCGTGGATTTCACGTCGCTAAACAAGCACTGCCCAAAGGACCACTTTCCCCTTCCTCGGATCGACCAGATCATCGATTCGACTGCAGGTTGCGAGAAACTCTCCTTCCTCGACGCCTACTCAGGCTACAACCAGATTTGACTCAAGGTTGAAGATCAGGAGAAAATGGTGTTTATCACACCGTTCGGAGTATTCTGCTACAACACAATGCCTTTCGGGCTAAAGAACGCAGGTGCCACGTACCAGCGATGCATGCAGGCCTGCCTCAAGGACCAGATCGATCGCAATGTTCAAGTCTATGTTGACGACATAGTCATAAAAACCAGGGAGGCAAGGACACTTATCGACGATCTCCGCAAGACGTTCGACAACCTTGATCGCTACAGGATCAAGCTCAACCCTGAAAAGTGCGCCTTTGACGTCCCATCGGGTCAGCTGCTTGGGTACTTCATCTCTCAGCGAGGGATCGAGGCGAACCCGAAGAAAATCAGAGCCATCATGGCGATGGAGAAGCCGAAAAACATCAAGGGTGTCCAGCAGCTCGTAGGACGAATAGCGGCATTGAGCAGATTCATCAGCCGCATGGGCGAGAAGGCCTTGCCATTCTACCAGCTGCTACGCAAGGCAGATAAATTCGAGTGGACGCCAGAAGCCAACGATGCATTCGAAAGCCTCAAGCGGATCCTCTCCACCTCGCCCGTATTAGTCACGCCAAAGGAGCGCGAGCCTCTGCTGCTGTAAATAGCAGCCACACACTAGGTGGTCAGCACTGTACTAGTGGTAGAACGACCCGAAGAAGGCAAGACCCACGGGGTCCAGCGCCCAATCTACTACCTCAGCGAGGTACTGACACCAACAAAGCAGAGGTACCCTCACTACCAGAAGCTCGCCTACGGCGTGTTCATGACGGCTCGACGGCTGAGCCATTACTTCCAGGAGCACCAGGTGATGGTCGTCAACGAGGCACCCCTGAACAGCATCCTGAATAACTCAGGAGCCACAGGACGCGTGGCCCTATGGGGCATCGAGCTGTCACCCCTGGACATCATCTACGAGAAGCGACTCGCAATCAAGTCTCAAGTCCTCCCGGACTTCCTCGTACATTGGATGGAGCTGCAGATGCCAGACACCCCAGACATGTCGCAGTCATGGACCATGCACTTCGACGGCTCCAAGCGCAAAGCTGGAGCAGGAGCCGGCGTCATACCGACCTCCCCGCAGGGCGACCAGGTGAAGTACGTCCTCCGGATGAAATTCCGAGCCTCCAACAATGAGGCCGAATACGAAGCCATCATCCACGGCATGAGAATGGCAAAGATCTGCGGCGCAACGCACCTGGTCATCTATGGTGACTCCAACCTCATCGTCCAGCAGACGATGAACGAGTGCGACGCACACGCCGAAAACATGATCGCGTACCGCGCACTCTACAACACACTCGAAGGAGAATTCGACGGCTGCGAGCTTCGGCACGTTGGAAGAGAAAACAACGAGGAAGCCGGCAAACTCGCCAACATCGGCTCCACCTGCGCAAAGGTGCCACCGGGTGTGTTCCTCGAACAGATCTGCGTGCCATCCATCAAGCGGAAATTCCCCAAGGGATCACCCGAAGAAGCAGAACACTCGGGGGCTACGCTGCCCGAAGAACATGAAGGACCCGAGAAACTGGACATCGAGGTCGCCATGGTCAACCTAATGCAGGTCATGGCAGTCGAAGAAACTTGGACGCGACCATACCTCCAGTTCTTGATAAACGGAGAACTGCCTGACAGCCCGACAGATGCCCGGCGCATATCTCGTCGGTCAAAAGCCTTCACCATCATCAATGGCGAGCTGTACAAGCGTAGTATTACGGGTGTACTACAAAGGTGCATCACCATCGGTGACGGGAAAGCCATCCTCCAAGACATCCACGAGGGCATCTGCGGCCATCACGCAGGCAGCCGCTCCCTTGTCGCCAAAGCTCTACGAGCCGGATTCTACTGGCCAACGACCATGAGCGACGCAAAGGACATCGTCCGAAGATGCAACGGGTGCCAACGGTTCGCCGACAAACTGCACGCACCTGGGTCAGAGCTCAGACCCATACCTATAGCCTGGCCCTTTGCTCAATGGGGCTTCGACATGATTGGCAAACTGCCAAAATCCTCGAAAGGGGGACATGTTTACCTCCTGGTCGTAGTCGACAAATTCACCAAGTGGGTCGAGGCCATGCCCGTCACCAACCAAAAGGGCAAAACCGCCGTCAAGTTCTTCGAGTCCATTGTCTACAGGTTCGGCGTACCGCACAGCATCATCACCGACAATGGATCGAACTTTATCTCCAAGGAGTTCCAGGACTTCTGTGAAGACCTCGGGATCAACATCACGTACGCCTCAGTAGCACACCCGCAAACAAACGGGCAAGTGGAAAAGGCCAACGGCCTAATCGGCACTGGTATCAAGAAGCGCCTCATGAGTCCACTCGAACGGAAAGCTGGAGCCTGGACGAAAGAGCTACCATCTGTACTGTGGAGCTTACAGACTACGCCAAACAGCTCCACCGGCTACACACCGTTCTTCATGGTACACGGAGCCGAGGCCGTGCTACCAGCCGAAGTACGCCACCAGGCTCCCCGGGTCGTCGCCTACAGCGAAGCGAATCCACGGCTGCACTCGAAGATGCCGTCGACACACTCGACGAAGCAAGATACGTAGCAGCAGCTCGATCGGCGGTGTACCAGCAGAGTCTCTGCAACTACCACAGCCGCCGGCTACGCCCAAGGTCCTTCGTCGAAGGAGACCTCATCTTGCGACTCAAGCAAGAACGACCGAAGAAATTCGAGTCGCCATGGGAAGGACCCTACGTCATCACCGAAGTCATCCTAGGTGGCGCCTATCGCCTCAAGCACGTGGAGTCTGGAGTCGCATAATCCAACCCATGGAACATCGCACACTTACGGCGATTCTACCGATAGTTACCTACCACTTTACTTCCAATAAGGCTTTTCAGCCAAGGCTATTCAGCCGAACAATGTACTTCCTCCATTACGATATAAATAAAACTAAGTGTCTTGCCCCAAAATTTCATTTCGTTATTTGCAACATTACTTTATGCTACAAACGCACTCGGGGGCTCCCCCACCTCACGATTTTCATTAGCTGAGAATCACACGTGTACACCCTGAGTAGCTGACAACGTCAGGCAAACGAAAAGGACACGCACTCGAACAAAGCACTGCGTGCTCATAAACATAAACCTTTATAACACAAGGCATAACACGCCCAGTCAAAATATACAAATTTTACATCTACCTCTTTTACAGGTACTACCTATTCTGAAGAATAACCTGAGCACGCTGCTCAAACAAATCTACTACCTGTTCGGCGTACTGCCTTACAGCCGCATAATGCGGATGCATATCCCACTCGCCACCCTCCGGCCGAAGAGGTGGCCCAGCTAGTACAACAGACAAATCCACATCAGGACGGTGCAACCTCACAAGGGACAAAGCATCCTTCACGCCCGCAACGAGCTGTTGCCGCACCAACTCCTTGACATTGCTCACACTTCGAAACTTCGACAGAAGACCCGCAAGGCTTGTGTTGGAATTATGCCCTAGAGGCAATAATAAAGATGTTATTATTATAATTCTTGTTCATGATAAACTTTATTTTCCATGCTAGAATTGTATTAAGCAGAAACATTAATACTTGTGTGCTTTGTGAACAACACCGTGTCCCTAGTACGCCTCTATGGACTAGCTTATTGATCAATGATGGTTAAGGTTTCCTAACCATAGACATGAGTTGTCAATTGATAATGAGATCATATCATTGGGAGAATGATATGGTGGATAGACCCAAACAAAGCAGAGCAATTAGATCGTGTCATCGTGTTCGTCTTTGCGAAGCTTTTCCTATGTCAAATATTGTATTCCTTAGACCATGAGATAATGCAACTCCCTGGTATCGGAAGAAAGCTTTGAGGTCATCAAACGTCATCCTATGAGAGGGTGATCATAAAGGTGTCTCTCAGGTGATCGGAAAGTATCTGTTGGGTTGTATGTATCGAGATGGAATTTGTCCCTCCCAAGTCGGAGAGATATACTTCGGGCCCACTCGGTAATCGATATCAACACCGCTTGCAAGCATGTGGTTAAGGAGTTAATCACAAAGTGATATCGGATTACGGAACGAGTAAAGTACTTGCTGTGAACGAGATTGAACTAGGTATGACGGTACCGACGATCGAATCTCGGGCAAGTAAAATATCGCGAGACGAAGGGAATATATATGGGATTGATTGAATCCTGGCATCGTGGTTCATCCGATATGATCATCGATGAATGTGTGGGAGTCAATATGGGTGCCCAGACCCCGCTGTTGATTATTGATAGAAGATCATGTCTGCATATTCTCGAACCCGCAGGGTCACACACTTAACGTATCTCGACGCTAGGATAGATTGGATAATTGGTTTATGAATTTTTGTTCGGAGTCTCGGATGGGATCCGGGATATCACGAGAGGTTCCGGAATGGTCCGGAGAATAAGATTCATATAAGGCAGTGCAGTTTTTGGAGTTCGGAATTGTTCCGGGTTAATCGGTATTGTACCGGAAGCTTCTAGAACCTTCCGGAAGGGGACCAACGTGGCCCCATCTTCCGGGAGGGGGCATGGGCCTATGAGGGAGTGTCCTGGCCGCATTGGGACAGGGGCACAAGGCCCCATAGGGCCCAGCCGATTCTAGAGAGATTTGACTCGTTTAAATCTCGGGATAGAATTTCTAGATAAGGGAGAGTTTAAATCGTTTAAATCTAGAGATAGGATTTCTAGATAAGGGAGAGTTTAAATTGTTTAAACTAGAGATAGGCTTGGAGGAGGGGCAAGGGCTGGCCGCCCCCACTCTATATATAGAGGGGTGGTGCGCCCCCTTCCCCCCACACACACCTTCCTCCAAGCCCTAGCAGCCTTGCTACCTTCCTCTCTCCCTCCCGACTGTTTGTAGGCGAAGCCCTGCAGCAGAAATTCTCCATCATATACACCACGCCGTCGTGTTGTAGATCCAATCTATCTCTCCACCATACTCGCTGGTCCGAGGAAGGAGGAGACGTCGAGGTGCTGCACGTGTGCATCTCACGGAGGCACCGCCACTTGTGGTGCTAGATCGGATCGGATCGCGAGGAGGAGAAGCGAGTACGACTACATCACCCACGTTCCGACGAACGTTCCGCTGTGCGAATCTTCAAGGGTATGAAGATCTAATCCAATCTCTCTCGTTGTTTGCATCTCCTAGATTAGATCTTGGCTTTCCCTCTGTTCGCTCCGTAGAAAATTTTGATTTACTATGCCGCGAAACCCATCAGTGGTATCAGAGCTAGATCTATACGTAGATGTGTTTCACGAGTAGAACGCAACATGGTTGTTGCGGGCGTTGATGTTTTCTGTTGCAAGCCTCTTGTTTGTGTTCTTCTTATGACGCGGGATAGTGAGATTGAAGCGGTCCAGGCCAACCTTACGCGACGTCGTTCGCGAGACCAGCTCCGCACTTGACGTGTGGCTTGTTCCACACATGCGGCTGGTGGATGTCAGTTTCTCTCACTATAGTTGTCATGGGATTAACACCGGAGTTTGGCAACCATAATATCACCGTTGTGGCTTTCCGTAGGTAAGAATCGTTCTTAGCATCTACTCCCATAAAGCCACGTAAAACATGCAACAACAAAGTAGAGGCGTCTAACTTGTTTTTGCAGGGAGTGTTTTCTGTGATATGGTATGGCCCAAGATGTGATGTGTATATTGTATGCGATGATCATGTTTTGTAATGTTTCACGACTTGCATGTCGATGAGTACACAACCGGCAGGAGCCATATGGTTGTCTTTATAATTGTGTATGACCTGCGAGTCAACTTCTTATACGCCATGTAATAGCTTTACTTTATCGCTAAGTAGTTAGCAATAGTTGTAGTTGCTATTCGTGGTGGAGGCAATCATGGTGGAGTGATGGAGATCATGCCGGAACGCACAAGATGGAGATCATTGCGCGAAGATAGGCTATACCATGTCACATAAAGTTATATGCATGTGATGTTTATCCTTTTATGTATCTTATCATGCTTAGATCGCGACGGTAGCATTATAAGATGATTCCTCACTTAAAGATCAAGATAAAAACCGTGTTCTCCCCAAGTATGCACCGTTGCGAAAGTTCATCGTGTCCAAGCATCACGTGATGATCGGGTGCTATAGACTCTACGCTCACATACAACGGGTGCAAGCCAGTTTTTGCACACGCGGAAATACTTGGGTCTAACTTGACGAGCCTAGCATGTACAGACATGGCCTCGGAACACAAGAACCGAAAGGTTAAGCATGAGTCATATGAATGATATGATCGACACTTCGTTGTCCACCATTGAAACCATATCTCTTCTCGTGATGATCGGATTAGGTGTGGTGAATTTGGATCGTGTTCACTAAACAACTTGAGGGATGTTGAATTTAGTGGGAGTTCATCTAGTAATTTGATTAATTTGAACTATTTATCATGAACATAGTCTAAATTGTACTTGCAAATACTGTAGATCCAATGGCCAAGTCCAACTTCAACTTCAACGTTTTTGCTGAGAAAGAAAAGCTTAGAAACAATGGGTCTAACTTCACCAACTGGTTCCGCAATCTAAGAATCATTCTGTCTGGCGGACAAAAGGACTATGTCCTTGGTAAAGCGTTAGGTGACCCCCCTGCTACAACTGCGCCGGCTGATGAGAAAGCTGTCTATCAGTCGCGCAAAGATGATTATGGTGTGATTAAGAGCACCATGTTGTTTGCTATGGAACCGAAGCTTCAAAATCGTTTTGAAACCTATCTCGGGCCCTTTGAGATTCTCGAGGAGCTGAAAACCATGTTTCAGACTCAATCCCGTTCTGAGAGATATGAGATCTCTGAGAAGTTCTTTAACTGCAAGATGGAGGAAGGGAAATCCGTTAGTGAGCACGCCATAAAGATGTCGGGCTACACTCAACGCCTTGAGCAACTGGAATGCATGATTCCAGAGGAGCTCAAGATTGACAGGGTTCTGCAATCACTCCCTCCCAGCTACAAAAGTTTTGTAGTGACTCATAATCAGATTGGTTCCACTGATACGATCACCGAGCTCTTCGCAAAGCTGAAGGCTGCGGAAGTGGACATTAAGAAGGATAATCATGTGTTGATGGTCAACAAGCCCTCCTTTAAGAAAGGTAAGGGAGCAAAGAAGCCCTTCAAGAAGGGCGGCGGCAAGCGCAATGCCCCTGCTGAGAAGAAGCTCAGGTCTGGTCCCTAGCCGGACACTGAGTGCTTCTATTGCAAGGACAAGGGTCACTGGAAGCGCAACTGTCCGAAGTACTTAGCGGACAAGAAGGCTGGCACCATCAAAGGTATATTTGATATACATGTTATTGATGTTTTCCTTACTAGCCCTCGTTGTAGTGCCTGGGTATTTGATACCGGTTCTGTTGCTAATATTTGTAACTCGAAACAGGAGCTACGGAATAGACGGCGGCTTGCGAGGGATGAGGTGACGATGCGCGTTGGCAACGGATCAAGAGTTGATGTGATGGCCGTTGGCACGCTTTCCTTAGTTTTACCTTCGGGATTAGTTTTAAACCTTAATAAATGTTATTATGTGCCTACGTTGAGCATGAACATCATTTCCGGATCGTGTTTATTGCAAGACGGTTATTCATTTAAATCGGAGAATAATGGTTGTTCTATTTATATGAGTAACATCTTTTATGGTCATGCACCTCTTGTGAATGGTTTATTTCTTCTAAATCTCGAAAGGGATGAAACACACATCCATAACATTGAGGCTAAGAGATGCAAAGTAGATAGTGATAATACTACTTATTTGTGGCACTGTCGTCTAGGTCATATTGGAGTAAAGCGCATGAAGAAACTCCATTCTGATGGACTTTTGGAGTCTCTTGATTTTGAATCATTTGACACATGCGAACCATGCCTCATGGGCAAGATGATCAAAACCCCGTTCTCCGGTATGATGGAGCGAGCAACGGACTTGTTGGAAATCATACATACCGATATATGCGGACCGATGAGTGTTTCGACGCGCGGTGGATATCGCTATTTCCTCACTTTTACCGATGACTTAAGTAGATATGGGTATATCTATTTAATGAAACATAAATCTGAAACGTTTGAAAAGTTCAAAGAATTTCAGAATGAAGTGGAGAACCATCGTAACAGAAAGATTAAGTTTCTACGATTCGATCGTGGGGGCGAATATTTGAGTTATGATTTTCTCACGCATCTTAAAGCAAGCGGAATTGTTTCGCAACTCACGCCACCCGGAACACCACAGCGCAATGGTGTGTCTGAACGCCGGAATCGAACCCTATTAGATATGGTCCGATCGATGATGTCTCTTACTGATTTGTCGTTATCATTTTGGGGTTATGCATTAGAAACTGCTGCATTCACTTTAAATAGGGCTCCATCTAAATCCGTTGAGACGACACCGTATGAACTGTGGTTTGGTGCTAAACCTAAGTTGTCGTTTCTTAAAGTTTGGGGATGCGAAGCTTACGTCAAGAAGTTGATGCCGGACAAGCTCGAACCCAAAGCGGAGAAATGCGTCTTCATAGGATACCCTAAGGAAACTATTGGGTATACCTTCTATCACAGAACCGAAGGCAAAGTGTTTGTCGCAAAGAACGGTTCCTTTCTTGAGAAGGAGTTTCTCTCGAAAGAAGTGAGTGGGAGGAAAGTAGAGCTAGACGAGGTTATTGAACCTTCTCTTGAATTGGAGAGTAGCGCAGCACCTGAAATTGTTCCAGTGCCGCCTGCACCAACAATAGAGGAAGCTAATGACAAGGATCATGAAGCTTCGGACGATGCTGCTACTGAACGTCGCAGGTCGACAAGGTCGCGTGCCCCTCCTGAGTGGTACGGCAACCCTGTCTTGACTGTCTTGTTGGTAGAAGACAGTGAACCTACGAACTATGAGGAAGCGATGATGAGCCCAGACTCTGAGAAATGGCTGGAAGCCATGAAATTCGAATTGGGATCCATGAGCGAAAACCAAGTATGGACTTTGGTGGATCCTCCTAGCGACCGAAAGTCCGTTGAATGCAAATGGATTTTCAAGAAGAAAACGGACGCGGATGGTAATGTTACCGTCTATAAAGCACGGCTTGTCGCAAAAGGTTTTCGACAAGTTCAAGGTGTTGACTACGATGAGACTTTCTCTCCCGTAGCGATGTTTAAGTCCATTCGGATTTTATTAGCAATTGCTGCGTTTCATGATTATGAAATATGGAAGATGGATGTCAAGACTGCTTTCCTCAATGGCAACATTGATGAAGAGTTGTATATGATGCAACCCGAAGGTTTTGTCGATCCTAAGGATGCTAGTAAAGTATGCAAACTTCAGCGTTCCATTTATGGGCTGAAGCAAGCATCTCGGAGTTGGAACCTTCGTTTTGATCAAGTGATCAAGAGCTTTGGATTTGTTCCAAATTGCTACGAAGCTTGCATCTACAAGAAAGTGAGTGGGAGCTCGGTGACGTTTCTGGTACTGTATGTGGATGACATATTGATTATCGGAAATGACATCAACATGCTTAACGATGTGAAGAGTTATTTGAACAAGTGTTTTTCAATGAAAGACCTAGGTGAAGCTGCTTATATATTGGGCATCAAGATCTATAGAGATAGACAAAGACGCCTGATAGCTTTAAGCCAGAGTACATACCTAGACAAAGTTCTGAAAAGGTTCAGAATGGATAAGGCAAAGAAAGGTTCAGTGCCTATGTTGTCAGGTAAGATATTGAGCAAGGCTCAGTGTCCATCTACGGTAAATGATAGGGAAGCTATGAGCAAAGTGCCTTATGCCTCGGCCATAGGTTTCATCATGTATGCCATGCTGTGTACTAGACCGGATGTGTCCAATGCTCTTAGTTTGACGAGCAGATATCAAAGTGATCCAGGAGTGGAACACTGGACAGCCGTGAAGAACATCCTAAAGTACCTAAATAGAACTAAATAAATGTTCTTAGTCTATGGGGGTGATGAACAGCTTGTCGTAAAAGGTTACGTCGATGCTAGTTTCGACACCGACAAGGATGATTCTAAATCTCAGACAGGATACGTTTATATTTTGAATGGAGGAGCTGTGAGCTGGAGAAGCTGCAAGCAAAGCGTGATCGCGGGATCTACAGTAGAAGCGGAATACATGGCTGCTGCAGAAGCGTGAAGTGAAGGAGTTTGGATCAGAAACTTAATCACTGAGCTTGGCGTGGTTCCAAGTGCATTGGACCCACTGGAGATATTGTGTGACAACACTGGCGCCATAGCACTCGCTAAGGAACCAAAATATCATCCAAAGACCAAGCATATCAACCGCAAGTTTCATATAATCCGAGATTATATAGCAGATGGAGATCTGAAGATTAGCAAAGTACATACGGATCTGAATGTCGCAGATCCATTGACTAAACCTCTTCCACGTGTAAAACATGATCAACACCTCAGTGCCATGGGTGTGAGATTGTTGCCAGATGTAAACTAGATTATTGACTCTAGTGCAAGTGGGAGACTTTTGGAATTATGCCCTAGAGGCAATAATAAAGATGTTATTATTATAATTCTTGTTCATGATAAAGTTTATATTCCATGCTAGAATTGTATTAAGCGGAAACATTAATACTTGTGTGGTTTGTGAACAACACCGTGTCCCTAGTACGCCTCTATGGACTAGCTCATTGATCAATGATGGTTAAGGTTTCCTAACCATAGACATGAGTTGTCAATTGATAATGAGATCATATCATTGGGAGAATGATATGGTGGATAGACCCAAACAAAGCAGAGCAATTAGATCGTGTCATCGTGTTCGTCTTTGTGAAGCTTTTCCTATGTCAAATATTGTATTCCTTAGACCATGAGATAATGCAACTCCCTGGTATCGGAAGAAAGCTTTGAGGTCATCAAACGTCATCCTATGAGAGGGTGATCATAAAGGTGTCTCTCAGGTGATCGGAAAGTATCTGTTGGGTTGTATGTATCGAGATGGAATTTGTCCCTCCCAAGTCGGAGAGATATACTTCGGGCCCACTCGGTAATCGATATCAACACCGCTTGCAAGCATGTGGTTAAGGAGTTAATCACAAAGTGATATCGGATTACGGAACGAGTAAAGTACTTGTTGTGAACGGGATTGAACTAGGTATGACGGTACCGACGATCGAATCTCGGGCAAGTAAAATATCGCGAGACAAAGGGAATATATATGGGATTGATTGAATCCTGGCATCGTGGTTCATCCGATATGATCATCGATGAATGTGTGGGAGTCAATATGGGTGCCCAGACCCCGCTGTTGATTATTGATAGAAGTTCATGTCTGCATATTCTCGAACCCGCAGGGTCACACACTTAACGTATCTCGACGCTAGGATAGATTGGATAATTGGTTTATGATTTTTTGTTCGGAGTCTAGGATGGGATCCGGGATATCACGAGAGGTTCCGAAATGGTCCGGAGAATAATATTCATATAAGGCAGTGCAGTTTTTGGAGTTCGGAATTGTTCCGGGTTAATCGGTATTGTACCGGAAGCTTCTAGAACCTTCCGGAAGGGGACCAACGTGGCCCCACCTTCCGGGAGGGGGCATGGGCCTATGAGGGAGTGTCATGGCCGCATTGGGCCAGGGGCACAAGGCCCCATAGGGCCCAGCCGATTCTAGAGAGATTTGACTCGTTTAAATCTCGGGATAGAATTTCTAGATAAGGGAGAGTTTAAATCGTTTAAATCTAGAGATAGGATTTCTAGATAAGGGAGAGTTTAAATTGTTTAAACTAGAGATAGGCTTGGAGGAGGGGCAAGGGCTGGCCGCGCCCCCTCTATATATAGAGGGGTGGTGCGCCCCCTTCCCCCCACACACACCTTCCTCCAAGCCCTAGCAGCCTTGCTACCTTCCTCTCTCCCTCCCGACTGTTTGTAGGCGAAGCCCTGCAGCAGAAATTCTCCACCATATACACCACGCCGTCGTGTTGTAGATCCAATCTATCTCTCCACCATACTCGCTGGTCCGAGGAAGGAGGAGGCGTCGAGGTGCTGCACGTGTGCATCTCACGGAGGCACCGCCACTTGTGGTGCTAGATCGGATCGCGAGGAGGAGAAGCGAGTACGACTACATCACCCACGTTCCGACGAACGTTCCGCTGTGCGAATATTCAAGGGTATGAAGATCTAATCCAATCTCTCTCGTTGTTTGCATCTCCTAGATTAGATCTTGGCTTTCCCTCTGTTCGCTCCGTAGAAAATTTTGATTTACTATGCCGCGAAACCCATCAGCTTGTTGGTACAACATCCAATGGAAACATGACATGCAAAACTGAGGCAAGCGACGTCTGCACCTGACGAAGCACCCGCGAAACCTGGTGCACACGATCTTGCACCGTCGCCAGCGCCATGGCGCGGTCACGATCCATCCAGAAGAAGCCGCCAGCCTCCATGTCCTGTTGAGTCAAGCAATTGACCCGAACAGCGACACGCTCCTTCTCTTCCCTCGGAGCAAGGTTAGCACCTGCGACAATTGCACAAAATAAGAGGCAAGACCAACAGGCTCATTCGAAGAGCTGAGCTGCAGCTCGAAACAAAGAACAACTTACATTGAAGCTGCTCAGACAGCCGAAGCAGTTCCGCCATCAAGTACTCATCTCTGGCTGCACCACGATCCGCCTTGGACTTCCAAACATCGGCGTGACCTCGCAACCCAAGCAACTCCCTCTCAAGACTACGAACATGATCCCGAAGAAAAGCGAGTTGCGAGGAATCATCCAAAGATGGACGCAGTTGCGCTATAGGCGAGGTTTCAACGGGGTCAGCACCCGAAGTAACCTAGCACAGCAGAAAAGCAAAGGACATAAACATTCAGACAGAGAAGAGCACAACCCAGAATAAGTTCATTAAGCATATAAAGGCCACTACGTGGCACAATGATTTCTATTCCTCAAAATAATTACAAGCAAAAGAAGACTACAAACTATCCTACAGCTACAGCGCCTAGGATGCGGCACCCTGAGTGGCCTCGGAGCCGGACTGCCTCGCTTTGGCCTCCCCATGCTGCCGCAGTGCATACTCGGACAGAAGATCAATGAGCTTTGGCCCATATCGCTTGCAGCGAGCAGAATAGGCAGCAAAGGCTACCTCGGATCCGACCGCAATCGTCGGCATCCGGGAGGTGATCTGGGGAAGATCCAGCTGCGCTCCAGCCGCCAAGGCCATCGCCAGCCCGACAGACGCACCGATGCCCTTTTGCTTGCGCTTGTACGCCGCAGGAGCTTCGGCCGACAAAGCTTCTGCCAGGGCGTCAACATCATCCAGGGCCGCGCCCTTGGGGACAAGCTCCCTGTAGAAGCGGCCAAGGACCTCCTTCGCCTTGGCAAGGGAGTTGACGACGGTGCTGCAGTGATCTTCGACCGCTGCAGTAGCATCATCTAGAGAACTGCCGTGCTCCAGAGCGCCACGGTCAAACTCGATGCCTGCGGCATCTGAGACAAAAAAGAGAAGGAATGAAGAAAGTAACACAGAAGAAAGACAAGAAAACGACAAGAAAGGAGCAAAATAAGGTACTCACCCGAAACAGCCTTGGCAGCGGCCATGAGCTTGCCCGCCACCTCTCTTTCACGCGCAGTCGCAGCCATGGCAAGCTTCCCCTCGCGGTCCGTAGCCTCCTGCTGCAGACGCTCCTTAGCCTTGGATGCCTTGGCTAGCTCAAGCTCAAGGCGCTCTTTCGCACCAGCGGCATCCGTAGCCTTCTTCTCCGCTTGACCAAGGCTCTTTTTAAGAGCATCAATCTCACGGAGGGAAGTGTTATGCTCCTCTGCACTCAAAACATACAAGCGTCAGAAAGCAAGACAACAATGCAAAAAGAAAGAGGTACCAAAGCGTACAGGTACCTTGAAGCTGTCGGAGGTTGGCCTCCAGCACCAGGTGCTCCTGCACCAGTCGCTTGGCATCCTGCACAAAAGGCTGCAGGAAGAAGAACTACCGGTAAGGACAAGGACTCGGGGGCTGCGCCCACCACGAAGGAACAAAAAGAAAAACTTGCACACGAAAACGCCCGACGACGACCCCGAAGACTCGAAGAAAGAATAAGACAGAAAAATATTTTTCAGACGCCCGGGGGCTCCCCCCGTAGCAGGAAACAAAATACTTACATGCTCCGACGATGACCCCGAAGGCCCGCTGGCAGCCTTCTGAGGCGC
Source organism: Avena atlantica (assembly GCA_910589765.1). NCBI lineage: Eukaryota > Viridiplantae > Streptophyta > Magnoliopsida > Poales > Poaceae > Avena > Avena atlantica. Next base: position 373,667,537 of record OU342734.1, on the reverse strand, counting down.
AACCACTTGATCACCCTGCGGAGAAGGGACCGGCGCAGCACCCTCAGAAGTGACCACCATCTGAGGAGGAGGAGACGCAACCTTAGACTCTCCCATCATCTCCCGAGCGCCATCGCTGGAGGAGACATGGGAGGAGTGCCTTCACACGAAATATTTAGCACAAGCACAAAAGTCAACAGGAACAGGACAGCAGTATAAAAGGAAAACTTACGAGTCCAGGGAACTCAGGTCGAAGACAGGAGGAGTCCTTCAGGATCTCTTCTCCCCCTTCTTCTCCTATTTCTTCTCTTCCTTCTTTTCTTCCTTCTTCCGCTTTGCTGGCGGGTGCGGAGCTACAACCCGCACAAGAATGGCAGGAAAAGGGGAAGGAGAGCCTTCATGCCCGTCACTATGACGTTCAAGGCACAAAGGGTTCCTAGGAGTCGGAGGATTCGAGGCATCCGAAGACTCGCTGGAGCTCCGCGATCGTTTGCGCGTGTGGTCCTCGCTCGACTCGTTGGCATCTTCCGCTGGAGATCGCGCCGACGGCAGTTCGGACACGGAATCCACCACGTCATTATCCGGAGCATTCGGAAATAACTCAGGCAATGGCGGCACCATGCCCGGCACCTTGAAGCTCTGCAAAAAGAAGGTACTTTGTTAGCAAACCAAGGAAAACAAATATGCAGTCGACAAAAAACGCTACGCGCACGAATCTACACCTGCGGAACGGCCAGCGTCAAAGAAAACGGAGGAGTCAGCGACTTCCCCGGGATTTTTTCTCCGGCCTTGAACTTCAGCAGCAAGCGAAGGTCCCTGTCAAGATCTCCCTCGGAGATTTTCTCAGCCGAAACCCTCGTCGGATCACGGCGGCCAGAATAAAGAAACATCGGGTGGGCCCTCGCCTGGAGAGGCTGCACCCGACGCTCGAGAAATGTGCGGATAATATCCACGCCGTTCACTTCCTTCTCCGGAATCAACTGGAGATCCTCCACCCGACGGTACAGGGCCTCTATCTCCTCTGTCTCGCCATCCAAGATCTGGTTTTTCCAGGATCTTTTCGGCTCGATTATCTGGGAGGGGTCAAACGGAGCAAGACCAAAATGCTGCCCAATAACTGTAGAGTCGCGAATGTAAAACCACCGCCTCCTCGAGTACTGGACAGTTTCGGACATAGAGAAAGAAAAGAAGAGAATATTGGCTTTGAGGGAGATGATGCAACCCCCAATGGGATACACACCATCCGAACCGGATTGCCTCTTCACGGAATAGAGTTTCCGGAAGAGGCCAAAATGCGGCTCGATGTCGAGCCAGCACTAGCAAAAAGTGATGAAACAAGCAATGTGAAGAAGAGAATTGGGCGAAAGATGATGCAGCTGGATGCCATAGAGAAAGAGCAGCCCACGAAGGAAGTCGTGGACTGGGAAGGAAAACCCACGCATAACGAAGGCGAGAAACATAACTCGATACCCAACGGGGGGACGGGGGATTACCTCGTTGCTGGGGAGTCTGACGGCCTCCCTATCTTGCAGGATAAAACCCCGCTCGCTAAGCTTGCGGAGATCACTCTCCCGCGTCTCTGATCGCCGCCAACCACCGTCCGTGACACGGGTAGCGGTGGCGCCTTTCTTTCCTCCGGCGGCACTGGTACCAACTGCAGATGATGATTTCTTCGGTTTCCCCATCGCGCTACAGTGGTGCCGGCGGTGAAAGCGCATAAGGGAAGATGGAAATGTGGAAGGAAATCCCAGCGTGCAGCAAGAATCGCTAGAGCACAAGGAGGCAGTGAAAACAAGAACTGATGCGGTGAAAACAAACTGCAGCTTTCCCCAATGATTATAACGACGAAGACGACGCACGGCAGCCGTCCATCCAGAAGACCTAACGACAACGGCAGATCTGACCATACATGTGTCAGCATCACAACGAACCGTCGTTACCACGCCGTCCACTACGCGTGGAAATCGAGGCGACGCCGTAATTATCTCCACGCCGCGCGTGACCGGTCAATTCAAGGTCAGCAAGTGGGACCCACGTTCGTCCAATCAAGTCACCTCTGGCATAGCAGACGCTTGAGGTCATCGATCGTCAGCACTGATGTCATCAAAAGCTATACTAGCAACAACTACAATTTCTTCGGCTTCAAAGCTAGGAGTACTCACTCGAATCTACGATTCGATCAAATACTCGGGGGCTACTCCTATTAGGAGCGCTGGCCGCGCACCCGAAAGATGAATAAAACGAACTACTTTCTTCGAGTCCTACGTCGAGTATACGACTCAACTACGGACTCGGGAGCTACTCCCATAGGGAGGATGGATTTAAGCATCCGAATTTTTTTGTGTCCTACGGATTTAACAACTGAACAATGTTCGAAGTAAAGTCTCCGCTCGAGTCTACGACTCGAACAGACACTGGGGGGCTACTCCCATAGGGAGCGCTGGTCGCGCACCCTATGATTTCTTCGACTGTGATCTTTCGTATCAGTATGCGAAAACTTTTCGGCAGCTCTACCCCAATAAAACGCTAAGTGAGAAACGTTCTCCTTGGCCACCCGAAACACCTACGCGGTGATAAAAATTCGGATGTTGTGTTTACGACACAAAGATAAGACCTACAGATATCGTCTGATGGCCTCGCAACGCACATGACTGCGCTCTGTTAGTATAAAACCCGTGCCAACAGGCGCGATGAAAAATCCCGATGGACGCGTTGGGTACATCAATTAAATTCACTGGAATTCAACTCCTGTAAGTCCTTCGCGGCCTGAGTCGAATTACGCCAACATATGTTCCAGTTTCGAGTTGAGGGACTCGAACCTGAGGAAGATCGTGCCGTTTCGTCCTAAGACAGTTAACTGACCCTGATCCGTCGGGTGAGTCAGGCACACGCATCAACAATACATACACATGAACTATTGAAATAAGTAGTTGCACCTGAAGGATTGAAGAGTCCTTAGCCGAATCTACGATTCGACTGATCACTCGGGGGCTACTGACATGGTTATACCCCGCGGGTGCATGACCTCAGCATACCTAGTCCAGCCCAAGGAAGGCCCACGGCAAAAGTACGTTGGCCCATGAAGACTTTCGGGTGGCCCAGGCCCATGGTGCCTTCGGATCCTTGGAGAGCAAGACTAGAGTAGATAGGAAATTCAAAGGGGTAAAACCCTAGAACCTGTAACCGACTAGGACTATGCCCGGGACCTGCCTAAGTATATATAAAGGCCAGGAGGGCACGACCTAGATCTCTCGACTCATACTTTTGCATACACACCTCCACGCCAGATTGCATCTGCGCACCCCTGTAACCTTCGGTTCCGCCGTAATCAAGAGCAGACAACAGGAGTAGGGTTTTCCCTCCGGGGGCCTGAACCTGGGTAAACCTTGTGTCCCCGTGTTGCTTGTTTGCTAACCGTTCCACGATCTCCAGCATCCCCATCCTCTCCAAAATCCAAGTCCATAACAATGGGCATTGATGAGATCATACCTCGTCAGGAGGTGCCCTAGGAGGCGGCGGCAGCAGGGGGTGGTGGCGCCGGCGGCTGGGGGCTAGGGTTTGGGTGGTGTTGGGTGTAGGGAAGAGGGGCACCCCTGCCCCTTCTTTTATAGGTGGGAGGGCGCCGGCCAGGGGAGGGAGTCCTCCCCCAAGTCGGCCTCCTTGGCCGGCGGGTGGAGAGAGAGGAACTCCTCCCCAAGTAGGTTTCCTACTCTCCCTCCACCAATCAAAACTGCCGTTTGACTTTTCAAATTGGCGTTTGACTTTTTCAAACTAGGATTTGATTTATCCCTTTATTTTGCTCAGCCATGATACCTAGTACATGATGCAACCATTCCACATTGTTATGACACATTCATGTACCCTTCCCCTCTGAAGTGCCGGACCTTTCGGACCCTTCTAGAACATTCCCGATGAAAACACCGGAATCATTCCCCAACTCCGAAACAGGACTTTCCTTATACGAATCTTCTTCTCCGGACCATTCCGGATCTCCTTGTGATATCTCGGATCCCATCCGAGACTCCGAACAACATTCGGTCTCTTACTCATCATTCCATAACTACTCAACAACATTAAATCCTTAAGTGTGTCTCCCTACGGTTCGTGAATTATGCGGACATGATCGAGACACTTCTCCGAACAATAACCAATAGAGGAATCTGGAAATTCATATGTCTCCCAAATATTTCTACGATTACTTTGCGATCGAATGAACCACTTACATATGATACCAATTTCCCTTTGTCTCACGATAGTTTTTTTATCCGAGGTTTTGATCGTCGGTATCTCTGTATACCTAGTTCAACCTCGTTACCGATAAGTACTCTTTTCTTGTTCCCGTGGTATGTGATCCCTTGTGAGCCAGTCACATGCTTGCAAGCTAATTGGATGACATTCCACCGAGAGGGCCCAGAGTATATCTATCCGTCATATGGATGGACAAATCCCACTCTTGATTCATGTGTCTCAACCCATACTTTCCGAACACTCAATGCCACCTTTATAGCCACCCAGTTACGGTGTGGTGTTTGATGTCATCAAAGCATCCTTCCGGTGATGGTGATAAGCATGATCTCATGGTAGAAGGAATTAGGTTACTATGTATCAGAAAGCATATAGCAATTGAACTATTAAAATGACTTGATCTTTATGCTACACTTATCTATAGGAGTAGTCCATCATACCATTCTCCTAATGATATGATCTTGTTGTTAATAACATCTCAATGTTCATGATAGGGAAACCACAATCATCTATTAACCAACAAGCTAGTATTATGAAGAGGCTTTACTAGGGACTCTAATTTAGTTTACAAATCACACAAGTATTAATGTTTCCTTGTAAATACTGTTATAGCATGAATGTAAACATTTATCATAAACACAAAGATATAATAATAACTACATTTATTATTGCCTCTAGGGCATATCTCCAGCAATACTGGCATTCAGCTTGTCCCTCATAGAGTAGCAAATAGATGCATAAGACACCTTCAAAGTTCATAAGAGTGACTAGATACAAAAAGCACAAGAACAAGTAATATCACAAAATGCATCAATCAATAAGTTTTGGGAGACTGCACACAGAATGGAAATTATGCTCTCTTAATGGTGCCTAAAGGATAGAAGGCGGAGACTCAATATAATACTGAAAGAAAGACCTTTCATAAAGGGAAGTAGGAATTTCAAGTTTCAAAAAGAGCTTCCAAAAATTATGGTACTTGTTAGCTTTCAGCCCTCATTGCCCCTATCATAAGCATCTTGAAGTGATTAAGGTTAAAGTGAACAAAGATGGAGTATATGCTTGACAAAGTATAAGTTGGCAATCTCAAGTCCCTTGAATACGAGGGCCACACCTCATGCTACTCAACTTCAGTCACCTGTAAGTTCTTGTCATAGTAAGTACATGCGTATCATATAGAACCGCCAGCGGGGTACCCCTTGCACATGGTACATGAGCTATCCCATAACCAAAATTACAAGGCAAGCAGACAATGAGCATCCGAACGATCTATTTATTTACTATGTGCATAGCTTTTTATTGAGGATGCTTCACATAATGCTCATTATGGCGATGCTGCAAGTTTCCACCATGATTAGGCATGGATTAGGCTAGCAAGCTCCCTCTTTATTTCACAAAATACATAACTCCATGGACTTACAAGATCCCTCTTTATATCAAATCGGTGACATCCATAGACAAAAGAGCATGATATCAATTGTGTACAAAGTACAAGTGCAATGTTGAAAACGTTCCCCGTGACAGCACGGTTCTGCTAATTCCAACGTATAAGTGCAAGCATATACAACATAGATGACACAATGGTTCAAGTTTCTTAGGGGCAAAGAATATAAAGTGTGCCATCAAGTTTGTGAGGTCTTTAATCACTAAGTTTTCACATAACAAAAAACTTTTTAAATGGAAGATAGCTGAAAACAAGAATATACTTAGAATGGTGTAACACACCATGCATAGGAGTTTATAGTGGACACTGTGGAACAACTTGGTTTCTTGAGAGTTGGAAGCATGAGTAGAGCTTACTCATACAAGTGGAGGCTAGCAAAAGACTGTGAGCAACCAACCAAGAGAGCAATAATGGTCATAATCATGCAGAGCAACAAAACATTACTAATCAAAGCATAGAGTGGTACTACAAGTCAAGGAATAAATGATCATAGAGACTATGGTGACTTTTACATAGTCATAACATGGTGTCAGCATGTGCCAAGTCAACCCAAACAAAGCATCAAAGGAGAATACCACAATACTATGCTTTTGTATGCTAAAACAATGCATGATTCTTTCAAGGCACACTAAGCAATCCCAATTTTTTGGAACAAGACAAGCTACATCAATAATAACTAAGCATAAGGTCAAAACAACACCTAGCATGTCATGCTAAAGTCTAAGTCACAGTCAATGCAAGCTCCTCTTGCACTTATCAAGCAAGAACTTTCTACTCCTTTCCAACACCAAGCAACTTATTTGAAACAACACAGCGAGAACGGGCGTCCAAACTACTTTATTAAAGCAAACTAAACAAACTAATCAAACCATATGAAAACTAAGATGCTCCAAGAATAACACAATAGTGCATGAAACAATAAAAACGAAGTATCTAGACAGACCTGAGCTTTTTATTGATGAAGAAGAGAATGCCTTGGGCATCCCCAAGCTTTGGCACTTGTACCTCTTGGATATTTATTGGGGTTAAACCGAGGTGGAATCCCCAAGCTTGAGCTTTTGTCCATTCTTCATCTCATTACATCATTCTCTCTCTACACCTGAATTTTTTTCCTGCATACAAAACTTCACACAATCTTCGTTAGCAGCATTAGTGTATTCAAAAGATAATAGACATTTGGGTTTAGCTTTGGAACAGCAAAACTTTTCACTAAAAACACAAGCTACTGTAGCAAATCCTTCAAAAAGCTCGATTCCCCAAAAGAGAACTCAAAAAGGAATCAATAAGAAGTAAATGCAAATAATGGCAGAAATCTGTCAAAACAGACCAGCAAGTAGAAACCAATTTTTTTCAAAAATCTTCTGTTGCTCAAATCAAAAAGTGTTGAACTAACGAAAGTTAGATAACATAATGGGGGATGTATTCGTAAATTTTCAGCTTATCCGACTTACAGAGACTCATCAAAAAAATTGTGAAGGACAGAAATCTGTTTTGGGACAGCAACTCCCAAATCTTACTTCCCTCTCATTAGAGGTCATTCTTGGAACAAAAAGCAAACAAAAAGGATAAGGTGAGGTCATTACTAAAGTAATAACTTCCAATACTCAAGGAAACTCTTGGGTTATCTCCCAACAAGTACTTTTCTTTAACGTCTTTAAGTTAGGCACAAGAACCAAGAAATCAAGTATTTTCAAATGAGGAAGCATTAACATCAAACCTTGCTTTGAAAGGAGGAGAAAAAACAACTTCTCTCTCCTCATAGGAAAGTGTTAAATACCTTTTTTGAATGTAAAATGATATTTAATGGTGCCTTCTTTCATATCAATAATGGCACCAACAGTTCTAAGAAAAGGTCTTCCCAAAGTAATAGGACAAGAAGCATTGTATTCAACATCCAAAACATAGAAATCAACAGGGACATAAGCATTGTAAACCATGATGAGAACATCATTAATACTCCCCATTAGTTTCTTCTTAGCATTATCATTAAGTGGGAAATCCAAATAACAATCTTGTGAAGGTGGCAAATCAAGCATTTCATAAATCTTCCTAAGCATAATAGAGACACTAGAACCAAGATCACATGAAGCTTTGAGATCAAAGTCATTCACTTTCATATTAATAATGGGTTCCCAACTATCTTCTACTTTCCTAGGAATAGAAGCTTTGTGTTTTAACTTCTCTTCCTTAATCTTAACAAGAGCATCAGTAATGTGTTGGTGAAAGCAACATGCAAATCACTAGCATCAGGACATCTAGCAAGTTTTTGCAAGAACATAATCACTTCAGAAATATTGTAACCATCTATATCAAAATCAAACTTAGCATCACTAGTAGTAGACTCATTAGGCTTAGGCATTGTAGAAGGAGGAATAGGGACTTCTCGTGGTTTAGTGGTATCCATTCTAGTGATCGTGCACACACTATTGTTTCTATCCATTTCAGCTTTCCTTTCCCACTTAGCATGAAGTTGGGCTAACAGTCTAACATTTTCATCAATAGTAACTTGTATGGCATGAGTAGCAGAAAAGGTACTTTCCATGGTTTCAGGTTTAACAGCCATTTTATTAATCAAGGAGGACTGTGCTTCGGACAAAGAAGAAATATTCTTCTCAGCACTTATTTTTTTTACTATAAACTAGGAATTTCTCTATTCAGATTCTCAAGCTGATGACTAATGTTTTTCAAGATAACAGATTGTTCTTCCATAGTTTTAGTGAATATCTTGTTTTGCTCATATTGCATCTGCATAAAGTTTTTAGTGGATCTTTCAACTTTTAGAATCCTATCTTCACTAGGCATTCCAGATCTACCATGGTAAGCATTTCCATTATTAGGAGGATAAGGCCTATAATTGTTGTTACCACCAAAATTATTCCTATAGGCATTGTTGTTGAAATTGTTGTTTCTAATGAAGTTCACATCAACTTGCTCTTCTTGAGCAACCAAAGAGGCTAAGGGAACATTTTTGGATCTAAAGGAGATTTCCCATTAACAAGATAGCCATAATAACATCAATCTTATCACTCAAAGAGGAGGTTTCTTCAACAGAATTTACCTTCTTACCATGTGGAGCTCTCTTAGTGTTCCATTCAGAGTAATTAACCATCATATTATCAAGGAGTTTTGTTGTAGCACCCAAAGTGATGCCAATAAAGGTACCTCCAGCAGCTGAATCCAACAGGTTTCTTGAAGAGAAATTCAAACCTGCATAAAAATTCTGGATAATCATCCAAGCAGTGAGTCCATGAGTGGGACAATTCTTAAACAAATATTTCATTCTTTCCCAAGCTTGAGCAACATGTTCATTATCAAGTTGTTTAAATTTCATAATATCACTTCTCATAGATATAATCTTACCAAGAGGATAGTACTTTCCAATAAAAGCATCTTTGCACTTAGTCCAAGAATCAATACTATTTCTAGGCAAGGATAGTAACCATTTTTTAGCTTTCCCTCTCAAGGAGAAAAGAAACAGCTTGAGCTTAATAATATCTCCATCTACATCCTTATACTTTTGCATCTCACAAAATTCAACAAAGTTATTGAGATGGGCAGCATCATCATCAGAACTAGCATCATCATCACCCGCGCCTAGGGGGGTGTGGCTGCCCTGGCACGCCCCTCCGTATCCCCTCTGGACTTCTTGTTCCCCATAGAAAGTTATTGACTTTGACGTTTGTCCCGTCAAATTCTGAGAATATTTCCTTACTAGCTTTTCTGGAACCAAAAACAGCATAAAACAGGCAACTGGCACTGTGGGAACTTGTTAATAGGTTAGTACTAGAAAACATGTAAAAAGCACCTCAAAGTGTAGACAAAGCAAAGCAAAGTAGATACTAAACAAGAATGGAGCGTCAAAAATTATAGATATGTTTTCGACGTATCAGTCATTACTAAAGTAAAAAACTTCCAAGACTCAAGAAAACTCTTGGGTTATCTCCCAACAAGTACTTTTCTTTAACGCCTTTAAGTTAGCCACAAGAAGCAAGAATCAAGTGTTTTCAAATGAAGAAGCATTAACATCAAACCTTGCTTTCAAAGGAGGAGCAAAAAGTAACTTCTCTCTCCTCATAGGGAAGTGTTCAATACCTTTCTTGAATGGAAATTGATATTTAATGGTGCCTTCTTTCATATCAATGATGGCACCAATAGTTCTAAGAAAAGGTCTTCCCAAAGTAATAGGACAAGAATCATTGTATTCAACATCCAAAACTTAGAAATAAACGGGGACATAAACATTGTTAACCATAATAAGAACATCATTAACACTCCCCATGAGTTTCTTCTTAGCATTATCATTAAGTGGGACATCCAAATAACAATATTCCAAAGGTGGAAAATCAAGCATTTCATAAATCTTTCTAGGTATAATAGAGACACTAGAACCAAGGTCACATGAATATTTGAGATAAAAATCATTCACTTGCATATCAATAATGGGTTCCCAACTATCTTCTAATTTCCTAGGAATAGAAGCTTTGTGTTTCAACTTCTCTTCCTTAATTTTAACAAGAGAATATGTAATGTGTTTTGTGAAAGTTACATGCATATCACTACCATCAGAACTTCTAGCAAGATTTTGTAGGAACATACTCACTTCAGAAATATTTCAACCATCAAGATAAAAATAAAACTTAGCATCACTAGTAGTAGGCTCATTGGGTTTAGGCATTGTAGGAGGAGGAATAGGGACTTCTTGTGGTTTAGTGGCATCCATATTGGTGGTGGTGATAGTGCACACACTATTTTTTCTAGCAATTTCAGTTTCTCTTTCCCACTTAGTATGAAGTTGGGCTAACAGTCTAACATTTTCATCAATAGTAACTTCTATGGCATGAGTAGCAGCAAAGGTACTTTCCATGGTTTTAGGTTTAGCAGCCATTTTATTAATCAAAGAGGACTGTGCTTCAGACAAAGAGAAAATATTTTTCTCTACATTCAAAAAATTTCCCTCCATAGTCTTGTTGACAGTGGTTGGTTTACTAATAAAGTCTTTGAGCATGAATTCAAGTTCAGAGGGGGGCACTTCTAGTATTGTTGTAGGAGTTTCCATAGGTATTGCCATTATTAGGAGGATAAGGCCTATAATTGTTGGTGGTACCAAAATTATTCCTATATGCATTAATGTTGAAATTATTGTTTCTAATGAAGTTAAAATCAACTTGTTCTTCTTGAGCAACCAAATAGGCTAAGGGAGCATTATTTGGATCTAAAGGAGCTTTCCTGTTAACAAGCATAGCCATGATAACATCAATCTTATCACTCAAAGAGGAGGTTTCTTCAATAGAATTTACCTTCTTACCATGTGGAGCTCTCTCATTATGCCATTCAGAGTAATTAATTATCATATTATCAAGGATTTTTGTTGCAGCACCCAAGGTGATGGTCATAAAGGTACCTCCAACAGTTGAATCCAACAGGTTTCTTGAACAGAAGTTCAAACCTGCATAAAAAGTCTGGATAATCATCCAAGCAGTAAGTACATGAGTGGGACAATTCTTAACCAAAGATTTCATTCTTTCCCAAGCTTGAGAAAAAATTTCATTATCAAGTTGTTTAAATTTCATAATATCACTTCTCATATATATATAATCTCAGCAGGAGGGTAGTGCTTTCCAATAAAAGCATCTTTGCACTTAATCCAAGAATCAATACTATTTCTAGGCAAGGATAGCAACCATTCTTTAGCTTTTCCTCTCAAGGAGAAAGGAAACAACTTGAGCTTAATAATATCTCCATCTACATCCTTATACTTTTGCATCTCACAAAATTCAACAAAGTTATTGAGATGGGCAACAGCAACATCAGAACTAGCACCAGAAAATTGCTCTCTCATCACAAGATTCAACAAAGCAGGCTTAATTTCATAAAGGTAGCATCAGGAGCAGGTGGAGCAATGGGAGTGCTAAGTAAATCATTGTTGTTTATGCTAGTGAAGTCACACAACTTGGTGTTCTCAGCAAAGTTCATTTTGGCAAAGGTGGAGCCAGCCAAAAACAGCAGCAGTAGCCAGAGCAGGAACTATTTTTTGTGTGTTTTTGAATAAAGAAAGCAAACCAAACTAAACTAATTTTTTTTGGAGTTTTTGATAAAAAGAGGCAAACAAAACCAAGCAAAGGAAACTAAGCAAACTAAAAACAAAGAAAAGAGAAAGGTTGAGGACTCCCCTTGTGAAGACGTCCTTGGCCTCCCTCCAGTATTAAGTTGCAAGCAACAGACAACTGCTTTAAGCAAAGTGTGTAAGGTAAACAATCCACTTGTTTCATGAACAAGAGACCGTTGTTTTCTCCCTAGTAGCAACAACACATCTACAACCGAAGAGATTTCTATCACTTCCCTTGGAAACTAGAGGCATGAACCCACTATAAAGCATAAATACCCCCTCTTGGAGTCACTAGCAACTACTTGGCCAATATAGCTACTAACAACGGAGATCATGCAAGATCACAAACAACACATACATGATAGAATCAAATAGACAAAACCATTAATCAATCTGATATAGTAATCTCAATATCCATCGGATCCCCGCAAACACAACATGCATGATTACAAATAGATTAGATCTTGATCATGAACAGAGCTCACAAGATCTATACATGAAAGCACAAGGAGGAGATACAACCATCTAGCTACTACATGGACCCGTAGTCCCAGGTGGAACTACTCACGCTTCATACCGGAGGATGGCATGATGAAGAAGAAGGCCTCCGGGATGATCTCCCCTCCGGCAGGGTACCGGGAAGAACTTCAGATGTAGCACTCCGGGTAAAAACCACTAATAGAAAATTGCATCTCTTTTCCTTTGCGCATCATCATGACATCATGCATTTTTTTTGCATAAAAACTATTTTCGTAAAAGTCTATGTTGTTTTCTAATTAGTCCTATCCTTTAAATTTCAAACTAAAACCTCGGTCTGTTCAGATCTTTCTTTTGCCTAAAAATTATTTACAGAAATGTTTTAAAAATAAAACAAATAGCAAAATGTTTTAGGGGGGGGGGGCAGCCCGCTAGGCCCAAAATCCTGACCAGCCACATACTACCCCATGTATAAAAACCCTAACCCTAATATCCCTACCCAGCCACCCACTCCCTCCCCACGAAGAGGATAGGTCGGAGCTGTTTTTTTGGTCACCAAAGCGTCACGACAGTTTCCATTCAGCAGGGACTCCAGTGGGGATCAGTCGGAGCACGTAGGAATGCCGACCACTACATAAGCCACGTCTGGCTGAGGCGAGCAGCAAGCGGGGGAGAGTCTTTTTAACGCGCAAGTAGCCCAACGACAGGCTTGTGTGGAGTTGAATGACAACACGCAGAGGTATTTTGGCGGGGGAATCTTTGTCTAAAGGAAGGGCAAAGTCAACAGGCCAATCCCTGTTTCACAATTGGAAGAAGCAGTAGGAGGTTCACCATCAGAAAGGGTGAAATTATCAACTCCTTGCAAAATGGTTGGCTTTCTCATCTACAAAAGGCAACTCTGGTATTCAAGGAAACAGATAATTAGGTTCCACTCACTACGTCAACTAAAGCAACTGCATCTGGAGCACTTACCAGGGAAAATCGAATAAATAATGACGTAGTACGAGGGGATTTTTTCTCACTATTGCCATCCTGTGTTCAGTTCCAATTTCGTAGTAGGAGACAGACTCAAAGTTAATAGATTCCTTTTTCTATAGAAATAGGTCAAGTTCTTAAAAAAGAGGTGACCCGAATGATTTCAATGAATTGCTATTTGGTCAGATTGGAACAATTGGATTCGAAAGGAAAGAAAGACTATGAACGAAGAGGGCTGCCCATGATCGATTGGATTCGGCAAATAAAGTAGAGGGCCCGCCCGTGTCACCACCAGTCCACCGAACCAGCTGTAGATCGCTAACTCTCTTGTCGACGCCCTGAACTTATATGCGAGTTAATAATGAATTGTTCCCGAGTAGAGAGGGCAGGATAAGGATTCAGTAAGAAGGATAGTCTACTTATGGAAATGCCATCCTCTCTTTTCTCAGTAACGGAGCCCTGACTTTTCATTCCAGTTCAATTCTGACTGGTGCAGGAGTCCAAAGTGCATCTTCCAACTCCCTAACTGCGTCTTCCATGAAGTTCGGGAGACCCCTCACGTGCCGCTGCCCGTGAGACTCGCCTTTGTGAGGGGGCGCTTGCTTTTTGCTTGTACATGTGGAGGCCGACGTTCTGGCGGATCATCAAGAACAAGGATGTGGAGGAGTTCAAGTCGGACCCGTACCTAGCGACGCTACTCAACTGCATGCTCTGGGTGTTCTACGGCATCCTCTGCGTCATATTTGGCTCGGCAATGTACGCCTCCCCACTCACCATCTTCCCAGTATAAATGATGATTCTTGCTTTCGTATTGTTAATGTTTTCAATTGTACACGGAAGGGGTTTGTGACCACTACCATTTTAGTCAGGTATTTCTCCTCATATTGTTGGAGAAACCATTCTTTGCTAACATGGCTCAGCCTAGCAATGGCTGGGAATTTCTTCTCCCAGAATTCAAAAAAAAAATGTCCGCCACTTTGTTGCTTTCAGCAAACTGGCGGCTGGTATACCACCATAATGAAATTGCCTTTTATTTTTAGTATTAGGATAGGATTTCTGTTGGCTTCATCGGGAGGCTCGCGTAGTTTGTTACGTCAACTCCAAAAGGATAAGTTGCATTGGAATCGAGAAAGTTTCGTTCATAATTGCATAAAAGGAGTCAAAATAGTGGTTGCGGCGCTTCGAGGGTCAACCTTGATATCGAATAACCTTTCGAGCCTTCCCCAATGGATCTCTATCCTCCTTTGAAACCAATAGAAGTTCACTGACCATCCCTGTCAAACATAACCCAAGGTAGGATCGAGAGGAGAAGAATAGGACTCTTGCTAGTATTATAACCTCTCGATGGGAGAATGAAACCATTAGATTAGTGGAAAGAAGAAAGAATGGGAAGAAAGCAGCCATGGGCAAGCTTTAATTAATATAATAAGTAGGAGTTCTATTCTTCATGGGCGAGGAGCCGTATAAAGCTAAGGTTTCATGTACGGTTTTGCAATAGCGGTGGGAGCTATGATGTTATTATCGACTATGATTATCTAACAGTTCAAGTACAGTTGATATAGTTGAAGCTGTCCCTATTGAATTAGCAGCCATGGGAACGAGGGGACTCACAAAATTGTCAAAATCCATCTTTATCTTAACTAACTAAGTATTCTAAAAAATATGTCTATGAGGTATTTTAACCAACCGCTTCTGTCTAATTCCAAGTATCTGTCTCACGATGTTCTAAACTATCACCAATTCCACGGTAGTTTCAACAATAGGAAGGAGTTTTAGGGTGGTGATGGCGGAAGAAAGAGTGACTTATCCAGAGAAGACAGAAGCGGTTGGTTATCGATGCAAAAAAGGAGCTTTCCTGGGGCGGATGCCTCTTCTGAATCTGCCACTAAACTCATTTTTGACTGATTCAGACCGGGTATGATATACAAGAAAACAGGTTCAGAAGAGGTACTCATAATACAGATATCGTTTAACGAATTGCCCGATCGATTACCAATTGACCCAGTACAGCAGCCCTTGACCCCCCTGGTCCTGATCCACTAACTCCAGCACCTTCTATTTCCACTGATCCGACAACATCAGCCCCCATTTCAGCAACTCAATCCACTCATCCTACGATTACTCGCACATGGGATAATACTCGCAAGCTTCGCGCCTTTCCCGATCACGTTGTCAACAAAAAATACTTTCATCCTTGGCCTCTTGAGTCCTCACCAACTGAGCCCACGTGTTTCTCTATGGCCAATAAATGTTCCATTTGGCGTTCTGTTATTTGCAGAAAGTTCATGCTTGCAGAAAAGTTTTGATTCTAAAAAAGTATATGAACAATTTACTATACAAGCAAATCTTTGCTTGTTGTCATCGCAAGCAAGTAGGTTACGCAGATTTCAATTTGCAGTAAATATAAGAAATGTACGAGGCGAATATATAGGAGGTATGAAACAAACATAATGTCAGTAAATGTCAATCACACTCAAGGATAGATAATTTAGCGTTCCATCACAACATAAACTAAAAACAAATGAAGAAGTCTTACTATTTTCTCATAAGAGAAGTAGAAAGGAAAGTCGACCAGAGGGATGGTTGACACAATAGGTCTTCCGGGCTAGCAAGCACTCCAATCCACCTCCCCTCGACCTCTCAAACGGGTCAAACTCGAAAAAACCTGAATCTCAAATCCAAACCTTTAGCCCAATTTATCTCCCAGCGTTTCCTGATCGATATGAATGCACATATTTACCCTCGCCTCGGGAAATACCACCAGTAGAGTCTGCAGAAGGTGTCGTTCAGGAGAGATGCTGGAGAAGGTTAACTACTCCAACTCGATGGCTGAGAGAAAAGTGAAATCCTAGCTTTCCCTAGAATCAGCTCTTTACTATCCTGCCCCAGGGGGTTTTTCGGGGACATTGATGTTCTCGGGACAAGATAAGATCTCGAGTAAGATTTCTCATGAGGATCAGTGTGGCAAGGATCGGTCTAGGTTTGAGGCATTTCGCCTAAGAGAGCCATTAAATCTCAGCATGGCCAGAGCGAACTAGAGGAGCACGCCCCACCCGTATCTATAACGCACCATTGAGACCATCCCCTAACTTGGAAGGGGACAGGAACAGAAGACACATGACAAGCCTTGTTTCCTACTTGCTGACCCTAGAACAACAAGAGGCAACAGGCTTGCTTAACACTCGAACAAGAGGAAATCACTTCGTCTTTTTGCCCTTGGAAGGCAAGACGGAAAGCAAGCATTAAGTGAAGAAGCAAGGTACAAACAAAGTAGTGAAAGATTGACATTGAAAAGCTTCTCCATGTCTATATCTGTCCGATGGACCAAGTTTGCACTCCTCACGGAAGAAAAGTTCTTACCCTTTATGAGGGAGAAATTACTGTTTGGGATGTAGAAGAATATATTTAGTAAATGGACTTAATAATGTCATTATAAGGGTTATGAATCCTTCAATTCATATGCATCTTATGTTGTCAGTGGTCTCAGATATAGCAAAGAGAGCCACATCAGGGTAAATGACAACAGATCTTGAGAAATCCCACCATTACGTTTCCAAAATCAAAGAAGTAAAATGAAGTCATGTACCATCTAAAACAAGTTGCTTGCTGGTGTCAATATCTCCTCAGAGATTAAAATATTCTATTGCTATTCGGGAGAACACAGGCTTCGAAAGCTTACTACCCGGCCATGCTACTCTGTTTTGGTTGAAGTACCTTCTGGCACTGCTGATTCCATCTTTATATCGTTCGAGCTAGCCCCATGACTTCTTGGTCGAGCGCAGCTCTTGTTCGATTTCTCTTTCTTTGATCGAGCGCAGCGAGAAGCAAGTATGGCGAACCTTGTGCGTCAATTCCTTCTTTTCTTTCGAAGCGGATAAGCTAAATCCCCAATTGATGAAACTCATGGGGGTACCGCTCAGATAGCGGTATTGCATTTCCTCGATCTCACCCTTTGGTTCTCGCCTCCCTGTGCCCAAAGCGGGGTGGGCGACAGCGCTGCGGTTCGAGTCTTTATCGATCGGGTAGATCCATATGTTCTGAGGGGGAGACGAGGTGTAGCGCAGTCTGGTCAGCGCATCTGTTTTGGGTACAGAGGGCCATAGGTTCGAATCCTGTCACCTTGATGTGGTATTCACACAATGGGGCCGAAGTGCAAAGCCCCGTAGCCTATCTTTGGTCGGGAAGGCAGGCGAAAAGCGCGCACAAAAGAAAAAGAAAGCAAATAGAAAACCAAATAATGGAATACTTGGAATTAGGAGAATTCTCAAACTACGGAACCAACTGCTTTCGCACCGGGGGACAAGATCCAGAGCAAGGACCCTAAGAATTTGGAAGATATCTCGAGAAAAGGTTTTGGCACCGGTCTCTCATATATGTACTCCAGTTTCTCCGAAGTATCCCAATGGTGTAAGACCGTCGACTATTTTGGAAAAAGGAAGAAAATGACTCTGATCTCTGATTTCGGAGAAATAAGTAGCTCACGTGGAATGGAGAGACAGATTCTCTATTTGATCTCGAAGTCCTCATATAACACTTCTTCCAGTCGGATCACTTGTTGGAAAAACATAATGCTCACACATGTTCCACACGGACAAGGAAGCATATTCCTCGGCTCTGTCACCATTGACTCAATTTATTATTTTGGTAAATCATTGTATCAAGATGTCAATCGAATCCGAACTTTGTGTTGGGCCTCAATCTATATCTATTTCTATCTTTATTTCCCAAGGAAAATAATTAAGATTCTATTTTACCTCTATTTAGCCCTGCTTGTCATCAGATTCTTATTTCTAATATGCAGCTTGACCTCTGCTTTATTTGAGGCGACAACACTCAGTCTTCGCTTCCTCATATCACGGAGCTAGTGCTCAAGCCTATAAAAATATGATGTTTTTCGGAGATGACGACCTGTCCCGCGCCGTAGCCCCGTATCTGCCGCGGGGAGGCCCGACTCCTTTAAATATACCCCAAGGGGAACCGCTGACAATCGGAGAAGAAGAACACCTAGCTCTAGTTCTTCATTATCACCGTTCTATTGCGACTCTATTAAAATCGATCGACGCTACCTCCGTCATTAGTCACCACTTGGAACAAGAAAGCTGCGATGATCTGGCGGCGTCGACCCTACAACATAAGGACGCCGGTCAAGATCCGCTACGGTCTCGAACCAAATATTGAACTTGCTCTTTAGCATAGGTAGACTTCACTACCTGGATAGGTTAGCCTCGTTCCCATTTCTCTGGATCCGCCATCAAAAGCATGGTCAATTTTCTTGCTTCTAGCTGTAATGAAGCCTCCTTTTTCATCTCTTATAACAACTCCGGTTGCACAAGCATTGGTATCATGATTAAAAGCAGCATCAATGTTCAGTTTCAATATACCTCCCAAAGGTCGACTCCACTTCGCCATTTCTTCTTGGTTCTTCGACTTCCTTGCCTTCTCGTAATTGTTATTGATATAAATAAGCTCATTGAATTCTTTCACTGCCGGCTGCATAGTTTCATCGATCACAAGGAATCAATCCTACGATTTATTTTTTAGAACTACAAAAAGAGTCAGGCAGGCATACAATAGAGTCAAGAACAAGCGAGCGTAGGTCGGTACAACTCTTATCTGCCGACATACTCCAGAGTGGGCAAACCCAAGGACTTAAATATAGATGCTGCGTTCGAGAGAGTCAGCCAAAGCAAAACCAATTTTACTGGAGGATGGCATACGTAACAGAGGAAGCTTTACTTGTATATATACATACAGCAGCTGTTCAATCTTGTACGTGTTGTCTGCTGAAAGATGGAACTCAACACCTTCATTTACAGGAGAACAGAGTAGGGCAGCGATGAGCTACTGATACGTGAGATGTACGTGGACGTTCTCCTGTAATCGACCTAGAAATTAATTGATCGATCTACAAGTCAAGTTGGTTAGAAGCTCCGAATTATAGAAGAAGGATCAGATACCCTTATAGGTGACAGAAGTGGTTTTTGCAGCTGCTGCCTGCGCTGTCCATGCACAAGCCCCATCTAAAAAAAAAGGCAAGGCAGCATAAGTTAGGGAGCATAGGTAAGCTATTCAGGAGTCGTCTAGATAGACTACGAAGGCAAGGCAGCCATCGTAGTCCTAACGCAATAGGTCAGTTCAAATGACGAATTGAGACAGAAACCAATGGATTCCAGTGGCTGGGGGATCCTATGTCTATAGATAGATTCAACATCCTACCCCCTTCCTCCGCAGCGCAGCATTGGAACCCACTTGGCATAGCCTTAAGAATATTCCCAAGGAAAGGCCCCGTCTTCTTCATTCAAATGCTTTTATCCTAATTCCCAATGGACATATCGGTATCTTCCGGAATGAAAGTATGTATGGGATACTAACTTTCAATGGCCTCGCATCCCCAGAGCCTCAGACTGGCCTGCCCTTCCAATCGGGGTTATGTCTTTCTAGGTTGGTGGGCGATTTCACCATTCGGCCATGAATGCTTTAGCGAGTGAACTAGGCTTTTATTTGAGAGCGAACTAGGTTTTTAGTGGTATTCCTTCTCGAGCTTCTATTTCTTCCATTAAGGGAGATTCGGGAAAAGATGGAATAGGAAGACGTGTTTCCAGAACGAACAAGATACGGGTAGATAAGGGGAAGTTAGCAAAGTTAGACAAGATTGGAATGGGCCCTATTTAATAAGTCAACTGATTGACCTAGCCGACCTATAACTTATGCTGTGTATAGATTGACAAATTGCTGGGTTGGGTCTACCCTCAGGGCGCCCTATAACTTATGCTGGGTGCCAGGGAAGAAAAGATGATCCTATCTAATATATTGCCAATTAGTGTAAATCAGTCTTATATTCGAAAATTTATGCAAAAACGTGAAATGAAAGTGATGAGTACGCATCCACTAGCCGATTCCAACTCAATCAATATCAAGAACATGTAGTGAGCATGGGGTTTGGTTAGGCTTGGTTGAGTTTGTAAGAAAAGATAGTAGGTTGAGGGGCTTCTACTGGCACTTCTTGTGGAAAGGAAAGTTGCAAGTCGAGTTAGCGTTTAGCGAAGCGACCCAATAGGCAATTAAATACAAGTGTGCGATTCTACTCTACCTTTTCCGTGTGAACCTTGAGTCGGGCTCCCCTCTTTTCGTGCTTATGGACTAGCCAGCAGCATTGACTTTCGAGTACCGAGTACGCCTGCGAGACGACTTACTAAGGCTTGCGCCAAGGTCCACTACTATGTCCACTATCGATAAGGTTAGGAGTCCTGAACCTAGACTCCTTTATGTTTTATGCTACCTAGCCAAAGAATATAGAATGAATACTTTACTTAGACACTGGAAGAATAAAAAGACACGCATTCATCTTCATCTATCAGTAAGTATGTTGTGCCCAAATCTTGGATCAGAAAATGGTAAATCGATTGTTTGCCTGCCTGGGAGTGATCGTGAGCGGACGCTAGCCAAACAAATTCATTGCCGAGCTCCTCCTTAGAGAGGAAATCTTGGCTAAACAACGAAGTAGAGTGGATTGCCTAAAGGAAGGGGACAGGAACACGACATTCTTTCATGCGAGGACTTCGATGATCTGATCTGGGAAGAGGAGGTGCCTAGCGTGGAAGAGAATACGCAGTGGATGGCGGTTGTGAAGGTGCACACGTCGAAAGGATTTAGCCAGTCGGCCTTCTTCGACGACATGCGTGATGCATGGTCCTTGGCTCGCGACATTAGGTTCCGCATCCTCGGTGCGAACCCGTTTATGGTGCAATTCCAGATGAAGGTGGCGGACATTGTTGATCAGTTCGAAGAAGGGCTGACACCAGTGGGGGTAGACCTTCAGTGCGATCACGCGAAGGAGTGTGCGCCGTCGATTCTTTGCTTGGTGGAGACTCAAATAGCAAACAAAGTATCGAGTGGAAGTCTTGGCGGCTACTTTGGGGTTTGATCACGCTTTTGGTGTGGGAAGCTGTGGTCGTAGTGAAGGTCTCCGTGTTTACTGGAGGAACCCTCTTAAGCTAAACATGAGGAATTTATCTAAGTAGCACATTGACATGGAGGTTCATGAGGACATTTGGAGGCTAACCTGTTGGTACGGTGAAGCAAACAGAAGCCTTCGTTACAAGACTTGGGAGATGATGAGGCACTTAAAGGCGGATTCTTCGCTTCCTTGGTTGTGGTGACTGTGACTTCAACGAGGTTTTGCGCATTCAAGTTGGATATGAGGAAGGCTTATGACCGTCTGGAGTGGGACTATCTCCGAGCTATCATGCTCAAGTTAGGCTTCCATCGTATATGGGTGGATATGGTGATGCGCCTGGTGTCCACCGTCTCTTTCTCAGTTCTGTTCAATGGTGACCGCCTGGAAAGTTTCAAGCCATCCAGGGGCACCTACCCATCTATAGGCAGGGTGATCCAATCTCTCCCTATCTCTTCCTGTTGGCAGCAGAGGGCCTTTCGTGCCTCTTGAAACATAGAAACCATTCATCAACACTTCAGGGTATTTTGGTGGCACCGTCAGCTCCGTCAGTGAACCACCTTCTCTTTGCAGACTAAGGACAAGAAAGGAATCTGCTGCCAACAGAATAAGT